>CM074727.1:169086296-169753796 GCA_037306005.1 Rhinophrynus dorsalis | reverse complement strand
ACATAGATGCACCTGACTGCTGTGTGATGGATCCCTACCTAGGTAAGTGCTTCTGTTACACACAGTAATTATATAGATACCTGACTGCTGTATGATGGACTCCTACCTAGGTAAGTGCTTCTGTTACACACAATAATTATACAGATACACCTGACTGCTGTGTGATGCACTCCTACCTAGGTAAGTCCTTCTGTTACACACAGTCATTATACAGATACACCTGACTGCTGTATGATGGACTCCTACCTAGGTAAGTCCTTCTGTTACACACAGTAATGATATAGATACACCTGACTGCTGTGTGATGGACTCCTACCTAGGTAAGTGCTTCTGTTACACACAGTAATTATATAGATACCTGACTGCTGTATGATGGACTCCTACCTAGGTAAGTGCTTCTGTTACACACAGTAATTATATAGATACCTGACTGCTGTATGATGGACTCCTACCTAGGTAAGTGCTTCTGTTACACACAGTAATTATATAGATACACCTGACTGCTGTATGATGGACTACTACCTAGGTAAGTGCTTCTGTTACACACAGTAATTATATAGATATTCATTTGACTGCTGTATGATGGACTACTACCTAGGTAAGTGCTTCTGTTACACACAGTAATTATATAGATACACCTGACTGCTGTATGATGGACTCCTAACTAGGTAAGTGCTTCTGTTACACACAGTAATTATATAGCTACACCTGACTGCTGTATGATGGACTCCTACCTAGGTAAGTCCTTCTGTTACACACGGTAATTAGATAGATAAACCTGACTGCTGTATGATGGACTCCTATCTAGGTAAGTCCATCTGTTACACACAGTAATTATATAGTTACGCCTGACTGCTGTATGATGGACTCCTACCTAGGTAAGTGCTTCTGTTACACACAGTAATTATATAGGTACACCTGACTGCTGTATGACGGACTCCTACCTAGGTAAGTACTTCTGTTACACACAATTATATAGATACACCTGACTGCTGTATGATGGACTCCTACCTAGGTAAGTGCTTCTGTTACACACAGTAATGATATAGATACACCTGACTGTTGTATGATGGACTCCTACCTAGGTAAGTGCTTCTGTTACACACAGTAAGTATATAGATACACCTGACTGCTGTGTGATGGACTCCTACCTAGGTAAGTGCTTCTGTTATACACAGTAATTATATAGATACACCTGACTGCTGTTTGATGGACTCCTACCTAGGTAAGTACTTCTGTTACGCACAATTATATAGATACACCTGACTGCTGTGTGATGGACTCTACCTAGGTAAGTGCTTCTGTTATACACAGTAATTATATAGATACACCTGACTGCTGTATGATGGACTCCTACCTAGGTAAGTGCTTCTGTTATACACAGTAATGATATAGATACGCCTGACTGCTGTATGATGGACTCCTACCTAGGTAAGTGCTTCTGTTACACACAGTAATTATATAGATACACTTGACTGCTGTATGATGGACTCTACCTAGGTAAGTGCTTCTGTTACACACAGTAATTATATAGATACACCTGACTGCTGTATGATGGACTCCTAACTAGGTAAGTGCTTCTGTTACACACAGTAATTACATAGATACACCTGACTGCTGTATGATGGACTCCTACCTAGGTAAGTGCTTCTGTTACACACAGTAATTATATAGATACACTTGACTGCTGTATGATGGACTCTACCTAGGTAAGTGCTTCTGTTACACACAGTAATTATATAGATACATCTGACTGCTGTATGACAGACTCCTACCTAGGTAAGTGCTTCTGTTACACACAGTAATTATATAGATACACCTGACTGCTGTATGATGGACTCCTACCTAGGTAAGTGCTTCTGTTACACACAGTAATTAAATAGATACACCTGACTGCTGTATGATGGACTCTTACCTAGGTAAGTGCTTCTGTTACACACAGTAATTATATAGATACACCTGACTGCTGTATGATGGACTCCTAACTAGGTAAGTGCTTCTGTTACACACAGTAATTATATAAATACTCCTGATAAACAAATTAAGAACCACTTATTCTTAGGGTATTCTTCCCTTTTATCTCCTAATATACTGCAGATAAGTCTAATACATTCCAAAGTACCACTCAACCTTTTAATTCAGTGGTTCTCAATCTTTTCACACTCAGAGCACCCCTAACATTCTGTGTCATTTGTCAAGGCCAGTATGAAGGGTACAAGTAAGTAATATACAATTATTATTTGGATAACAAAAACAAAAATATTGTGTATAAACATTTCCATTTGAAAGTCAACATTCACAAGTCTCCATAGTGAACATGGGGCAGCTGAAGTGGACGTCAGTGGATTACCAAACTGACACGGCTCCCTGGTTTAAGATCACTGCTTTAACTCTTTGAGTGCCAGAGAGGCTTTGTAATGCATTGTGTACCCCTCTGGCACTCAAAGGGTTAATATATTGAATGCTGGGGAGGTATTCGATGGATTGTAAAGCAACGTGATGGAGACCTCTGTAGCGTTCAAGGGGTTAAAATCTCAATTGAAATCAAATATAATTTTGTATTCATTACCTGCGGTACATCTGAATTGCTTTCGTCCTAAGTGACATACACAGAATTAAGGGCCATATTCAGCCAACTATAGAGGTGCAATTCTGGAGTGAACCAACTGCACCATTGAAGACAAATAAACATTCACACTGACTTCAGTTAACCCTCTGAATGCCAGTGGAGTAAGTAGCACATTGCAAAGTAATACGTTGTTGACCCCTCTGGCACTCAAATGTTTTTTAGAGGAACAGTAATTCCTCCTATAATAACTATATAAAACTCGGGATGTGTGCCCATGACTAGCACTAACTTTTTCTGGTAGCTATGGGGTTAATACTTACAAAGACACATGGCCGAGCTCACGCGGATTCCTCAATTGTAAGGAGAACGAGCCTCCGTTTCCTGTGCCTGATCGGCGACTGGCTCTAAGGGGCCCCGGGACTGGCGTCTCAAGCTCCCATAGAGCCAGTGCGTATGGGCACAGCCGAAATCTCTCAGGGTGTCCTCTCTGTGTAAGTGCCCTGGATATACGGGGATTTGAGACGTCAGTTCCAGCTCCCGTAGCGCCAGTCTCCGCTCAGAGACAGGAAGCGGAGGCTTCTTCTACCTAGTCTTAGAGATGCACCGCGGCATTGGCCATGTGATTCGCTAAGTATTAACCCCTGAGCGACCAGAGCAAGTTAGCAGCAGTCAGGGGCACATGGCCAGCATTTTAATTCATTTACTGTAAGAGGGTTTCCTATTCGTCTAAGGTGACCAGGGGGTTATGCACTAAGTTGTGATAAAGAGGATATAACATCTCTATGTAAATCTATGAAGCCTATGCACTATCCAGGGGTAGAGATCTTAGTGTACAGGATCCATAGTATAACAGAGGAACTAGAGAAGTAATCTAACTGTAGATCACTCTATCATCTCTTAAAGGGGAACTACCACCCCACGCAATGTTTACCTTTACTAAGTCCCCATCTGGCGACTAGCTGCTTATTAGCGCTAGTCGCCAGAATAATTACCTTATTGAATAGATTTCTCCCCTCTTCCATGGGTGACAGGCAGGATGGAGTGCGGGCATCTTCCCATTGTGACGTCCGTGCGCCTGCGCTGTCAGTCTCAGCCGGGTCTAGCAGGCGTTGCTAGGAGCCATTTGGCTCCGACTGGGACTGACAGCGCAGGCGCACAGACGTCACAATGGGAAGATGTCCGAGCTCTATCCTGCCTGTCGCCCATGGAAGAGAACAGAAATCTATTAAACAAGGTAATTATTCTGGTGACTAGCGCTACTAAGTAGCTAGTCACCAGATGGGGACTTAGTGAAGGTAAACATTGTGTGGGGTGAGATTTCCCCTTTAATCCACCTTCGTGCAGAATCTCCCAGATATGTATTTAACCCTTTGTGTGCCAGAGAGGTATGCAATGCATTGCAAAGCAATGCGTTGCGTACCCCACTGGCCCGCAAAGGGTTAAATGCTGGACACATAAAAATGTAATTCTTTAGGACTGCGCAGCAGTTCATGCAATCCAACAGTGTGTATTTTCCTTAAGAGGCGAGTTCTGCATTTAACGCTCTGGCACTCAATGGGTTGAAGGGATCTCTTGTCACTTTAACCCTTTGATTGCCAGAGGGTTACGCAATGCATTAATGAGTTGCGTACCCCTCTGGCACTCAAAGAGTTATGGTAAATGGCTTTTTTAAGCCCTTGAATGCTACTACTTTAAGGGGTTAAAATGATCGTTTAAAATCAATGGTGATCTGGGGAACTTTCACCCCCCCCTCAAAACTGTGCATCATAAACGAGAGAATTTTCAATACAGAAGTTGATTTTTACCTTATCAAAGAAGTCAGATAGGTCTTCTTAAAGATGCCATCGATCAGAGAAGTTGAGCTCCATACTTAGAACTTCTTCATAAAAATACCAAGGTGGCAGCTGGTTGTAAAAAGATTCATGTCATTGTCGCCTTTCAATCCACTGTGTGAATTCGTGTATGAAAGGAATTCACGTTGCTTTAAGAAAGCAGCTTCCAAGCAGCAGATCTAGCTGAAGCGAGGTTCTGAGTGCTGGAGCTGGGAGGCTGGAAATTGAATGAAGAATTCCTGATCTGCTGCTTCTTACTGTACATTGGAAATGACAGCCAAGGATTGCTGCACAGCAGATCCCTGCAACTAGGGGTGACACTGTCACCTAGCTGGTGAGTGCAGGATCTCAGAATGAAATGAATCATACGAGAGGCTGCAGTGGAAATATGTTGAGAGATATACAGAGAGTCATGTGAGATCCTATGGCATATGGCTTTATAGGGGAATAATGTCCTAGGAATAAGTAGCTTTAATTTTTCATTCTGTTATGCACAGTATTTATGTAGATATATCAGACTCCTCTATAATGGACTCCTACCTAGGTAAGTGCTTCTGTTACACACAGTAATTATATAGATACACATGACTGCTGTATGATGGACTCCTACCTAGGTAAGTGCTTCTGTTACACACAGTAATTATATAGATACACCTGACTGCTGTATGTTGGACTCCTACCTAGGTAAGTGCTTCTGTTACATACAGTAATTATATAGATACACCTGACTGCTGTATCAGGGACTCCTACCTAGGTAAGTGCTTCTGTTACACACAGTAATTATATAGATACACCTGACTGCTGTGTGATGGACTCCTACCTAGGTAAATGCTTCTGTTACATGCAGTAATTATATAGATACACCTGACTGCTGTGTGATGGACTCCTACCTAGGTAAGTACTTCTGTTACACGCAGTAATTATATAGATACCTGACTGCTGTATGATGGACTCCTACCTAGGTAAGTGCTTCTGTTACACGCAGTAATTATATAGATACTAGTGATGATCGAGCACCCCGATGCTCGGGTGTTCGGGTGCTCTGGCCGAGCGCCCCCAGAGGCTCGAGTGCTCGGCCGAGCACCCGAGCCCCATTGAAGTCAATGGGAGGACTCGAGCATTACACCAGGCACCCCCTGCTCTGATGAGGGGAGGGTGCCTGGTTCATAGGAAAAGGTCAGAAAATGATGGAAACACCACAGAAATGGTTCAGGGACAGCATAGGGAGGATGTCTGGATGCATCTTGGACTCCAACGTCGCTGCTGGGAACGATGTTTCGCCCGTAGTACGCCATTTTTACAGACTGACCGTAAAACACACAAAAAGGAAGATAAAAACGACTTTAGGCGAAAAATTGTTACCAAACAGTATTTGCTGTATATTTACTTGTATATCATCTGCAAATTCTGCAAAAAATTTCATCGATTTTTCGGAACTGGGGCCATGATTAAGAGGGAAACGTGCGCAGCGTAAAGCAGGTGTTCAACGTGGTTATGGCCCGGGTAAGGTACAGCATTCAGGAACGGAGGCCGCAGCTACCACAGGTTTTACAACATGTCCGTTTGCCCTTGTTAAGTCCAAAATTTATAGTCGGAACAGTGGGGTCTGATCCATTGAGTAAAAGTGACGAAGTGACTTAGTGGATGAAGCCAAGAACTACCTTCTGCTCTGTCGAACACCCCAGCCCTATTTAATTCAATGGGAGGACCTGAGGCACTCCGATACAACCTGTATATCACAAAATGGAGGGCCTCATTCACATTGTGGTACAATAGTTCAGGTAGTGGTCCAACACTCATAAAGCCTATGCACTAAGTGAAAGGGCTGCCAAAAATTAGACTGAAATGTCACTCCAATACACCCTTTATTACACATAAAGGAGGGCATCATACACACCCTTGAAAAATTAGGATTAATGGCCTGCTGGTGACCCTCTAAAACATTAGGGGCGAGGGCATGCCGCTAAGCTGACCATCTAAAACATTAGGAATGAGGGTCTGCTGCTGAGCCGACCATCTAAAACATTATGGGTGAGGGTCTGCTGCGGAGCTGACCATCCTAAACATTATATGCGAAGGCCCGCTAGTGAGCTGACGCTATAAAACATTATATGAGAGGGCCCGCTAGAGAGCTGACCCAATAAAACATTATATGAGAAGGCCCGCTGGTGAGCTGACCTATACAAAAATTGTCAAACAGGGCCCGCTGGTGAGCTGGCCCTATATAAAAATTATATCACAGGGCCCGCTGGTGAGCTGGCCCTATATAAAAATTATATCACAGGGCATATGGAAAAGGAGGAGGAGGATGAGAAGATTAAGAGTCAACCATATACCCATTTTTTGGGTGGAAGGGGTGAATGGGAATACAGAGTATTCCCATCATTGTAAATAACATATCTAAAGTGACTTTATGTTCACCCGGGGCTTTCCTCCAGTGGAGTGGAGAAGTCAGGGGAAATCCAGGCCTTGTTCATTTTTATAAGTGTCAACCTATCAGCATTTTCGGTGGAAAGGCGGATACGCTTATCTGTTATGATGCCACCAGCAGCACTAAATACCCGCTCAGACAGAACGCTGGCGGCAGGGCAGGCCAGCACCTCCAAGGCGTAGAGTGCCAGTTCATACCACGTGTCCAGCTTGGACACCCAGTAGTTGTAAGGCACAGAGGGATCAGTGAGGACGCTGACACGGTCTGCTACGTACTCCTTCACCATCTTCCAAAACTTTTCCCTCCTTGTGACACTAGGCCGCGCATCAGGGTGAGGGTGCTGGCGGGGTGTCATGAAGGTGTCCCACGCCTTGGAGAGTGTTGCCCTGCCTTTCTCGGAACTGCTGTGTGCTCCCCTTTTCTCCCCTTCTCGGTTGGCCAAGGTAGCACGTACTCTGCCGCCAGCGTTGTCAGATGGAAAATTTTGGAGCAATTTTTCGACAAGAACCTTCTGGTATTGCACCATTTTGCTTGTCCTCTCCACCGGAGGAATGAGAGATGAGAAATTCTCTTTGTAGCGGGGGTCCAGAAGGGTGAACACCCAGTAATCCGTGTTGTCTAAAATGCGTATAACGTGTGGGTCACGGGAAAGGCAGCCTAACATAAAGTCAGCCATGTGTGCCAGAGTACCAACAGGCAAGATTTCGCTGTCCTCACCAGGAGGATGACTCTCAATCTCCTCATCCTCTTCCTCCTCTTCTGCCCACCCACGCTGAAGAGATGGAAATAAAGTTCCATGGCTACCCTCTGTAGCGGAGGCAACCGTGTCTTCCTCCTCCTCCTCCTCCTCCTCCGCCTCCTCCAATTGTCGCTGAGAAGACGAAGTGAGGGTGCTCTGGCTATCACCTTGTGTAAGCTCTTCCTCCCCCATTTCCACCTCTTCCACATGCAAAGCGTCGGTTTTAATTGTGAGCAGCGAGCGTTTCAGTAGACACAGAAGTGGGATGGTTACACTGATAATAGCGTTATCGCCGCTCACCATCTGTGTCGATTCCTCAAAATTGCGTAAAACCTCACAGAGGTCCGACATCCATTCCCACTCCTCACTTCTGATTAGAGGAAGTTGAACGGAGAGGCGACGACCGTGTAACAGCTGGTACTCCACTACTGCCCCCTGCTGCTCACAAAGCCGGGCCAACATGTGGAAGGTGGAGTTCCAGCGCGTGCTCACGTCACACAGCAGCCGGTGAGCTGGCAATTGTAAGCACTGCTGCAGCGTCAACAGGCCGGCTGAAGCTGTAGATGACTTACGGAAATGTGCACACACGCGGCGCACATTCGTCAAGAGATCATGCAAATTGGGGTAGGTTTTTAGAAATCGCTGAACCACTAAATTAAATACATGCGCTAGGCATGGTACGTGTGTGAGCTTGCCGAGCTCCAAAGCCGCCACCAAGTTACGCCCATTATCACACACAACCATGCCTGGTTGCAGGTTGAGTGGCGAGAGCCACTGCTCGGTCTGGTGACTAATCCCCTGCAACAGCTCTGAGGCCGTGTGCTGTTTGTCCCCAAGGCAGATCAGCTTCAGCACGGCCTGTTGACGCTTCCCCACTGCAGTGCTACACTGCTTCCAGCTACCGGCTGATGGGTGAGTGGCGCTGCGCGCAGAGAATTCGGAGGTGGAAACGGAGGAGGAGGAGCCAATAACGTAGGTGCTGGCGGAAACCCTGATGGAGGTAGGGCCCGCAATCCTCGGCGTGGGTAGCACCTGTGCCATCCCAGGGTCCGAGTCGCTCCCAGCCTCCACGACATTCACCCAGTGTGCCGTCAGGGAAATGTAGCGTCCCTGGCCACAAGCATTTGTCCATGTGTCAGTCGTTAAGTGGACCTTCCCAGTAACTGCGTTGGTCAGGGCACGGGTGATGTTAAGGGACACATGGTGGTGTAAGGCGGGGACGGCACACCGGGAAAAGTAGTGGCGGCTAGGGACTGCGTACCGAGGGACAGCTGCTGCCATCAGGCTGCGGAAGGACTCAGTGTCCACAAGCCTAAATGGCAGCATTTCGATGGCCAGTAATTTGGAAAGGTGTGAGGTTAGTGCTATGGCCTGTGGGTGGGTGGCTGGGTATTTTCGCTTGCGCTCAAATGCCTGGGGTAACGACATTTGGACGCTGCGCTGGGACAGGGAAGTGGATGTGGTCGCTGATGGTGCTTCAGATGGTACAGGTGCAGGGCGGGAGGTATGCGGGCCTGCGCCTTCGACAGGCGATTGGCCGGCACCGAAAACAGGGGAAGAGGAGGCAGTGGTGTGGCCTGCAGACACAGATTGGCGATCCGGGCGTTCCTCCCACTTATTACGGTGCTTGGATGCCATGTGTCGGATCATGCTGGTGGTGGTGAGGTTGCTAGTGTTCATGCCTCGGCTCATTCTGGTGTGGCACAGGTTGCAAACTACAATTCTTTTGTCATCCGCACTTTCCTTAAAAAAACGCCATACCGCGGAACACCTAGCCCTTGGCAAGGGAGATTTACGCAAGGGGGTGCTCCGTGGAACATTTGCGGGCCGGTTTGGTGCGGTCCGCCTTCTTTCTTTAGCCACACCACTGCCTCTTCCAGCCTGTTGCGGTGCTGCAGATGGCTCACCCTCAGGACTGCTGTCATCGCTCGGCTTTCCACCTTCCCAGGTGGGGTCAGTGACCTCATCGTCCACCAAGTCCTCCTCCACTTCCTCACTCTGATCATCCTCCTCATTTCTTGATCCCACCACATCCTCAGTCATTGACAACTGTGTATCATCCTCCTCATCAAGGTCTTGAGACAGTAATTGTGGTTGATTTGATGGCAACTGTGTCTCATCATCATCATCCACTTCCTTTGACCTTAAATGCCGTTCCCCTCTGTCATCTTCTTGTGATTGGGTACCCTCTAGAGGTTGTGAATCAGGGCACAAGATCTCATGTTCCTCTGCAAGCGTGCTTGGAGAGAGGTTCAAATCAAGGATTGGTGATGAGACGAGCTCCTCACTATATCCCAGTGTGGGATCACTTCTTTGGCCAGACCCTCTATGGTGGGAGGAAGGATGATCAGGGTGAGGATTATGTTGACCAGACTCTTGGCTAGTGAGAGTGGACTTGGTGGAAGACAGGGTGGTGCTTAACCGACTGGAAGCAGTATCAGCTGAAATCCAACCAACCACCTGTTCGCAGTGGTCTGACCTCGAGAGTGATGTCCTGCGACGCCCTGTAAACTGAGACATGAAGCTAGGTATGGTGGATGTCTTTCTTTCTTGTGCTCTGGCACCAGGCACAGTTTCTACGCGTCCTGACCCGCGCCCTGAACTATCAGGATCACGTCCACTTCCCCGTCCCTTTTTACCCGCCTTCTTCATATTAAACGGAATATATGCCGGTAATCTGCGGCTAGGCACACGAAACAGAATGTGACGCTAATCTGCGGCTAGGCACACTAAACAATATGTGACGCTAATCTGCGGCTAGGCACACTAAACAATATGTGACGCTAATCTGCGGCTAGGCACACGAAACAGAATGTGACGCTAATCTGCGGCTAGGCACACGAAACAGAATGTGACGCTAATCTGCGGCTAGGCACAGTGAACGGAATATGTGACGTTAATTTGTGAATTTGCACACTAAACAATATGTGACGTTAATCTGCGGCTAGGCACACTAAACAATATGTGACGCTAATCTGCGGCTAGGCACACTAAACAATATGTGACGCTAATCTGCGGCTAGGCACACTAAACAATATGTGACGTTAATCTGCGGCTAGGCACACTAAACAATATGTGACGCTAATCTGCGGCTAGGCACACTAAACAATATGTGCCGCTAATCTGCGGCTAGGCACACTAAACAATATGTGACGTTAATCTGCGGCTAGGCACACTAAACAATATGTGACGCTAATCTGCGGCTAGGCACACGAAACAGAATGTGACGCTAATCTGCGGCTAGGCACACGAAACAGAATGTGACGCTAATCTGCGGCTAGGCACAGTGAACGGAATATGTGACGTTAATTTGTGAATTTGCACACTAAACAGAATGTGACAATAATCTATGGCTAGGCACACGTTTAAAATGGCCCTTTTTGTCGCTGCGTTGTAAAATAATTGGCCCTGTGCACCTAACAGAATATGTCAGCTTGTCACTGCACTGTGAAATATTTGTCCCTGTGCACCTAGTACAATGTCACCTTAGAACATGTCCCCCCCCACAAAAAAATGAAATTCTGCCACCCCCAAAAAAAATTAAATGCTGCCCCCACACACAACAGTCCTAAAAAGGACTTTTGGGTCTTGAAAGAGTTTCAACAATTTTATTCTCCCTACACTGACTTCCTGTGCATCTAGTATTATATGTCACCTTACTAATATCCCCCCCACAAAAAAAAAGGAAATTGTGCCCCCCCAAACAAAATATAAATGCTGCCCCCACACACAACAGTCCTAAAAAGGACTTTTGGGTCTTGAAAGAGTTCCAACAATTTTATTCTCCCTACACTGACTTTCCCTGCCTGAGCGCATCTCTCCCTGGCTAAGAATGAGCCGAACTCGCGCGTTGGGTGCTATACAGCACCCGATCATGGGTTCTGGCCAGCCAATCAGTGTAATGCCAGCAGCCAACATGGCTGCTGGCATTACACTGATGTCAGAGCCTCCCCGCACGTTTATTGGCTGCGCAGCAGCCGCGAAACGTGCGGGGAGGAGACCCGAACATGGCGGGCGAGCACATGCGGTACTCGTACGAGTACCGCCATGTGCCGAGCAGAGCGATGCTCGAGCCGAACCGAGCTTCGGCCGAGCATGCTCGCTCATCACTAATAGATACACCTGACTGCTGTTTGATGGACTCCTACCTAGGTAAGTGCTTCTGTTACACGCAGTAATTATATAGATACACCTGACTGCTGTATGATGGACTCCTACCTAGGTAAGTGCTTCTGTTACACGCAGTAATTATACAGATACACCTGACTGCTGTATGATGGACTCCTACCTAGGTAAGTGCTTCTGTTACACACAGTAATTATATAAATACACCTGACTGCTGTATGATGGACTCCTACCTAGGTAAGTGCTTCTGTTACACACAGTAATTATATAGATATACACCTGACTGCTGTATGATGGACTCCTACCTAGGTAAGTGCTTCTGTTACACACAGTAATTATATAGATACCAGACTGCTGTATGATGGACTCCTACCTAGGTAAGTGCTTCTGTTACACACAGTAATTATATAGATACACCTGACTGTGGCACTCAAAGGATTAAATCACAGTGTGTCCCTCTTGTCCATTGTTCCTTTTAACATAATATCAAGCTGATGAGGCTGAAAAAAAGACATGCTTCCATCAAGTCATATCACCCTTGCTGATACAGAGGAAGGCAAAAAAAATCCCCTCTTGTAGCCGTTTCCAACTGAACATTTTCCAGGATCAACATTCTATCGGCACTAAAACCAAATGTCATAATTCACAACATAGCTCGGATCTAGAAACGTAATCAATACGATTTGGAAAGCATCTGCAATAGCTGCAAACATAGGTTCCCAAGGCAAAGAATTGCACTGCACCTATTGTAAAAAAAAAAAAAAAAAATCCTTGCCTTTGCATATGTGGAAAGCACTATTCCTATAAGATAATCGGTTGTTACGGTGATCTTTGCTCCTCTGTTCGAGTAACCAGTTCCCCAGAGAATTCTTTGTATTGGCCTTGAATATATTGAAAAAAATTTGTCATATCCCTCTTAGACATTTCTCTAATCTAAAAGCCCTAATTTTAACCCTTTGAGTGCCAGAGGGGTGACTAAGTCATTGCTTACGACTCTGGCACTCAAAGGGTTAAAGAACGACAGCACATCCTAATAATATAGCCCCATTTACCTTAATCTGGGCAAAACAATTGCAAAGGCTGCTGTGAATCGACTCTGCATGTATCATTTCTCCAAAATTCATGTTTAATTAGTACTGAATATGTTGCCCATGGGAGTGTAGACATGTTTCTTTGTTGCAGGAATGTTCTTAGGAAGCCTTAATCTGGACAGAAAAAATTTAATGGCCGCAACAAATTAACTGTCAGTGGACTGATCCTATATTATAATTAGTTACGGATGTTCTTCACAAGCCATTTAATCTCAGTAGCGACGGCTGTGCGTGTTGCAGTCATGAACAGTAGACACTGGCCGTGCCGAGTGCCGTGGTCCCAGGAAGGTGCGCAGAGAGGATCATAGTCTGAATTTGGAGCGCCCCGCTTTGTATCAGCTGTGGCGCGTTCGGACAGTCAGTACTGCACGTGACTGCAGCGCCACCAGTGTTGGCCCGTGTACACGGGCTTTAAAACTAGTGTATAATAAAAGGAACAGATCGCGCTATGTCTAAACGCTTACTTCTTTGTAGTGCAAAAGTTATGAAGCACTGAAGATCCACCGCCCGCCCCTTTCTGTCCGCCTCCCATGGAATCTGAGATCGGGTCGTGCGACTCGACGACTGCAGCAAGGGACAAACTTCACTAGGTAAAAGGGAAATCCTGTACCCCTTGACGAAGAAAGGTAGGATTTCCCTTTGTTCATTGAAGATTGTCCCTCGCTGCATCCGTCCTGACCAGCCTGCATCTTCTGAGTGACGTGGGGAGAATGGGCGGGCGGTGGATCTTCGGTGCTTCATAACGTTTGAACTACAAAGAAGTAAGCACTTACACATAATGCAATCGGTTCCTTTTAACCCCTTCCCGACAATGGATGTACATGTATGTCCCGCAAAAACTGTCACTTAGTGACAGAGGACGTACATGTACGTTCCGGAAGTCCGGGTCCCCACGCGGCTGCACACCATTCAGGGACTCCAGAATAATTTAAAAAAAAATTCTTAGCCGGGCGTTAAGTGACAGCCGTGCGCGCGCACAGCCGGTGACTAAGGGGTTAAAGTGTAAGTAATGTCTAACAAAACGTAATATTGTAGGTATTCCAAAAATAATCTTACTGGGACAAGTTTGATCTCTCAAACCTTTATGGCTTGAGAGATATAAGCTCTTAAAGTTGAGTTGAGTCGTGCGACTCAGGCTGACTCAGGCGGCTCTTCAGCAGAGCAAACTGAGCGATATCTAAGAACAGATACTTCACTGGAACGGTCTACAAAGTGTGCTTGTGTATTTGTTTTTCGATATCGCTCATTCAGCTCTGCTGAAGAGTCGTCGGCCGGTCTGGGACCGGGATCTCATGACGTCAGCTATATGCTGACGTCTGGAAAAGGGGAGGGGGTAACTTTAAGCGCTTATATCTCTCAAACCATAAAGGTTTGAGAAATCAAACTTGTCCCAGTAAGATTATTTTTGGAATACCTACAATATTAGGTTTTGTTAAAGTTAGACATTACTAACCCTTTAACACACAGAAGAATTGGACAACTAATTTTAAATAGACATTACTATCACTTTAATTAGTGTTGGATAATATGTCCATGGTGGTGGCTGACATCTTTTTTGCACTACTCAAAGACCCCAAACTGCTGCCACTGAAGGCTTCTGCAGAGCACTTCACGTTTAGGCATTTGGAATCCTGGAGTTAACAAATAATCAACATGTCTGACTCCACGGGCATGATTTCCAGTGCTCATTAGTGATTAATTTTGGGGAATCAATCACCATACAGTTGATTCAAAGAGGATATTAGGATTTTCTGTCCCGTTTAAGATATGTGTGGGTTTATTATTACAAGTTGTTAGTGTTCCTTTAATACAAAATTTACTACAGCTTCAACGTGCAGTTTTCTGGGGTACTGTTCTTGCATGTCCTGCCATTTTTGGGTGACAACAAGGATTCCTCTGGGTGACTTATGTCAAGGTCAATAGCTGTAGCATCTAAATGACTCTAAAATGCAAAGCCAAGTGTTCTCCCTTAAAATCTAGGTTTCAGTGGACATAAAGGTTGAATTCTGCCATTTTAGGGTGACAACAATGATTCCTCTGGGTGACTTATGTCAATATCAATAGCTGCAGCATCTGCATGACCCTAAAATGAAAAGCCAAGTGTTGTCCCATAAAACGTAGGTTTCAGCGGAATTAAAGGTCAAATTCAGCTGTGTGCATATCCTTGTTTTACTCAGCAGGAAACGTCCTACACAATATTAAGTTATACTCTGCAGTTTTTGTACTGTAGCTCCTGACACCACAGCTGGAGAGCCACAGCAACAGCTCGGCGAGCAATACATTTCCCAGTCACTGGCATGGCAAACGTGCAGCCTACTTCTTCAGGATTTGCGACTTTTAAAGGGATAGTAATACTTAAAATGTAAAAAAAAAATATGTTGTAGGGTTTATCCCCCTGAGTAAAATAAGGGTACTCCCACTGCTGAAAGGTGTTTCATTCAAAAGTTATTAATTTTCAAAGTTGAATTTTTTAGGTGCAATATCACAGTGGCCTGAAATTGTACAGTGGCGCTGTTGCTACACCATCCTATGGAGATTTATGGTCCCGGGACCAGAGCTGTCCATAGGATCGTGTAGCAACAGCGCCACTGTACAATTTCAGGCCACTGTGATATTGCACCTAAAAAATTCAACTTTGAAAATTAATAACTTTTGAATGAAACACCTTTCAGCAGTGGGAGTACTCTTGTTTTACTCAGGGGGATAAACCCTGCAATATATTTGTTTTTACATTTTAAGTACTACTATCCCTTTAAGTGGGCACCCATTTGAATCTGGTGACATGTTTAATGTGCTGTTTTGATGGCCGCCCTATAGATGACGACATTTCAATAGGATACACTAAAAAGGTATCCATCCCAGATGAAACGTAGAAAGGGCTCCCCATTATCCAGAACACCCTTCCTGCACAGTTCTGCTCCATCAGATCAGTGAAAGACCAAGCTTTAGCACCGCCACCAAGATATAAGAAATGGTTTCCTAAGTATATTCCATGGCTGGGAAACCTATCTCCCTCTTCCATCTGTTGTTGGACTACAACTCACATCACCTTCAGCTTGCCAGCAGCCTGCTGAGGATAATGGGAATTAAAGTTCAGAAGCATCTGCGTCTTGACCGATCCTTTTCTGTGCATGGTCAGCTGTTATTTTTATCAAATGTAGAATTTCACAAAAAAAAAAATCCTGTTATGTTACACACTCCAGAAATTCCAGAATTTACCACTTCCATCCATTTCTGGAAGGTATCTAACGCATCATCCAACACAATCTCTGTCTGTAGCAAAATCAATATATTTACTGCTCTTACATTAAAGAACCCTTTCATCTCCTGAATTTGAAAACTTCTTCCTTTTAATCTCCAGAACTGAATGCAATCTGTACAGTCCTGATAACGAAAAGATCCTTAGAGAGTTCCTTATATTGATCCTATACATAGTGGTAAATAGTAATAAATATTAAATAGTAATAATAGTACCTCTTGGGCTTCCAGGATAAACAAACCCAAGAAGTTTTATACTGTATCAGTTATGGTTTCCACCTCGGAATGCTTTCCAGCTCTGTATTTTTGAGTGTGTATTGGCAGGATCGGATTCCCCAATAGGCAGAGTAGACAACTGCCCACAACTCCAGGTTTTGAGGGGCGGAGCAATCTCAGTGTGACTGTGCCAGGTTAAATGCCCCTTTATAGAGATCTCTCTAGCAACCAAGGGGTTTCAGCTTATTCATTCTTGCTCATTGTAAGCCAAAGTCATTTTCTGTGTCACAAAACAGTGGATGGGACTGGGGGTGGGGTTATGTGAGGAGTGGGGGTGTGGCCATGGGTGGAGCTATGGGCCCATAGGGCCATATGTTCAAAGAAGTAGCGCAATAGCTTGTGTCGTTTGTAACGGCTTTTCAAAGTACAGTGTCGTTGGGATCATTAATATTTTCAGAGAGTGTCTGTTGTGATCAGAAATGTTGTTTATCCTGACTGAAACTGTCGTATGTAACGGCAAAAAAAGTCTTGAAAAAATGTCTTAACTAATGACAAAAATGTCGTAACTAAAGACAAAAACTCTCACTACCTCCACTTTTTTCTTAACATACAAATTTTATCTTTTCTAAGAATTTTTTGTTGTTGTTAATTTCGACAAACTTTCTTCACTGGAGAATAGTTTAGCCACGCCTTAGCCACACCCCTTTGCCTGACTGAAATTGTCGTATGTAACGACAAAAAAAGTCTTAAAAAAATATCTTAACTAACGACAAAAATGTCGTAACTAAAGACAAAAACTCTCACTACCTCCACTTTTTTCTTAACATACAAATTTTATCTTTTCTAAGACTTTTTTTTTGTCGTTAATTACGACAAACTTTCTTCACTGGAGAATAGTTTAGCCATGCCCTAGCCACGCCACTTTGCCCGGCAATTCTTGAGTTGTGTCGTACACAACGGACATTACTAGTTTTTTGTCATATAATCTATTGAAAATATGTCTTTCATGCACATAATTACTTATTTTTGTCTTTCATACGACAATTGTTTGTCGTTATCCATTTAAAAATATGGCCCGTAGAATACCTTGCCTAGGGGGACATGAGACGCAAATCCAGCTCCTGCAAGTTGATGCCCACAAATGAGCTGCATGTTTAATGCAAGAACTTACCAATTGGAAATATACATTTTATTCATAATTTTCTATATATTTTTTTATACGTGACAATATTAGAGCTGACCTTTCTAGCTGCTGCATGACATTGTGCATTACTGCAAAGTCTTTTGTCAAATGTTTCGAAGGGATATCCTATATAATAATTCGCTAAAGCGTGTGTAATGCCGCGACATGCGCAGTAGACACTGATGTGCTTGCTGCAGTCATGCGCAGCAGAGACTGCCTGCGCCGCGGCTGTATCAGCCGTGGCGCGTGCAGTCTCTACTGAGCGTGACTGCCCCGCGACCAGGTGTGTTGAGATATCACTAAAGGTGCTCTCACAGTGCTGTAGCCTATGTTATACATTGTATGGTTGCTAGAAGTGTAAGTAAAGTTTTGTTTGTTGTCAACTTCCCCTTCCTGCTGTAACAGGAAGAGAAGCAGTGAGCAGTTTTTTTTTCTAAAATAAAGACACAGAAGCTAGAAGTACCTGTGTGTGTTTTTGCCTCCATATTTATATAACTTGTTTATATACCCGGTGGTAGTGGCACTGTGGCCTGTGTAACGGGCTGTTCAACTAGTACTACATAACCATACCTGGGAACTCTCCGGTTTTGCCCCAGGGAGACTCCGGATTTCAGACTGAATTACCAGGCCTCCGGGGCAATGTGTGGATTACCGGGTGGGCAGAGTTTAAATAGAAACTCTGCCCACTTGTGCTCCGTCCCGCTCGGTTCCTCCCACTCCCCGCCCTTTTAGAGACATTTTGCAGGGTTTTTTAAATTTTTTTTGTCCCGCCCCTTTTATGACGCGAATCGCGTCATTTTCCGCCCATGTCGGAACTGGCAGGTTTACCCTCCGGGTAGCCCTGTTTCAAACGTCCCCAAGTATGTACATAACAGGAGAGGTCTGGAATATGTACAGCTGTACAGTACTGCCTGAGAACAATTTCTACATGTTTCTTGGAAACTGCTTATGATAAAACTGTTTTCGTTCCTGCAATCCCTTATACTGCAATAAATTTACACCTCCTTTTTATAAAAACCACATTAGCACTTTTTCTTTATTTTGAGTTACAGAATTTGTAGTCACGACAACTTCTAAGCTCTGACGGTATATAAGGAAACAGGCAAATCTAATTATGCTTTCCTGCTCTTTTCCACTAGAAATAACGTATATACCAGTATCTGGGGTTGGAATGGTGTGACCCTTCATAAGCTGGTATTCAGCTTAATCAGAATCCCATTTCTATTTGAAAGGAGTTAAATTTTGCTTCAGTATGGGGAAACTAGCTCATAGCATGAGATCGTGTCTGCGAAAAAAAATATATATATCAAGCACATCTTTATATATGAATGTATGGGCTTCAGTCCAACAGGAAAGCAACAGAAAGCAATTCAACTTCGCCCTAGTGGACAGCTGCCACTGACTGAGATGACCCAAGCTCAACAGAGGGCGCTTCTGTTATAATAATGTCCAGATATTCAAAAATAATTGATTCTTCATCAAGGTACTCAAATAAATGTTGGCAATAAGACTACTAATGCAGCATGTAGCAGAAGCAGGGCTGGTGCAAGGATTTTTGCCACCCTAGGCAAAACCTAATTTTGCCGGCCCTTGTGTCCCACCCCTTTATACCCCGCCTACTTATACCCCACCTCTTCTCTTGCCCCACCAGCTCCAACTTGCCCGCACCAGCTCCACTTTGCCCCTATCAGCTCCAACTTGCCCCCACCAGCTCCACTTTGCCCCCTATCAGCTCTATTTTGCCCCCTATCAGCTCTAACTTGCCCCCAACAGCTCCAACTTGCCCCCACCAGCTCCACTTTGCCCCAACAGCTCCAACTTGCCCCCCACTAGCTCCACTTTGCCCCCACTAGCTCCACTTTGCCCCCACCAGCTCCACTTTGCCCCCTCAGCTCCAACTTGCCCACACAGCTCCAACTTCCCCCCCCCCATCATACCCAACTTACCCCCCATCACAGACCTGTAGCTGCTGGAGCTCCCACGCGGTCTTCTCTTCAGTAATGCAGAGTGCGCTGGGAGATGCTGACTTCCAGTTCACTCTGAATTTACTAAAGAGCCGACGGCGACGAGGGAGAGCAGTAGCTACACAGACCTTACTGTGTTGCAGTGCCCGACGGAGGAGTCCTGCTAGCGGGAACGGACGGCCCTGGGCGCAGCTCTTCTCTGCTGTATGCCTGCGCCCCCAGTACATATGCGCCCTAGACCAGCACCTACCTCGCCTATAGGTGGTGCCGGCCCTGAGCAGAAGGACGCGTGGAGGAAATTAACCCTGACACTGCCTCCATGGATATCACAGTCAGTCACTCCTGTCAAGGGGCATATTCCTCCTCAAAATGAAGGCAATACAACCAGTATCAAATTTCCAAAAGAATTTGGGATGCTAAATTCCCAATCCATATACCAAAAATGGTACAGCATAGGGGACAGTATATAGCCTTACCTGTGTAAAGTAAACTATATATATATATATATATATATATATATATATATATATTTATTGTAGGGCTTTCCTGTTGAGTAAAGCACTGCTTACCAACACATATTTCCAGAGCAATTTTTTTTTTTTACATTAACAGTGACTTTTACTGGTCAGATTCCAATTGCCCAGTCTGATACATTCTATAGAAGTGAATCACTGACAAACTATTCTCCATAGAATGTGATAGAAAATGCACAATCACTTCCTGTCAGTCTGAACTTTCAGGAAGTAATCACACTGTAGTTCGCTTCCTGGAATTTTGACCTGTTATTATTTTTGCATATTAGACTTATACTCTCCTTAAAGTGGAACCGTCATCCTAAAACAACATAGACAATTTTCACCTTAGAGTGCCAGAGAGATATTCAACACACAAAACTTTATCATCCTGAGAATTTGCCCCTTCACCATGAGATTTGGATCCAAACACTGTATGAACATTTATTATTTTATTGTTTTTCTTCCCGTTTTCTTTTCTTAACTCTTTCACTACTCCCTTACCTAAAGATGATTGTTCTTTTAATGCAGATGGCTGCTGTAGCCTGTTTGGCAGTTGTGGGTTAACCCATTTGAGTGTCAATGCATTGTGTACCCCTCTGACACTCAAAGGGTTAAATCAGTGATTGCATTGACTGTTCTCCCATAGGAATCAGCAGTGGTTCACAGGGGTATTTTTGGCATGTGCTGCACTTGATGGGCACATGTCTTTTTTTCAGGCTGTTGCTATGTTACTTCAATCTTTCTTGTAAATTATACCTTCAAGAAGCAAGAGTTTATTATACACTATTGGTAAGCACTTTAGTTTCCCTGCTTAAAATGTGTGCGTGTTTGTGTCTGTCTGTTTCCGTGTGTGCTAAATTCATTTTACCATCTGAATGCAAAAGAGATGTGAAATGCATTGGACACATACGTGGAATGCAAAGGGTTAAGGTTGCATTTGGGTTGGAAATTAGAGGAAGAGGACCACACAGGGGGCAGATCAGCTGAGCTTGGGGAAATCACTAGGGTTGAAGATGCTAGAAAGAGGACCACACACAGGGGGAGGATCAGCTGAACTAGGGGAAGTCACTTGGGTTGGAGATGCTAGAAAGAGGACCACACACAGGGGGCAGATCAGCTGAGCTTGGGGAAATCACTAGGGTTGAAGATGCTAGAAAGAGGACCACACACAGGGGGCAGATCAGCTGATCTAGGGGAAGTCACTTGGGTTGGAGATGCTAGGAAGAGGACCACACACAGGGGGCAGATAAGTTGAACTAGGGGAAGTCACTTGGGTTGGAGATGCTAGGAAGAGGACCACACATGGGGCAGATAAGCTGAACTAGGGGAAGTCACTTGGGTTGGAGATGCTAGGAAGAGGACCACACATGGGGCAGATAAGCTGAACTAGGGGAAGTCACTTGGGTTGGAGATGCTAGAAAGGGGACCACACATGGGGCAGATCAGCTGATCTAGGGGAAGTCACTTGGGTTGGAGATGCTAGAAAGAGGACCACACACAGGGGGCAGATCAGCTGATCTAGGGGAAGTCACTTGGGTTGGAGATGCTAGGAAGAGGACCACACACAGGGGGCAGATCAGCTGATCTAGGGGAAGTCACTTGGGTTGGAGATGCTAGGAAGAGGACCACACACAGGGGGCAGATAAGTTGAACTAGGGGAAGTCACTTGGGTTGGAGATGCTAGGAAGAGGACCACACATGGGGCAGATAAGCTGAACTAGGGGAAGTCACTTGGGTTGGAGATGCTAGGAAGAGGACCACACATGGGGCAGATAAGCTGAACTAGGGGAAGTCACTTGGGTTGGAGATGCTAGAAAGGGGACCACACATGGGGCAGATCAGCTGATCTAGGGGAAGTCACTTGGGTTGGAGATGCTAGAAAGAGGACCACACACAGGGGGCAGATCAGCTGATCTAGGGGAAGTCACTTGGGTTGGAGATGCTAGGAAGAGGACCACACACAGGGGGCAGATCAGCTGATCTAGGGGAAGTCACTTGGGTTGGAGATGCTGGGAAGAGGACCACACATCGGGGGCAGATCAGCTGATCTAGGGGAAGTCACTTGGGTTGGAGATGCTAGGAAGAGGATCACACATGGGGCAGATCAGCTGATCTAGGGGAAGTCACTTGGGTTGGAGATGCTAGGAAGAGGACCACACACAGGGGGCAGATCAGCTGATCTAGGGGAAGTCACTTGGGTTGGAGATGCTAGGAAGAGGACCACACACAGGGGGCAGATCAGCTGATCTAGGGGAAGTCACTTGGGTTGGAGATGCTAGAAAGGGGACCAAACACAGGGGGCAGATCAGCTGATCTAGGGGAAGTCACTTGGGTTGGAGATGCTAGAAAGGGGACCAAACATAGGGGGCAGATCAGATGATCTAGGGGAAGTCACTTGAGTTGGAGATGTTAGGAAGAGGACCACACACACAGGGGGAAGATCAGCTGATCTAGGGGAAGTCACTTGGGTTGGAGATGCTAGAAAGGGGACCAAACATAGGGGGCAGATCAGATGATCTAGGGGAAGTCACTTGGGTTGGAGATGCTAGGAAGAGGACCACACACAGGGGGCAGATCAGCTGATCTAGGGGAAGTCACTTGGGTTGGAGATGCTGGGAAGAGGACCACACATAGGGGGCAGATCAGCTAATCTAGGGGAAGTCACTTGGGTTGGAGATGCTAGGAAGAGGACCACACACAGGGGGCAGATCAGCTGATCTAGGGGAAGTCACTTGGGTTGGAGATGCTAGGAAGAGGACCACACACAGGGGGCAGATCAGCTGATCTAGGGGAAGTCACTTGGGTTGGAGATGCTAGAAAGGGGACCACACATAGGGGGCAGATCAGATGATCTAGGGGAAGTCACTTGAGTTGGAGATGTTAGGAAGAGGACCACACACAGGGGGAAGATCAGCTGATCTAGGGGAAGTCACTTGGGTTGGAGATGCTAGAAAGGGGACCAAACATAGGGGGCAGATCAGATGATCTAGGGGAAGTCACTTGAGTTGGAGATGTTAGGAAGAGGATCACACACAGGGGGAAGATCAGCTGATCTAGGGGAAGTCACTTGGGTTGGAGATGCTAGGAAGAGGACCACACACAGGGGGAAGATCAGCTGATCTAGGGGACGTCACTTGCAGTCAGGGAACTGCATAGAACAACAACAATGCTAATAGCCTAAATTTGTCTAAGTTGGTTTAAGGCGACAGTTCCACTTTAAAAAATCCACATTCGCAATAAAATGGAGACTTCTCTATGTGGCATTCTAGGGAACTAAAATCCCATTAAATAAAGGGGATTTTTTTGTCCCCTATAGAACTGTTTCCCAAAGTTAACCCCCAAGGCACGCCAGCAGGTCAGGTTTTCAGGCCATACCCTCTTAATCACATTAATATAATTATTGGATCAATCACTGTTATTGATCCACCTGTTCTTAATTAAGGTTATCCTGAGCACTGTGAGTTCCAAAGAAGTATCCAACGCATTGAAAGGTAATACCTCTCTGACACGCAAAAGGATAATTCATGATGTGTCGGTGTGACCTGAGTGCCGAAATTGGGAATCTCTGACTCTATAATGCAGTTGGTTGGCCCAGAAGTGGCTCCACTTTGCTTTTATACATAAGGCCCATTGATCTGAGCACAGGGTTCTTAAGACGCACTTACAGTACATGAGAGGAAAATCAATGCGTTGATACGTTGACCTTGTCAAGACTTACAATCTCAGACAAAATATCTAGACTTTCATCTTGTGTTGAGTCAGGTTCCTAATCTAATTAGCATCTGTCGCTGCAGGAATATTAAGTAATAAAATCAGCTAATGAACATCTGACATTTTGTTTGCTCACATCTGATTCAAAAGGTGAATTTGCTAATTAGAGGTTATATGGAATTTATCCTTGTGAACACCGAGTGGGAGAAGAGTGAAGCAACACATTGCTGTGCAATATATCACACACTTGTCTGGCGTTTAGAGTGTTAAAAACTATCCTACAAATAAAACTGCTTGTGTGGTCACAATGGCGCCAGGGCAAACACTGTATCTGATAGTAAGAGTATGATTTAAATCCAATTAAGTTAAAAAAGTTTGGGTGATCAGAGTATAAGAGGCAAATATAGTGGTTGATACCTTTATTGGCTAACTAAGCAGATTTAGGATACAAGCTTTCAAGACCTCTTAGGTCTCTTCTTCAGGCATGTTATACAGATAAATATGAAAACATTTCTCTTATATACAAGTACACATTGCATTGTTTAGAATGGAAATCAGATAAGAGAACTCAGCCCAGATCCAGATACTTTTGATCAGTCAATGGAAAATCGCACTCTTCCTCTGAGGCTTTAGAGGTATTTACGATTCCAGTGGGCCTGTTGGAAAGGTTAATCCACTAAGTAATAATGTGACAAGAATTCTCTGTCTTTATTCAAGCCATTACGAATAGCATTACACTTTAAAGTGTTAGTAATGTCCAAGCAAAAATATTTTGCATTGTGTAGAGCTTAAAAAGTTGAAATGAATGCAAAAAATGTATCTCTCAAACCACTATGGTTTGAGAGATACATGCATTCAAAGTTTAATGTTTCCTGCAGTCAGCTGTAAAGCTGTCAGCAGGAGATCCATGTTGGCCGACACGGAGGCTCTGCAGCAGAGCCGCAATTGCGTTATTTAAAACAAATTACTTCATTGGAACGGTCTAAAAAGTGTGCTTGCAAACCAGGCACTCTTTTTAGTCCATTTCAGTGCAGTCATTCATTTTAAATAATGCGATTGCGGCTCTGCTGTAGAGCGTCCGTTTCGTCTGACATGGATCTCCTGCTGACAGCTTTACAGCTGACAGAGGGAAACATCAAACTTTGAATGCAGATATCTCACAAACCATAGCAGTTTGAGAGATACGTTTTTTTACATTTTTTTCAACTGTTTAAGCTCTACATAATGCAAAATATTTTTATTTGCACACTTTAACATTAACTTAACCTGTAAAAGAGGGTAACAGAATAAGAAAAAAACAATAATGTTCAGAAAGTAAGATGCAAAGGAAATGAATGGGATTTTCAACCAGTTAGAATGTGGATTCCAAAATATATAAGGGAGAGTGGTTAAAGGTGTAGGAAAGGATGGTAGATAAGTGGAATAACCTAGCAGCAGGATTGGTAGATAAGTGGAATAGCCTACCAACAGAAGTGGTAGATTGGTGTCATGGCCTACCAGCAGAAGAGGTAGAGGCTAATACAGCAAGGGAATGTAAGCATGCTGTCCTGGACATAAGAAAAGACCAAGGACCAAATAAGGTTTGAGGTTTTCACAGTAGGAGAAATGGACAGACTAGATGGGCCGAATGGTTCTTATCTGCCACCAAATTCTATGTTTCTATATATAAAAAAACACCATATTGTGTTCTTACAAAAACAGTGGTCCCACAATTGTGAGATGCTTCATTCCAAAGTCAATACAATTCAAACTGACAGTTTCAAAATATATTTTAGTCCTTTAAATGATAAAGATGAGTCCTCTCTAGAATTTAAGGGGTTATAAGCCCCAATTTAAATCAATGACAATTTTAGGAAATTCTCTTTTTTCCGCTATGGTGCAGTCGGTTTTCTTCCAGAACTGCAAACGGAAAATCCTTCTGCTGTGTAATAAGAAGGAACAGTAATGTCCCATAAAAATATTTTTTTGTTTTGCAGATTAAAGAAAAATAAATTATGTGCAACAAATCCTATCTCTCAAACCTTTACGGTTTGAGAGATATTCGCCTCTAAAGTTCTCTCTCCTCTGATTTCAGCTGTAAAGCTGACAGCAGGAGATCCGTGTCGGCCAACACAAGGAGGCTCTTCAGCAGAGCTGCAATAGCGCGATTTAAAAAGAAATACTTCTTTGGAACGGTCTAAAAAGTGTGCTTGCAAACCAGGCAGACTTTGTAGACCGTTCCAATTAAGTATTTATTTTAATATTGCGCTATTGCGGCTCTGCTGAAGAGCCGCTTGTCGGTCCCCAGACTGGGAAGTCCTGCTGTCAGCTTAAAGCTGATGTCAGGAGAAGGGGAGGGAGGGGGGAACTTTAGGAATGAATATCTCTCAAACCATAAAGGTTTGAGAGATGGGATTTGCAGCACAGAATTTATTTTTCTTTTTAATCTACAAAACAAAAAAATATTTTTATGGGACATTAGTGTCCCTTTAAGTTTAAAGGGATAGTAATACTTCGTTTTATCTTTATTTTATTTTGTAGGCATTAAAAAAACATGAAGAACGATACAAGTCTTATCTCTCAAACCTTTATGGTTTGGGAGATATTCACAAGCAAAGTTCCCCCTCCCGCCCCTTTTACCTAGTGTAAGCCATCTCTTCTCAGATGTGGAATCCAGTCCATAAACCAGACAGATAACAGCAGGGGACAATCTTCTTCCTATGAGAACAATGAAAGCCCTGCCCCCCTTGACAAGTTTTTCAGGTTTTTCCCTTATCTCAATTGAAGATTGTCCCTCTCTGCAGTCTACCTGGGCACCTCCCTTCTGATCTGGCTGAGCAGTGTTACATCAGTAAAAGGGGCAGGAGGGGGATACTTTGTCATTGAATTACTCTTGAACTACAACTCTGACAGAATTGAAATAACACTCTCCAAAGTCCAAATACTACGATGATTTATTAGAGCTGCTTTTATTATGAAATATTACTATCCCTTTAATTGTTGAGGCTAAAATTAAAGGGAAACTATCAATGGTCACTGGAGGACACTGGTGCAAACATTTTTTAGGGGCCACAGACGCAAATTTTTCTCTTTGCTTCTAGTGCCCTTGGTCAGCGGTTTCCGTACCCAGGTCTCAATATATTCGGCCACATAGCCAATAGGTGACAATTCAGCTGATCTTGGGTGTCTAACCCCTTCAGGGTCAAACAAGGGGTTACCTTGTTCATCAATCAGTTTGTTTGGATCATTCTCCAAATGCGTCTCCACACATTCAGTATAAGTGTGTTTTTTTGACACAGTATTGGCAGACTCATCATTACTTAAAGGGATAGTAATGTTTCATAATAAAAGCAGCTCTAATTAATCATCATAGTATTTGGACTTTGGAGAGTGTTATTTCAATTCTGTCAGAGTTGTAGTTCCAGAGTAATTCAATGACAAAGTGTCCCCCTCCCGCCCCTTTTACTGATGTAACACTGCTCAACCAGATCAGAAGGGAGGTGCCCAGGTAGACTGCAGAGAGGGACAATCTTCAATTAAGATAAGGGAAAAACCTGAAAAACTTGTCAAGGGGGGCAGGGCTTTCATTGTTCTCATAGGAAGAAGATTGTCCCCTGTTATCTGTCTGGTCTATGGACTGGATTCCACATCTGAGAAGAGATGGCTTACACTAGGTAAAAGGGGCGGGAGGGTGAAACTTTGCTTGTGAATATCTCTCAAACCATAAAGGTTTGAGAGATAAGACTTATATAATTCTTCATATTTTTTTAATGCCTAAAAAATAAAATAAAGTTAAAACGAAGTATTACTATCCCTTTAAGGGTTGAACCCACTCTTCATCATCACTCTCCTCTCTTACAGAGTGTCATGGTTTGGCTGATCTGCTCTACACTCTGCTGTTGTATACTAGCTGCCTTTCCTTCCCTGGGTCGGGCTGACTCAACTGATGATTAACGAACTGCCTGTACCTCTCTGTTTCCATGGTTACTCACCTGTTATCAGCCAACCCCTTCCAGGATATTTAAAGCGGTTAGGCTCACTTCCTCCTTGCCCTTGTGTTGTTTCTGGCTGCAAGTGCATTCTCCTGTGCTCCTGATTATCCGTGCATGACCTGGCTTACTCTGACGTCCCTTCTGGCTCCTTACTCCTGGCTTGTTCCTGACATCTCCGTGTTACTGATCCCGGCTTGTCTGAGTACCTGTCTTGGTTCCTGACCCTGGCTTATCTTTTGGTTTACGCTCCTGGATCACAGTTTTGCTTTGTTTACTTTGGTTATTTTAATAAGGGTGTTTTGTACTTTACATTTTTGTGTCTGTCTGGTTCCTGCCCCATAACACTGAGGAGCAATATGGATCTGGCTTAGCACTTTTAGATTTATGTTTCCTCAATACAACTTCCTCTTGAGGTGAGGTTTTAGTATGTGGAACTAGGCCACATGATTCCAAATTGCCTTTATTATGCAGTGTCAATCATGATGCATCATCACCTTTGTTAGCAGATTGTCTCTTACATTTGGAAATGTGCTTCCTTTATGAGAACAATTTCCCATTTTTTTCACAGATTCTTCCTTATCAGCCTGAGAGTCCTCAGCTGACCAATAAGCCTCCAAAGGACCCGCAGATTTAATAATAGTGGAATCCAAAGGTCTTGAGGATTTTGGAATGGTACTTCCCATAACATGGGTTGTGCTTGACTGGGGCAGCGTCAACTTTCGGGACCATTTTTCATTCCCTACACCCCTCTAACTCCCAATAAAAAACCACACTACAAGCGTGACTTTGGATAAAGTAGGCCACAGCTTCATTTATTCCTTTACAAATTCAACATAGTTTTTTTAACATCAAATAATCCCAATTTACAACATATTAACAGTATTAACAATACCATAACCATTAAATAGAAGGGGAGGATCCTTAGCGCCGCCACCAGTCCCACCTTGGGCACATCCCCCACTAGCCGCCTCTCCTTACCAGCTCAGTGGGTATCCATAATCAATTGCCTGTCCACTTCCCAGGGACCCCATGCCCTTTAGAAGCCAGGCACCCAACCAACTTTAAAGCGCCAAGGATCCCCCCCTCCGCCACGCGCTGTGACAGTCCCAAGGAGATCAAAGAACCACCAACCCTCCCTAGGCCCCAAACAAAAAAGGTAGGGAGGGAGGGAGGGAAGCTCCTTCCGCGCCGAAACAGCAAGGGAGAGGAAGCGGAAGCAGGTCAGCCTATACCTACTCCCCTCCCCCCCCCCGCTCACCCATGACACGCCTCTTCCCCGCAATCCCTACACTGTCTAACCCCAGTCATGTCCCTCTCTGCCTACCTGCGCCCGGCTCCGAGGATTACTTGACTGGGGCAGCGTCAACTTTCGGGACCATTTTTCATTCCCTACACCCCTCTAACTCCCAATAAAAAACCACACTACAAGCGTGACTTTGGATAAAGTAGGCCACAGCTTCATTTATTCCTTTACAAATTCAACATAGTTTTTTTAACATCAAATAATCCCAATTTACAACATATTAACAGTATTAACAATACCATAACCATTAAATAGAAGGGGAGGATCCTTAGCGCCGCCACCAGTCCCACCTTGGGCACATCCCCCACTAGCCGCCTCTCCTTACCAGCTCAGTGGGTATGCATAATCAATTGCCTGTCCACTTCCCAGGGACCCCATGCCCTTTAGAAGCCAGGCACCCAACCAACTTTAAAGCGCCAAGGATCCCCCCCTCCGCCACAGGACGCAGCGTGAACCCCTTAACGCTGCGACCCCCGCCAAACCCGAACAGCACGTTCCACAAAACATTCCACAGCCAAGTTAAAAAGGTCAAGACCAATGTCAGTCAAATGCACCCCATCCGAACGGAACAAGTTCCGCTGACCCTCCACATAAGTATGCCTCAACACCAGGCCCCCGTGCCTCCTGACGTGCGAAGACACCGCCCTATTGACCTTAATCCTAGCCCGGTTAATGGCGGTGTGCGAGACCGCACGACGCCAGTAAAAACGTGGGATAATTTCAGACCAAACAATGATGAGGCCCGGGAATAGGACCCACAACCGAGACAAATCCCTCTTGATGTCACGGATAAGGTACTTGCTAGAGTAAACGCCCAAATCATTCCCCCCCGCATGAATCACCACCACGTCCGGGGGGGCCGTAACCCTAGCCAAGGCCACAGCAGCCCAGAAGTCCCCAGCCACCGCAGCTCCACCTCATTGCGATCAAAGTGCAACTGCCTTCCAGAAGGACGGAGAGCCGCCCTCAGAGCTGCCCAGTAAACATACGAGTGGCCCACAATCCAGACTGAGCACACCCGACCACCTACAAGAAAAAGAGGAGGGAAAACAGTCACCCAGACTAAAACACCCCCCCCCCCAGAAACAACAGGAAAATGGGGGCCCCACTGAAAACAACCCCCAGCACCCTAATGAAGTTCAACTAAACCCGGCCGAACATAAGAACGGAACCGAACCGACTCCCAACGACCAATCCGACGAATAACCTCCTCCCCCAAACCCCAGCGCGCCGCCTAAGTGGCCGCACCGATACGGAAAGAGTGAGAACAGTACTCCGACGCCCGAAAACCAAGGACCTCCAATGATTTCCGAAAAACAGAAATGAACTGAAAACGCGAAAGAGCCGTACCGTCTGCATGGACCAAAAAGGAACCACCGACCGACGGACGAACCAGCAAAAATTCCCGCGCGGAAGAAACCGGACAAGACAAACAGCCCGGATTCCCAAACAAAGACACCGAAAACCCCCTGCCGTCTTGATCCGTCTTGGAGCGCGGACGAGGAACCGGACCGACTCACCCTCAAGAACGACATCCGAAGCCTGCAAACCACCCCCAGAATACCGAGACCCACTCACCAGCTCCCCCACCCGCAAAGCCCCAAAGAAAGCGAACGAAAACGCCACATGGAACAACCGACATTCAAAATCAGAAAAACAGACCGACGACAGGACCCCAAGCAACCTCACCAACAAGGGGAAAGAGACAGGCCGACGACTATCCCGAACCAAGACCCCACGACGAAAGCCACGCAAAGCCAAACGCACAATAAACTCCTTAGTAACATCCCGCCAACCCAAAAGCTTGAACAGAAAAGCCAACGCCGCCATGCGACGGCTTGCCGCCGCCTTGGAAATACCTTCCGCACTCCACAGCCCAATACACCAAAGCAACATGTCCGTGTTGCCCGCCCCACCGTCTCGTAAACCAGCCCACCGAACCAACTGAAACCAGGACTCCCAGACCTTGGCATAAGCCGCCCACGTCCCAGGCACCACAGCGCCGCGCACCAAACCGGCCACAGAGCTCAACACAAAGTCCAAAGGTGCTCCGGCACCCGCTCCCCTCGCGCCGCCGCTCCCGGCACCAGGGAACGAAAACGATCCAGCTGCAACCGAGACAGGGAGTCCGCAATTACATTTTGCACACCAGGAACATGCTTAGCCCTAAACCACACATTCCCCCGAAGGCACCGCAACACCAAGTGCCGCAGAAGGGCCACCACCGGCAACGAGTTAGCTGTGAGGCCGTTCAGAGCCTCCACCACCCCCATGTTATCACAGTGGAACGTGACAGCCTTGTCCCGCAGCCAAGGACCCCAAACTTCGGCAGCCACCACGATAGGAAAAAGTTCAAGGAGGACCAAATTGCGAGTCCACCCCAAGACCGCCCACGAATACGGCCAGGAGCCGGAAAACCAACGACCCTGAAAGAAGCCCCCAAAACCCTTAGACCCTGCAGCATCCGTAAACAGATCCAAATCAACATTGGACCATCCCCTCTCCTGCCACAACGTCCGACCATTGAAGTCGGACAGGAAGGAATGCCAAACCTCCAGGTCCGCCTTCAAGGCCGCCGTAAGCCGTATGAAATGGCGCGGGGAACGAACCCCTGCGGTAGCAAGCGACAGCCGCCGACAGAACACCCGCCCCATGGGAAGGATACGGCAGGCAAAATTAAGTTTTCCCAAAAGAGACTGGAGCTGACGCAACGTCACCTTACGCATGCCCAACATCAACCTGATAAGCGCCCGCAACTCGACCACCTTGTCCTCCGGAAGGCGACAAACCATACCCACAGAATCCAATTCGATTCCCAAAAAGGCCAGCACCGGCGTGGGGCCCAAAGTCTTGTCCGGAGCCAGAGGAACCCCAAAATCCCGAGCCCACCGCTGAAGAGCTTCCAGAAGAACCCCACACACCCGGACCCAGCTGGGCCAACACACAGGAAATCGTCCAGATAGTGAATCACAGACGATAACCCCATGTCCTGTCGCACCACCCACTCCAAAAAAGAGCTGAAAGCCTCAAAATAGGCGCAAGAAATGGAGCACCCCATGGGGAGACACCGGTCAATATAGAACCCCCCTTCAAAGTAACAACCCAGCAAGTGCTGCGACTCCGGGTGAACCGGCAAGAGCCGAAAGGCCGCCTCAACGTCGGCCTTGGCCAGCAGGGCCCCAGGCCCAGCCGCCCGCGCCAAACGCACCGCCTCGTCAAAAGAGGTATAAGAAACACTACAAAGGTCCCCAGCGATCCCATCATTCACTGAGCCCCCCTTTGGAAACGACAAATGATGGATCAAGCGGAACTTGCCGGCCTCCCGCTTGGGAACCACCCCCAGTGGCGAAACCCGTAAGTTCCCAACAGGGGGGGCCAGAAAAGGCCCAGCCATCCGTCCCAAGCCAACCTCCTTGGCCAACTTGTCCCGAACCACCCCCGGCCAGGACCGTGCCGACTTCAAATTACGCGTCCGCAAAACCCCCGGCCCATCCACAAAAGGGATCCGAAAACCGACCCGGAACCCCTCCTCCAACAACTTAGCGTGATCCCGATTGCTGTACACCCTTAGCCACGGAAGCATCCTTTCCAAGTTCACTGGGCTCTTCCCTTTTTCCAGCACCTGACTTCCCCCGTTTGAAACAACGGGAGAAGGGGTGTCCACCCCCACACCCAGAACACTCGTGCTTGAACCTGCACGAGGAAGCCCACTTACAATGGCCATCGTTAAAGGCAAAGCAGCAGCCCCTGCGCGATCCCGCCGAAGAGGAAGCTGAACTCGCCCCTCCGGCGGCTGACGGAAAGGGGTTGGAAGAACCACCCCCCAAAGACTGCCCAGGGAGCCTTCTAGGGGTCATCACCTTAAGCCAAAGCCCGATGTCCTTGTGATCCCACTGCAGGGAAGGGTGGACCGCCATGCGCTGGCGAAACTGCTCGTCATACTGGAGCCAAGCCACCCCGCCATACACCCGGTGTGCCTCTCAAATGGAGTCCAAATAACAGAACAGTGCCGAGCAGAGCTCCGGCGTCCGCTCCCCAATCACCCCAGCCAGAATACAAAACGCCTGGAGCCAATTCCCAAAATGACGCGGAATGAGCCGAAAACGCCTTCTATCCTCATCCTCCTCCTTACGCCATTCCTTACCCTTCTCCCATTTGTCCAAATTAAAGCGCTCCAGAGGCAACAAAGTGAATATATCAATATACTCCCGCCTCCAAACCTTTTCCCGCACTTTGGGCTTCAAGTGAGCGCCCAAAGGGCCCTCAAAGCAAACGTAAGCCTGACCCTTGGCCGAATCCGAAATAGGAGGAGGCTTGTCCCCACCCTTGGGGGGGTCCCCCACCGAGGAGGCAACCAGCACCCCAGACCCGGGAGCCGGAGAACACGCCACCAGCGACCCACCGACCGAAACCCCAGGGACCGAGGAAACCGACCCGCTAACCACAGGGGAGGGAAGTGTGCCCACCGAGCCAATGCCCGCCGCTCCCGCCGAAGCCGCTGACAGACCCGCTGACCCCCCCGCGCCCCAAACACCAGGGCCCGAAGACCCAGGACCTGCCGAACCACCCCAACTATGCAACAAAGCCCGCAAACCTGCAATAAAACCAAGGAACCCAGGATCCCCAGAACCACCCCCTACCGAAGGGCCCCCCAACCCCCCATCACTAACTACAGGAGTGTGAAGTCGTGTATGTGGGTGCAGTGACCGCTCACCAGTAAGCTGCGCATCCCGTGAGGGAAGCGGAGCCGCAGAAGATCCAGGAAGAGCCGCAGCCGTCGAAGGTCCCGCCACAGTAGAACCAGTGTCAGAGCCAGAGAGGCCGCCGCCAGGTGTCGAGGAATCCATTCCAGCAGGACCGCTCCCAGCAACCAAGCTCGAGCTAGAAAGAGAAGACACAGCAGAAGTACTCCAATCCAAGGATACCGTCCCCAAACCAGACCCCACACTCGCCAGGCCACCACCCGCCACGGATGAGGCTGCCCCCACAGGAGCCCCCAGCAAGGCCCGCAGCGCAGCCGCCAAGCCATCAGAGGAGGGAACCCCACCAGACCCCCCTGTCACAACAGAAGCCCCCCCCCACAGAACCCCTTAGGGGGTGAGGGGCCGTCCCCCTAACTCCACCCGCAGCAGACAAGGAGCCCGGGGCAGCAGCATCCCCAGCTCCGCTCAGGAGAGCGGGAGCGCCAGCTCCCACCGCAGCACTCCGCAGCCCAGCGACACCACCACCCCCAGCCTGGAGAACACCTCCAGCCGTCCCCTGCACAGCCACCTGGGGGGGGGAAGTCCCAAGGGCTCCCACTCCAGAGCCGCCCGCCTCACCAGCCACCACCTCCCCAGCAGCCCCAGGGCTAGCAGGATGCCGCTGAGCGCGCCTGGACCCACCACTGCGCCTAGGCCGGGGACTGGAGCTACGCCTGCGCCCCCTGCCAGACTTCCGCGGTGGGGAAGGAGAAAGGCGCTCAGGAGGAGCTGACCTGCGAGCCCTCCCCCTCCTAGGCTCGGCACCCCCCACAGAAGCGCCCAGGCCAGAGCCACCCGCGCGGCTAACGTGCCCAGGGGAACCAGCAGACTGCAACCCCAGAGGGGGGGCCGGCCCAGGAGCAACCGCAGCCGGAGCAGCAGAGGGGGAACCAAGACAGGCCCGCAGCCAATCCACCCCGCGCCGCCCAACCTCCTCCCGGACCCGATCAAGCAATTCCTCCATCCCGGCTACCTGAACAAGCGGCGCGACAGAAGCTCCGTCCAAGCTCCTTCCGCGCCGAAACAGCAAGGGAGAGGAAGCGGAAGCAGGTCAGCCTATACCTACTCCCCTCCCCCCCCCGCTCACCCATGACACGCCTCTTCCCCGGAATCCCTACACTGTCTAACCCCAGTCATGTCCCTCTCTGCCTACCTGCGCCCGGCTCCGAGGATTACTTTTCAAAGACTCCTTCAAAGTCTCAGACAGTTGCTGCATCGCTGATGTAACAGCCAAATGTAATGACTTAGTCACTGATTGCTCCATAAACTCAACCTAGACTCATCAGATATGGAATCTCTACTGGTACTATCCCCTTTTACATGAATAGGTTAAGCCATATCAGGGCTTTCACTAGCCCCAGAATGTGCTATTTAATAAGAGGAACAATAACTGCAACGTCTGTAAAACAACATGCAATAATATTTGTAAAATAGGGAAATATCTATCCAGCTATATAGCTGTAATATCTGCAGCTGCAATATATATTTATATAGCTGTGGAGCTGTACTATATGGCAATAGTTTTCCAACTATAACATAATCATCAGGTATGAGCTGCAATATATCCCTCTGTGCAGCTGTATTATATATTTGTTTAGCTTCAATATATTTATTTAGCTTCAGTATATGGTGAAAGATTTGTAGCTATAATAAAACAATCAGGTATGACACTACTCCGGTAGTCCTAGCAAACAAAATCAGGGGGCAACAACTGTGTAAAGGAAGACAAAACAAATTCCACTGGAGAGAACTGTAGCGCTCATTACGACGCTTCCACGCCGCTAAAGATATTCCAACAAAATGGCGCTGCTTCTCACATGCGCAGAGGGGACTGAAAAAATGAAATGGCACCTCTTGGGGAGGTGGGCAATGTATTGCTAAGCAGTGTCAGTGAGTGAGGGAGGTGATGTAGCTATAATACAGTAAGTCAGTGCTAGGGGAGGTGGGCACTTCTTGCACCAGGGCCGGAGGCTTCTAGTTACGCCTCTGAAGTCAGTAGAGGTGGGCAATGAATTACTGAGCAGTGTCAGTGAGTGAGGGAGATAATGTAGGGATAATACAGGAAGTCAATGGCAGGGATGGTGGGCAGTGAATTGATGAATAGTGTCAGTGAGTGGGGGATATAATGTAGGGATAAGACAGGAAGTCAGTGCTAGGGGAGGTGGGTAATGCATTACTGAGCAGTGTCAGTGAGTGGAGGAGGTAATGTAGGGATAATACAGGAAGTCAGTGGCAGGGATGGTGGGTAATGCATTGCTGAGCAGTGTCAGTGAGTGGGGGAGATAATGTATGGCTAAGAAAAGAAGTCAGCACTAGGAGAGGTGGATGGTGCATTGCTGAGCAGTGTCAGTGAGTGGGTGAGGTAATGTAGGGATAAGACAGGAAGCCAGTACCAGAGATGGTGGGCAATACATTGCTAAGCAGTGTCAGTGAGTGGATGAGGTAATGTATGGATAAGACAGGAAGTCAGTACTAGGAGAGGTGGATGGTGCATTGCTGAGCAGTGTCAGTGAGTGGGTGAGGTAATGTAGGGATAAGACAGGAAGCCAGTACCAGAGATGGCGGGCAATACATTGCTAAGCAGTGTCAGTGAGTGGATGAGGTAATGTATGGATAAGAAAGGAAGTCAGTACTAGGAGAGGTGGATGGTGCATTGCTGAACAGTGTCAGTGAGTAGGGAGTTAATGTAGTGGGGAGGTAATGTAGGGATAAGACAGGAAGTCAGTGCTAGGGGAGGTGGGTAATGCATTGCTGAGCAGTGTCAGTGAGTGGAGGAGGTAATGTAGGGGATAAGACAGGAAGTCAGTGCTAGGGGAAGTGGGTAATGCATTGCTGAGCAGTATCAGTGAGTGGGGAGGTAATATAGGGATAAGACAGGAAGTCAGTGCTAGGAGAGGCGGGCAATACATTACTGAGCAGTGTCAGTGAGTGGGGAGGTAATGTAGGGATAAAACAGGAATTGAGTGCTAGGGGAGGTGGGCAGTGTATTGCTGAGCAGTGTAATTTAATGTAATCTAATGTAATGTAGGGATAAGCCAGGAAGTCAGTGCTAGGAGAGGTGGGTAATGCATTGCTGAGCACTGTCAGTGAGTGGGGGAGATAATGTAAGGATAAGACAGGAAGTCAGTGCTAGGGGAGGTGGACAATGCATTGCTGAGCAGTGTCAGTGAGTGGGGAGGTAATGTAGGGATAAGACAGGACGTCAGTGCTAGGAGAGGCGGGCAATACATTACTGAGCAGTGTCAGTGAGTGGGGAGGTAATGTAGGGATAAGACAGGAATTCAGTGCTAGGGGAGGTGGGCAGTGTATTGCTGAGCAGTGTAATGTAATGTAATGTAATGTAATGTAGGGATAAGCCAGGAAGTCAGTGCTAGGGGAGGCAGGTAATGCATTGCTAAGCAGTGTCAGTGAATGGGGGAGGTAATGTAGGGATAAGACAGGAAGTCAGTGCTAGGGGAGGGGAGCAATGCATTGCTAAGCAGTGTCAGTGAGTGAGGGAGATAATGTAGGGAAAAGATTTGGAAGCGCCTGCACTCTGTGCCTTAATTAACATAATCAAAATAACTCAAAATCTAGGTTTCTTAATAAAATACAAATGGTAATCAAAAGTATAGAGGATTTTACTCTTTTGAAATAACCTAAGCTGTTTTAGGTGATAATGTCCCTTTAAGCTCATTGCGAGTCATTCCTGTTTATGTGCATATGATCTGCAAACAGAAAACAATATCCAGCTACTTCACACGTTCCTAATGTGTGATTTTTAAATGAGAATCTGTTTTTTTTTCTATGCATTTAAGAACAATAATTAGCATTTTCAGCAGGCTGGAAAATCATTATTAGCATTTATTTTTTTCCCTGTGTGTCCCTAAGATGACATTAACCTTTTGAGTGCCAAGGAAGTATCATCACATTGCTTTAGTTATAGACTACAGGGGGAGATGTACTAAGGTGTGGTAAAGAGGATATAACTTCTCCAGTGAGATAAACTCTCCAATTCCTATGTTATTCTATGGGAGAGATTTAGTGATAGACTACAGGGGGAGATGTACTAAGGTGTGATAAAGAGGAGATAATGTCTCCAGTGAGATAAACTCTCCAGTTCCTATGTTATTGTATGGGAGAGATTTAGTTATAGACTACAGGGGAGATGTACTAAGGTGTGATAAAGAGGAGATAACTTCTCCAGTGAGATAAACTCGCCAGTTCCTATGTTATTCTATGGGAGAGATTTAGTTATAGACTACAGGGGAGATGTACTAAGGTGTGATAAAGAGGAGATAACTTCTCCAGTGTGATAAACTCTCCTGTTCCTATGTTATTCTATGGGAGAGCTTTAGTTATAGACTACAGGGGAGATGTAGTAAGGTGTGATAAAGAGGAGATAACTGCTCCAGTGAGATAAACTCGCCAGTTCCTATGTTATTCTAAGGGAGAGATTTAATTATAGACTACAGGGGAGATGTACTAAGGTGTGATAAAGAGGAGATAACTGCTCCAGTGAGATAAACTCTCCAGTTCCTATGTTATTCTATGGTAGAGATTTAGTTATAGACTACAGGGGGATATGTGCTAAGATGTGATAAAGAGGAGATAACTTCTCCAGTGATAAATTCTCCAGTTCCTATGTTATTCTATGGGAGAGCTTTAGTTATAGACTACAGGAGAGATGTACTAAGGTGTGATAAAGAGGAGATAACATCTCCATTGAGATAAACTCTCCAGTTCCTATGTTATTCTATGGGAGACATTTAATTAGAGACTACAGGGGAGATGTACTAAGGTGTGATGAAGAGGCGATAACTTCTCCACTGAGATAAACTATCCAGTCCCTATGTTATTGTATGGGAGATCTTTAGCTATAGACTACAGGGGAAGATGTACTAAGGTGTGATAAATAGGAGATAACCTCTCTAGTTTGATAAGTTCTCCAGTCCCTATTTTATTCTATGGGAGACCTTTAGTTCCTATGTTATTCTATGGGAGAGCTTTAGTTTTAGACTACAGGAGAGATGTACTAAGGTGTGATAAAGAGGAGATAACTGCTCCAGTGAGATAAACTCTCCAGTTCCTATGTTATTCTATGGGAGAGATTTAGTTATAGACTACAGGGGAGATGTACTAAGGTGTGATAAAGAGGAGATAACTGCTCCAGTGAGATAAACTCTCCAGTTCCTATATTTATTCTATGGGAGAGATTTAGTTATAGACTACAGGGGAGATGCACTAAGGTGTGATAAAGAGGAGATAACTGCTCCAGTGAGATAAACTCTCCAGTTCCTATGTTATTCTATGGGAGAGATTTAGTTATAGACTACAGGGGAGATGTACTAAGGTGTGATAAAGAGGAGATAACTGCTCCAGTGAGATAAACTCTCCAGTTCCTATGTTATTCTATGGGAGATATTTAGTTATAGACTACAGGGGAGATGCACTAAGGTGTGATAAAGAGGAGATAACTTCTCTAGTGAGATAAACTCTCCAGTTCCTATGTTATTCTATGGGAGAGATTTAGTTATAGACTACAGGGGAGATGCACTAAGGTGTGATAAAGAGGAGATAACTTCTCCAGTGAGATAAACTCTCCAGTTCCTATGTTATTCTATGGGAGAGCTTTAGTGATAGACTACAGGGGGGGATGTACTAAGGTGTGATAAAGAGGAGATAACTTCTCCAGTGAGATAAATTCTCCAGTTCCTATGTTATTCTATGGGAGATATTTAGTTATAGACTACAGGGGAATATGTGCTAAGATGTGATAAAGAGGAGATAACTTCTCCAGTGATAAATTCTCCAGTTCCTATGTTATTCTATGGGAGAGCTTTAGTTATAGACTACAGGAGAGATGTACTAAAGTGTGATAAAGAGGAGATAACTTCTCCAGTGAGATATGCTCTCCAGTTCCTATGTTATTCTATGGGAGAGATTTAGTTATAGACTACAGGGGAGATGTACTAAGGTGTGATAAAGAGGAGATATCTTCTCCAGTGAGAGAAACTCTCCAGTTCCTATGTTATTCTATGGGAGAGATTTAGTTATAGACTACAGGGGAGATGTACTAAGGTGTGATGAAGAGGCGATAACTTCTCCAGTGAGATAAACTCTCCAGTTCCTATGTTATTCTATGGGAGATCTTTAGTTATAGACTACAGGGGAGATGTACTAAGGTGTGATAAAGAGGAGATAACTTCTCCAGTGAGATAAACTCTCCAGTTCCTATGTTATTCTATGGGAGATCTTTAGTTATAGACTACAGGGGAGATGTACTAAGGTGTGATAAAGAGGAGATAACTTCTCCAGTGAGATAAACTCTCCAGTTCCTATGTTATTCTTTGGGAGAGCTTTAGTTATAGACTACAGGAGAGATGTACTAAGGTGTGATAAAGAGGAGATAACTTCTCCAGTGATAAATTCTCCAGTTCCTATGTTATTCTATGGGAGAGCTTTAGTTATAGACTACAGGAGAGATGTACTAAGGTGTGATAAAGAGGAGATAACTTCTCCAGTGATAAATTCTCCAGTTCCTATGTTATTCTATGGGAGAGCTTTAGTTATAGACTAAAGGGGGAGATGTACTAAGGTGTGATAAAGAGGAGATAACTTCTCCAGTGAGATAAGCTCTCCAGTTCCTATGTTATTCTATGGGAGAGATTTAGTTATAGACTACAGGGGAGATGTACTAAGGTGTGATAAAGAGGAGATATCTTCTCCAGTGAGATAAACTCTCCAGTTCCTATGTTATTCTTTGGGAGAGCTTTAGTTATAGACTACAGGAGAGATGTACTAAGGTGTGATAAAGAGGAGATAACTTCTCCAGTGATAAATTCTCCAGTTCCTATGTTATTCTATGGGAGAGCTTTAGTTATAGACTAAAGGGGGAGATGTACTAAGGTGTGATAAAGAGGAGATAACTTCTCCAGTGAGATAAGCTCTCCAGTTCCTATGTTATTCTATGGGAGAGATTTAGTTATAGACTACAGGGGAGATGTACTAAGGTGTGATGAAGAGGCGATAACTTCTCCAGTGAGATAAACTCTCCAGTTCCTATGTTATTCTATGGGAGATCTTTAGTTATAGACTACAGGGGGAGATGTACTAAGGTGTGATAAAGAGGAGATAACTTCTCCAGTGAGATAAACTCTCCAGTTCCTATGTTATTCTATGGGAGAGATTTAGTTATAGACTACAGGAGAGATGTACTAAGGTGTGATAAAGAGGAGATAACTTCTCCAGTGAGATAAACTCTCCAGTTCCTATGTTATTCTATGGGAGATCTTTAGTTATAGACTACAGGGGGAGATGTACTAAGGTGTGATAAAGAGGAGATAACTTCTCCAGTGAGATAAACTCTCCAGTTCCTATGTTATTCTATGGGAGATCTTTAGTTATAGACTACAGGGGGAGATGTACTAAGGTGTGATAAAGAGGAGATAACTTCTCCAGTGAGATAAACTCTCCAGCAGGGCCGGTGTAAGGATTTTTGTCTACATAGGCGAAAGTGTATTTTGATGCCCCCCCAACCCCTGCCCCCCCGGTAGTCATCCATTACCACACTGTGCCCTGTTTGCTCTTATCCAGTGTTACTGTGTGCCACTATCGCATCATCTAATGCCAGCCTGTGACCTCTCTCTCCCAAGATCGAATACCTCTCACTTCCACCATCTAATACCACCCAATGCCCTCTCAATCTCATCATCTAATACCACCTTGTTCTCAACTATCATCCAATACCACCTTGTGCCCTACACCATCAGAAATACAGCACCCTTGTTCCCTCTAACACGTAAAATCACCTTATGCCCTCTCAGTCCCATTATCTAATTCTTTCCTGTGCCCTGTCCCTATGCCTCGATATCCCTGCAGCAGCAGGACACCTTTCCAGTCTTTATCTCCTGGTTCCCGTATCCTATATCACCTTGCACATTAACATAACACACACATAAACACACTCCAAGCTGTGCCTGGAGGTCTTCTACCCACAGCAGCTGCTCCTGTTTTCAGTCAGCGCTGGAGGCTTCACCCACGACAAGGAGGAGCAACAGGAGGTGGAGAGCCGGCAAGAAAAGGAAAGAGGTCTCTTCTTGCCGCCACAGCTGCTTTTCCCTTTCTCCTAACCACTTATTAGTACAGCGCCCCTGCAGGTCAGGAGGAGATAGAGCTCCCCGGATGCACACATGACACAAATACCGACTTTTCAACTGCCGGTATAGTAGTTATACCGGCACCGGCTCCAGTGTGCCGGGTGGCAACCTTACACGTTAGATATATATTTAAAAAATAATAATAATTAAAAAAAAAAATTGCAGCTCCCCCCGTTTCAGCGCCCCTCTGATGCAGCGCCCTAAGGCGGCTGACTAAGCAGCCTTATGCTAGCTCCGGCCCTGCTCTCCAGTTCCTATGTTATTCTGTACTGGATACTTAAAGGGACAGTAATGTTTCACAATAATAGCAGCTCCAATTAATCATCACAGTATTTAGGCCATGGATGGTGTTATTTCAATGCTGTCAGAGTTGTAGTTCAAGAGTAATTGAATGATAAAGTATTCCCCTCCTGCTCCTTTTACTGATGTAACACTGCTCACCTCGGAGCATCAAGACTGTCCGGATGGATCGCAGAGAGGAACAATGTCCAGTGATCATAAGGGAAAACCTGAAAAACCTGTCAAGGGGGGCAGGGTTTTCCTTATGATCACAGTAAGAAGATTGTCCCTTGCTGTGATCTGTCCGGTCAAGAGACCAGATTCCACATCTGAGGGGAGGAGGCTTACACTAGGTAAAAGGGGTGGGAGGGGGATACTTTATCATTCAATTACTCTTGTACTACAACTCTGACAGTACTGAAATAACACTCTCCATGGTCCAAATACTATGAAGATTAATTGGAGCTGCTTTTTTTGTGAAACATTACTATATTTTTAAAGGTTAAATTAAACACTGACGGTAAATATGGGTTTAAAGTGACCAAGATTCTATCTTGGCATTTTTCTGGCTCCTAATGAATCTCCTAATGAATCAATACACGGTCTCTGATAAATCTCTCCAGCTTTTCATAAAAATATTGAGATTAAACAGGTTTAAATATATCTAAATAACATAAAGTGTTAGAATGTGTCGCTCCCTGTGTGCGTAACTGCACATGCGCAGTAGGGAGCGATGCAGTCATGCGTAGTAGAGACTGGCCGAATGTGCTGGCTTGCAGTCAGAGGCATTGCTGATCCAGAGCGGGGCGCTCCGAACAGCCCAGCGGCCCCGGCTCCAGGGCAGCAGCCGAGGCCGCTGGCTGCCAATTCAATACTAGTATATATATACTATGTTTTTTCTTTTTATTCTTTATTGACAATATTGAAGCCATAACTGACAGTATAAAATGGTGAACTGAAAGTGTAAGAATTCAGTTTGTGTACCTCAAAGTAAGCATGAAAATGGAGAAATTCTATTGTCCCATAAGTCTTTTAGAGTGGAGCATCTACGGTTCAGTTGTACTGTAAAGGTGTGAGAGAATAACATATATATATATATATATATATATATATTTATAAAACTATAGCAGGACACACTCTCTACAATATAAGCAAATGCCTGGGTGCATGATCAAGTTATTTCCACAGACCAATAAATCAGCACTCTCAGGTCTTTTCAACTGAATAAAGTTGAATATTATTGCATTCTACAAAAGTCCTGAGAGTGCTGATTTACTGGACTGTGTATATATGTATATATATAATAAATATCCTATATAATAATTCGCTAAGTTGTGTGTAACGCCCGACATGAGCAGCAGACACTGCTGCACGTGCGGCAGTCATGCGCAGTACAGACTGCCCGCGCCGCGGCTGATACAGAGCTGGGTGCTCCGAAGGAGCGTCCAGCTCTGTATCAGCAGTGGCGCGGGCAGTCTCTACTGCACATGACTGCCCCGCGACCGACTGCCAGAGGCACTGTGGCCCATGTAACGGGCTATTCAACTAGTATATATATATATATCTTATATAATAATTTGCTAGGATGTTTGTCATGCGCAGTACAGAGTGCGAGGAGAGGACTACAGTCCGAATTCGGAGCACCCCGGTCCGTATCAGCCGTGGTGCGTTTGGGCAGTCTGTACTGCGCATGACTGCAGCACGGCCAGTGAGCAGAGAGGCTCTGGGTACCACCCGAGGCTCATGGGTGGTAGTGCGGCCAGTGTACACGGGCTTTTAAACTAGTATATTATATATAAATGTATCTTGCTTTTACAGTCTTGACCTTTTTCTACGATATTGCACTTTGCTTGTTGGATCAAGGCAGGGTTACCTGATAAATCTCTCTCAGCATTTCATAAATCAAAAAGCAACAACGTTTGAATTTGAACAGGTCGCCTGAAATGTCATCTCTTCTTTATTCAGAGTCCTGCTGTGATTTTTATTGTGTTCACACGTTTCTTTGTCAGTCAGATAAACAAGAAGTTGAAGGGAATCGGCAGGTGGATCTAATCTTCTCAGAGCGTGTGAATTGAAGGGCTCCGCTCATGGTGCGAGATGTGCCTGACACAAGATTGGGGATTTTGTCTCTGTGTGAGGACCACTAGAGACTGATGATCTCAACCTCCTTCAATAAACCTTTATCAGCGTCTAGACCAGCTCTGGCAACCTGAGGCCCTCCAGCTGTTGAGGTCTGATTGCGTTGGAGATCTCTCTGGCATCCCTTTGAGTGGCTTAACCCTTTGAGTGTCAAATAGGTATGCAATGCATTGCGTACCCCCTTAGCACGCAATGGCTTAACATAGTAACTGTATCCCTATAAAGTGCATGCAAGTGCTAGTACCAGTAAGTAAACACTAACGTATTAAGCTACAATGTATCAATATGCAGTTAACACGTTTTATTTATATCTGTTCGAGGATACAGTGTAGACTAATATGTTGGATACCCCTTAGGCACTCAAATGGGTAAAGGACAAGTATCATGATAATTATAGTTCCCTACTGCCAGATCTGTTTTATACGAATAGGCTGTCATGCGTCTACCTGTTTTTCAGGTTTTTCTGGAAATTTTGCCATGTGTTCTGTTTTTCTGGTCTTTCCTTTTCTTTGCCCCATGATGCCTCTATTGCTGAGCCCTTATCTAGTATCGGTGCCTTGCGTCAGCACACAACCTAAGCATTCTTCCTGTGACCTGAATCTAGCCTTGTGTTTCCTTTGTTCCTGACCCGGCTATTCCTGACCATCTCTTCATTACCTGATTTGGCTGTTTGACTGTGTGTTCTGTTATCGACCCTTGGCCCCATTCTCTCGGCTATTCTCCTGTCTTCTCGTCAGGGCCGGATTTGCATCTCAGGAGCCTGTAGGCACAGAAATCTGAAGACCCCCCCCCCATTGGCCATCTCCACTGGACACCTCCACAATGCTCCAAATCTCCACATTACCCCCCATATCCATATTGCCCTCATATTGCCCCCCCGTCAGCTCCAACTTGCCCTCATATTACCCCCATCATCTCCACACTTGCCCTCACATTACCCCCATCAGCTCCACATTGCCCCCATCAGCTCCAACTTGGCCCCATCAGCTCCAACTTGCCCTCACATTACCCCCATCATCTCCACATTGTCCCCATCAGCTCCAGCTTGCCCTCACATTACCCCCATCAGCTCCACATTGCCCCCATCAGCTCCAACTTGGCCCCATCAGCTCCAACTTGCCCTCACATTACCCCCATCATCTCCACATTGTCCCCATCAGCTCCAGCTTGCCGTCACATTACCCCCATCAGCTCCACCTTGCCCCCATCAGCTCCAACATGCCCTCACATTACCCCCATCAGCTCCAACTTGCCCCCACCAGCTCCAACTTGCGCTCACATTACCCCCATCAGCTCCAACTTGCCCCATCAGCTCCAACTTGCCCCTATCAGCGCCAACTTGCCCTCACATTAACCCCATCATCTCCAACTTGCACCATCAGCTCCACATTGCCCCGTTTCCTACCTCCTTGTGGTCCAGCGGAAGGAAAAGTCTGTGCCTGCTTCTGCACAGAACCATAGCTCCCGTTGCTCCCGCACGGTCTTCTCTTTAGGAATGCAGAGCGCTGGGAGATGATGCCACCAAGGGAGCAACAGCAGGATCGCACAGGGCGGCAGGCAGCCAGGCATCGGCTAGAGTGAATTAAAATATTTAATAAAATAAAAAAAAAGAATTGATTCCAATGACAGGCGCCCCTCTGTGGGGTGCGCCTGTAGGCAGATACCTACTCTGCCTTATGGCAAATCCGGCCCTGCTCCTCATGTGCTGCGCTGCCTGACTAGTTTTCGACCCCTGGCTGATTTGACTTCTCTAATTGACATTTTTGGTACCATCTCTTCCTGTTAAGCTGCCGACCCAACCTGTCAACCATTCTCTGCCTTGCGTCCTTGTTTTCCTCCTCAACAATAACTACTCCCGGTCAAACTCAACATTCACGACCCAGTCGAGTCCGACTTAGCGACTACTGGTCGAGCTCTACACCTTCAACTTCAAGTTGAGTCCGACTTGTCTTATACCTCTGAGTTCGACTTTTTGATTCCTTGTTGGTCCTAGTCGTCTTGACTACTGCTGAGCTTTGTCGTTTTGACTCCCTATTGTGTTGACCTGCTGTATCCTGAGAGTTCTGCTTCCTCCAGTTTGCTTAACAGAGACAAATAATACTGTAGGTAGGTTCTGCTTCCCTGTTTTCAGTCTCAGTGAGTATCTACTGTATCTGGGTGTGTCCTCCTGTTATCTGGCATCACAGCCAGCACCTCTAACCCGGCTTAGGCCGCAGCAAGGCATCCCCAGTGCAGCCACCGCTAACCAGCTCCACTCCCTATGCAGCGCTCCCCAGCTTCTAGCTCACTGAGGCCTACCTAACAATATAAGCCTGATTGTCTTATTGTTGTTTTGTTTATTTATATTAATAGCTGCCTGTTCTTTCTTTGTGGAGTTACTCCTCTGCTAATCACATACAGGCAGCTTACAAGGGCGCTTCCTGATCTGATATTGACACAGACTTGCAGGTGAAGAACCTGGTCCCTTCGTTCTTAGACAAAGTGACAAAAATGTACAGTGTCACTGACAAAAGGTACCAAGTCCCTCACCTAGGAAGACCTAGTTGAAAAGCAGTTCTGCTTGACCAATGGGGAAGAAGAACAGGGGAACATGCACTAAGCTTTGATGTTATGGTGAAATGCGCCTGGTGGTGCATGGCGATCAATTTACCATGAAGAATATGACTCACTTTGCCATATGAACATTTCTGGGAACTTTTTATTCTTGACTCCCTGGATGTGGAGTCCTGTGGTGGTGTTATTGGGTAGGATAAATAACACAATTTGTGCCAAAATTGGATGGAATCTAATAGTGAGTGAGGGTTATGGCTTCAAAAACTAGTAAAAAGTGCCTAGAATAGGCTGGGGAAGGAGGAGAAGTAGGAGGGAAATTGGAGGAACTAGGTGGGAAGGAGGAGAAGTGGGAGGGGAGTGGGTGGAACTGATAGGGAAGGAGCACCAATGGGCAGAGTTTCAATAGAAACTGCCCACACCCCAGAGAACCAGCTTCTGCCCCGGAGACCCAGTAATGCAGAGTGAAAACTGAAGTCTCAGGGGCAGTTCCGGAGAGTTCCCAGCTATGCTTATGGACTAAGAATGACCTATACAAGGGAAGGGGAAAAACTTAAATCCTAAGCATATTGGGTTGGCATAATGTTGTTCATGTGTTAAGGAGGGCAAGTGGGCAGCAGAGAGGATGCACTCAGACTTCAGCTCCAAGAACACCACTAGCGCTCCCTTGCATTGTACACCTCTGTGGTAGTGAAAGAGTTGAAACATTAACCCTTTAAGTTCCAGCAGGGTACGCAACACATTGCTTTGACCCCTCTGATGCTCAAAGGGTTAATAATCCATTATCTGGCTTAATAGTTATACAGAAACTGAGAGAACTGGCAAGCAGGTGTTAAACACTGTATAACAGCTTCTCTGCCACCTCTACACTTATATAAAACAGCTGATCACCTGGTTCTAGGTCTCAGCAGGTTATGTGTCGATCAGTTGATTCATGTAAACAGCAGAAGGCACTCTGCAAGGTAACCAGCGTCTTCTGTTTAACCTCTTAAAGACCAGCGGTCCAGAGAACTTACTTTAACTTAAGGACTACTTGATCCTTGTTGACAAGCCGGTACATGTGATCTCTTACATATTTCGACTCACTGAGAAGGGCTCTGAGAGAGACCACTCCTGTCTTGGAGGAACCAATTTCAGACCCCGTTTTTACTTACATCGTTCCTGCAGGACCACTGTAAGTAAAAAGCACGTGATGTGCCAGGACCGTCACCAGTCCTTAATGGGAAAAAACGGTGATGACCCTGGCACATCGCACAGTCCTTAAGGGGTGAAATGAGTCAGCTGTTCAGTGGAGAGTCCACTGTACGTACAGAAATGGCAGAGAAGCTGTTATATGGATCCACTTCTCTGCCTGTCCTCACGATTTTTACATGAACTATCAATCTAGGCAACGGGTTATTAATGTTTTAAGCATTTCAGTGCCACAGGGGTGTGCGATGCACATCCCTTTAGCACTCAAAGGGTTAATGAAGGAAAGATGTTGACTCTGCTATCCAGTAAAAGACAGGGAACCATCTTCTGGCTCTATAGAAAGATAAGAGTTGTGGTATGAATGCAGCCTCCATAAACCATAAGAAACGTCTCTCAAGACCAAAACTGATGGTCTGTGGACTGTGGAGGTTGCACTTGCAACCCGAGAAGCTCTGAGCCACAAACATCCAGGCTTTGCAGCCTGCTGCCAGCAGAGGGGGTCAGTTTCCTGACCACAGAACAGCTGATAAGAGCCATTGTTTTGGGGCTTCATAGTGGAGTCCCAGGCCTTTAATTACATCTGCTCCCATAGCAGCAGATATAGTGGGTTGAATGTATACATTCACCAGTGCAGTTCCACTGATGTTAGCCTCCTAGGTCAGTGCCAGCTCTCCAGGTATGCAATACAGAATATGACTAGTGATGAGCGAGCATGCTCGGCCGAAGCTCGGTTCGGCTCGAGCATCGCTCTGCTCGGCACATGGCGGTACTCGTACGAGTACCGCATGTGCTCGCCCGCCATGTTCGGGTCTCCTCCCCGCACGTTTCGCGGCTGCTGCGCAGCCAATAAACGTGCGGGGAGGCTCTGACATCAGTGTAATGCCAGCAGCCATGTTGGCTGCTGGCATTACACTGATTGGCTGGCCAGAACCCGTGATCGGGTGCTGTATAGCACCTGACCAGCGAGTTCGGCTCAGTCTTAGCCAGGGAGAGATGAGGATAGGAAGGGAAAGTCAGTGTAGGGAGAAGAAAAGTGTGTTTGAACTCATTAAAGACCCAAAAGTCCTTTTTAGGACTGTTGTGTGTGGGGGCAGCAGTTATATTTTGTTTGGGGGGGCACAAGTTTAAAAAATAAACGTCACATATTCCGTTCACTGTGCCTAGCCGCAGATTAGCAGCACATTCTGTTTAGTGTGCAAAGTTGCAGATTAGCAGCACATTCTGTTTAGTGTGCAAAGTTGCAGATTAGCAGCACATTCTGTTTAGTGTGCAAAGTTGCAGATTAGCAGCACATTCTGTTTAGTGTGCAAAGTTTAAAAAATAAACGTCACATATTCCGTTCACTGTGCCTAGCCGCAGATTAGCAGCACATTCTGTTTAGTGTGCAAAGTTTAAAAAATAAACGTCACATATTCCGTTCACTGTGCCTAGCCGCAGATTAGCGTCACATTCTGTTTCGTGTGCCTAGCCGCAGATTAACGTCACATATTGTTTAGTGTGCCTAGCCGCAGATTAACGTCACATATTGTTTAGTGTGCCTAGCCGCAGATTAACGTCACATATTGTTTAGTGTGCCTAGCCGCAGATTAGTTTTTATCTTCCTTTTTGTGTGTTTTACGGTCAGTCTGTAAAAATGGCGTACTACGGGCGAAACATCGTTCCCAGCAGCGACGTTGGAGTCCAAGATGCATCCAGACATCCTCCCTATGCTGTCCCTGAACCATTTCTGTGGTGTTTCCATCATTTTCTGCCCTTTTCCTATGGACCAGGCACCCTCCCCTCATCAGAGCAGGGGGTGCCTGGTGTAATGCTCGAGTCCTCCAATTGACTGATATGGGGCTCGGGTGCTCGGCCGAGCACTCGAGCCTCCGGGGGTGCTCGGTCAGAGCACCCGAACACCCGAGCATTGGGGTGCTCGATCATCACTAAATATGACCATTGTAGTACCTACCAGCTCTGCCAGAGCAAGCTTTTTACTCCAGCCTTATAGCAAGCTCAGGGAAATAGTGTAAATGTGCACAGTCTCCTCTATAACTGGGAACCCGTTTGTTCCAGGTCCCTGGAGAAACAACGCAGAGCTAAAGATCGAAGCATCCAAATGATGTGTTTGCTTCATACTGGGGGTGGGGCTTAATCGGGTGGGTGTGAGCAGTTGAAAGGAGGCGTTTGCTGTGAAATGTGTGGGAAAGTGGGTGGGAATGAGGTGGAACTGGGCTGAATGGACTGGAAAAATGGGTGGGGTTATATCTGAACCAGTACTGGTTCAAGGATTTTTGCCACCCTAGTAAAAAAAACACATTTTGCCGCTCCCTTGGCTCCGCACCTCGTCCTCACCCCCTAATGCACATAAAAAGCAGCTGCCCACCCAGCACATTACCTGAGCACTGCAAAGGTCAATGGGGATGGTAGGAGGAGGGTTTCTAGACGCTTGCTCTTTTCAGAGTGGCACCTCTTTGTCTCCTCAGTTTCTTCACACAACAGAGGCTCTGCTCTGCTCCCCCAGTAGATGTGCGCCATAGGCCGAAGCCTACCTTGCCTATAGGTGGCGCAGGCCCTGATCTGAGCTCACCAAGCTGCAGAACCATCTTCTGTCCCCAGAGACCTGGTAATTCAAACCGGAGACTGGAGTCTCCGGGACACATCTGGGAGATTTACGAGGTATGTCTATGACTTATTTAACCCTTTGAGTGCCAGGGAGGGATCCAAAGCATTGTGTTGCAATGCTTTGAATACCTCCCTTGCACTCAAAGGGTTAATAGATTGCATTACGCAAGATGTAGAGGTAACAAACACCCATAAATACCCACACACTGTCCCGTTGTCCTAACCGAGGCAGAAATGTCATTAACCCTTTGAGTGCCGGAGGTGTACACAACTCATTTCTGTGCAATGCATTGCGTACCCCTCTGGCACATAAAGGGTTAAGGGAATTAATGCCATCATAGTAACTTGGCATTAGGCAGGGCAGACGCAGGGCTAGAAAGGCAATCCCGGGTCCTGATTTGGAGAGGAATAATATTTGTACATTCACCCCAGTAACCCGTGACCATTTCCCTTTAAATGAGGGTGGATTGTTATGGAGGTAGGTTATTTTGGGGATAGGCAACGTACCCTTGCAACAGCCCAATACACAAAAATCAACAGGACCCAAAAAAGATTTTATTACTGTATTTTAAAGCCTATTTTAATTTAAATTTTAATAAAATCTTTTACAACTGAATACCCCCGCCTTCTATCTACTGAGATTCCTGAGATTCACTCGGAGGATTTCGTGAGTAACCTGAATGGAGACAGGCTAGTTTTCTCTGTAAGCCTAACTGTCAGTGGATTCCGATATCGGAACTCTGACTAATTCACATGTGAGTAATATTCTACCTATTCCACAAAGATTTCAATTTGCAATATTACACTATATGGAGCTTTCTTGTCTTTTTTGGGTCCTGTTGATTTTATACCGCTGAGGGAGACTGTGTTTCCTTGAGAGCTGCCTAAGTCATCTACTGTTACTGTTTCTGGAGTCAGTTTGAATCCTCCAGCTGCTCATGTTGTTGGTTTCGTTGTATACCGTTTCTGACATGTTAAATTGTGAGTGTACACCTTAGGGCAGTGTTTCTCAACTCCGGTCCTCAGGACCCACTAACAGGCCAGGATTTGATGATTTCCTTGTTAGAACACAGGTGAGTTAATCAATGTGAATGAGCCTCTGATCACCACACCTGCGCTCTAGCAGAGAAATCCCTAAGTCCTGGCCTGTTAGTGGGTCCTGAGGGCAGGAGTTGACATACCTCCCAAGTGTCCCTCTTTAGGAGGGACAGTCCCTCTTTTAGACCTAAATCCCCCTGTCCCTCCTTCCCACCATGATGTCCCTCTTTTTAAGAGATCAGACTGTGTGGTGTGTGTGTATATAAGTGTATCACCCTGGTGTTCCTGTGTTTAGGAGATCAGACTGTGTGGTGTATATATAAGTGTATCACCCTGGTGTCCCTGTGTTTAGGAGATCAGACTGTGTGATGTGTATATAAGTGTATCACCCTGGTGTTCCTGTGTTTAGGAGATCAGACTGTGTGGTGTATATATAAGTGTATCACCCTGGTGTCCCTGTGTTTAGGAGATCAGACTGTGTGGTGTGTATAGAAGTGTATCACCCTGGTGTCCCTGTGTTTAGGAGATCATACTGGTGAGGTGTATATATAAGTGTATCACCCTGGTGTCCCTGTGTTTAGGAGATCAGACTGTGTGGTGTGTATATAAGTGTATCACCCTGGTGTCCCTGTGTTTAGGAGATCAGACTGTGTGGTGTGTGTATATAAGTGTATCACCCTGGTGTCCCTGTGTTTAGGAGATCAGACTGTGTGGTGTGTATAGAAGTGTATCACCCTGGTGTCCCTGTGTTTAGGAGATCAGACTGTGTGGTGTGTATATAAGTGTATCACCCTGGTGTCCCTGTGTTTAGGAGATCAGACTGTGTGGTGTGTATAGAAGTGTATCACCCTGGTGTCCCTGTGTTTAGGAGATCATACTGGTGAGGTGTATATATAAGTGTATCACCCTGGTGTCCCTGTGTTTAGGAGATCAGACTGTGTGGTGTGTATATAAGTGTATCACCCTGGTGTCCCTGTGTTTAGGAGATCAGACTGTGTGGTGTGTGTATATAAGTGTATCACCCTGGTGTCCCTGTGTTTAGGAGATCAGACTGTGTGGTGTGTATAGAAGTGTATCACCCTGGTGTCCCTGTGTTTAGGAGATCATACTGTTTGGTGTGTATAGAAGTGTATCACCCTGGTGTCCCTGTGTTTAGGAGATCAGACTGTGTGGTGTGTGTATATAAGTGTATCACCCTGGTGTCCCTGTGTTTAGGAGATCAGACTGTGTGGTGTGTATAGAAGTGTATCACCCTGGTGTCCCTGTGTTTAGGAGATCAGACTGTTTGGTGTGTATAGAAGTGTATCACCCTGGTGTCCCTGTGTTTAGGAGATCAGACTGTGTGGTGTATATAGAAGTGTATCACCCTGGTACCCCTGTGTTTAGGAGATCAGACTGTGTGGTGTGTATATAAGTGTATCACCCTGGTGTCCATGTGTTTAGGAGATCAGACTGTGTGGTGTGTATATAAGTGTATCACCCTGGTGTCCCTGTGTTTAGGAGATCAGACTGTGTGGTGTGTATAGAAGTGTATCACCCTGGTACCCCTGTGTTTAGGAGATCAGACTGTGTGGTGTGTATATAAGTGTATCACCCTGGTGTCCATGTCTTTAGGAGATCAGACTGTGTGGTGTGTATATAAGTGTATCACCCTGGTGTCCCTGTGTTTAGGAGATCAGACTGTGTGGTGTGTATAGAAGTGCATCACCCTGGTGTCCCTATGTTTAGGAGATCAGACTGTGTGGTGTGTATATAAGTGTATCACCCTGATGTCCCTGTGTTTAGGAGATCAGACTGTGTGGTGTGTATATAAGTGTATTACCCTGGTGTCCCTGTGTTTAGGAGATCAGACTGTGTGGTGTGTATATAAGTGTATCACCCTGGTGTCCCTGTGTTTAGGAGATCAGACTGTGTGGTGTGTATATAAGTGTATCACCCTGGTGTCCCTGTGTTTAGGAGATCAGACTGTGTGGTGTGTATATAAGTGTATCACCCTGATGTCCCTGTGTTTAGGAGATCAGACTGTGTGGTGTGTATAGAAGTGTATCACCCTGGTGTCCCTGTGTATAGGAGATCAGACTGTGTGGTGTGTATATAAGTGTATCACCCTGGTGTACCTGTGTTTAGGCGATCATACTGGTGAGGTGTATATATAAGTGCATCACCCTGGTGTCACTGTGTTTAGGAGATCAGACTGTGTGGTGTGTATATAAGTGTATCACCCTGGTGTCCCTGTGTTTAGGAGATCAGACTGTGTGGTGTGTGTATATAAGTGTATCACCCTGGTGTCCCTGTGTTTAGGAGATCAGACTGTGTGGTGTGTATAGAAGTGTATCACCCTGGTGTCCCTGTGTTTAGGAGATCAGACTGTGTGGTGTGTATATAAGTGTATCACGCTGGTGTCCCTGTGTTTAGGAGATCAGACTGTGTGGTGTGTATAGAAGTGTATCACCCTGGTGTCCCTGTGTTTAGGAGATCAGACTGTGTGGTGTGTATAGAAGTGTATCACCCTGGTGTCCCTGTGTTTAGGAGATCAGACTGTGTGGTGTGTATAGAAGTGTATCACCCTGGTGTCCCTGTGTTTAGGAGATCAGACTGTGTGGTGTATATAGAAGTGTATCACCCTGGTACCCCTGTGTTTAGGAGATCAGACTGTGTGGTGTGTATATAAGTGTATCACCCTGGTGTCCCTGTGTTTAGGAGATCAGACTGTGTGGTGTGTATATAAGTGTATTACCCTGGTGTCCCTGTGTTTAGGAGATCAGACTGTGTGGTGTGTATATAAATGTATCACCCTGGTGTGCCTGTGTTTAGGAGATCAGACTGTGTGGTGTGTATATAAGTGTATCACCCTGGTGTCCCTGTGTTTAGGAGATCAGACTGTGAGGTGTGTATAGAAGTGTATCACCCTGGTGTCCCTGTGTTTAGGAGATCAGACTGTGTGGTGTGTATATAAGTGTATCACGCTGGTGTCCCTGTGTTTAGGAGATCAGACTGTGTGGTGTGTATAGAAGTGTATCACCCTGGTGTCCCTGTGTTTAGGAGATCAGACTGTGTGGTGTGTATAGAAGTGTATCACCCTGGTGTCCCTGTGTTTAGGAGATCAGACTGTGTGGTGTGTATAGAAGTGTATCACCCCGGTGTCCCTGTGTTTAGGAGATCAGACTGTGTGGTGTATATAGAAGTGTATCACCCTGGTACCCCTGTGTTTAGGAGATCAGACTGTGTGGTGTGTATATAAGTGTATCACCCTGGTGTCCCTGTGTTTAGGAGATCAGACTGTGTGGTGTGTATATAAGTGTATTACCCTGGTGTCCCTGTGTTTAGGAGATCAGACTGTGTGGTGTGTATATAAATGTATCACCCTGGTGTGCCTGTGTTTAGGAGATCAGACTGTGTGGTGTGTATATAAGTGTATCACCCTGGTGTCCCTGTGTTTAGGAGATCAGACTGTGAGGTGTGTATAGAAGTGTATCACCCTGGTGTCCCTGTGTTTAGGAGATCAGACTGTGTGGTGTGTATATAAGTGTATCACCCTGGTGTCCCTGTGTTTAGGAGATCAGACTGTGAGGTGTGTATAGAAGTGTATCACCCTGGTGTCCCTGTGTTTAGGAGATCAGACTGTGTGGTGTGTATATAAGTGTATCACCCTGGTGTCCCTGTGTTTAGGAGATCAGACTGTGTGGTGTGTATATAAGTGTATCACCCTGGTGTCCCTGCGTTTAGGAGATCAGACTGTGTGGTATGTATATAAGTGTATCACTCTGGTGTCCTTGTGTTTAGGAGATCAGATTGTGTGGTGTGTATATAAGTGTATCACCCTGGTGTCCCTGTGTTTAGGAGATCAGACTGTGTGGTGTGTATATAAGTGTATCACCCTGGTGTCCCTGTGTTTAGGAGATCAGACTGTGTGGTGTGTATATAAGTGTATCACCCTGGTGTCCCTGTGTTTAGGAGATCAGACTGTGTGGTGTGTATATAAGTGTATCACCCTGGTGTCCCTGCGTTTAGGAGATCAGACTGTGTGGTATGTATATAAGTGTATCACTCTGGTGTCCCTGTGTTTAGGAGATCAGACTGTGTGGTGTGTATATAAGTGTATCACCCTGGTGTCCCTGTGTTTAGGAGATCAGACTCTGTGTTGTGTATATAAGTGTATCACCCTGGTGTCCCTGTGTTTAGGAGATCAGATTGTGTGGTGTGTATATAAGTGTATCACATTGCTCTAAAGCAATAAAACTCACATTATTGTTTGTTTAAACATCAGTATATGTGTTTATAAATTAGTCTGTGTAAATAAAATACTATGGTCTTGTTATAAATCATTTATTAGGTTACACAAGGAGGTATCAATAGGTCATGAAATAGCCTAAAAATTCTCGGTAATGCCCCACCCACCAGCCACACCCCCAGCAACACCCCATAAAACACAAGTGTCCCTCTTTGTCAATTTGTAATGTTGGGAGGTATGAGTTGAGAACCACAGCCTTAGGGTGTCTGGTGGTGGTCAGTTGTGTTATATTGATAAACACAGGGGCGCCCTGGTGTTTTTTCTTCCCTTTCTTCCTTGTTCATAGAGTACAATACACAAAAATGACACCTTGAGTGTCTGGGATCCCAGTTTTGCAAGGAGAAGCCCCCTGGCATGTGAGGAGTTAACAATAGCCTTAAACCTGCCCTCAGTCCTATTTGGTAATTGCAGAGAGAAGATGTGGGGGGATCTGACAGCGCCTCTGGGTTTTCAACACTAAGGGCAGACTTAGAAGGTGATGGGGCTGGCTCTGTGACATGTGGAATCCAGAATAAATTCCTGATAAATACTCTCCGTCTTCAACCTGATTTTTTTTTCTGCTAAAATTGAATGAAAAATGAGTAATAGTGGAACATCTATTGCAAATTATTAGCTCTGCCTTTCTGCAAAATGAACTAACCCCCTTGGATGCTGGAAACATCTCGAATGCACTGCAATGCGTTGGACACGTCTTTTGTAACTTCAATGTGTTGGATACCCCTTGCACTTGAAGGGGTTAATATATGACAGTCAGAAGCAGCGTTGCAATGTGTGAATTTCTACACTTTATCACAGTGTAAGGAAACTAAATTCATCCCGATGGTCACATATGTCACCCACAAGTACATGAAGGGACAGCCCATCACGATTAAAAATTCTAAATAGGGATTAACTCACCAGATACTTGGTTGCAGCAAAACAGCGCATAAAATGTGCCCCCTTGTCATGCAGCAGGAAGCAACACACCATGCGAGTCTGTGACTAACAGTTACAAACGTTGTGGGTTGCGCTTGCAGACACCACAAACTTCTAATGTTGGACTAGCAAAGTGATTCTCAACTGGCATCCTATTGAAACCACCCTGTATTTGACGACCATCAAAAGGGCGACATCAAAATGTCACCTGCCTCAAAAGGGCAACATTCTGATGTCACACGCTTAAAGGGGAACTACCACCCCACAAAATCTTTATCTTAATCCAGTCCCCATCCGGCTGCAAAAGGGACTGACAGCACAGGTGCACGGACATCACTTTGGCAAGATGTCCATGCTTCCTGCTACTGCGAGCCTCCGAAAAACTGGAAAATCTTTGAAATCAGGTAATATTTCTGGCGACTAGCGCTACTAAGCAGCTAGTCGCCATATGGGGACTGGATTAAGATAAAGATTTTGTGGGGTGGTAGTTCCCCTTGAAGGGGCTGCCCTGCTATGTTAGACACACAGGCAAAGGAACAGCCCTAAATAATACAGACACTTGGCACCTGCTGTCTTCCGTCGGCCTGCTGTGTAGACGCACAGCCAATTTATTCTGTAGCCTAGTCCGTTCTGCCCATCAGCCACAGAAACAGCCCTGCATTATACAGAAATTTGGAGCCTGCTGTCTCCTGGCTTTCCTTCACTGATTCTGATGTCGCAGTTTCATAGTTAGAAAGAAGAGTGAAGGAAAGTAGGAAGACAGCAGGTGCCAAGTCCCTGTATTATTCAGGCCTGTTCCTGTGGCTGTAAATATATTAGTTTGTCCGTCCTGCTGTCATAGAAAGAAGACCTGACGGGAGATGGAACAAACTAATTTTGGAATAGATTCCCTCTATACCAAGAAGACCAAAGACAGGATGGGTAGATGAAATGACCACATTTCTTGGTACACAGTGGCAACATAAGGCACAAAACCAAAATTGTTGGAGACTTGCCAAGGAGGCCATCATCCTGCAGTGGATCGACAACGACTGAACATATATATCCTTGAAGAAATCAGCAGCCTCATTTCTTTTCATGGAAGCAACAAGATGTAACTTTATTAAAGTGTTAGTAATGTCCCAGAAAAAATCTTCATCGTTTTGTAGTGCTTAAAAATTCAACTATATGCAACAAATCCTATCTCTCAAACCGCTATGGTTTGAGAGATATTCTCTTTCGAAGTTTGCCGTTTCCTGCTGTCAGCTGTAAAGCTGACAGCAGGAGATCCGTGTCGGCCGCCATGAGTAGGCTCTTCAGCAGACCCACAATTGCGTTATTTAAAACGAATTACTTCATTGGAACAGTCTACAAAGTGTGCTTGTAAATCAGGCACATGTTGTAGACCTTTCCAATGAAGTCATCCTTTTTAAATAACGAGATTGCGGCTCTGCTGCAGAGTCGCCAGTTGGTCCCCAGACAGGATTCCCCTGCAGTCAGCACAGCACTGACATCAAGGAAAGTGGAGGCAGGGGGGAACTTTGAATAGGAATATCTCTCAAACCATAGCGGTTTGAGAGATAGGATTTGTTGCATATAGTTGAACTTTTTATGCACTACAAAAAGATAAAGATTTTTTTCTGGGACATTACTGTCCCTTTAAGGTCAACCAGCTGTACATGTTTAAGGTTTATAGGTCTATTTAGATTTGCCAGAGAGAGAGTTTTTCCAGTGCTGCATTTATTAACCTTTAAGTGCAATGCGGCACTCGAAGGGTTAAGAAAATTATTTTATTTTTTTCAGCTAGGATACACTGCTCCTGTGACGTACTTAATGTTCTTCTGAATCTAAAAACAGTGAAAGTATCACATGCTAATGAATAACATGCAGTGTAGTCCGTTATTATACTGACACACAGAGTTCCAGGAGATCAGATCCAGGACAGAGGGAAGTAATTGGGATAATAGACAGATCAATGCCATGGTGTATTAAATCACACTCCATGTTGACATCTGAGTCACAACTTTCAGTCTCTATATAGGAAACACTAAGGGGAGAGCAATTGCTGCCTGGATATCGGTCACTGCACAAACTCAGAGTTATCTCATAGCAGAATGAGGCTGGTAGCAGCAATGTGAATAACTCATGGTTTACTACAGTGTGTAAAAAAGTGTCCATAATTATATATGATACTAAGTAAACAATACTGACAGCACGGATGATGTGTAATCGTCCCTGCAGGTTTCATTGGGTAAATGGAGTTTTAGATCTTCTCTGTGCACACACATAGAAGTATTTGTTATTCTCTGAAATAGGAAAGATATTCCTCGGTCCACGTAATAGTGGCTTAAGAGTTTCTGATCCATGATTACGTGTCATCTGGACTGTTAGTATTGTTTACTCAGTATCTTATATAATTATGGATATTTGGCACTAGAATATATGACTAGATCCTACATATTCATAGAGAGTTAAAGGGATAGTAATGTTTCATAATAAAAGCAGCTCTAATTAATCATCATAGTATTTGGACTTTGGAGAGTGTTATTTCAATTCTGTCAGAGTTGTAGTTCAGGAGTAATTGAATGATAAAGTATCCCCCTCCCACCCCTTTTACCTAGTGTAAGCCTCCTCCCCTCAGATGTGGAATCTGGTCTCTTGACCTGACAAGTCACAGCGAGGGACAATCTTATCCCCCTCCCATCCCTTTTACTGATGTAACACTGCTCAGCCAGATCAAAAGGGAGGTGCCCAGGTAGACTGCAGAGAGGGACAAGCTTCAATTAAGATAAGGGAAAAACCTGAAAAACTTGTCAAGGGGGGCAGGGCTTTCATTGTTCTCATAGGAAGAAGATTGTCCCCTGCTGTTATCTGTCTGGTCTATGGACTGGATTCCACATCTGAGAAGAGATGGCTTACACTAGGTAAAAGGGGCGGGAGGGGAAACTTTGCTTGTGAATATCTCATAAACCATAAAGGTTTGAGAGATAAGACTTATATCGTTCTTCATGTTTTTCTTAATGCCGACAAAATAAAATAAAGATAAAACGAAGTATTACTATCCCTTTAAAGGGATGGTAAACCAGCACTGAAGGAGTTAACCCTTTGAGTGACAGAGGGGTACGCAACACATTGCAAAGCAAAGCGTTGCATACTCCTCTGCCACTCAAAGGGTTAACGCCTTCAGTGCTGGTGCTCAGGATGAAAGTAGGTCCATTTATGACCTACTGACAGCAACATGTTTTTTTTTTAATAAAGTTGAGCAAGACCAAAGCAGTATATTACACAGACTAATATATAAACACATCTACTGATGTTTAAACAAACATTAATGTGAGTTTTATTGCTGTGGAGCAATGTGATACACTTATATACACATCACACTGTCTTATCAACCAAGAACTGGGAAACTAGTTGGTGGAAGAGGGACATGGGGATTTTTGCCCCAGAGGGATAATTCCCCCCACAAAAACTGCACATTTTATAGGTATGAATGAGTGTGCATACCTTTCATGCTCCCTCTATAAAAAAATTAACCCACTGGGCACAAATGATCACAAGAGTACCAATAAAAAAGGTGTTTTTTTACATTTGTTTTAAATCATTTTCTTTATTTTTAATAATATAAACGTTGGGTTAGCCATATAAATGTAGTATTAAAAGAAAACCCTACTTGTGCGTGAAAAAACTGTGTATAATTTGTACGGCTGAAATACAAGAGTTAGAGGGAAAACACTGTTGAACAAAGACACAGTCAAAAAGGTCAAAATTGCTCCATTCCTTAACTGCAAACCACCCAGATTTTCCTGGTCCTTAAAGGGATAGTAACAGTTCGTTTTATCTTGTCATAGGGATAGGGTATGATCCAGCAATAAAAACAGACACATCTATTGGTGGGGATAACAGACCAGAGCTTTATTTAACATTTTATTCACATAATGTTATTTTCCTTACTCAAACACCACAATAACAATGAACAATAACCAATACTCTTTTAATTAAACTGACAGTCCTTGCCAATCCATTTTCCTTGAAACCAAGCATGGCCAAATTGTACGGGCTCATGCTAAAATTCCCACCTTCTTCAGCACTACCGTTGATCCCAAACATTCCTCAGCACTTACAGCTGATTCCCCATTTTCAGCACTTACAGCTGATTCCACCATTTCAGCACTTACAGCTGATTCCACCATTTTCAGCACTTACAGCTGATTCCCAATAAATTACCCCATTGGCCATCCACTTTAGGTCCAATAGGTAACGTCACCTCCCGCGACCTAAGTCCGGGGCAAACTCTCAAAGGGCTTCCACCCGAGGATAAAATCCCTTAACTTACCACCTCATTTATCAATCACTGAAAACCATGCAAGGACTATCCACCAAGCAGAAAAACACACAACCACATCCTCTGAAACAAGGGGCGGGCGGGCGGGACGCTTCCTCTGTCCTTTCTTCTTTACACAACAGCTCACTTCCTGTCTCTAGCACCTTTTAAACCCTTAACCTCTTGCTCCTCCCTAACACACACACCCACAAACAACTTCCTTCCTGAATCAACCCTCCCCATGACATGCTTCCCCTCCGCTAACCTGCGGTCCACTCCGGGGAATTTCTTGTCATAGGGATAGGGTATGATCCAGCAATAAAAACAGACACATCTATTGGTGGGGATAACAGACCAGAGCTTTATTTAACATTTTATTCACATAATGTTATTTTCCTTACTCAAACACCACAATAACAATGAACAATAACCAATACTCTTTTAATTAAACTGACAGTCCTTGCCAATCCATTTTCCTTGAAACCAAGCATGGCCAAATTGTACGGGCTCATGCTAAAATTCCCACCTTCTTCAGCACTACCGTTGATCCCAAACATTCCTCAGCACTTACAGCTGATTCCCCATTTTCAGCACTTACAGCTGATTCCACCATTTCAGCACTTACAGCTGATTCCACCATTTTCAGCACTTACAGCTGATTCCCAATAAATTACCCCATTGGCCATCCACTTTAGGTCCAATAGGTAACGTCACCTCCCGCGACCTAAGTCCGGGGCAAACTCTCAAAGGGCTTCCACCCGAGGATGCTTCCACCCGAGGATAAAATCCCTTAACTTACCACCTCATTTATCAATCACTGAAAACCATGCAAGGACTATCCGCCACAGGGCCCAACTGTCAATCCCTTGACCAGTTGGGCCCCCCCCGCCACCAGGCCAGACTGGCAACCCCATGACCAGCTGGCCCCCCACACCCCATACGCCAATGTCTGTATCCCCACCACCAAAAGCACCATGCGTACACCCAAAAAAGGGGGGGGAGGTCCCGGCGTCCCCCCCCCAAACCAAGGCCAAAGAACGGAGCCAACAGGCAAACCACTAGGAACCAAAGAGAATGCAACCACCCCCCCAACCAACATGCACAGAACCCTGACCAGCCGCCAGTCCCGAACAGCACTCAAAGAGCACTCAAGCCAAAAAACCCCTGAAAATCCCACTGCCCCAACCTCACACACGCAGTACACCATGAAAAAACCACCAACCACAACACCCCAAAACCACTAACCCCAGACCACACACCAAATGAACAACAGAAGGCAAACTCCAACCACCACACACACACCGAAGCATACACAAACCCCCACAAAACCTAGGTACCACTATACCCAGTAACCCAAGACCGAACACCACAGCATCCAACACCGCACACTGAACTCCCCCAGAACATACCTCCCATCAGCCAGCAACCACAGGAGACACCGGAAGGGAACAGAAAAAACACAAAAAGGACAACACTCACGCAGACCCACACATCGGCCAAGCACCCCCAAGACAACCCCAACCAGGATCAGCAGGCAACAGCTGAACTAAAAAGGGGAGCAGCCAGCGACTAACAAACCCCGCAGACAGACCCAACCAGCCCTAGCCCTCAGGAAAATGACCGAAAACCATCCAGGCGGAACACACCCACATCCACCCATACATACCCCACACGTCCAAACCGCACACCAACCAAGTACTGAAAAAAAAACAGAAACTCATACATCCCATACCAACCCACCCAACAAAGGAGACAAAAAAAACCCCCACACTCACCAACAGCCACTGAGCCCGACAGACTGCAACCAGACAAAACCAAACATCCACCACCCAACCCACAACTGACATACACACCCAGCAAAAACACCGGTCACCCGGAACACCAAACACACCACCACACAGTGGCAGCCACAACGCCTGAACCACTAGGCCCGGTCGAGCCTCCACCCCTGCAAACCCCAATGAACCCAAGACACACGCAACAAAAAACACCAGACCGGCCCCATGCAGTATCCGTACCCAAGGCCAACCACAGCGGGAGACAGGAGAAGCAACACCACACACCACCCCGAATCCCCGCCAGCACCACAGTACCCACCTTGCAAGGACACGCAGCAACACCCCGCAGCCCATGCCGCGGACAGCCAGTAAACAGACCACCAATGCGCATACAGTCACAACCATCCCAGAGACACACCTACATGAACCACACAACCATCCTGAAGAAAAACACCGCCGTCCTGAGGAACCGAAGATCAGAGGCACAGTAAGACAAAAACCGCCATGTGGGCCACATGCGGCGTCCTCAGAAGAAACCACACAGCCGAGGATGTCCCCACCATCAGTGGGACTCCGGAAACATAGACCACCGCATCAACCAGGAAAGCCCAGTCTCCCAACTGGCCGCACCACCTGTAGTGGTCACCACACGCAGCGGGACCCTAGAGCATCACCATCCATCAGCACTGCTGCATGTCAGCCACCACAGAGCGCCCCAGGCACGACAGGCCGCTCTCCGGCCCGCATACGAGAGCCACTGGATCCAGAAGAATGGCCTCCCGAAAGACCCCACACTCCGTCACATCGCCAGGGGCACCGCCTCACCTCAAACCTCCCTGCACGGCAGCAGAAGGCGACAAGGGGATGGGAAACAACCGTAACTCACCACCAGCGAGACCTCACCAAAGGACTCCTGCGCACATCATCGAAACACCAGCAACCTGTGAAAAAAATTGGGAGGGGACACCACCGGAACAAACCACCCAGCAAACCGCCAGTGGCGACAACACCACCAAGCCAAGGCACCGCCAACTGCCGTATCACTGCACAGTGGGAAAATATCAGGAGCCCCCGAAGCCCCCCATCAAGCCCGGACTCCGAAAAGACCAGCTCGTCACCAGAGCAACTCCGCACATACCCAGAGATAACCAACCAACGCTGCGGAATTGGCCGTCCAAGGCCACCGCACTCCCGGAGCCGAGACCCGGACACCAGGAAATCACATAGACAGTCGTATAGCACACAGACACATACACCAACATCCGAAACCACCGACATACACACAGGTATCCACTCCAACACCAACACCCATAAGGTTTTTTTTTTTTTTTTTTTTTCTTTTTTATTATGTGTTATATAATTCGCTGTATACACCACACACAACATACACACATCCATACACCAACACATACAGAAATAGAGACATACATACACGTAGAAAGTAGACAAAGACACACAAACGCACACCCAAACATACCGGCACAGACTCACCAACAGATGTTCGCCATGTCCATCGCTGCACCCGTCGTTGCTGTCAGTCTCCATACATGAATACACACACAGACACTCAAAGACACATGCACTCCCCACGCATGCACTCACCCACGCATGCACTCCACCACGCATGCACTCCACCACGCATGCACTCCACCACGCATGCACTCCACCACGCAGGCACCTAAACACGCACACAAACACCCAAAACCCTCACGCAAAAACCCACAAGTACAGAAAACCCCCATGCCCACCAAAACAACACACACACATAAAACACACAGCACACCAAACACACATGCACACCAAACACACATGCACACAAAACACACAGGCACACAAAAAAACCCAGGCACACAAAAACACCCAGGCACACCAACACACAGGCACACTAACACACAGCACACTAACTCACTGACATACACCCACACATACACCCCACCAGAAAGGTACATATAAGCACTCATGTAGAACAACAAGCAGCCACATATACACACATAAACAGGCCAACCGATGCCATCACATACAGCAAAACAAGGGAGTCTGCGTTGCACAGCTGGTGTCGATACGGTGTCGGGCGTAGGTTAGTACGGCACACCCCAAAAGCTAAGGAAACAATAACAGGAGTAAGCCGCAGGCGATGTAGGATAGCCCCAAAACTCCCGCGGTCAGGCCCAAAGGAAAACAGCAAGAACAACAAAAAACCCCAGAACGGGGATGGAAGGGGAGGGGGAGGGGGCCCACAAACGAAGGAGAGAGAAAGCCCAGGGAAGTGCAACCGCTAAACAGGAAAATACATAAAGCGTAGAGGAGGGGGGGGGCCCAGACAGGCCCAAAAAGACAGAGACACCCATGAAAGGATAAAATGAACCAAAGAAATGTGAAGAAGAACATAAAAACAAACAAAAGGAGCCAGAACCATCACCAAAAGGGGAGGAAGGGGGAGGGGAGCCACCCTAGAAGCCTCAAGAAAAGGGAACAGAGCGCCAATGAAAAGATAAGCAACGAGACCAGGACCCAAAAAGAGAGTGGGAGGAAGCAGAAACAGAGGAGGGCACGCCAAGCACAGAGAGAAAAGAGGGGGGGGGGCGCACGAACCCAAGCAACAGAGGGCCTGACACGCGGAGCCGGCAAGGCGACACAGACAGAAAACCCCCGAGGCGGGGCCCAGCAGCACAGCTGACCCAGACTAGGCCAGCAGAAGGCCCAAACCGCCGGCCCGACTCCACCACCAAGGATTCCCCCAATGCCCCACGGCCGCGTCACTCCCAGGCCAGAGCAGAGGGGAGAGCAGCAGCAACCGTGGCCAGAGCCCGAATCCAACCCCCAGGCAAACCGCTCCTACCAGATATCCAAGGAGGAGGAAGGCCCCAAGCCGCTCCGCAAGGGCCGCACCATGAAGAAACCAACCGGGGCTTGCCAGGAACCAGGAAGGCAGGGAAATCCATAAGGGCCACGGAAGCCCGCCAGCAATACACCAGCCAGGGTCGCCAAGCCATCCCCCATCCGCAGCACAGGAACAGGGCAGGACACAGAAACATCCCATCCAGGAACAGGACCGCCCGGTGTCGGCAAAAGATGCAGGGAAAGCATGAGAAAGAGTGGGTGCGAGAAAGCCTGACAGCAGGAGAGAGTAAGTGAGTGAGGGGAGCCAGCAGAGGAGGCAGAACCACGCTTCCTCTGTCCTTTCTTCTTTACACAACAGCTCACTTCCTGTCTCTAGCACCTTTTAAACCCTTAACCTCTTGCTCCTCCCTAACACACACACCCACAAACAACTTCCTTCCTGAATCAACCCTCCCCATGACATGCTTCCCCTCCGCTAACCTGCGGTCCACTCCGGGGAATTTCTTTATTTTATTTTGTAGGCATTAAAAAAACATGAAGAATGATATGTCTTATCGCTCAAACCTTTATGGTGTGAGAGATATTCACAATCAAAGTTTCCCCTCCCGCCCCTTTTATCTAGTGTAAGACATCTCTTCTCAGATGTGGAATCCAGTCCATAGACCAGACAGATAACAGCAGGGGACAATCTTCTTCCTATGAGAACAATGAAAGCCCTGCCCCCCTTGACAAGTTTTTCAGGTTTTTCCCTTACCTTAATTGAAGATTGTCCCTCTCTGCAGTGTACCTGGGCACCTCCCTTCTGATCTGGCTGAGCAGTGTTACACCAGTAAAAGGGGTGGGAGGGGGATACTTTGTCATTGAATTACTCTTGAACTACAACTCTGACAGAATTGAAATAACACTCTCCAGGGTCCAAATACTATGATGATTAATTAGAGCTGCTTTTATTGTGAAACATTACTATCCCTTTAACTGCAAACCACCCAGATTTTCCTGGTCCTTAAGGGTTTAACAGAGAACATATTGCTGTGCTGTGTGTTGCTTTTATTACTTTATCTTTATCTTCTCTATGGAACTGCATTGCTCAACTCTTGTAATGTATATATGTGTGAATTTATCACTTACATTCATGTTCTCACGCTGTGTAAGATAGGTTATCCTCTTATTATTCACCTTTCTTCATGATAAATTCACAACATAATCCAATTCACAGTCATCACCACCTACATTACTAAAGAACATCCTATAGAATAATTCGCTAGAATGTTTGTCAGAAGCTGTCATGTGCAATAGAGACTGTGCACGCTGCAGTCACAGGCAGTAGAGATGTGCCGCAGCTGATACTGAGTGGGGTGCTCCGAATTCGGACCGGAGTCCTCTATGCGGTCCGAATTCAGAGCGCCCCGCTCCGTTTCAGCTGCTGTTCGTTCGGACACTCTGTACTGCACATGACTGCCGTGCGGGCAGTGAGCAGAGAGGCTCCGGGCACAGCCGAGGCTACTGGGGGGCATTGTGGCCAGTATACACGGGCTTTTAAACTAGTATATTATATGTTTCAGACAGGCCCGGACTGGGACAAAAAATAGGCTCGGGCATTTAAGACTGAGCAGCCCATTTTTATTTTTTGAGCAGCCCATGGGGGGGGGAAGGCAGTGGCGGCAGGCGTTGATTGCCCGCCCACCAGGAAACTTGCAACGAGGTGGCCGTCTTTCAGAAAGTGAAAGACGGCCCAAACGCGTTTAATGATTAATTTTTTTTTAAAAGCCCGGACCGGCCGCGGACCGACCCACCGGGCAAATGCCCGGTATGCCCGATGGCCAGTCCGGGCCTGGTTTCAGAATAAGCATGTTATGTAAATCAACATTAAAGGGGTGAGTGGACTGGGCTGTGTTGTACAATTTAAACATAATCTAACCCAACAGAAACAATCTGAGTTATGGTAGTTAGGTAGGGTAGTTAAGTAGGGTAGGTTGTGGTAGTTAGGTCATGGTAGGTTAGGGTATTTAGATTAGGGTAAGAGAGTATTTTGGTTAGGGTAGTTAGTGTAGAGTGTTAGGGTAGATAGGCAGGGTAGTTAAGTTAGAGTAGGCTATTGTAGGTAGGTAACGGTAGGCTAGGGTAGATAGGTTAGTGTAAGTTAGGGTAGTTAGGCTGTTAGGTTAGGGTAAGTTAGTTAGGGTTCATTAAATTAGGTTAGGGTAGTTTGGGGGTGCAGTTTGTTTAATAAGGTGACATTTTAAAGCCAGGGACATTGTAAATGCTTCATTTTGATGCAGGTGAAATGTTAAACGTTAGTTGTGACGCACGCTCACAAATCTGCAACATTTTGATGCTGCAGACGTCTCTGTCTTTCAAGTGGTTAAAGGGATAGCAATGCCCAAAATAAAGTTTATTTTAATATAAGTATTTGGAGAAAGTCCTGTCTCTCAGACCTTTATGGTTTGAGAGATAGCCTCCGCTAAAATTCCCCTTCTCCTGATGTCAGCTGTACAGCTCACAACAGGAGATTCAATTAGAACAACTCGAGGAGGTTCTTCAGCAGAGCCGAAATTGTGTTATTTAAAAAGAACTACTTCACTGAAACTGTCTACAAAGTGTGCTTGCAAACCAGGCACACTTTGTAGACCTTTCCAATGAAGTAATTATTTTCCAATAACAGGATTTCGGCTCTGCTGCAGAGCCGATGGCTGGTCCTCTGACTTGGATCTCCTGCTGTCAGCTAGACACTGACGTCAGGAGAAGGGGGGAATTTTAGCGGAGGATGTCTCTCAAACGGTAAAGGTATGAGAGATAGGACTTTCTCCAAATACTTTATTTTTGTAAAATCTATCATATAGAATAAACTTTATTTTGGTTATTACTAACCTTTTAAACACCCGATTAAATAATTAAATATTAAATAATAGTTGCTTTGATCCAGATCTGTATCTCCTAACCACATTTAGTAAAGCCCGTAGGGTCATAGTCGATACCATTAAAAGGGTGTAAAACAACTGCATATGGCAGAATCATATTAAAGGGGAATAAACCTTCTAATACTAACCCCAATTTACATTACTATGGCCAGAGAATCCTAAGGGCCTTTATGAATTTTGCCCTTGAGCCTTTGTTCAACAGATAACATGTAATAATAACACCCCACACATGTACCTTACTATGACCAGAAAATCCTAATGTCCCTTATGCATTTTTTTGTTGTGCCTTTACTCAAGAGATGATATCTTAACCCTTTGAGTGCAAGTGAGGAACGAAACGCATTGCAGAGCAATGTGTTTTGTGCCACTCTGGCACTCAAAGGGTTAAATCAGTCCTGGATGTCACATCCATAGAAACAGACAGACTGAAGCCTACTTAACCCTTTAACCCTTTGAGTGCCATTGCAATCATTTGCACAGAAAAACAAGGGAAAAATTGATAGGGGGCATTAGGATTTTCTGATCATCCGATGGAGACCTCTCTAGCATTCAACAGGTTAAAAAACAACGTAAATGAACGTTAAGTCAGTGTATTTTTATTTGCTCTTGAAGGCGCAGTGTATGTGCAAATCAATGATATGGAGATCTCTCTGTAGCGTTCAAGGGGGTGAAAATTCCCGTTTAAAGGGATAGTAACACTTAATATGAAAAAAATATATGTTGTAGTGTTGATCTCCCTGAGTAAAACAAGGGAACTCTCACTTCAGAAAGGTGTTTTATTCAAAAGTTACTACAGTTCGAACTTGAATCTTTTTTTAGGTGCAATATCATACTGGCCTCAAATTGTATAGTGGCGCTGTTGCTACACCATCCTTTGGAGATTTATGACAGCTGCCCATAGAATTGGTGTAGCAACAGCAGCACTATACAATTTCAGGCCACTGTGATACAGCACTTAAACAATTCAAGTTTGAGCTGCAATAACTTTTGAATAAAACACCTTTCAGCAGTAGGAGCACCCTTGTTTTACTTAGAAGGATAAACCCTACAACATATTTTTTAAAATATATTTTAAGTATTACTATCCCTTTAAAGGGATTAGTAATGCTTGAAAATAAATTCAGCTCTGATTAATCATCATAGTATTTGGGCCTTGGAATACTGTCAGAGTTGTAGTTCAAGAGTAATTGAATGATAAAGTATCTCCCTCCCCTTTTACCTAGTGTAAGCCGCCTCCCCTCAGATGTGGAATCCGGTCATCAGACGGGACAGATCGCAGCAAGGGACAATCTTCTGCTTGTGAGCATAAGGAAAACACTTGCACATTTTAACAGAGTGAAGATTGTCCTTCGATGCACTCCATCTGGACCGGCTTGCTTTAAGTAGGTAAAAAGGGTCAGGAGGGGGACAATTTATAATTGAATTACTGCTGAAGTATACCTCGTACAATATTGAAATACAGCTCTACATGGACCAAAACATATGAGGATTAATCAGAGCTGCATTTATTTTCAAGCATTACTATCCCTTTAAATCAATAGGAATGTGTACTTGCCTCTTTGGTTTCAATGGTTTGGCACAGAATTGCACCGGTTCTTCTTAACCCTTTAAGTTCTAGAGAGGTAGCCAAAGCTATACCTCATTTACACTTAGAGGGTTAACAAATCAGTCTCCCTGATATTCCATCATCATACCATCTCTAATAACAAAGTCCAATCTCAATTGACTGTAAGAGAGGTGACGAGTGTAAATTTGCTGGTCACATGAACATCATTCATTTCCTGGCTTCCAACCAGATTTCCATGGGCCCAAGGCAATAGTAAGCCCAGTTATAATCATGGGGCTATTCTGAAAACATTAGCTATTTCTTCAAATTAAAGTCTTCCTAGCCAGTTTTAGACATGTCACCTTGAATGACCCCATAGAATATGTCCTTTTAACCCTTGTATAAAAACAAGATGATTAATGATGTTTTCTTAATCTGGCCCTTAATTCCCAGAACTGACCTGTTTCTGTGTCCGTCGCACATTCCAAATTCCTTTCCAAAGCTTTCTCTTCTTCTGCAGACACATCTAGTGTGAATCATCTTGAGCGTATTATAACCTCTCACTTACATAGTTACAATGTAGTTTAGGTGCAAAAAAGACTTGCATCCATCAAGTTCAACCCTTTTCCTATTCCTGTTTACCGTTGTCGATCCAAAATAAGGCAAAAAAACCTCTCAATACAGCAATTTCAAATTTTGCCTTGAATGGGTGGAATATTCCTTCTTGATTCCAAAGGGCAATCAGATTTCTCCCTGGATCAACAAGCCCTAACTAAATATTGATACCAGTACTAAAATACATAGTCCCAGTACTAAAATACATAGTCCTCTATGGATCAACAAGCCCTAACTAAATATTAATCCCAGTACTAAAATACATAGTCCTCTTTTAAAAAAGTATCCAGGCCCTTTTTAAAGGCATCTACTGTATTCAAAAGCACCACCTCCTCAAGCAATGAATTCCATAACTTTATTGTCCTTACCGTAAAGAATCCCTTCCGCTGCTGTAGATGAAATCTCCTTTCCTCAAGTCTAAGCGGGTGGCCCCTTGTCCTTTGTACTGTTCTGTTAATGAACAGGTCTTTGGAGAGCCCTTTATATGGGCCCTGAACATATTTATATAGTGTCATCATATCCCCTCTAAGACGCCGCTTCTCTAGTGTGTACAGGTTTAACTTTTCTAGCCTTTTTTCATAACTAAAACTTTGTATGTCCCTTATTAGTTTTGTACTCCTCCTCTGCACTTTCTCTAGTCCTTTTTCAGAAAGGGCGCCCAGAACTGAACAACATATTCAAGGTGGGGTCTTACCATGGACCTGTAAAGAGGCATAATAATATCTTCCTCCCGTGTACAAGAAGTTGTATTTCCTCAATAATGTGGACTTACTCAGCCTAATGAAAGTATGGCTTTGACTATCGCTATGTTAGTAATGGTTTGCGGGGCAATGTTATTATCATGATAGTTCTCATTTAAAGGGATAGTAATACTTTGATTTATCTTTATTTTATTTTGTAGGCATTAAAAAAACATGAAGAACGATATAAGTCTTATCACTCAAACCTTTATGGTTTGAGAGATATTCACAAGCAAAGTTTCCGCCCCTTTTACCTAGTTGAAGCCATCTCTTCTCAGATGTGAATCTGGTTGTAAGACCAGACAGATAACAGCAGGGGACAATCTTCTTCCTATGAGAACAATGAAAGCCCTGCCCCCCTTGACAAGTTTTTCAGGCTTTTCCCTTATCTTAATTGAAGATTGTCCTTCTCTGCAATCTACCTGGACACCTCCCTTCTGATCTGTCTGAGCAGTGTTACATCAGTAAAAGGGGCGGGAGGGGGACACTTTGTCATTGAATTACTCTTGAACTACAACTCTGACAGAATTGAAATAACACTCTCCAAAGTCCAAATACTATGATGATTAATTAGAGCTGCTTTTATTATGAAACATTACTATTCATTTAAGCTTAAAGTAGCTTCACAATGCTTTAAACTGGAATTAAAGAGGCACTATCAATCACCTAAAAACAGCTTTCCTCGTTTTGAAACAACTTTCAAATTCATCTAGATCAGCGATTCTCAATGTTAGATCTCAGAACACTACATCTATGCATGTTTTGGAGATATTCCTGACTGACCACATGTGGTTAATCGGTAGCTCAGTGATTGTGATGAATCCACTTGTGTATAAGTAGGATGGTCCTGAAGACCTGGCCTGTTGGGGCTCTCTGAGGATTGGAGCTGAGAATAACTAATTATGTGTTGTTTTAGGCATTTTTTATTTAGAAAAATAGTCTTGAGTTATTTAGATGTAAAGCTTATACTAATATACTAATAAAGGCATGCCATGCAGACACTACCCGTCTCAGCCCAAAATTACCTCTCCCACTCACTGACACGTAAATCTTTCATTGCTAAGAGAGGTGGGTAATGCATTGCTGAGCAGTGTCAGTGAGTGGGGGAGGTAATGTAGGGTAAGACAGGAAGTCAGTGCTAGGGGAAGTAGGCAATGCATTACTAAGCAGTGTCAGTGAGTGGGGAGGTAATGTAGGGATAAGACAGGAAGTCAGTGATAGGGGAGGTGGGTAATGCATTGCTGAGCAGTGTCAGTTAGTGGGAGAGGTAATGTAGGGATAAGACAGAAAGTCAGTGCTAGTGGAGGTAGGTAATGCATTGCTGAGCAGTGTCAGTGAGTGGAGAGGTAATGTAGGGATAAGACAGGAAGTCAGTACTAGGGGAGGAGGGCAATGCATTTAGGGTTGCCACCCAGCCGGTATTTTACTGGCAGGCCGGTAAAAAATTGGCTTCTGTCCAATGTTAAGTCTATGGAGAGAATGGCCGGTATTTTTTTTAAGAAAAGGTGGCAACCCTAAATGCATTGCTGAGCAGTGTCAGTGAGTGCAGGAGGTAATATAGGGATAAGACAGGAAGTCAGTGCTAGGGGAGGTGAACAGTGCATTGCTGAGCAGTGTCAGTGAGTGGAGGAGGTAATGTAGGGATAAGACCGTAAGTCAGTGCTGGGGGTAGTGGGCAAAGCATTGGTGAGCAGTGTCAGTGAGTAAGGGAGGTAATGTAGGGATAAGACAGGAAGTCAGTGCTAGGAGAGGAGGGAAATACGTTGCTGAGTGGTGTCAGCGAGTGGGGGAGGTAATGTAGGGAAAATACAGGAAGTCAGTGCTAGGAGAAGTGGGCAATGCATTGCTGAGCAGTGTCAGTGAGTGGGGGAGGTAATGTAGGGAAAAGACAGGAAGTCAGTGCTAGGGAAGGTGGACAATGCATTGCTGAGCAGCATCAGTGAGTGGAGAGGTAATGTAGGGATAAGACAGGAAGTGAGTGCTAGGGGAGGTGGGCAACCGGGTAATGCTAAATGATGGCAGTGAGTTTTTCTACCACTGCCCTTGGATGGCTGCCTATTTTACCCTATTGTTAAAATTACTCTGGCCCTCTATCACGGTGCCCATGATTGCCTCCAGCGTCTGTGTGTGCAGGCGACATTCTTTACTTCCTGGTTGTCAAGCTGTAACACATTCACTATTCTTATAGGCTACTGCTTGTCGCCAGAGTCAGTCTCCGCCTACTTGCTAGGCCTTAAAGGCCTCAGCCTGCCATTACTAGCTTGCCCTTTCGTGGTATACCTGTGAGCTATAGCTCCTGTGATTCTGATGCTTGATTCCCGTGTATGACTCCAGGTTTCGTCTGACTTTGACTTCTCTTGATCCCTGACTGCTCTCCGTTCCGGTTTGACTTCTGGCTCCGGCTGACTACACGTTCTGGTTTGACTCCTGGCTCTGGCTGACTGCCCGCTCCAATCTGACTCCTGGTTCTGGCTGACTACCTGTTCTGGTTTGACTCCTGGCTCTGGCTGACTACCTGTTCTGGTTTGACTCCTGGCTCTGGCTGACTACCTGCTCCGATCTGACTCCTGGCTCTGGCTGACTACCCATTCTGGTTTGAGTTCTGGCTCTGGCTGACTATGTGCTCCGTTCTACTCCTGACTGGACTGATTGTCTTCCTGCTACGGCTGAGTCTATCCTCCTTACCATTGGCCTACTATCTCTGCTAGCACTCTCAGTGCCTTGGTGATTCCTCCTTACTAGTAGTGTACAGTTGTGTCAGTCCGTGATACTGGCCTTCTCATTGCCTACCATCCTGTACTGTGCCACTGGTTACCCTAACATACTAGGGAGATTCAGCCTCTGTTGCCTGCCAGTCACCATAGCGTTCTAGGGAGAGTCTGCCTCTGTTACCTGTCCAGTAACCCTAGCGTTCTAGGGAGAGTCTGCCTCTGTTGCCTGTCCAGTAACCCTAGCGTTCTAGGGAGAGTCTGCCTCTGTTGCCTGTCCAGTAACCCTAGCATTCTAGGGAAATGCGCTCTGTTTCCAGGGGCTTTACAGCTGCTCCTGTACTAGTAGCTACTACCATCCTTGCTACTAGAGCTTACCAGCAGTCAGAGTGGTACTCTATCTGCCTCCAGTCAGGTGATCCTGTCCTTGTCCTAACCTTCCCTGTGAAGGCTGGGGAAGTGTCCAGTCACTTTCCTCATATCTGGCCCTGTGAAGGTTGGGGACGTGCTATTTATTTTATTATTGTGCTATTCTTAATAAAGATCATTGTTTTTCATATCTGTACTTGTCAGTGATGTTATTCCTAAATCACTCCGTGACACCCTCAGACACTTTCTGTCTTCACCCGTGGTGGCCTTTGATTTAGTCATACCTCAAGATATGTACAGGGAAGAAAGGACACTCGTCTATAACCCCCGTGTATATTTCAAACCAATTCTCAGTTCATTCATGAGTACTCACTAGTGTTGAGCGAGCGTGCTCGGCCGATGCTCGGATCGGCTCGAGCATCGCTCTGCTCGGCACATGGCGGTACTCGTACGAGTACCGCCATGTGCTCGCCCGCCATGTTCGGGTGGCAGGGATCTGTGCCGAAGGAGGCACAGATCTGAAGACGCTCCGCTGGACCACCAGGGACTGGAGGTAGGGGGCATTGCGGAGATGAAGGGGGCATTGCGGAGATGAAGGGGGACATTGTGGAGATGAAGGGGGACATTGTGGAAGGGGGACATTGTGGAAGGGGGGCATTGCGGAGATGAAGGGGGCATTGCGGAGATGAAGGGGGACATTGCGGAGATGAAGGGGGACATTGCGGAGATGAAGGGGGACATTGTGGAAGGGGGACATTGTGGAAGGGGGGCATTGCGGAGATGAAGGGGGCATTGCGGAGATGAAGGGGGACATTGCGGAGATGAAGGGGGCATTGCGGAGATGAAGGGGGACATTGTGGAGATGAAGGGGGACATTGTGGAAGGGGGACATTGTGGAAGGGGGACATTGTGGAAGAGGGGCATTGTGGAGATGAAGGGGGGCATTGACCAGGCACCCTCCCCTCATCAGAGCAGGGGGTGCCTGGTGTAATGCTCGAGTCCTCCCATTTAATTCAATGGGGTTCGGGTGCTCGGCCGAGCACTCGAGCCTCCGGGGGTGCTCGGTCAGAGCACCCGAACACCCGAGCATCGGGGTGCTCGCTCAACACTAGTACTCACAACTCTGAGGTCCACTGCGTTCTTCCATCTGGTGTTACTATTTTCTTGACACCTTCCTCACCTCCAATCCACTAAGATATCTTCTTTCATTCTGGCAGACGTAATCATCTCAGTGAATAAACTGGATTCTTCTGTCACGTTCCTACTAGAAAAACAATGAGCGATATCATATGCAGAGATCGATTTTTGACCAATGAGATCGCTCCAGCCTAGAGACAGACAGCCTCCGTCATCGGAGGAGGCTGGATAGAAGCACAGACTACGGTACAGATCCGGTCAGCACTGTCTGCCGGAAGTAGGTACAGAGCTATATTTAATCTTTGAATTTCTCAAAAACGAGTAGAATTTTTTTTTGAAAGGATACACTTTCCATTATTTATCATTGATAAGGAAAAGATTTAGGAAAAGTTGTGAAGGGGGTAAACATCCCCTTTAAAGGAGAACTAACACATAATAATTAACCATTAAGACACACACACACTTAAAGGGATAGAGATACTTAATATGTAAAAAAGATATATCGCAGAGTGTATCCCTCCTGAGTAAAACAAGGGTACTTCCTCTGCTAAAAAAGTGTTTTATTAAAAAGTTATTGAAGATCAAACCTTAATTTTTTTAGGTGCAGTATCACAGTGGCCTCAAATTGTATGGTGGCGCTGATGCTACACCATTCTATGGAGATGTATTGTCAGCCTCACTCTAGGGGCTGGATTCTGTTACAGGTGATAATTTTATCACTGCTTTTATCTCCAGATTTCCCCATAGACTTCAATAGGAAAATGTTTCATAAAGCAGGTGTTAATATTTAACACCTGAAATAGAATCTAGCCCCGGACCTGTCCATAGGATGATTTGACAACAGCGCCACTGTACAGTTTCAGGCCACTGAGATACTGCACCTGAAAATTTCAGGTTTGAGCTGCAATAACTTTTGAATAAAAACCCTCTCTGCAGTGGGTGTTCCCTTTGTTTTACTCAGTGGGATAAAAATTTATTTATTTATTTTTTAATTTTAAGTATTACTATCCCTTTAATTGACTATGCCCATAAAAATTCTAATGGCCCTTATGAATTTAGTATTTTTGCCTTTGTTCAAGAGATAACTTCTGCAGTCAGTCCTGAATGTTGTGTGAATGAAGGCCGACATGACAGTCGTAGCATGACCCCAGGACCTGTCTGGTCCTTACAGGGTCAACCCCTTTAGAACTATGGACGTGCAAAGACTGTCACGACTGTCTGTCTGTTAAGGACTAGGGGTGGGCGAAAAGTATGAAAACTTCCCGTGAAAAATTTCACGAAAACGCGCTGATTTTTCACTTTTTTTTTTCGGACTGACTGGAGCACCACTGGTTTGAACAAGCGGGAACATGTTGCGCAAAATCTACATTATGGGAAGCTTTAAGGGTTAATACTTGAAAGATCTCAGGATTGGCTCATTTTGAAAGTTCCCAGATGTACTCACTGTTTAGGGAGGTTTACCAGTTGTCCACATAGGACTTATATACTAACTAATCTCCCACACAGACACCCCTTCCTCATGGCTCTTACCAGTCACTTCGTTACACCTCCTATGAGCCCAGTGTGACGTGAGTCCTGGTACTAGAGGTCAATACCACCGTCACTTCTCTGCTTCTGCTGCACCGACATCCCAATCCTCATCCTTCCTTCAGCATAACCCCTCCAAGAGCCAGACGGGACCCGTTTGGAGGGTAAAACTTAGAACTCTTTATTGAACAACTCTTGGGACTTATATACACCGTTAATCACAAGAAGCAGACAAAGCATACAAAAGACTGAGATATATGGCAAATACACAGTACAAAGGGTCAGACATGATTAGGTTATCTTGACAAAGGATGTAACAATGGATAAACACTGGGACAAAAGGTTGAGGGGCTCAAATACACATTTCCAAACAATGGCCAGGGGGTTGAAGCATCTTTGAATATTCTGCTTCAACCCCTGACCAATCTGGTGCTTAGAATTGGCTGACCAATCCTGGCTGTGCTAGTCATGGCTGTCTCGGCCAATCAGACCCTGTGGGCAGGCAGCGGATTGAACAATCCCTGGGTGGCCTACTTTCCCCATGTTAACTCTATGGGGGACCTTTAAACCTGTCACCCAGGGCTTCGGCCAATCCGGAAGCCGCCTACTTTTCTCATGTTGTGTCAATGGCGGCTTGTCATAGTTCTGCAGGCCGTCCTAGGCTCCATGAATTTCACTCCTTAGCAGGAAAGAGTATCTGTCCAGGACATGGGACGTTCCCCAGTCCTATTTCCCAGGCAAAGTGTCACTGTTGCAACGACCCCACTCCCCTGAATCACGTATCAATCCGGCACACATAAGACCCAGCAGAGGCAATATGGTCCATATGTATGGAGGCAAAAACACTGCATCATAGGGGGAAGCAAACAGGGGTTAAAGGGAAAGTAATACTTCATTTATAGAGGCTATAATATTGTATGTAGTAAATAAATAAAGCAAAGCATCTATGTATTTTTGCCATAACTGTCATAGTTTAACAGTAATCACAATGTAACGTTTGCCCCTCCCACCCCTTTTAGGTACATCAACGCTCTATCTCTCAGACTTGGATTCTGGCCTGCGGACCGGACAGAGTGACTGGAGAGACAAAATAGGAGTGGAGACCAAGGAAATCTTCATGACGACGGTCTTCTGTCTCAAACCATGGCCGCTTTGTAGACCTTAATCCTCAGACCAGAATCCAAGTCTGACAGATAGAGCGGTGACGTCGCTAAAAGAGGCGGGAGGGTAGGCTGACCATACGTACCATTTTAAAAGGGACAGTATTGTGTTTTTCATATTTCCAGACCGTCCCATCTTTTTAATATAAATGTCAATTTTGTCCCGTTTTTTTAATATAACTTATATACAGTTTTTAATTTTTTGTAAAAATACTGAACGCGGCTACTTTATTTCTCATGAGATAAAGTAAATCTGAACTTCCTTTCATCATACTAGTGGTTTTACTGTGGTTTTACTGTACAAATTGATTACCATAGAGTCTCATGACTCGAGTGACTCATAACTGTCTAAGACTCTTGAGCCTATGGTAAATTACCATAGAGTCTCTTAGACAGAGATATGATGACGAGTCATAAGACTCTATGGTAGTCAATGCATACAGTAAACTCAGTAAAACAACTAGTGTGAGTGACGAAGAGAGGAAGTTCCAATTTACTTTAGGGGCAGGCTTTTCGGCCAGAGAGAGAGAACACTGCTAGTAAGAGATGGAGCAAACGCGTTCTCGCTATGATCGGACTCGGAGTGACGGAGTCCCACTGTCCGTCTGTCCCACACCACATCCTGTTTTTGTCTCAAGGAAATATAGTCAGCCTACAGGAGGGGAAAACTTTATATCGAGATTACTCTTAAACTAAGAAAGTTATGGCAAAAATACGTGGATGCTTTGATACAATATTACAGCTCCCATAAATGAAGTATCACTATCCCTTTAAAAAGGTCTATTCAAGAGCATGGGAATTTGGTAATTTTTATTTGTCGTCTGTGGTGAAGCTGGTCTACTCCAGAATAACTCCAGTTTGCTTTTATAAATATGGGCCTATCGTAAAATCTCTGGTATAATATGCAGATGTAAATTATACCCAACATTTTAAGGAAAATTATAGTACATGTGCATAATAAGCACCCCTTTCTGTCACCCACTACCCACAAAAAAAAAATGCTGGCCTACTTGATCCCTCTCCCCCCGTTCTCTTCCCCCCTCCAACTTAATAAGGTATCTGGAGCCCCCTCACTTTCCCTGCTCTACACACCTCCATGTTCACAAGCCCCTTATTAAACAGCCAGGGGTTCCATCCAGTAGGTGGCATGCTTGCCTTTGCAACCTGCTTCTTCCACTCTCCCCTCCTCTGCTACTCTCCTCCCAAGTGTCCATCTTTAGGAGATATTAGGGGTCCATACCTCCCAAATGTCCATCTTTAGGAGATATTAGGGGTCCATACCCCCTCAAGTGTCCCTCTTTAGAAGATATTAGGACTCCATATCTCCCAAGTGTCCCTCTTTAGGAGATATTAGGGGTCCATACCTCCCAAATGTCCCTCTTTAGGAGATATTAGGGGTCCAAACCTCCCAAGTGTCCCTCTTTATGAGATATTTGGGGCCCATACCTCCCAAGTGTCCTTCTTTAAGAGATATTAGGGGTCGAAACCTCCCAAGTTTCACTCTTTTAGGATATATTAGGGGACCATACCTCCCAAATGTCCCTCTTTAGGAGATGTTACGGGCCAAGTGTCCCTCTGTAGTCAGGACAGTCCATCTTTGAGACCTAAATCACTCTGTCCCTCTTTCTCACCCTGGTGTCCATGTGTTTAGGAGATCAGACTGTGTGGTGTGTATATAAGTGTATCACCATGGTGTTCCTGTGTTTAGGAGATCAGACTGTGTGGTGTGTATATAAGTGTATCACCATGGTGTCCCTGTGTTTAGGAGATCAGACTGTGTGGTGTGTATATAAGTGTATCATCCTGGTGTCCCTTTGTTTAGGAGATCAGACTGTGTGGTGTGTATAGAAGTGTATCACCCTGGTGCCCCCTGTGTTTAGGAGATCAGACTGTGTGGTATGTAAGTATATAAGTGTATCACCCTGATGTCTCTGTGTTTAGAAGATCAGACTGTGTGGTGTGTGTATATAAGTATATCACCCTGGTGTCCCTGTGTTTATGAGATCAGGCTGTGTGGTGTGTATAAAATGTATCACCCTGGTGTCCGTGTGTTTAGGAGAACAGACTGTGAGGTGTGTATATAAGTGTATCACCCTGGTGTCCCTGTGTTTAGGAGATCAGACTGTGAGGTGTGTGTATATAAGTGTATCACCCTGATGTCTCTGTGTTTAGGAGATCAGACTGTATGGTGTGTATATAAGTGTATCACCCTGGTATCACTGTGTTTAGGAGATCAAACTGTGTGGTGTGTATAGAAGTGTATCATCACCCTGATGTCCCTGTGTTTAGGAGATCAGACTGTGTGGTGTGTATGTGTGGATCACCCTGGTGTCCCTGTGTTTAGGAGATCAGACTGTGTGGTGTGTATAAAAGTATATCACTCTGGTGTCCCTGTGTTTAGGAGATCAGACTGTGCGGTATGTATATAAGTATCCTAGTGTCCCTCTTTGGACAGCTGAAATGTTGGGAGGTATGTCTTATGTGGGAAAGGGTCAAATGTGTGAACTGTTGTGAAGGTTAAGGCGGCATGTGTTAACCCTTTGAGTGCCAGAGGAAAGTGCTATCCATTTCTAAGCACTGCATTGCACACCCCTGTCAATCAAAGAGTTAAAACAATGGAAAGATGTTTGCCCTTTCCAAGTCCTGTTTTCTACACCTAGAAATCACCTCACAAATACATCCACTGCACTCTCCGCACTCCACCAAATACTTTATGACACTCATTAATTACCTCCCACCTTGACTACTGTAACCTGCGCTACATGGATAGCCCCCGTGGGAGGGGGTTAAATAACATTTTTCTGATTAAGTGTTTCTAAGCTATAATACACACGAGCGTGACCTTGAGAAGTTACATATGAATCTGCATTTTGAAGAGCATCCTTCCTAGAAATCGTCCTCCACTGGATAGTTTCTCATCAAGCAGGAAAACAATGGATGGATTCATTTATTGTGTGTCCTGTTTGGTTGCAGATTATCATTATGCAAGTTTGTTAGGTGACTCAACAACAGCAGCATATAACCTTGAATCACACAGAGACCGATGAGTTTCTGAAAGCAATTTGGTCTGCGCTTCCATCTGATCAATTCTCTTGTCAGGTCTGCAGCTCCCTAGATAATTCTCTGAAGAATCTCTATAAATGATATATATATATATATATATATATATATATATATATATATATATATATATATATATATATATATATATATATATATATATATAGTTAAATATAGAACTCACTCACAGGTCTTTATGTGCTGGTTTATTTTATTTTATTTAGTTTTATTTAGAAAATGTTTTACCAGGAAGAATACATTAAGATTTCTCTCATTTTCAAGTATGTCCTGGAGAATTTACAATAAAGAGTTGAGCTGTTAGTAGTGGAGTGGAGGTTATAGTTAGTATGGAGATATGTAGTGATCATACTGCTCAGGTAGTGTGGAATAGTCAGTGAGTTGTTAGTAGTGGAGGTTATAGTTAGTATGGAGACCTGGAGTGATTGTACTGCTCAGGTAGTGTGGAATAGTCAGTGAGTTGTTAGTAGTGGAGAGGAGGTTATAGTTAGTATGGAGATCTGTAGTGATCATACTGCTCAGGGAGTGTGGAACAGTCAGTGAGTTGTTAGTAGTGGAGTGGAGGTTATAGTTAGTATGGAGAGCTGGAGTGGTCATACTGCTCAGGAAGTGTGGAACAGTCAGTGAGTTGTTAGTAGTGGAGGTTATAGTTAGTATGGAGATCTGGAGTGACCATACTGCTCAGCTAGTGTGGAATAGTCAGTGAGTTGTTAGCAGTGGAGGTTATCGTTAGTATGGAGATCTGGAGTGATTGTACTGCTCAGCTAGTGTGGAATAGTCAGTGAGTTGTTAGCAGTGGAGAGGAGGTTATAGTTAGTATGGAGAGCTGGAGTGGTCATACTGCTCAGGTAGTGTGGAATAGTCAGTGAGTTGTTAGCAGTGGAGCGGAGGTTATAGTTAGTATGGAGATCTTTAGTGATTATACTGCTCAGGTAGTGTGGAGTAGTCAGTGAGTTGTTAGTATTGGAGGTTATAGTTAGTATGGAGAGCTGGAGTGATCATACTGATCAGGTAGTGTGGAACAGTCAGTGAGTTCTTATCAGTGGAGTGGAGGTTATAGTTAGTATGGAGAGCTGGAGTGATCATACTGCTCAGCTAGTGTGGAATAGTCAGTGAGTTGTTAGCAGTGGAGGTTATCGTTAGTATGGAGATCTGGAGTGATTGTACTGCTCAGGTAGTGTGGAATAGTCAGTGAGTTGTTAGCAGTGGAGGTTATAGTTAGTATGGAGATCTGGAGTGACCATACTGCTCAGGTAGTGTGGAATAGTCAGTGAGTTGTTAGCAGTGGAGGTTATAGTTAGTATGGAGAGCTGTAGTGATCATACTGCTCAGGTAGTGTGGAATAGTCAGTGAGTTATTAGCAGTGGAGAGGAGGTTATAGTTAGTATGGAGATCTGGAGTGACCATACTGCTCAGGTAGTGTGGAATAGTCAGTGAGTTGTTAGCAGTGGAGGTTATAGTTAGTATGGAGAGCTGTAGTGATCATACTGCTCAGGTAGTGTGGAATAGTCAGTGAGTTATTAGCAGTGGAGAGGAGGTTATAGTTAGTATGGAGATCTGTAGTGATCATACTGCTCAGGTAGTGTGGAATAGTCAGTGAGTTGTTAGTAGTGGAGTGGAGGTTATAGTTAGTATGGAGAGCTGGAGTGGTCATACTGCTCAGGAAGTGTGGAACAGTCAGTGAGTTGTTAGTAGTGGAGGTTATAGTTAGTATGGAGATCTGGAGTGACCATACTGCTCAGCTAGTGTGGAATAGTCAGTGAGTTGTTAGCAGTGGAGGTTATCGTTAGTATGGAGATCTGGAGTGATTGTACTGCTCAGCTAGTGTGGAATAGTCAGTGAGTTGTTAGCAGTGGAGAGGAGGTTATAGTTAGTATGGAGAGCTGGAGTGGTCATACTGCTCAGGTAGTGTGGAATAGTCAGTGAGTTGTTAGCAGTGGAGCGGAGGTTATAGTTAGTATGGAGATCTTTAGTGATTATACTGCTCAGGTAGTGTGGAGTAGTCAGTGAGTTGTTAGTAGTGGAGGTTATAGTTAGTATGGAGAGCTGGAGTGATCATACTGATCAGGTAGTGTGGAACAGTCAGTGAGTTCTTATCAGTGGAGTGGAGGTTATAGTTAGTATGGAGAGCTGGAGTGATCATACTGCTCAGCTAGTGTGGAATAGTCAGTGAGTTGTTAGCAGTGGAGGTTATCGTTAGTATGGAGATCTGGAGTGATTGTACTGCTCAGGTAGTGTGGAATAGTCAGTGAGTTGTTAGCAGTGGAGGTTATAGTTAGTATGGAGATCTGGAGTGACCATACTGCTCAGGTAGTGTGGAATAGTCAGTGAGTTGTTAGCAGTGGAGGTTATAGTTAGTATGGAGAGCTGTAGTGATCATACTGCTCAGGTAGTGTGGAATAGTCAGTGAGTTATTAGCAGTGGAGAGGAGGTTATAGTTAGTATGGAGATCTGTAGTGATCATACTGCTCAGGTAGTGTGGAATAGTCAGTGAGTTGTTAGTAGTGGAGTGGAGGTTATAGTTAGTATGGAGAGCTGGAGTGGTCATACTGCTCAGGAAGTGTGGAACAGTCAGTGAGTTGTTAGTAGTGGAGGTTATAGTTAGTATGGAGATCTGGAGTGACCATACTGCTCAGCTAGTGTGGAATAGTCAGTGAGTTGTTAGCAGTGGAGGTTATCGTTAGTATGGAGATCTGGAGTGATTGTACTGCTCAGCTAGTGTGGAATAGTCAGTGAGTTGTTAGCAGTGGAGAGGAGGTTATAGTTAGTATGGAGAGCTGGAGTGGTCATACTGCTCAGGTAGTGTGGAATAGTCAGTGAGTTGTTAGCAGTGGAGCGGAGGTTATAGTTAGTATGGAGATCTTTAGTGATTATACTGCTCAGGTAGTGTGGAGTAGTCAGTGAGTTGTTAGTAGTGGAGGTTATAGTTAGTATGGAGAGCTGGAGTGATCATACTGATCAGGTAGTGTGGAACAGTCAGTGAGTTCTTATCAGTGGAGTGGAGGTTATAGTTAGTATGGAGAGCTGGAGTGATCATACTGCTCAGCTAGTGTGGAATAGTCAGTGAGTTGTTAGCAGTGGAGGTTATCGTTAGTATGGAGATCTGGAGTGATTGTACTGCTCAGGTAGTGTGGAATAGTCAGTGAGTTGTTAGCAGTGGAGGTTATAGTTAGTATGGAGATCTGGAGTGACCATACTGCTCAGGTAGTGTGGAATAGTCAGTGAGTTGTTAGCAGTGGAGGTTATAGTTAGTATGGAGAGCTGTAGTGATCATACTGCTCAGGTAGTGTGGAATAGTCAGTGAGTTATTAGCAGTGGAGAGGAGGTTATAGTTAGTATGGAGATCTGTAGTGATCATACTGCTCAGGTAGTGTGGAATAGTCAGTGAGTTGTTAGCAGTGGAGAGGAGGTTATAGTTAGTATGGAGATCTGGAGTGATCATACTGCTCAGGTAGTGTGGAATAGTCAGTGAGTTGTTAGCAGTGGAGGTTATAGTTAGTATGGAGATCTGGAGTGACCATACTGCTCAGGTAGTGTGGAATAGTCAGTGAGTTGTTAGCAGTGGAGTGGAGGTTATAGTTAGTATGGAGATCTGGAGTGATCATACTGCTCAGGTAGTGTGGAATAGTTAGTGAGTTGTTAGCAGTAGAGTGGAGGTTATAGTTAGTATGGAGATCTGGAGTGACCATACTGCTCAGCTAGTGTGGAACAGTCAGTGAGTTGTTAGCAGTAGAGTGGAGGTTATAGTTAGTATGGAGATCTGGAGTGATCATACTGCTCAGGAAGTATGGAATAGTCAGTGAGTTGTTAGCAGTGAAGTGGAGGTTATAGCTAGTACTAGCAATGTGGGACGGCGTTGCCCGTTGTATTATTTACACAGAGAGACATTGTGTGAAACAGAAATATGTAGTGTTACAGACACGCACTTAAAGAGACAGAGTGTCACACACTGTGAAACACATACATACAGAGAGACACACACATACATGGACGTATGTCACATATGTAGACAGTGTGTGACAGACGCAGTGGTGATGTAGATATGCTGATAAGAGTTGTAAAAAATGTTTTAATTGCAGCTCTTCAGCTTGATGAATAAGGTCCTGTATCCTTACAGTTGAAGTGAGTGTGCTATGTTACTTGATGAATAAGGCCCTGTACCCTTATAGTTGAAGTGAGTGTGCTGTGTTACATGATGAATAAGACACTGTATCCTGACAGTAGAAGTGAGTGAGCTGTGTTACTTGATGAATAAGGCCCTGTATCCTTACAGTTGAAGTGAGTGTGCTGTGTTACTTGGTGAATAAGGCCCTGTATCCCTGTATCCTTAAAGTTGAAGTGAGTGTGCTGTGTTACTTGAAGAATAAGGCCCTGTATCCTTACAGCTGAAGTGAGTGTGCTGTGTTACTTGATGAATAAGGCCCTGTATCCTTACAGTTGAAGTGAGTGTGCTGTGTTACTTGATGAATAAGACCCTGTATCCTTACCGTTGAAGTGAGTGACCTGTGTTACTTGATGAATAAGGCCCTATATCCTTACAGTTGAAGTGAGTGTGCTGTGTTACTTGATGAATAAGGCCCTGTATCCTTACAGTTGAAGTGAGTGTGCTGTGTTACTTGATGAATAAGACCCTGTATCCTTACAGTTGAAGTGAGTGTGCTTTTGATAGTGGTGGGCAGGCTGCATAGTGGGGGCGGGCCAACTCCCTGCATGATTTTCACACCAATAGCAGTGGCCTTCGGCCACTGCAATTGGTGTGAAAATCACTCCCCTATTGAATCACCCAATGGGAGCAGTAACCCCTCCTTATTGCCGCCCCTGGGTGTGTGTGTCTCCTGAGGAGACATAAATTATGTTATGAGCCATTCTCTTTTATATATATAGATGGAGAGCTGGAGTGGTCATACTGCTCAGGTAGTGTGGAATAGTCAGTGAGTTGTTAGCAGTGGAGTGGAGGTTATAGTTAGTATGGAGATCTGGAGTGATCATACTGCTCAGGTAGTGTGGAATAGTCAGTGAGTTGTTAGCAGTGGAGTGGAGGTTATAGTTAGTATGGAGATCTGGTGTGATCATACTGCTCAGGTAGTGTGGAATAGTCAGTGAGTTGTTAGTAGTGAAGTGGAGGTTATAGTTAGCATGGAGAGCTGGAGTGGTCATACTGCTCAGGAAGTGTGGAATAGTCAGTGAGTTGTTAGCAGTGGAGCGGAGGTTATAGTTAGTATGAAGAGCTGGAGTGATTGAACTGCTCAGTTAATGTGGAATAGTCAGTGAGTTGTTAGCAGTGGAACAGAGGTTATCGTTAATATGGAGAGCTGGAGTGATCATACTGCTCAGGTAGTGTGGAATAGTCAGTGAGTTGTTAGTAATGGAAGTTATAGTTAGTATGGAGATCTGTAGTGATCATACTGCTCAGGTAGTGTGGAATAGTCAGTGAGTTGTTAGCAATGAAGTGGAGGTTATAGTTAGTATGGAGATCTGGAGTGATTATACTGCTCAGGTAGTGTGGAATAGTCAGTGAGTTGTTAGCAGTGGAGTGGAGGTTATAGTTAGTATGGAGATCTGGAGTGATCATACTGCTCAGGTAGTGTGGAATAGTCAGTGAGTTGTTAGCAGTGGAGAGGAGGTTATAGTTAGTATAGAGATCTGGAGTGATCATACTGCTCAGGTAGTGTGGAATAGTCAGTGAGTTGTTAGCAGTGGAGTGGAGGTTATAGTTAGTATGGAGATCTGGAGTGATCATACTGCTCAGGTAGTGTGGAATAGTCAGTGAGTTGTTAGTAGTGAAGTGGAGGTTATAGTTAGTATGGAGAGCTGGAGTGGTCATACTGCTCAGGAAGTGTGGAATAGTCAGTGAGTTGATAGTAGTGGAGGTTATAGTTAGTATGGAGATCTGGAGTGACCATACTGCTCAGCTAGTGTGGAATAGTCAGTGAGTTGTTGGCAGTGGAGTGGACGTTATAGTTAGTATGGAGATCTGTAGTGATTATACTGCTTAGGAAGTGTGGAATAGTCAGTGAGTTGTTAGCAGTGAAGTGGAGGTTATAGTTAGCACTAGCAATGTGGGACGGCGTTGCCCGTTGTATTATTTACACAGAGAGACATTGTGTGAAACAGAAATATGTAGTGTTACAGACACGCACTTAAAGAGACAGAGAGTGTCACACACACTGTGAAACACATACATACAGAGAGACACACACATACATGGATGTATGTCAGATATGTAGACAGAGTGTGACAGACGCAGTGGTGATGTAGATATGCTAATAAGAGTTGTAAACAATGTTTTAATTGCAGCTCTTCAGCTTGATGAATAAGGCCCTGTATCCTTACAGTCAAAGTGAGTGTGCTATGTTACTTGATGAATAAGGCCCTGTATCCTTATAGTTGAAGTGAGTGTGCTGTGTTACATGATGAATAAGACCCTGTATCCTTAAAGTTGAAGTGAGTGTGCTGTGTTACTTGATGAATAAGGCCCTGTATCCTTACAGTTGAAGTGAGTGAGCTGTGTTACTTGATGAATAAGGCCCTGTATCCTTACAGTTGAAGTGAGTGACCTGTGTTACTTGATGAATAAGGCCCTGTATCCTTACAGTTGAAGTGAGTGTGCTTTTGATAGTGGTGGGCGGGCTGCATAGTGGGGGCGGGCCAAGTCCCTGCATGATTTTCACACCAATAGCAGTGTCCTTCGGCCACTGCAATTGGCGTGAAAATCACTCCCCTATTGAATCACCCAATGGGAGCAGTAACCCCTCCTTATTGCCGCCCCTGGGTGGGTGTGTGTGTGTCTCCTGAGGAGACATAAATTATGTTATGAGCCTTTCTCTTTTATATATATAGATGGAGAGCTGGAGTGGTCATACTGCTCAGGTAGTGTGGAATGGTCAGTGAGTTGTTAGTAGTGAAATGGAGGTTATAGTTAGCATGAAGATCTGGAGTGATCATACTGCTCAGAAAGTGTGGAATAGTCAGTGAGTTGTTAGCAGTGGAGCAGAGGTTATAGTTAGTATGGAGATCTGGAGTGATCATACTGCTCAGGTACTGTGGAATAGTCAGTGAGTTGTTAGTAGTGGAGGTTATAGTTAGTATGGAGATCTGGAGTGATCATACTGCTCAGGTAGTGTGGAATAGTCAGTGAGTTGTTAGTAGTGGAGGTTATAGTTAGTATGGAGATCTGGAGTGATCATACTGCTCAGGTAGTGTGGAATAGTCAGTGAGTTGTTAGCAGTGGAGGTTATAGTTAGTATGGAGATCTGGAGTGATCATACTGCTCAGGTAGTGTGGAATAGTCAGTGAGTTGTTAGCAGTGGAGCGGAGGTTATAGTTAATATGGAGCGCTGGAGTGATCATACTGCTCAGGTAATGTGGTAGTTTTCTAGAGAAGTGGTTATGAACCAAACAAGAGAGGTGAAGGGCACGTCTTAGATTCAAGTTTTAGCCAATTTAGTTCTTCATACAAATCACATAGATGGGTTGTGTAATTGGAGGGTAAAGCTGCATAATGAGTTATCCATGTTTTAGAAAGATGGATTATTCCATGATGGAATAAACCAGCACATATTTCACCTCTACAAAGACCTGTGAGTGCGTTCTTTCTTCTGAGATATGCTACATGATTATTTTGGAGATTGGCAACCGGGCATCTGCTTGCACCTTAAAGAGAGTGCACACCTTCATATATATATATATATACACTAACAATGTGGGACGGCGTTGCCCATCATGTTATGCAGCGAATTTTTTTTTTTTTTTAATAAATGTTATGGTAGTGAAATATAGCGTAGGGTGTACGTGTCAGAAAGGTACGCACAGTGATACACAGACACATGTGCAAACACACACATATACAGGGGGACACACAGTTATAGACAGAGACGCATGCAACACACACATATACACACACATGCACTGACATACACAAACAGTGACACACAGATACAAATCAGAACGTACATACATACAGTGTGAGCAGTGTAAGTAACATACCTTCCAACATTTCAGATGGCCAAAGAGGGACACTTGTGTTTTAGGTGGTGTTCCTGGGGGCGTGGCTGGTGGTGTATTTTAGAGAATTTTAACCCTTTGAGTGTCAGGGGGTAAGAAATACATTACATACCCCTCTGGCATTGAAATGGTTAAGTTATTCTTTCTGTAAGTGAATGATTTAGAAGAAGATGAAAGTACTTTTTACACAGACTAATTTATAAGATATATACAGAAGTTTATACCCACATTACTGTGGATTTTATTGATGTGGAGCAATCTGATACACTGGTATATACACCACAATGTGATCTCCTAAATAGAGGAGCAGAGGGATTTGGGTGTCAAACAGTAACTGTCCCTCCTATACTGTATAGTGCCAGTCTTTATACACAGACACATGCAGACTGTATACTATACAATGCCAGACCATATATAAATAGTTTGTTATACAGTGAGCTATGTACAGCATGGAGATGATTGTCTGTAAGTAGAGGTGTCAGTTCCATCAGACTAACAAACAATCTGCTCTCTCTCTTTGTGCAATATATAAATGCAGTCACAACCATGTCTCTGCCACTTACCAGCTCAGCTGAAGCCCTGCTCTACACTGCTTGCTCATGTCTCTGCCGTTGTTCCAGTTTCCCAGCTTCTCTGTGCTAGCAAGTCAGCCCCCCTGCATCCTGCCTGATGATTTGTTAGAAATCGGCTCACTTGTTGTAATTGGCAGGGCTGTGCAGGGTCACAAACAAGAAATGAAGACGCTGCATATGAGTGGTTTATTGTAGTGAGCCTATAACCTTGTATCTATTTGCTGGGAACCCTTATGCATAATACAGATTTGGACCATGGCCTTCCAGCTGTAGCTTGAACATAGCTCCCATCATCCTCAGCTGCTCAGCATGCGTGTGTCTGTGTGTCTCTATATGAGTATGTGAATTTGTGTGTATGTGTCTGCCAGTGTGTAGGGGGAATATGTGTGTCTCTGCGGTGTAGGAATGAGTGGCAGCCATTTTTATTTCAGCCTTAGATAGTGGTGGGCAGGCTGGATAGTGGGGGTGGGCCAAAAATCACACCCTCATTGAATCACCCAATGGGAGCAGTAACTCCTCCTTACTGCCGCTTCTGGGTGTGTTTTGTCAGGCACAAAATCTTCTTATATATCTATACATTTAGAAAATTATAACGCATGTCCCTGAGAAGGCCAGTAAAGTCATGTTGTTTTCTTTTGTAATCCAAGAGCGAGATGTTCATAAAGTTATCATCAAATAAAATGTTGGATTGTGGGTTGGTGCTAAAAGGAGGATGGTATTTTCAGAAGTAAATCTATCAATTCTAAAAATGTTCTGGAAAGAATTGAAAACCGCGGTAAGCTGAGGTTGATGAAAATTCAGGGTTACCAACTTTTACCAAAACCGAACAGAGGCACAATGATTCATGCTGAACACAGAACAATAAATCACGTATTTGAAGTTTAATTTATACCCTGCGGGCCTGTTTTAAGCATCTATTGCTTTGGGGACCTCTCTACCATTCCAAAAATTAATCCCATAAGGACCCATTACAGTCCTGGAATGTCATGGTTTGCACGTGCAATAAGAACTGATGACGCGCCAGTACCTTATGGATTTCAGGGCTCCCCCAGTGGCTGCACTCTATTCAGGAAGGCCTGCACTGGGAAAAGCTCTGTAGTCTTTAAGTGCTATCGGCCAGTCCTTAAGGGGTTAAAAGCCCAATTTAAATCAGCAGGTAGCCAATTAGAATTTGTGCTCTGGTGACAGAGGCATGCTCTAGCTAATTGGTGTATCTGGGAACTTCCTCCTGTGAATCTTCTGGAGTGGGCTCATTGACTACGATCTCGCTTAAGTTAATTTTGTGATTCGCTGCATAACGTAGGTGTGGCTTAATCAGATGGGCAGAGCTTAATCAGGAAGTCTGAAGGAAGAGGAGCGGAACAGTACGGGAAGGATAAGAAATGGGTAGAATTTCTCACCACAGCCGGAGAATTGGCCTCTGTTCAGTGGCGTAACAATAGGGGTCGCAGCGGTCGAACCTGCAACCGGGCCCGTCATTCCAGGGGCCCGGCCGCCCCCTGCGACCCCCTCGCCCGCAGCAGTCCTCAGCTGATCTCCCACTCGGCGCGTCGCTCTAGTAATACAGAGCGCTGGGAGATGACATCATCTCCCAGCCTCTGCATTACTACAGCGGCGCACGGGAGCTCCAGGTACAGAGATCTGTGCAGAAGGAGGCACAGATCTGTAAAGACACTCCGCTAGACCACCAGGGACTGGAGGTAGGGGAAATGTGGAGATAAAGGGGAAATGTGAAGATGGGGTCATTGTGGAAGGGGCAATGTGGAGATTAAGAGGGGGGCCTTGTGGAAGGGGCAATGTGGATGAGGGGGCCAATGTGGTCGGGGGGGGGGGGGGCATGGCAATTCTTGCACCAGGGCCCGGTGGTGTCTAGTTACACCTCTGCCTCTGTTCGTGGAGACCTTGTAATTAACTCTAAAAAAAAATGAGTTTCTGGGGCAGAGCCAGAGATTTTCCAGTTATGCCAACAGAACAAAGCACAAGGGTTTGAAACTGAATGTGATTGGGTACCAGAACCTATGAGGTCATGAACAGCATTGACAAAACTGGACAGGGAATCCCAAAAACCACACTGTCCTGGTCAAAACCAGACCGGCGGAAACCCTGCTGAATATTGCCCATAAAAATTCTGATGTTAAAAATGTTTTATTGGTCTTTGCAAATTACTATTTTTGAAATACTTTTTTTTAACCAGTAATGATACACTATTGATTCTCACCCCCATCTGCTAATTATCAACAGATAATAGTACTCTAAACTGTTTTCTTCATTTTTAATTTATTGGAAAAAATGACAGAAATCTAACAAAAAAATGACAGGTAGAAGAAGACTTAAAGGGATAGTAATACTTAGTTTTATCTTTATTTTATTTTGTAGGCATTAAAAAAACATGAAGAACGATATAAGTCTTATCTCTCAAACCTTTATGGTTTGAGAGATATTCACAAGCAAAGTTTCCCCTCCCACCCCTTTTACCTAGTGTAAGCCATCTCTTCTCAGATGTGGAAACCAGTCCATAGACCAGACAGATAACAGCAGGGGACAATCTTCTTCCTATGAGAACAATGAAAGCCCTGCCCCCCTTGACAAGTTTTTCAGGTTTTTCCCTTATCTTAATTGAAGATTGTCCCTCTCTGCAGTCTACCTGGGCACCTCCCTTCTACTCTGGCTGAGCAGTGTTACATCAGTAAAAGGGGCGGGAGGGGGATACTTTGTCATTGAATTACTCTTGAACTACAAGTCTGACAGAATTGAAATAACACTCTCCAAAGTCCAAATACTATGATGATTAATAAGAGCTGCTTTTATTATGAAACATTAATATCACTTTAAAGGGGAACTACCACCCAACACAATCTTTACCTTCACTAAGTCCCCATCTGGCGACTAGCTGCTTAGTAGCGCTAGTCGCCAGAATAATTACCTTATTTAATAGATTCCTCCTCTCTTCCATGGGTGACAGGCAGGACAGAGCGTGGACATCTTGCGATTGTGACGTCTGCACGCCTGAGCTGTCAGTCCCAGCCGGAGCCAAATGGCTCCTAGCAACGCCTCCTAGACCCGGCTGGGACTGACAGCGCAGGCATCACAATGGCAAGATGTCCGCGCTACATCCTGCATGTCGCCCATGGAAGAGGGGAGAAATCTATTAAATAAGGTATTTATTCTGGTGACTAGCGCTACTAAGCAGCTAGTCGCCAGATGGGGACTTAGAGAAAGTAAAGATTGTGTCGGGTGGTAGTTCCCCTTTAAAAAAAAAATAAAATCCCTTGTAATATGACGGTAGATTAAACTGGTTTACTATAGAAATATCGCACTCAAGTTGGAGGCAATCAAAACAGCGAGATCAGATTGTCGTGTGCACGAAATGGGCAACATTCTGATCTCACCACGGAAATAGCGTGATGCTCTTATGTCGCAAAACAAAATAGCGTGATGGGCGGCAGGACATTATTGCTTTCATTCGGCATTGAGTTATGAAAAGTGTAGTTTTCCAAGCTTCTGGTGCCGGCCCTCTAAATGTATTGGTGCTATCAGCACACAGCCACAGTGCAGGAAGACAGCTAGATAATGAGCGATGCCAGACTCGGAAAGGCAGGTCATTATTGGAGGTGATGGGCAGCAGGGAGGCTGCTACAAGTAGTGCTCCCATACAACGCACACTTCATAAAGCTTTAACCCTTTGACAGCCAGAGAGGCATCCAATGCGTTGGATATCTCCCTGGTACCCATGGGGTTAAGCCGCCAACTCTGTTCCCCGCTTTCCGTCCCTATCCTCTGTATCACTGAATCCCTGAGTCTGACATTGCTGGGTATGAGGCTCTCTTCCTCCCTGCAGCCCATCATGCTATTTTGTTTTGAGATGAGACTATCGGCCTGTTCATGCACTTGGTATTCTGATCTCATCGTTTAGCTTGTCGGCAGCTTGGGGGCGATATTAGAAAAGGATACTGATTAAACCAAGTCTGCTTCTACAATTGTTTTTTTCACTATGATGGATACAGAGGATTTGAATGCAAAAAATGACGGTAATATGTCCGAGTATAGACGGATCATGGTGTAGGAATTTTCTCCAACTAATAACAGATATTGGCCCATATGTATTAACCCTTTGAGTGCCAGAGGGGAACACAAGGCATTGCTCTGCAATGCGTTGCGTTCCCCTCTGGCACTCAAAGGGTTAAAGCAAACTGGATTTATCCTGGGGTAAACCGAATGAGCCACCGGGGTCAACATAAAGTCAATTTATGGGGCATTTAACCCATCGAATAGTAGAGAGGTCTCCGACGCATTGTGATCCCAATGTCGCTGCACTAAATTTATACCTTTTTACAGGTTATTTAACCCCTAGGGTGCTACAGAGATCTCCAAGGCATTGTGGCGCAATGCATTGGAGAGCTCTGTGTCAATCAAGGGGATAACCCTTTGATTACCAGAGGTGTATCCATCGCATTGCTCTGTAATACTTGTTCCAATCCCTTAAAGGGATAGTAATGTTTCATAATAAAAGCAGCTCCAATTAATCTTCATAGTAATTGCTCCAATGAGAGTGTTATTACAATTCTGTCCGAGTTGTAGTTCAGGAGTAATTGAATGATAAAGTATCCCCCTCCCGCTCCTTTTACCTAGTGTAACACTTTTCACCACAGAGCAGCAAGACTGTCCAGAGGGATCACAGAGAGGGTCAATCTTCAGTGAGCATAAGGAAAACCTGAAAAATCTGTCAAGGGGGTTAGGGTTTTCCTTATGCTCACAGTAAGAAGAATATCCTTTCTTGTGATCTGTCCGGTCAAGTGACCAAATTCCACATCTGAGGGGAGGTGACTTACACTAGGTAAAAGGGACGGGAGGGGGATACTTTATCATTCAATTACTCTTGTACTACAACTCTGACAGTATTGAAATAACACTCTCCATGACCCAAATACTATGAAGATTAATCAGAGCTGCTTTTATTATGAAACTATCTCTTTAACCCCTTGAATGAGCTAGAGACCTCTCTAGCATCCAAAGTGTTAAAAGCATCATTTAAAGCAATTGGAATTTTACGCCACAGTTAATTGGCTTCAGAACCGCTAATATTTTGTATTAAATATATGGTCCTATATGTCTGCTAATAAACAAACTACTTTCTCTAGAAAAAATAGCATAAACTGGTATCTTCCAGATCAGATACCAAAAACAAATTACTCACATTTGCTGAGAGCCTTGCAATCTGCAGGGTTAGAAGCTCTCTGTTAGTGTACTGCCTTGGGGCAGTGATCATTTATTGCGATGTCAATCAAAGTCATGCTTGCTGGCTTCACTGATAGCTCTCGTTTGATTAGAGATGAAGCTCTCCTTTATCTTGTAGAGGTGAAAAAAAAACTCTTTGTCAGGCTAGTTTATCTTTGTAAAATAACCACCTTAACTGGAATTACCAATGAAAACAGTCACAGCACCAGTTTCATTCCAAGGAAAGTACTCACAAAGTAATCTAGAACAAATCCTATCTATTGCTTTCTCAGTTCATAAAACTGAGCGCTTTTAATCCCCTGCATGATAGAAAGACATACCTCCTAAGTGTCCCTCTTTAGGAGGGACAGTCCCTTTTTGAGACCCAAATCCCACTGTCCCTCTTTCCTACCCTGGTGTATCTGTATTTAGGAGATCAGACTGTGAGGTGTGTATAAAAGTGTATCACCCTGGTGCCCCTGTGTTTAGGGGATCAGACTGTGTTATTTGTATATAAGTGTATCGCCCTGGTGTCCTTTGTGTTTAGGAGATCAGACTGTGTGATTTGTATATAAATGTATCACCCTGGTGTCCCTGTGTTTAGGGAATCAGACTGTGTGGTGTGTATAGAAGTGTATCACCCTGGTGTCCCTGTGTTTAGGAGATCAGACTGTGTGGTGTTTGTGTATATAAGTGTATCATCCTGGTGTCCCTGTGTTTAGGAGATCAGACTGTGTGGTGTTTGTGTATACAAGTGTATCACCCTGGTGTCCCTGTGTTTAGGAGATCAGACTGTGTGGTGTGTATATAAGTGTATCACCCTGGTGTCCCTGTCTTTAGGAGATCAGACTGTGTGGTGTGTGTATATAAGTGTATCACCCTGGTGTCCCTGTGTTTAGGAGATCAGACTGTGTGTGTGTGTATAGAAGTATATCACTCTGGTGTCCCTGTGTTTAGGAGATCAGACTGTATGGTGTGTATAGAAGTGTATCACCCTGGTGTCCCTGTGTTTAGGAGATCAGACTGTGTGGTGTGTATAGAAATGTATCACGCTGGTGTCCCTGTGTTTAGGAGATCAGACTGTGTGGTGTATATATAAGTGTATCACCCTGGTGTCCCTGTGTTTAGGAGATCAGACTGTGTGATGTGTATAGAAGTACATAATGCTGGTGTCCCTGTGTTTAGGAGATCAGACTGTGTGGTGTGTATAGTAGTGTATCACCCTGATGTCCCTGTGTTTAGGAGATCAGACTGTATGGTGTGTATAGAAGTTTATCACCCTAATGTCCCTGTGTTTAGGAGATCAGACTGTGTGGTGTGTGTGTGTATAGAAGTGTATCACCCTGGTGTCCCTGTGTTTAGGAGATCAGACTGTGTGGTGTGTATATAAGTGTATCACCCTGGTGTCACTGTGTTTAGGAGATCAGACTGTGTGGTGTATATATAAGTGTATCACCCTGGTGTCCCTGTGTTTAGGAGATCAGACTGTGTGGTGTGTATATAAATGTATCACCCTGGTGTCCCTGTGTTTAGGAGATCAGACTGTGTGGTGTGTATATAAGTGTATCACCCTGGTGTCCCTGTGTTTAGGAGTTCAGACTGTGTGGTGTGTATAGAAGTGTATCACCCTGGTGTCCCTGTGTTTAGGAGATCAGACTGTGTGGTGTGTATAGAAGTGTATCACCCCGGTGTCCCTGTGTTTAGGAGATCAGACTGTGTGGTGTGTATATAAGTGTATCACCCTGGTGTACCTGTGTTTAGGAGATCAGACTGTGTGGTGTCTCACATTGCTCCACAGCAATAAAACTCCTATTAATGTTTGTTTAATCTTCAGCACGTGTTTATAAATGAATGTGTCAATAAAATTATTTGTTCTTGATATAATTATTTATTCAGTTAAACAAAGAAGTGTCAATAGGTCAAGAAATAATCAAATGTTTCTTCTAATGCCCCGCCCACCAGTCACACCCAAAGCAACACCACCTAAACCACAAGTGTCCCTCTTTGGCTGTTTGAAATGTTGGGAGATATAGAAAGAGCTGGAAAAAGGATTCCAAAATCAGTCATCCTTCATGGAGATGGTTAGGCAGAGAAGGACTGGCGTCGTGTGGGGTGGGGATGGGGACAATCATGTGGTCCATTTCTACTGTCTTTAGAACCCATTGTCCCAGCCCACCCCCTTTTGTTAATTTTAAAACTGGCATTAATATTGTGAAGTAAGGCAAGTGATACAACTGATATTACAATTGAAAGGTAGGTAAATTAGTGATACCATAAAGCTTGCAAGGGAAATCAGTCATGGACATATGTAGCTTCATTTGGATTGTAGCTCTTTGTTATCACTAGTGTAACTCTATGTACAGCAACCCTCCACTGAAACCTTAACTGAAAGGACACTTTAAAGCAACAAGTGCCAGCTACCTGCGACACCGGCAACATTGTAACCAATTTACTTAACCAATTTATTTTTCAGAATTTTGCTCATTTGCGTCCTCATTTTTATTTTAAACAGCTTTCAACAAACCTGTGCAAATCATATATATATTTTTTTTTAATCTTTTTACTAGTAGCTTTCATGGGTGGATTGTTTATGATGCAATCAAGGTATGATGTCATCAATGTGAAAACAAATTCCTCCAGATGTTGAACTACCATTGGTTCAGCAGATCTAAGCACCAGGGCCCAGCCAAGCCAGCTTTAGGGGCCCATTGAATACTGAAAATGGTTAGGGGGCTTTTCAGTTGTTTACTGTGAATTGGGGTCCCAAAAAATATTTTGCAATTGGGCCCTCATTCACTAGATCTGCCAGTGATTTTCTCATTCTATTACCCCATATATCGCTTAACCCCTTAAGGACCGGCGGTCATGGAACATTTCTGTCCCATAATGACCGCATAGGGGCACTTGGACGCACCGGTATATGTGACCTGTCGCGTGTATCGGCGCGTCATTATGGGGCCTGATAGAGATCACTCCGATCTTGGAGCGGTCAATTTCAGGCCCTATTTTTACTTACAGCGCTCCCGGTAGAGCGCTGTAAGTAAAAAGTACGTGACGTACTATGACCGTCGTCAGTCCTTGAGTAGTTCAAGGACCGTGACGGTCCTGGTACATCAAGGGTCCTTAAGGGGTTAAAAAATATTATTATTAAAATGAGTATAGTATTTTGTTGTCCTGTACCCGCTGACTAAAGGGATACCAAATAAATACCTAGTAACTTTGCTGCAGCATCCCCAGAGTGATAAGTCTGGGAGTGCTCAAGACCAAAGTAATATAGCAGCTCCAAAGTGTTAATGCTTCAATCCAATAATGCTAACTTCTGGGCAGATAGGACCCCTCTTCCATGGGTGTCCGGAGGGGGGGGGCAAGGGGGGCACTTGCCCCCCCCCTACAATTACCCTCCTCCATATAAATAAAGGGGTTAGATGGGCTGACCTGGGGGTCATATTATGGCTTTGCCCCCCCCCTGGAAAAATGTCTACGGACACCACTGCCCTCTTCTGTCATACTAGGACTCATAACAATTACAGGGTGAGGGGCCTCATCGGCACTGTGCAATCATAAATGTCTCTAAAATTCATCTAAAAAATTAGGAACACCCCTAATTGTTGGGCTAGGATGACAGCTATCTGCTTTCAACAATGTAATGGTTGAGGTGGGCTTGTGGTAGACATTAGTGAAAATTGAGCCACTCTCAGGTGATGGAATAAACTCTATATCTAGGAACACAATCCTTTTGGGACTATGCAAGATAGTGATCTTCATATTTAACTCATTCTGATTAATATAATCCTGAAATCTGGTCACAAAATCTGAGTTAGCCCTCCAAATTAGCAGGATGTCATCGATATATCTCCTGAAAATAAAAATATCAGACCTGAAGGGAATACAATCTCCAAAGATGTGGAGCTCCTCCCACCATCCCATAAAAAGGTTGGCATCCGAAGGGGAAAATGTTGCCCCCATCGATGTTCCATGTCTTTGGAGATAGTAAATCCCATCAAATAAAAAATAATTACGTGTCAGGAGGTACTCGATGACATCCAGTAGGAAGCAGCAAAATTACACAGGAAAATTGCTGTAGTGATTCAAATGGTAGCCTATAGCCTGTAAAACCAGCCTATGTGGGATACAGGACAACTTCACAACTCATCCAAGTATAGGATGCTGTCCACTTGATATCACTCGCTACTTGTAATACCTGTTTGTTGTCCCCAAGGTATGTTTGTAGCCTCAGAATAAGAGACGATAGGCCTCCCTTCTGGATTCTTAAAGGGATAGTAATGTTTCATAATAAAAGCAGCTCTAATTAATCATCATAGTATTTGGGCTTTGGAGAGTGTTATTTCAGTTCTGTCAGAGTTGTAGTTCAAGCGTAATTCAATGACAAATTATCCCCCTCCCGCCCCTTTTACTGATGTAACACTGCTCAGCCAGATCAGAAGGGAGGTGCCCAGGTAGACTGAAGAGGGACAATCTTCAATTAAGATAAGGGAAAAACCTGAAAAACTTGTCAAGGTGGGCAGGGCTTTCATTGTTCTCATAGGAAGAAGATTGTCCCCTGCTGTTATCTGTCTGGTCTATGGACTGCATTCCACATCTGAAAAGAGACAGCTTACACTAGATAAAAGGGACGGGAGGGGAAACTTTGCTTGTGAATATGCCTACAAAATAAAATAAAGATAAAACAAAGTATTACTATCCCTTTAAGACTATCACAGAGAAAAGTCTTTTGGATTTTCACTCTGGATAGTCGAACTCCCAAGGGTCTCATCAGAGAATATGATGTCATACTATATGTCTAATGAGATGTTTTGATTGTTTGCATGTTGCACCTCAAATACATTAAGTAGATATATTGTGATATATGAAATTCCATGTATAAGAAGTGTTGTAGTCTCCATTATCCTTTAGTTAATAGATGCATCTTTCCTTATTTGTTTACTAGTTTCCATTAATTCACAAGTTCTTCACATAAGCATAATTGGTTTTTAAAACATGATTTAAACTTGTGTTAATGTGTCTTTGGATATAAGATGTAATGGTTATATATGTGTTAAATAGGAACTGGTGATCAGATACCCTCTATATTTAACTATATATTTACTTTATAACATTGTCTTTAAGAGGGAGGTTACACTGTTTCCGCAGTCCAGGAAGAGGTTCTTCCGAATGGACTGAAATGCAGTGTGATGTCATGGCCGCACAGTTTTAATGTTACTCACGGTTCACATTATGTTTGTGTCTATGATTAAGCACACATAGTGCGAAATGCATGAGAAAGCAAGTTCTTCTACCTCGGCATCTGCCTTCATGTCTGATCTTTAATAAATTTTGGATTTTATCAAGCAAGTGGTAAGTCCTTTGAGTGTGACTTCCATTTTGATGTTTATGGGGGAAGACATGGCATTTGCTAGCAGGACCTCAGACTAACTGTACACGGTAATTCTGACCATTTAACAACCAGATTGTGAGCAACACATTGTGGCGCAATGCATTCCACACCCCCTCTTTTCATTAAAGAGTTGAGTAGTCTCATGCACTGTGACTGCTTCAGTTTGAAGATGAAGGAAAAAAACCTTCCAGCCTCGATCATATTCTTGTCCTCGACTAAGCTGTTTTCGCTCTGCTTTAAAGGGATAGTAATGTTTCATAATACAAGCAGCTCTAATTAATCATCATAGTATTTGGACTTTGGAGAGTGTTATTTCAATTCTGTCAGAGTTGTAGTTCAAGAGTAATTGAATGACAAAGTATCCCCCTCCCGCCCCTTTTACTGATGTAACACTGCTCAGCCAGATCAGAAGGGAGGTGCCCAGGTAGACTGCAGAGAGAGACAATCTTCAATTAAGATAAGGGAAAAACCTGAAAAACTTGTCAAGGGGGGCAGGGCTTTCATTGTTCTCATAGGAAGAAGATTGCCCCCTTCTGTTATCTGTCTGGTCTATGGACTGGATTCCACATCTGAGAAGAGATGGCTTACACTAGGTAAAAGGGGCGGGAGGGGGAAACTTTACTTGTGAAGATCTCTGCCTACAAAATAAAATAAAGATAAAACAAAGTATTAATATCCCTTTAAAATTGGGGGGGAAATATTGAATTGTGTGTGGTTACACAATAAACACATTAGTATATGAACCAGCTGCACCAAAGATTTATAACCTTAGATACAATAAAATCAGGAATCTGCTGTGATTAGCATCAACATGTCAAAGAGCTTCATCAGGATGCTTCACTAGATGCAAACATTGCAGAAGTCTGGGAGCAGGAAAAAAACAAACAACACGATGTAAAAGTAAATAAATTGGTAATGTAAAAAGTAATATATCACCTTCAAAACGCCAGTGCATAAAAGTGAACACAGTGGAGCTATATGTGGTGCAAACCATACACTAACAAAACACACACATGGGCATACATTACTGTTGGTAGCATCATCGTTGTGTGTGCATCTTATTATATGTATAATCCAGTGTCTGGATAAGACCCGGAGACTGCAAATGTGAGAATCAGCGGCTCTGATTACTGTGCATTACAGCCATTACTGTCAGTGTAATGTTACCCTGACAATCCTGGGATAGCCTGCAGTCTAGCATCTGCCAAAACCTGCTGCCTCCAACTCATTCTGTATAAATGATGATTGTGTGAACTTTCTGTTCGCCAGATAACTGAGCCTTACTGCAGTCATCTAGTAATCCTTGCTATGTGCCCCTGCCTTCTGGGTATGGAAACCAGCTTGATCCTGATTATATCAGGAAATCTGAGTATATTATTGAGGTTATTTTATCATTTTTCACAAATGATGCATTATTTTATGATTTTTTTAATACTCTGTTTCAAAGGTTGTGTAGTTTGATTGAAGTAAATCCTAAGTTTTTTATATTTATTCACATGTATGTTTTTCTTTATGCCAATATGTATCAAGTATGGTTAGACAGGTGCTATTGATTGGGGGGGAGGAGTGTTAGGTTTATACAGGGAGAGTTAGAAGTGTTTGTTATCTAATTTTACTCCCTAAGAGACGAGTGTTGTCTTGAAACGCGTTGGAGTATTGACACGGAGCGTGACAGCACTAGTATTGTGCAATTTATAGAAGCTGGAGGAATCCAATTGATAGATAAATATATTTCATCTGTGAGGCGGCTGAAACATACATCCAACAGAACGTGGAACACAAGGAGACGCCGGAGGAATCTAATTGATGTGGAAGCACATTTGAGATGTGAAGTGGCAGAACATCTACCCGGTGGAACGTGGAACACAGGAGGTATAGCAATAAGAGGCACTGCAGCGGCGGAGTGGATTGATCCTCGGAGGTAGTAAGAGAGCACATTATATATGGTTTGGTACGGAATTCAAAAGGAATAGAGGTATATTTGCTCCTAGTGTGTTATATTGTATCTCTATGTCGAGTAGTGCCGAAAATATATTAAGGGCAATTTCAAGACGATAATGTGCTTGAGGACTTTGATGCTAGCGTGCCTTTAAAGAGTATTATCCTGTGTATCTGTTTCATGATCATGATATATGTCTGATGAATAAGTTAAGTCTACCAGTGACTATATGAAATCAGATTGTACCAGGTGTGGATAATTACAGCTTTCTAATATCGAGACACTTGGAACTTTGTTTTCAAGATTCGTTACAGCGGATGTTTGGAATCAATTTAATTATAAAGAGACATCGTCCGTGCCATAATTGGTGTATTTTTATATTTTTTTTCTATATACCGGTATATAGTTAGGGAGAGTTTAGTTTTTATGGGGAATATTTAGCGTAGAATGAGGTAGTTTTGGTGCAAGTTATGTATTTTGTCTGTCGTTGTTGCCAAGGGATGAAATAGTTTTATCCACTGGTATAAAGAGGGATTTTCTTGGGGCATCCCAGTCTTGTTTGTGACCGTGGTGCACTTTGGCTATATCCCGTCATTTTTAGGGGTTGAGAGATATTGTAGATATTTGTTTGAGGCATTTTATTTTTTTAATATACAATTTATATTTACTTTTTTATATTTTGTATGGTGGGATTATTGATATAGAATTCTAATATGTAATTGTACAGAACCGAATACTATATGAATACTGTGATATTAAAAGATGTTTTAATACAGATTTGTAGCCTGTGGTCCTCTGTCAAGACTGAATATTATTTTGTGTAGTTTACTACTACTCGAGCGCCAGACAAGTGTTTGTAGTGTTGATCCTGATCATGCCTGCTCTCTGCTTTCCAAAAAACGAGCCAGGTCCTGTAAGTCCAGAGGAGTAGGTCAACCTGATCTAGTAATAAAGTGCCAAGTAGCCCAATTGGTCCATTACTAGTAAGGAGGTTAACATAATTACAGGCCGCATTCTGGCAACAAGACCCAAGGCTTTATAGCAGTGGCTTTTAATATTTTTTTGCTCATTGTCCCCTAAATAATAATTTGGATAATACTTTCCCCATAAATATTCTTTAGAAACCAAACTAACAATGTTGTCAAAAATCTCATAGAAAAACCGGGGCACCCTAAGCTGGTTTCTACGGCACACCAAAGTGCTATGGTTCCCTGGTTAAGAAGCCCTACTTTAAAGGGATAGCATTGTGTAATATGGGAGAAAATAATACATACTGCAGGGTTAATCCTACCAAGTAAAAAAAGGTACTCCCATCGCAGAGAGACGTTTTAGTCAAGTGATTGCAGCTCAACCATGCGTTGTTGTGTGCAGTACCCCTGTGGCCTGAGGTGTTACAGTGGTGACGTCACTACTGCATCCTGTGTAGGGTTATCATCACTGACAGTTACCTGTAGTCTGCAGTAGCCAAAGTACCACCATAATATTTCAGGGCGGGCGGGGGGGGGGGCACTGTGCCAATAAGTGCAATGTTGAGCTGCTATTCGGTTATAATAAAACTTAGCAGGAGTTAAAGCTTCAAATTACACTGTACTACCCCTTTCACCCTTTGAGTGCCAGAGGAGTACACAACGCATTGCTTTGCATTGTATGCATACACCACTGCCACTCAAAGGGTTAAGGGGGTAGTAATGTTTCAAAGCAAGTGCAGATCCAATTATTCTTTATAGTTTTTGGGCCACGTAGAACAGTATTATCATTCTCTACAATGTCTAGTTCCAGAGTAACTGAATCATAACGTGTCCTCTCTCCTGTCCCTTTTTACCTAGTGTAAGCCACCTCCTCTCAGATATGGAATCCAGTTGTTTGACCGGACAGCTCTCAGCAAGGGACAATCTTCTTACTGTGAGTATAAAGGAAACCCTGCCCCACTTGAAGGAAGAAGGCAGGTTTTCCCTAATGCTCACTGAAGATGGTCCTTTGCTGTGATCCATCCGGACGGTCTTGCTGTGTAGATTTACAAAGGGAAAAAGGGCAGGAGGGGGAAATGGAAATTCTCAAATCCTGGCCTGTTAGCAGCCACTGAGGGCACGGGTTGAGAACCACTGCTCTACATGGCCTGAAAACTATAAAGAATCTTTGGAGCTGCATTTACTTTGAAACATTACTATCCCTTTAACTATGAGATTTAGGGCTTTAGCCCAGTCACTACTTACTAACAACTCTGAAACACATGTACTCCATTTGACCATGCCTTATCTTCACTTCCGCTTACTCCTGGCTCAGCCTGATTATACCTAAACTCTTATCTGATTCACTAACCCCGCTCTCTGCTTCCACAGCTGCTCTAGTGTGTTCCTGTTCAAGATCCAGTGGCCTAGTGAAACTTTGGCCTCAACGTCTGGAGGAGATTTGCGCGGCTGAAGTTCTGCAGTTCACTGAAGCAGAGCCGGGGACATTTCACATCAAACCTTAACGCTTAAAGAGACTTAAAAAAAAAATAAAAAAAAAAATTAAAAGCTCAAATGCATTAAAATATGTACTCGCAGACAGAGGTTTTAAAACAGGTTTCTCTTTGGTGACAAAGTTCTAAAACATTTGAAGATAAAAAGTCTCTTGACTGGACAGCTCACAGCAAGGGACAACCTTATTACTGTGAACATAAGGAAAACCCTGCCACCTCAACAGCTTTTTCAAAATTTTCCTTATGCTCACTGAAGATTGTCCCTCTCTGTGATCCATCTGGGCAGTCTTGCTGCTTTGAGGTGAGCAGTGTTACATCAGTAAAAGTGACAGGAGGGGGATATTTGATCATTCAATTACTCTTGTACTACAACTCTGACAGTATTGAAATAACACTCTCCATGGCCCAGATACTATGAAGATTAATTGGAGCTGATTTTATTGTGAAACATTACTATCCCCTTAATGTCTCAAGAAATACATTTTCACAAACGCTGTCTAGGAGTACATGATATTTAAATGGATATGAACGCTGTTCATTTTCGGCCGATGATGTCCCTTGACCCATTTTTGGCCAGTGATGTCCCTTGACCCATTGAGTGCCAGAAAGTATTCATTGCATTGAGTTCCAATGCACTGTATCACTCTCTGGCACTCAGGACCAGAGGGGATCTGAACTAATTGATCAGCGATACACTGCAATCCCTTTAGTACGTACACTATGATTATAGCATTACCTCCAGTCATTCCTACAATACCCAGCCAGTTCTAAAAATGACAAAAATACCCTCCTACTTAATGAGCGTAACGGGGCTTGGCCTCCAAGAGGCTGGGGGCTACTCGCATTGCAAACTGCGGTTGCCAAGCAGTAAGGTAGTAGCGTTGTACAGCCCCTGCCCTTTTCTTCTTTAACACTCTTGAGCACCAGAAATGTGTCCAAAGCATTGCAAAGCAACATACTGGGCACCACTCTGGCACTAAAAGTGTTAACCCTGTATGAATCAGGAAATACGTAGGCCCCTGGCACTGCCAGTACTTTGCTCTTCCTCGTAGTTCTTCCAGTCATGTGACGACCCGAGATCCTCCTGTGGAGAAATGCAGCTTGGGTCTGTGTTGGATTCAAACTTCCTCTGGGACTTTAACCCTTTGAGAGACAGAGGGGTATGCAACTCATTGCAAAGCAATGTGTTGCATACCCCTCTGGCAATCAACGGGTTAAATAGGGAATGTGTTGGAGCATGTTGCGCATTCAACCATATCACCTTTCTTTATCCAGAGAAGGGAAAAAAAAACAAAAAAATATGTTAATTTAAGTCATTCCAATTATGTCCTAAGTGGGTAACAAAAATTCCTTCCAAACTTCAAATGACTATTTCTCCCTGATTAACATACCATCTGCACTGCAACAAACGGTCATAATTCTCTATACTGTGCTCACCTAGACAGATATGCAATGCTTTTTCTTTTTTTTAACGAATCTATACAGCATCCGCAAATACATCCTATCAAGGCAAACAAATTCTGCATCCTTACTGCCCTTACTATTAAAAAAAAAAAAAAAAAAAAAAAAAATCCCTGGATTTTAGCTGAAAGCACATTTCCTCCAGTCTTGTCGGCTATATTGGCATTGAATTGATTTGTAAATAGCAATGATATCGCTCCTTAGATGTCTTCTCTAATATAACCAAAGACAGTTGGCTCTTTAAGAATAAAATCTTCCAAGCCCTGCAGTAAACCAACTGCACCAAAGAAGAAGTAAATATTTCCCAAAAGTTTGTTACCTGTTGGGTGAGTGTCCTGGAACTACACTGCTTTCTTCTATGGACTCATCTTGCTTGATAATTGATGTGCATATGATCCTCATGCAGGCATTGGTCCAAGACTGCCATCTAGTGCTCATGTGAGTAAACTAGTAAAAAAAACCCAACACACTATGCAATTAATAAACCTGTGACCCCTTACGGACCAGCTGCGCAGCCGGCACTTAAGGAGCACAGAGCTTTTTCTTATCAATAATGGAATCAAAGGTTCCCGAACAGACAAACAGAACAGAAGAAAAACATAACAGACAAATAGAACAGAACAAAAGAGTGGGAAATTAGGATGGGAAAAAGGGACATGGGGATTTTCAACCAGGGGGGACAGTGCCCAATTAAAACTGCCCATTTTGTAGGTATGAATGACCTGTTATACCTTTCATGTAGTGTCCATAAAAATTTAACCCATTGTGCCCAAATGATTCCAAGAGAAAAAAAAAATGGCAATTTTTTTACATTTTTTTTTTTTTTAATTGTTTTCTTTAATTTTACTAAAATAAATGGTGGACTAGCCATACAAGTGTGGTGTCAAAAGAAAGCCCTATTTGTGCGTAAAAAAACGTTATATAATTTTCATGGGTAAAATAAAGTACTTAGAGGGAAAACACTGTTGAACAAAGACATAGTCAAAAAGGTCAGAATTGCTCCGGTCCTTAAGTGAAATCCACCTCCAATTTTACCGGTCCTTAACCCCTTAAGGACCATTGACATACCCAGACCGTCACGCTGGTCCGGCACTTAAGGACCAGTGACTGTTCTGGTACGTCACGTACTTTTACTCACCATGCTCCTGCAGAAGCGGGGTAATACTGGGGACTGAAGTTGATCGCTCCAAGACCAGAGAGATCTCTTTCAGTCCCCAGTTAGGCATGCCGGCACACGTTATCAGTCACGTGGGATGGCATGTCAAACTTTCCTATCTGGTCCTTAAAGGACCACACACCCAAGGACCACTGGTCCTTAAGGGGTTAAGGTGTTAACAGTAGTGAAAAGTAACTCTGGACTGAACCAGCTGCATCATTAGTCAAAAATACAAATTCCTATTGATTTAAACAAGTCTTTCCACCTACTAATGCCTGAGAAGCCTCTAAAGCACTGGTTTGCAATATACAGGCAAACTAACCAAGCCCCACTTCAAATCTGCAGGAATTTGGGGAGTCTGTTGGGTTGCCCCAGAATTACCCATGTATCCTTTTGAACATGAAAACCCTTGGTGCGATAAATGTACACTCAAATAAAATACAAAACATGTTAATTTAGTATATAATTTTACTGTCATCACAGCAATCTCATACAACAAAATATACACAAAAATAGCAGTATATCACTCGCAGTTCAACACATCTTGTACTAGTATAGTTTATATGGCACTATATACATAAGATTCCTTTGTAAAGTAGAATCGTAATCGCTTTTGATCACTGTACAAGTTACGTGGCATCACGGAATATAGTATATTCTTACTGTAGTGCTGCAGTTGGCTAGATGGAAATTAGACTAGAGGACTATTATAATCAATAGTGGACCAGGAAACAAGCGTTACAGATCAGGAAAAAAAAACAAAAAAACATCAAAATGGTAGTCACTGTACATATATTTACCAGGGATTCTCTTTTTTTTTTCTTATATTTTTGCACTGTTTATATACATAAAATATCTACATACTTTTAGAAATGCAAAATACTTTGAAATTTAAGCGCTGGCAATGTCATTATGTGTATAATTGAGTAAAAGTGGATATCGTGTGTGTAATATAGGGGAGTTTCGTAAAGGACTATTAACACCTAATAATACTAAACCCCCAGTGTTTGTCACTATGAATTAATTCTGTATGGATTAGTTTGCCACAATTATGTTCAACCGGTTCTGGACATCATGTTCATTGCGGCACCAAAGGATCTTAAAGTGATAGTAACGTCTAAAATAAAGTTCCAAAGCATTGCATCACTCTCTGGCGCTCAGGACCAGAGGGGATCAGAGTCTTCATTATGGCAAGCATAACAATGTGTGTTATATTTAATAACTTACTTTGCTGTAGTTTTAAAAATATGACCACGTCACACCCCTCGCTGAATCTGTCTGGTCCCATGACAGGATTTGAAGCTCCAAGGGGAGGTGGCAAGAAGGGGGATCCTTTTACATGGAATATCTTTAAAACTACAGCAAAGTAAGTTATTAAATAAAGAGCAAATTGTTATGCTTACCATAATGAAGACTTGGAGATTTACTTTATTTTAGACACTACTATCCCTTTAACAGCAACCGCTAAAGGCTTCCTCCTAGCCCTGCCTCGGTGGCCATGATCTAGCTCACCGGTTAAAGACTGATTTTGGAGAACCAATACATACACAACTGATTCATTGAACCCATTATGATTTTTTTGAATAATTTAATATAAATGGATGGTTATTAATAGGTGGAGTGTTTCTTTAACATGAATTGTACAGGGCCAGCCAAGTCTCTTTTTCATGCTGTTGCAGTAAAGCAGTTTCAATATTTGTGATATTCACATTAAGAAACGTAATATTAACAAGGTTAAAACACACACATATATTGGTTTGGGGCGTGAAAATACGAGAATTGGATAGGCCAATGCTAGTATTTTTCCATGCCCGCTTATGTTACACCAAAGCAAACATGAATGCGCTTTTTATACATATATTAATAGTATTAGTCGTTAATTATGTGATCATGGTGCAATCAGCTGCTTCCATTACGAGTTACAAAACTGCATGGCACCTTAATACCCCCCCCCCACGGATACACTTTTAGCTGCCCTGATAAAGTTCACATTGTGAGTAAACAGACCATTAGTATTACAAGATTATGAACCTATTTACCTTTACATATTGCTTCGCGATGATGATTCACATTATAACTTGTGTAGGGAAATGGACCACCAAGACAGAATGACATGGGAGAATCACATAACAAATTAACCCACTGAGTGCCAGAGAGGGACGCAATGCAAAATGCGTTGCGTACCCCTCTGGCACCCAAAGGCTTAAGGGGCTTAAAATAAAAGATGAACACTTCTTGGGCTGAACGAACCATAGGGGGAGCCATTAAAAGTGCCATTTAAATCCATGGAAATCTTTGTTTTGTGCCCTATAGCACAGTTGGTCTGCAACATAACTTCTCTTTTTCTTTGGTGCATAAGGGTGCTAAGCTTTTCACTACATGAAAATGGACACTGCATTTTTAACACATGAGCTGGTACCGTGTTAACTGTAGAAATACAGGAGGCAAATATAGATGTTGATACCTTTATTGGCTAACTAAGCAGATTTAGGATGCAAGTTTTCAAGACCTCTTAGGTCTCTTCCTCAGGCATGTTATAGAACATGCCTGAGGAAGAGACCTAAGAGGTCTTAAAAGCTTGCATCCTAAATCTGCTTAGTTAGCCAATAAAGGTATCAACATCTATATTTGTATTTTTACGCACTGAAAAAGAAAAAAAAAAAAAAAGTTACAAACGTGTATTTCTCTAAAGGTAGGTACTGTCAATGGCTAGTGCATTTGGGATCGCATGGCCAGTGTTTTTAAAAGGAACAGAAACAAAAGACTGTAAGGCTTTCCCTGCTGAGTAAAACAGCATCTCCAAAGGTTGGGAGACTATTTACTTGAACATTGTTACAGTTCAAAGCAGACAAGATGCATTTTTCTTTTGCTGACTTTGGGTAACATCTAGTCAGTCAACTGTACTTCTACCTAGGAGGCAACAGTAAAGGCACAACACCAGTTGGCAACACTTCGTAAAGTTAATTCTGATTAATGATTATATTCAAATGTGACTCTGTAGTTTTTTAATTAAGCATCTCGTATCTCCGTTTAAGCTAGCAGGAAAAGTGCAATACCATTGTTTAAGTCAGATGGAAAATGCCTAAAATAGGGGTAGCCTTAAGTCTTAAGGACCAGCCACGCAAGCACGTGTCCGCCACTTAAAAGGACAGTAATACTTAAAACGTAAAAAAAATATATGTTGTAGGGTTTATCCCCCCCGAGTAAAACAAGGGTACTCCCACTGACAAGAGATATTTTATTAAAAAATTATAACAGCACAAACTTGAATTTTTTAGGTGCAATATCACAGTGGCCTGAAAATTTACAGTGGCGCTGTTACTACACCATCCTATGGCCTGCTCTGGTTTGTAGACCATAAATCTCCATAGGATGGTGTAGCAACCATTAATTAATTAATTTTTTAATAAAATCTCTCAGCAGTGGGAGTACCCTTGTTTTATTCAGGGACATAAACCCTACAACACATATAATATATAAATATCACTATCCCTTTAAGGTATACAGAGCATTAGGTTGTTTTTTTTTTTTTTTTGCCTATCTGATTCAGGGCTCCCAAAATGCTGTGCAGCTGCTTGGGGAGCCCTGAAATCCATGACGGGAACATCAAGGATCCTTTAGGGAAGTTTTCCCCATGATGATCCTGGCACGTCATGGGTCCTTAAGGCATTAAAGGCCAGGGTTGGCTACCCGGTCCGACAATACCAATTTTTCATAAAAATTTTAATTTAACCCGTTGAGTGACAAAGGTATCCAACTGATTGCTTTGGCACTCAAAATGTTAATGGCGAGTTAAAAAGAAATTTTGAGCCACCCTAAGAGGACGTTGGGCATAGCTGATCTGCTAGTTTAGAGAAGATCTGTTTTATTTGGGGTGGGGGTAAATATAAAACCCAAAGGAATTCACAAGGATATTAAAAATGGTTGCAGAAAAGTTGCTCTTTCCTTCCTTGGGAATCAAACAAATAAGCACATGTGCAACAGTAGATTAATATTCCGCCACATGACTCATATAGAAACACAGTGAGGCCTAATCCTATATAATAATTCGCTAGGATGTTTGTCAGAAGCCGTAACGCGCAGTAGAGACTGCCCGAACGCACAGAATGCTGGTAGTTCTGTGCTGGGTGCATTCTGTGTGGAATGCTGGGTGCATTCTGTGTGGAATGCTGGGAGTTCTGTGCTGGGTGCATTCTGTGCTTTCGTGCAGTCTCTACAGTGCGTGACTATGTCGGCGGCAGGACCAGCCTCTTAACCCTTTGAGTGCCAGATGGGTAAGACTCTTGCACTCAAGGGGTTAATAGTAGTACGCAATATCAAGATTCCTTCTTAGATCCTTGCACTAGTGGTTCTCGGACATATCAACAGGTCAGGGTTTAAAGGGGACAGTAAAGGGTTAGAAGAATGTTGTGGTTTTTAATTATAGGAAGGTTACCGACAGCTATGGGTATAGAGTTCTCATACCTTAAAACTCTTCAACTTCCTCTCTGTTCTCAAGGAGATCTGCAGGGCTGGGTGACAGCTGCACTTCAGTCAGAGCAGCTCCTCTCTGGACTGAAGCCTCTGATGGCGAAATTGGCCATAAAAGGGTCTTCAATGGAGAGGATAATGATATTGCTTCCTCTCGCAGAAGTATGGAGTTAAACACTATCCCCTGGCCCTGCAGATCACAATAGATGGGCATGTGGAGCAGTGGGAATGACAGAATTTGAAGCGATGAGAACGTTATATCCCGTTTGGCAAGTGCCTACAGTTAGAAAGCGGTTTGGCACAGTCACCTAAAAATTACTTTAGCGATTTTGGAAGAACTTTTGGAAATTAACTGTGTGTAGTCATTTTTATTTAGAAATCTATTTCTTTTTTTTTTTAAATTAGGTATTTAAATGTATGTTATGGTAATAAAGGCATGTTGTGTAAGCACTTCCCATTTTAGGACTACATTACCTCAGTCACTCACTGAAACTTAAAGTTGAACTACCACCCCACTTAAAGTTAAACCCCAAGAATTAACGCATCTAGTGACTAGCTGAACAACAGTACTAGTCACCAGAATAATTACCTCCTTATAGAGAAATCGTACTGCTCCCGAGACTGACAGCCAGGAGACAGCGCAGACATCTTTACATAGTGATGTCTGTGCTCCTGCACTATCAGTCACAGTCTGCTCTAGGAAGCATTGCTTGGTACCTTAAGGTACCAGAAGGGACTAACGGTGCAGGACAGCAGATTCTTTTAAAGCGCTGTTGCCTGCCCATCAGTCTCGGGAGCAGTAAGACTTCTCTATAAGGAGGTAATTATTCTGGCGACTAGTACTACTGTTCAGCTAGTCGCCAGATGGGAAATTCTTGGGGTTTAACTTTGTGTGGGGTGATAGTTCCCCTTTAACCCTTTCAGTGTTAGGGGAAGTGAGCAATGCACTGCTCAGCAGCGGGAGTAGGGGAGGTAACGTAGGGATAAGACAGGAAATTCCCAAATGTATATTTCGTAAAACCTCAAGTATAATACACACCTTTATATAATACGCAGGGGTATATTATACACAAGATTTTAGTGGAAAACGAGTGCCTATGTATAATACCTTTCTTGCAGAGATGTACCGTAAAATCTCAGGTATAATACGTACCTGTGTATAATACGCAGGTGCATATTATACCAAAGATTTTGGGGGAAAACAAGAGTGCCTATGTATATGCGCTCTTGTTATCCCCCCTTGCTAAAAAATTATAAAGGCTGGCCGATCCCTTCCCTCCCTCCCCCGGGTCAAACCCGCTCTCAGAACAAGCCTTACTAGCTTGAAGTTTAACTTGAAGTCCGCATATTCTTCTGTGGATAAGGCAAAATAAAGCGTTATGCACAGCTTCCCTGCGGGCGGCACGCTTCCCTTTGCCGCCCGCTTCCATCAATGGGCTTGCAGGACCTTCCGCCTACAGCCAATGGTAATGCCCAGTGTATCAGATGCGGACTTCAAGTTAAACTTCAAGCTAGTAAGGCTTGTTCTGAGAGCGGGTTTGACCCGGGGGAAGGAGGGAAGGGATCGGCCAACCCTATTTTTTTTTTTTTTTTTTTAAACTCTCGTGTATAATACGCACCTCCCACTTCACATAAGGTGAAGTGGGGTAAAATTGTGCGTATTATACCCAAAATTTTACGGTAAGCATTGGATCTATGGTATTGCCCTGCGAGGACCTTGCGATATTATATATATCTCCTCGTATATAATATGCACTCCCCACTTCACATAAGGTGAAGAGGGGCAAAGTTGCATGTATAATATAACCAAAACTTTAGTGTGTGTGTGTGTGTGTGTGTGTGTGTGTGTGTGTGTGTGTGTGTGTGTGTGTGTGTGTGTGTGTGTGTGTGTGTGTGTGTGTGTGTGTGTGTGTGTGTGTGTGTGTGTGTGTGTGTATAGAAAGGCCCATAGTCGGGTCAAAGCGTTGAAATTAACATTAATAAAAGTTTTTTGTTTTATTTAAATCCTGTGAGTGACTGCTTTTGAGATCAAGATTCACTTTTTGATACAACTCTTTGCATACTTTTATATATCAATATATCAATTTATATTTGTCTATTATTATTATTTATTTATTTTTTTAAGTATTATAAATCACGGATACAATAACTATTAACCCCTTAATGACCACTGCCGTGCCAGGACTGTCACGGCTGGCCGGCACTTAAGGACCCCAGTGACGGTCCTGGCACATCATGGAGTTCAGGGCCCCCTAATGTCGCTCCGGGAGCCTTGAACCGGAACAAAAAAGCCCCGTGGTCCTCAAGTGCCAGCCACGCATGCAGGTCCTTAAGGGGTTAAGGAAGATCTTTTAAAATTACCAAAGTTGTTTTTAGGTTAAAGCAAAGGTAGATCACAATGAATTATCCAGTGATTACCCACCTATGATCAAGTAGGGGTATCCTGAACCCCAGACCGGCTGGGTGTGCCTAGTGGGCTAATCGCTGCCTTAAATATTGGAGAAGTCATCAAAGCATTGCAAGAGATGTGTCTAGTACTGGAGTGATTCATAAAAAAAAAATGGGGATGTTAATTTCACATCCACATATCTTGTAACATATAAAAAAAAAATAAATTGTAAAGACATAGCCATCAACTTCAAGTAGCAATAACCCTTTAAAAAAAATAAAAAGAAACAATCTAGGGCTTTTCGTGCCAAGTGAAACAAGGACAGTCCCACAGATAGGACATTTATAAATCGAAAGTTAATTGAACTTACATTTTGACTGAAGCTCAACAGCGCCACCAACTGGCGTCCAAAAGTTTTTTTTTTTGGTTTTTTTTTTTATAACTGGATATGAGAGCTTGAGTCAGGCTATGGTTCTCCATAGAAATGATGTATACAGCTCTAGATAGCATCCACAATAAAATCTGTTTAAGGCAGAGAAGAAAAAACAAAAAATGAAGCTGTAGTAGGAACAGCTTTCCTTCTTTGCCTTCTGACCAGAAAAATCGCAGTTTGATGAAAAAAAATACAAAATAAGAAACCAGAAACAAAATGAGATGTAATGCCTTGTGAATGAACATCTTCCAACAGTGTTCCCATGCAATAAAGTTTCTTCAGGAGTGTATTCTAGCTGTCTGTCTAGCTGTCTGTCTAGCTGTCTGTCTAGCTGTCTGTCTAGCTGTCTGTCTAGCTGTCTAGCATGCCTTTTGGACACCAGTTGGAGATGTTAACATACACATACAAGTTTGAACTGTAATACATTTTGAATAGGAATCCTTCCAGCAGTGGGCGTTTCCTTGTTATACTCAAAAGGAAGTGCCAGCCCATATTTTTTTTTTAACCCTTTGCGTGCCAGATGGGTATGCAACGCAATGCGTTGCTTACCCCTCTGGCACTCAAAGGGTTAATGAAAATAAAGAATTTACTGCTCCTTTAACTCTGACAGAGAAATGTTCAAAGCATTGCTTCACACATAAGATACTACTATGGATGCTCATTGGGTAAAAAGTAGCAACACATTTAAAACCGTTTAAATACATTAATAAACATTTCAGTGTGACTGATATCAGTCTCATACTTTAAAAGGCAGTTATTTAAACCTTTGAGTGCCAGAGGGGTACGCATACCTCTCTTGCACTCAAAGGATTAAAGCAGACCTGTCACCCTAAAGACAAGCTTAGTTTGTTTTACAGAGGTTAAAATCTACCTATATGTTGTAGGATCCATTTTGAATTGGGTCTTCATATTACATGTGAAGTCTGCTAACAGTCCTGCTTTTGTGGCAAACACTCAGTGTTATTAGAAATGACTGGTGGGTGGGCTCTGTCCATATTCACTAATAGCGCAGCGTGTGGTAATACTGACCCAACACCAATGGATTAGCGCAAGGTTTCACACTGTACCATCAACAAATACGTTTATTTCTGAAAAACTATTTTACGAACAAGGCAGTTTTAGATTCTCTTTAAAATGAACAAAAACCTATTTTAGTGCGACAGATCGACTAGGTTTTACTCTCCCCCAGCCCCCAAATACAGCTATGGAGCTCAGTCAGTGGCTACACAGATGGTGCTATGGTTGCTAATGGCAAGCCAACATCCGAAGATAAAAATTATCTGTAAATCGTTTTACGAGAGAGAGAGAGAGAGAGAGAGAGAGAGAGAGAGAGAGAGAGAGAGAGAGAGAGAGAGAGAGAGAGAGAGAGAGAGAGAGAGAGAGAGAGAGAGAGAGAGAGAGAGAGAGAGAGAGAGAGAGAGAGAAAAGAATGTAGCAGTATAATTCAGGGGCAAACCAACTTTACCACAATGGACAACTAAAAATGCCCACTAACTTAAATGAAACATTAACCCCGTAAGGGGGAACTACCACCCCATACAATGTTTACCTTTACCAAGTCCCCATCTGGCGACTAGCTGCTTAGTAGCGCTAGTTGCCAGAATAATTACCTTATTTAATAGATTTCTCCCCTCTTACATGGGTGACAGGCAGGACGGAGCACAGACACCTTTCCCATTGTGACGTCCACGCGCCTGCGCTGTCAGTCCCAGCCGGAGACAAATGGCTCCTAACAACACCTCCTAGACCCGGCTGGGACTGACAGCGCAGGCACGCGGACGTCACAATGGGAAGATGTCCGCGCTCCGTCCTGCCTGTCTCCCATGTAAGAGAGGAGAAATCTATTAAGTAAGGTAATATTCTGGCGACTAGTGCTAATAAGCAGCTAGTTGCCAGATGGGGACTTAGTGAAGATAAACATTGTGTGGGGTGGTAGTTTCCCTTTAAATGCTAGCAAGGTCTATAAAGTAATGCAGTGGAGACCTCTCTGATTCAATGGGTTGAAGAGACCCATTGAAAACAACGGCAAACTGAGGAATGTTTGTGCTCTCCCCACCCCCACCATGGCAGTTTGCCCCAGAATTGCACTGCTCCAGGTTTACACATACAGCCCAAAAGGTTATTGGTTTAACAGATTAGATTTTTTCTTCTGTTTTTTTTTTTTTGCTGTAACCATAACATTTATCAATTTACTGAAAGGTTCTCAACCCAATTACTTACCTATAGTAAACAAAGATAAACTGCTATACACATGAAAAGCCAAAACTTCCTGATGCACCATAAGAAAGGACGATACCCAAACTCAACCTTAAACACCAACTCCGAAGGTTCACGGCATGCAAACCAGACAATTAGAAGAACTTGCTGAACGGAAGAGTTGAAATCTCCCCCTTCGTTTTCTACCAAATGCCAAAATCAGTGACAGGCAACCAAATTCTCTGTGGCCCCCAAATTCACCTAACGTCACACAGTATGATTACAAATACTATATAATAATTCGCTAAAATGTGTATAACGATGCAGTCATGCGCAGTAAGAGACTGCTGCGCATGCTGAAGTCATGCACAGTAAAGACTGCCAGCGCCGCGTCCAGCTCTGTATCAGCCGCGGCGCGGGCAGTCTTTACTACGCATGACTGCCCCGCTACCGGCTGGCAGTGGCACTGTGGCCCGTGTAACGGGCTCTTCAACTAGTTCTAAATCAATGATTAAACAACAAAAAAAATAGTCACACTGGATGGTAGAGGGGCTTCTAACGCATAATGAAGAAATGAATTAGGGACCTCTAGATCACCGGAGAGGTTAAGGTAGAACTGAAAAGGTGGGCGTTGTCCAAGACAAAAAATAAAGGCAGTCTTTCGGGGAGGTTGAAACTAGGAATTAAGTGTACCAGGAAACAGACTGAAGACTGCACGAGAATGCTTTGAGAGACGCCTGTTGCCCACCACCAGCTAAAATACTTGGGAAAAACAAATAATAAACTGGGCCAGTGTATGTTTGGATTATTATTCTGCAAATGTAAGTTCTAACAGAAGTTAGTTTTTCACTCACTTATTTAACATAATTGCTTTGAAGTGCTTACTTGCTATGCAAATGAACCCTTTGAGTGCCAGAGGGGTGGGCAACCCTCTGGCAAACAAAGGGTTAACAGCAACTGTTTGAACGCTCATTCAAGCATGACTTTACAATTAGACAGAGCAGACAACCACTTGGGGGCGCCAAACTGTGAACGAGCATTAGATGTACTGTCACACCCACCGTGCTGAGTTGTGGGCGTGATCAGCACAATCCCAAACCCCCCAAGCACCAGACACATCCTCCCGGTTAATCTTTTTATATATTGCTGTAATGTACATGCTTAGATGTCTAAACTAATATATAACCATTTTCAAACCACTTCACTGGTCAGTTTATTCAACCACCTAAATGCTAGGAGGGTCTAAGCACAGAGTTATCGCTAGGTTGCTTTAGCATTCTCTCTCATAATGCACTGCTGACCTTTCTACCTTCCAAGGAGTTAAGAGTCTTCGTGTCTGTATTTCCTGTAGCAAAGAACTGTAGATGAGGTGTGGGGAGTGTTGTCATGAGAGTAGTGGAGCAGATATGAAAATCCAACCCTGTTCTCATACCAAATCATCCAAGTTTGCAGGATACCAAAAGCCAAACAACATAAATTATTCTTTTACAGAAAATATGCATTTTTTTTTTTGGGGGGGGGGGGCGGCTTCCTTCTGAAAATGCACTTTAATTTAAATAGCAAGACCACAAAGATTATTGCACCAAATTTTTAGCAGCAAGGACTAAAAGTATCCACAGTATTTCTGACGTCACAAAAACATGGAATAATAATCTCTGCTTGGAACAGTCGGGTGTATTCCTGTTGTCTAGTCACTGGAATATTTAGACTGAAGTCCGACAGTTCTGTTCATTAGCCCTTTTTTGATAAATAGTTGAGCGTCTATCTATAAACAAAGTGGGAGAACTGGGATGATTTATAGTTTAGCTGATTGTTTGGTGCAAATTTATGAAAGTCACTTTTTCGGCAACAATATTCACGACAGTAAGCAATGATACAAGCATCGCAAGATACTTTGGAACAGACGGTGCAGGTGTTGGAGGCTCCCGATCGGTTGCAAAAGCCGCAGCGCACGGTGTTGGAAGGCTTCATTTTGGGATTTTGCTGAGAAGCCCTGTCTTGGGATGACGTTCCGTAAGATGTCTTCTCCCGCAACGCTAAGCCGGATGAATAATTGTCATTTTGAACAGAGGTTTTGATTGACATGCCGCTCTGTTTCAGTGATGGAACATCTGGCCTAAAAATAATCATACTGTCACACTTTTGGCATATTGAGCCACCAGATGCTACGCCACAACTTTGGCACTTCACAAAAGCTGTCTCTTTGGCTGAATGTGAACGCTTATGATAAGACGGATTCATTTCGTTTTTATATAGCCACACGTCGGGTTTGGCTACTTCTTGCCTCTTTACGTTAAGCAGCCTAGTATCAGAGTCTGTATATAAATCTACATCATCTTCAGAGGGAAAATAATAATTAGGGTTTGTTCGATATACTCCGTTAGGGTTAGATGAAGGATTTAAGAATTCGTCAGAGCACCCATGCGGAGAGCTTGACATGGTCAGCAAGGAAGGTGATGGACGCATTATCTCATCTTTCAGGTCATCATCTGCATCAACAAGAATAGGTTCTTTTCTCAGACTCAGAGAGGCCATAAGAGGTGGTTTATTTTTACTATCCCAGTAGTTATCGTATGTATCGACTGATTTTGATGGTTTTGTTACTTTTTGTTTCAAGTAGTCTTTTGAAGGGGCTCGTTCGCTGGCCGATTTCTGAAGGACCATCCTTGCCATGGATACATTTAATGTTTCCTTAGATTCTGCACGTCTCCTCATTTCGTCAGTGCATCCTCTCACGTCTTCGTTGCTATTCCTCCGCTGGTTTATCACATCGATTTCCAAGTAGCCTTTGTCCTTCACTTGCAGATAGATTTCCAGTAACAGTTCGCATTCGACTCGTGCAAGGAAAAGTTCAAAGGAGACTTTCTTAACTTGCATGGTGTCCACGTGGTCTTTTAGTCTGTACACTGTTCCGAGTTCTTGTACATAACCCATATTGTTCAAAATATGCCTGATGTCATCATCTATTAGCGCGGCTCTTACATAATATACGAATGGTCCTGTGTAGGTCTGGAGATAGAGAATTGTGGGTAGTTATAATTACACAATTATAGAAAAGCTACAGCAGCACATACAAGAATGGAAAAGAATCAGAAAGCCATATCGTTAAGTTTTTCTTTTGTGCAAACCAAATGGATCACGGGGGGGTCAAAATCCTCCCTCCCTTTGAATTAAATGTGGATTTTAATCCCTTGAATGACTGAAGGAGGTCTCAAACACAATTGTGTTGTTAAGCGCCCCAATTAAATAAGCTGAAATCTGAAGGATTTTTATTTGGCCCCTATGGTGCAACTGGTTTGATCCAGAATGGCCCAGAGGGCCTTGTATATAAAAAGATGAAAGGAGCAATTTTGGATCAAACCAACTGCACCTGAGAGGAGAAATTAAAAAATAAATAAGCAAATAATCTCAGATCTCCCGTTTATTTAAAATGGGGCTTTTAACCCCTTAACGACCCTTGGTGGTCCTGGCACGTCATGGGTAGATTTGCGTTAAAGACCCATGCACGCCGTTCGGTCCATGGTCCTTAAGTGGCGGCCATTCGGTCCGTGGTCCTTAAGTGACGGCCGTCCTTAAGATGTTAAAGGGATAGAAATATATACAAAAGCAGCTCCTATTAATCTTCATAGTATTTGGGCCATGGGGAGTGTTATTTCAGTACTGTCAGAGTTGTAGTTCAAGAGGAATTGAATGCTAAAGTATCCCCCTCCCATCCCTTTTACTGATGTAACACTGCTCGCCTCAGAGCAGCAAGACTGTCCAGATGTATCAGAGAGAGGGACAATCTTCAGTGATCATAAGCAAAAACCTTAAAACCCTGTCAAGGGGGGCAGGGTTTTCCTTATGATCACAGTAAGAAGATTGTCCCTTGCTGTGAGCTGTTCAGTCAAGAGACCAGATTCCACATCTGAGCGGAGGTGGCTTACACTAGGTAAAAGGGGTGGGAGGGGGATACTTTATCATTCAATTGCTCTTGAACTACAACTCTGACGGTATTGAAACAACACTCTCCATGTCCCAAATACTATGAAGATTCATTGGAGCTGCTGTTTTTGTGCAACATTACTATCACTTTTAACAGCGCAGTAAATGGAAAGGTGAAGGCTCTTTATAACGGAGACAATTACTTGACAGTTATAGGAAGAGAGATCCCATGGTTTTAAAACTGTCAAATTGTTTGCCCTGCAAATCTCCATGATCTTCAGAGCCGGTCACATCAGCACTTCACTTTGTGCTTCTGCAAAAGGAAGCAACATCGCTATCCTGCCCATTTCAGTTAATCTGTCGGCAATGGGCTTCAATGGACTGGACCGCAAACTCCCAGAAGCCCAGAATGAATCACTGAAACTACAGAGATCTGCTGGGCGAACAGGGAGAGAAAGGTCATGTTTTAAGCTCTCTTTTTTAACCCATGAATGCTAGAAGGGTCTCCAAGACCACCTTTCCATTCAATAGGTTAAAAAGCACCATTTTAATCAAAGGAAAGTTATATCCCCCCGTGTTGCATTTGATTTGCTCTAAGAATCGCATGCTGACTACTCTAGCATTTGAGGGGGCAATTCTCTATCCTCCTGAGTAAAACAACTGTATTCCCAACCGCTGACAGGTGTTTTATTCAAAAGTTATTGCAGATCAAACGTGTATTTTTTTTGGTAACAGTATCTCAATGGCCTGAAATTGTACAGTGGCGCTGTTACACCATCATATGGATAGTTCTGGTCAGCTGACCATAAATCTCCATAGGCTGGTGTAGCAACAGCGCCACTGTACAATTTCAGGCCACTGAGGTACTGGTACGGTGTCTAAAAATGTGATTTGGAGTTGAAATAACTTTAGAATAAAACATCTCAGCAGTGGGAGTACCCTAGTGTTGATCAGGAGGATAAAGCCTACTACACGTTATATAAAGTGTTACTATCCCTTTAAGTACAAAGGCAAATTCTGTGCCAAGCTAACTGTGTCAAAGCCGACAAAATAATTCATGAAAGTCCATTTGATTTACATTTGAATTCAACCCTTTAAATGCTAGCGATATCTCCAAGCAATGCACTGGAGACCTGCGTGACATTCAAGGGTTTAAAGGGATAATAATACTTAAATGTAACTTTAATTCATCTTGTAGGCCTTAAAGAGGAACTAACACCCTTAAACAATGTTCTATCAAATAATTCCCCCCCATCTGGCGACTAGCTGCTCAGTAGCGCTACTCGCCAGAATTCTTACCCGATGATGAGAATGAGCCTCTACTCCAGGACTGACAGGCAGGACGGAGCGCGGATATCTTTCCATAGTGATGTCCGTGCGTCTGCTCTGTCAGTCCCAGACTGCTCTAGGAGGCGTTGCTAGGAGCCGTTCAGCACCAAAAGGAACTGACAGCAGGCGAGCAGATGTCACTAGGGAAAGATGTACACACTTCTATTGCCTGTCAGTTCCAGAGTAAAGGCTCATTCTCATGAACGGGTAAGAATTCTGTCGACTAGCGCCCCTGCGCAGCTAGTCACCAGATGGGGAATTATTTGATACAACATTGTTAAACGGTGGTAGTTCCGCTTTAAAAAAAACAAATTCAATGAGCCTTGCAGCAGCTCTCAAACCTTTATGGTTTGAGAGACATCCACTTTCAAAGTTTCCCCTCCCTTGACGTCAGCGCTCTAGCTGACTGTAGGGGAATCCTGTCCCTGAACATGTGGCGGCTCTGCAGCACAGCATAGATCACGTTATGGAAAAAGAAGTCCTTCGAATTCCCCTGCAGTCAGCTAGAGCGCTGACGTCAGGGAGGGGGAACTTTGAAAGTGGATTTCTCTCAAATCATAAAGGTTTGAGAGATGGCACTGGGGGCATTTAATTTGTTTTTTTAACCCCTTCACGTCCGGTGACGTACCCGGACCGTCACGCTGGTCCGGCACTTAAGGACCGGTGACGGTCCTGGAACGTCATGTACTATTACTCACCACGCTCCTGTAGGAGCACAGTGAGTAATACCGGGGACTGAAGTTGATCGCTCCAAGTCCAGAGCGATCTCTTTCAGTCCCTCCGTTCGGTGTGCCGCCCCATGTGATCAGTCACGTGGGGCGGCACTGATAAATTCCATATCTGGTCCTTAAAGGACCACACACCCCGGGACCGCTGGTCGTTATGGGGTTAAGGGCTACACGATGAATTAAAGTTAAATATAAGTATTACTATCTATTTAAAAGAAAAGAATCAAGGGGAAAAAAACCAAACACATTTTGAATGGCTTTATCTACTAATTAAAGATGGGTAAGTCCGTTTGCTGGGAGACTCTTCATTTAAAAGTAACTACAGTTTGGGGTGCCACACTTGCGAGGCCTACTACTTTAGGGAGGGGCTGTTATAACTGAAAGCCATGGAAGAGACGAACTGCTGTAGCAACAGTGCAATTCTAAAATGTCAGGCCATGGAAATATTGTGCAAAAAATAAATAATATAATCGCAAGTTTGAACTTTTAAAACTTTTGAACGAATCGTCTCTCGGCAGCTGATGTACCCTTATTTTACCCTGCAGAAAAAGGCCTTCAAAACACCATAAAAAGTGATACTCTAGAAATCTCTAACACAATGCCCTGAAGACCTCGCTAAAATTCAAGGAGTTAAAGGGTTAGCAATGTTTATAGATTAAAACAGGTCATATTGCAGCTATTAGGAAATGAAACTAAACGACCCCAGTCCCATATAGGAGGCTAAAGTTCCCCCCTCCCCCCCTTTCCCTGATATCAGCTGTAAGCTAATGGCAAGATAGCCTGATCCCGGGACAAGCAAGTGGCTCTTCAGCAGAGCCGAATGTAAAAAGAAAAATACTTCACTGGAACAGTCTACGTGTGCCTGCAAACCAAGCACACTTTGTAGTCCATTCCAATGAAGTATTTCTTTTTACATAGCGCTATTTCGGCTCTGCTGAAGAGCCGCCTTGAGTCAGCCGAATCGATTCTCCTGCTGTCAGCTTTACAGCTAAGATCAGGGAAAGGGGGGTGGAACTTTAGCCTTCTATATGGGACTGGGGTCGTTTAGTTTCGTTTTCTAATAGCTGCAATATGACCTTTTTTAATCTATAGACATTGCTAACCCTTTAATGGGACTGTTCCTCTTATGTTTAGGCCTAGTTCACATGGATGCAGATACTATCGCCAGAAGAAAAGAGGATTTTAGTCTTACCTGTTAAATCCTTTTCACTTAGTCCGTACAGGTTACTGGTAACTCTGGGTAGGCGATCCGCTCCTTTAAGTAGGCAGGAACAATTCTACAATTGTATGCAGGGGGTGGAGCCTACCTTCCCTCCTTGGCTGCAGCTAGCCAACCAGCTCCAGAAAGATTTCAGACACTAACTATTGACTAGACAGTAAAGGGGGAAAAAAAAAAAAAAAAACTGTGAACTGCCACAGGACAGCCAAGCATGGTCCCTTGACAGGGTGGGAGACCAGTAACCTATATGGACTAAGAGAAAAGGATTTAACAGGTAAGACTAAAATCATCTGTTCTCTGTCGTCCAACTGGTAACTCTTGGATGTCCAACCACTGAGTTTCCCAGAGGCGGGAAGTAAGGCAAGGACCAGGCGCAAGGCCCCCAGAGTCACCAGAGCAGATATGAACCATCAGATCAGAGATAGGCCAACAAAACAATGAAGTGTCAACGGACACGAAACTGGGGTAACACCACCCCAACTGTTACATAGCACGCTGAACTAGAGCCAACAGGGCTTAAAAGTGAAGGAAGCACCAAGAACCAAAGAAGATCCTAGACAGGCAAGACTGCCTCCAGGATCTTCCTCCCAAAACTGGCATCAGCCGATGCCAGCACATCAACACGGTAGTGCTTCTAAAAGGTGTGCACAGGCTTCTTCCTCAGTTCATAAGCCTTAGGAATAGTGGACTTGATCCAAGAGAAGCAATAGTAACCTTGGATGCAGGTCTTCCTGCCCTAGGACCCTCAGCAATGACGAACAACGTGTCTGATTGTCTGATAGACTAAGTGAGAAGGCACCACTATCTCCTGATTGATGTGGATCCCCGAAACCACCTTCGGGAGAAACTCCTGAGAGGTGCAAAGCACCGCCTTGTCCTTGTGAAACATCAAATAGGGTGGTTTACAGGACAGAGCATGCAACGCCGCAACACGACGAACAGACACAATCGCCAGGAGAAAAGCCATTTTCCACATCAACAGGTGTAGAGGAATAGTAGCCAAAGACTCAAATGGAGGGCGCTGAAGAATGCCCAAAGCCAAGTTAAGATCCCACGGAGGAGCAGGAATCTGGAAGGCAGGGCGAGTATGAGCAACTCTCTGGAAGAAAACCTTGACATCAGGAAGGATGACAATGTGCCTCTGAAAGAAAACAGAGAGAGCAGATGTCTGAACTTTAAGGGAACTCAAACTAAGGCCCTTATCCACACCGTCCTGCAAGAAGGCCAGGACTGTAGGCAGATCAAATTCCTGAGACGGGTCCCTGTAAGTACACCAAGATAGAAAGGTCAACCAGAAACGATGATAGATCTTGGAAGAAAAAGGTTTGCGGACAATGAGCATAGTAGCCACCACACCAGAAGAAAAACCTTTCTTCCTCAATATTGAGGATTCAATTTCCAAGCCATCAAGGCTAGACGATGAACATCCTCCTTCCACAGGTAACCCTTTATGACGTAAGGCGCAATGAGCAATGGAGGACACAGACACCCCAGATTCCTTAGTCTTAGGTCTAACCCCAGTCTCTCAACTGGTCAGAAGTACACTAAATCACCCAAAAACAGTGTTTAAAAGTGATTAAACAGCACAGAAAACGTCATTATAAACGTATGTGGCAAAGAAAGGGTTAAGGAGCTGAGGAGAGAAGGAGAGTACAGGCCCTGCATAGGATACTCATTCACAGAAAAGCACAAAATGGCTGCCGCAATGGGAGCCAATCAGAAAAGAGCGCGCGAAGCAAGCTCTCATGGGAATTGTAGTTTTTTTTTGTAAAAAGTACCCCAAAAGTGCCCGAAGCCCCCCAGCATGTTCAGAACATTGATCGGATAACAGAGCAAGGGCAGACAAGTAAAATGAGCCATCTCTGACCCCGCTGAGAAAAGCGGTTGCAGAGATATGTCCCAAACTGTACAGTCCCATTGAAGTGAATGGAAAAATGGCATCTGTGTGGTAAAAAGTGCGCCTTAAAGGCAAAGTACATAATTTCACCAAAAACTTAATGAATATAAAATTCAAGTTAAAAACATACTAGAACATGTAGATAAACAATATAAACACCAAACCCAGTAGGGAAAGTGTCCTCAACCCAAACATGCCAAACCAGCAGTGAAAAGGTTAATTTACCACAAAACTTGCTCCAAACACCCGGACAGACATACAGATAGACCCAATGAGTGCTAGAGTATGCAATAAGAACTCAGTAATAAAGACCCCTGTGTGCAGGGGTTCCATGGGACATGTGGACTTCAGCACTCAAAGGGTTGCTCACCTTTTTCAGCACGTCCTCTGTCTTCAGATTACCATATATCAAGAAGAAGTCTCAGTGGGCAACTCCTGAGGAAAGAACTTGCAGCCAAGATTCCCCCCCCCAGGGCTTAGGTCCACAAATAAGCACCTGGATACTGAGCTATCCACATTTGGGTGATGGGAATTGTCAGTGATAGTAATCCACCTAATAGTGGTATTCCATATCTAGCAGAAAATAATAAAAATCTAAAACTAAACTGAAGTGTTCTCTTGCCTTGTTGCTTGCAACGAGGAACAAATCTTACTGGGGTTAAAACAGGAAGCTGCAGCTAAGGTTAGAGGGTAGGCTCCACCCCTGCACTCACTTCACAGAATTGTTCCTGCCTACTTAAAGGGGCGGAACACCAACCCAAAGTTACCAGTAACCTGTATTGGACGACAGAGAAAATAAAAATAAATTTATTGTGCATAACAATTTCCACAAATCTACGTTTAAAAGTATATTCACATTTTTAGCAAAGTCTTCATAGAAAACATGGGGCATCCTATGTTTATGGCCATGGCACACTAAATTGCCGCGGCACCCTGGTTGATTTTTATTTTATTTTTATTTATTTCTTTTTTTTTTAACATGACCTGTGATCACAGAGGGGTGTGCAGCTGAGCTACGCTCACAAATTTCTGTGACGTGCCAGGACCGCCACTGGTCCTTAAAGGAGCAGTAAACTTTTTTTTTTTTTTTTTTTTTTTTTTAATGAAACCCTATATCTTAGAGCTTTTCCTTCTTAGTAAAACAAGGACACACCCACCACTGCTAGTTGTTTTACTCAAAACTTACAACCGTTCAATTCACTGTGCATTTACTTCCTGTTTGTTCTGACAGGAAGTGACTCAGCAGTTTCTATCACAATCTATGAAGAACTTTATGTCACTGACTTTCATCTCCATTAGAATATAACAGAATAACCAACTGGAATGTTACCACTTGAGGGCACTGTTAATGTAAAAAAAACAAACAAAAAAAAAAAAAAATAAACATAGGTTTAAAGCGGAACTATCACCGCATAACAAGTTTATCTTAAATAACTCCCCATCTGGAGACTAGCTGCTTAGTAACGCTAATCGCCAGAATTATTACCTTATTAAATAGATTTCTCCTTTCTTCCCCAGCTGACAGGCAGAATGGAGTACGGACATCTTGCCATAGTGACGTCCGCGCACCTGCTCGGTCAGTCCCTTCTGCAGCCAGGCGGCTCCTAGCAATGCCTCCTAGAGCTGGCTGGGACTGACAGAGCAGGCGCGTAGACATCACTATGGCAAGATGTCCTCGCTCTGTCCTGCCTGTCAGCTGGGGAAGAAAGGAGACATTTATTTAATAAGGTAATAATTCTGGCGACTAGCGCTACTAAGCAGCTAGTTGCCAGATGGGGAGTTATTTAAAGGGATAGTAATACTTTGTTTTATTTTGTAGGCATTAAAAAAACATGAAGAACGATATAAGTCTTATCTCTCAGACCTTTATGGTTTGAGAGATATTCACAAACAAAGTTTCCCTTCCCGCCCCTTTTACCTAGTGTAAGCCATCTCTTCTCAGATGTGGAATCCAGTCCATAGACCAGACAGATAACAGCAGGGGACAATCTTCTTCCTATGAGAACAATGAAAGCCCTGCCCCTCTTGACAAGTTTTTCAGGTTTTTCCCTTATCTTAATTGAAGATTGTCCCTCTCTGCAGTCTACCTGGGCACCTCCCTTCTGATCTGGCTGAGCAGTGTTACATCAGTAAAAGGGGCGGGAGGGGGATACTTTGTCATTGAATTACTCTTGAACTACAACTCTGACAGAATTGAAATAACACTCTCCAAAGTCCAGATCTGATGATTAATTAGAGCTGCTTTTATTATGAAACATTACTATCCCTTTAAGATAAACTTGTTATGCGGTGGTAGTTCCGCTTTAAACTGTAATAGCTCTGGAAATATGCATCTATCAGCAGTGGGAGCACCCTTATTTTACCCTACAATATATATTTTTTTAATAATAATAAAAAAAAAAAAATTACTGCTCTAATGTCCAGACAGGCTTGATGGTCCTGGAAAGTCACTGGTCGTTAAAGGGATAGTAGTACATTGATATAATTCCATTTAATAATGTACCTAGTAAAAAAATGAATTGCGCAGTGTCCGATCTCTCAAACCTTTATGGTTTGAGAGATATCAGCTTACAAAGTTCTTCCTTTCCTACCCTTGCAAGGACGTCATTTTTCTATCTTACAGAAGGAGATACTATTCCGCAGACCATCTTGCGGCTCTTCAGCAGAAGAGAAATCGTGCTCTTTAGAGAGAAATAGTTCATTTGAACGGTCTACAACGTGTGTCTGGATTGCAAGCGCATGTAGTCCATTCAAATGAAGTATTTCTTTCTAAAGAACGTGATTTTGTCTCTGCTGAAGAGCCACAGGATGGTCTGCTGACTGGGATCTCCATCTGTAAGATAGAAAGCGGACGTCCTTGCAAGGCAAGGGGGGACTTTGTAAGCTGATATCTCTCAAACCATAATGGTTTGAGAGATTGGACGCGGTGCAATTAATTCATTTTTATTTATTTATTTTTTACTAGGTACATTATTAAATGGAATTATATTGATGTATTACTATCCCTTTAAGAGGTTAAGCACTGAAATCTTCCTAAGACAACGGCAGTAGGTGGAATTTGGAATCTTTGAGTCCTAGTGAACACACGATATCTGGCTCCAACAACAGGATATCTAGTGTGAATTAAAGGTTCATTTTTTGGATAATCTATCCCCGATATATATAATGGTAACAGAACACCGAGCTTTATTCATCAAGCCAAAGAAGTGCAATTCTGGATCAAACCAACTGCACCATATGGGGTAAATGAAAATTCCACAGTTTTTATTCTCTTAAAGGGGAACTATCAACCCTATGCAAGTTTGCCTCAGTGCGATCTTCATACATTAATAACCCGTAATTGGGTTTTTTTTGTTATACAATGCATGCAATGGCAAAATTTACATTTTTAAAAATGAGCAGGGGTATTACTTCAGGACGGACTGCAGTAACGGCTCTACAATGCAACCTGTCAATCTCTGTCTGTTCCCTCCCCCTAGTTTGTAGTGTTCCAACCTCCTCAGATGATGGAGGATTTCTCCATGTAAGTTGTTTGGAACGCGACAATACTTGGGGAGGAACAGAAGAAGATTGACAGAGCTATAACCGCCGTCTGTCCGGAAGTAAGCTGGCTCATTTTTAAATAATTAAATTTTGCCGTACCATGCATTGTATGAAAGAAAACAACGATGACAGGTTATCGCTACATGAAAATCACACTGAGGCAAACTTGTGTAGGAGTAATAGTTCCCCTTTAAATGCTAAGGAGATCTCCAGTGGCCTAAGACAACCTCAGGTTGCTCATACCTAGCCTAAAAGTCCCATTTAAAGGAATAGTAATACTTCATTTTATTTTTATTTTATTTTATAGGCATTAAATTAAAAAAAAAAAAAAAAAAAAAAAAAACATGAAGAACGATATTAAGTTTTCTCTCTCAAACCTTTATGCTTTGAGAGATATTCACAAGCAAAGTTCCCCTCCCGCCCCTTTTACCTAGTGTAAGCCATCTCTTCTCAGATGTGGAATCCAGTCCATAGACCAGACAGATAACAGAAGGGGACAATCTTCTTCCTATGAGAACAATGAAAGCCCTGCCCCCCTTGACAAGCTTTTCAGGTTTTTCCCTTATCTTAATAGAAGATTGTCCCTCTCTGCAATCTACCTGGGCACCTCCCTTCTGATGTGGCTGAGCAGTGTTACATCAGTAAAAGGGACGGGAGGGGGATACTTTGTCATTGAATTACTCTGGAACTACAACTCTGACAGCATTGAAATAACACTCTCCAAAGTCCAAATACTATGATGAGTAATTAGAGCTGCTTTTATTATGAAACAATACTATCCCTTTAAAGCAACTGAAGTTTCACTTCTCACGTGTGGCACAGCTGGTCTGCTCCAGAAATGCACCTTTTTTAGATTGATGAATCAGCCTTTAGCCATTGCTTATTCATAAGGCCCAAGGCACCGTTACTCACCTTTATACTTTTGTATTCTTTTTTCCATGGATATAAGAAAAGATTAATTCCGATAGTCTCCAACATGACTGCTGCATTGTGGAGGGAGCGCAGGTTCGACGTCCGCAGGGATTTCAGGGAATTTTCACAAACCTCGTAGAACCGGATCAGCCGGAATCGATAAGGGGGATCGATTTTCGGCAGGCTGAGTAGAGCGGATGCTGCGGTTCGAAGGTACTCGTCATTGACAGTTCTCTGCTTGTTGTCGGAAGCATCAAGTTTAGATTCGTGAAACTGGACATACTTTCTGAAGAGGTCTTCCTTGTACTTTGTATCCATTGAGATGCAGTTATTTACACAGATGACAAGTCACCTCATCTCTTCCATGGATCTCCTGTGGGCTGTAGCTGGGGGAAGCCAAAACCAGTCATCATGACAATGAGGAAAAGTCTAAAAAAAAAAAAAAAACGAAAAAAGAAAAAATGGAAAATTATAGGACACTGACAAACAACCAGTCGCTTAAAGGGATATGTAAAAAAATATATGTTGTAGGATTTATCCCCCCTGAGTAAAACAAGAGTACTCCCACCGCTGAAAGGTGTTTCATTCAAAAGTTATTAATTTTCAAAGTTGAATTTTTTAGGTGCAATATCACAGTGGCCTGAAATTGTACAGTGGAGCTGTTGCTACACGATCCTATGGACAACTCTGGTCAGTTGACCATAAATCTCCATAGGATGGTGTAGCAACAGCGCCACTGTACAATTTCAGGCCACTGTGATATTGCACCTAAAAAATTCAACTTTGAAAATTAATAACTTTTGAATGAAACACCTTTCAGCAGTGGGAGTATTCTTGTTTTACTCAGGGGGATAAACCCTACAACATATTTTTTTTTTTACATTTTAAGTATTACTATCCCTTTAAGCATTTAAGAGCTGTAGATTATGGTTAGAAAGTTTAAGTAGAGGGTTAAAAACAGAAGAGTAAAGTGGAACTGGCACTTTGTAACAAAGCTTTCGATTTTTATTTACAATAATAGTTTAAGATGTTTAGCTTTGTTAATTAGCAATCTAGACAGTAATAGCTGGCATTCCAGCAAGATACTAACATTCCACACTGCTCTCCCTCCCAACTGCTATTCCCTACCAGCCAGATACTAGCATTATACACTGCTCTCCTTCCAATCTGATATCCCTGCCAGCAGTAAAACATTCTACACCTCACTCCCTCCACCAGCCAATCCCTGCCATCCAGATTCTAACATTCTAAACTGCTCACCCTCCCACTTCCAGACCGTCAGATACCAGCATTCAACACCGTGCACCCTTCAACCTACCTTTCCTGTTGCCAGATATTAACCAACACTGCCACTTCCAACACTGCTCTCCCCTCCCATCTGCCACTTCCTGCCAAACACATTTTAAAATTCCACACTGCCCTTCCACTCCCAGCCAGACACTAACATTACAACACTGCTCTTCTTCCAGCCACTCCCTGCCCGCAAGATGCTAACATTTCACATTTTAGCCCCTCCCACCTTCCACTCCCTGCCAGCAAGACACTAACATTCCACACTGCGCTCCCTCCCACTTCCTGCCATACAGCAGTTAACATTCTACACTGCTCTCCTTCCTGCCCGCAAGACAAGGGGCATTTCCACCTTAACCCCATGGATGCTAGAGAGGTTTCTAACACATTCTCTCAATGCATTGACAGGATCGCTAAGTATTCCTAAAGCACGTGATATTCTTTAACCCTTTAAGGTCCAATGGATTGTTCAATACATTGATTTAAAATGAGCCTGCTCTGCTCTATAAAGGAGTTACGCAGCCTCAGGCACTCTGCTGCTTCAGTCTGAAAAGAAAAAAAAAAAAAAAAAACTATTATGTCTGTGTCCACAGACACAACAGACTGAAGGTGGTCTCTCTTGGTGGCTGTTATTATGAGGTGATACCTCTCCTTTAAGGAATGGAAGTATAGGGCAAAGTATCAGGATAGGCAGAGTTTTTCCTGTGGTGTATAAATGAGTCACTCCCGCTGTGGGTACAGGATTTGTTTGTAATTAGATGGGAAGATAGGCAAACGGGTTCTTATCTGGAGTAAACATAGGGTTCTTTTCACCCTTACGACAGCCCAAGCTTGGATTTTTGTTTGCAGAACCGACATGAAATGCGTTGGATACCTCTCTGGCACTCAAGGGGTTAAAGGGACAGTACGGCCATGTTTTTTACAAATATTAATCTTGTAGGTATTAAAAAAAAAAAAAAAAAAAAAAAAAAAAAGACATTAAATGCTCCAGTCCCATCTCTCAAACCTTTATGGTTTGATAGATAATCGTACTGAAAGCCCCTCCCTCCCTTTTCCCTGACGTCAGCGCTCTGACTGCGCAGGGGAATCCGGTCCAAGGACCGTCAAAGCCTCTCCAGCAGAGCAGAGATCACATTATTGAAAGAGAAATCCTTCACTGGAACGGTCTACAAAGTGTGCTTGCAAACCAAGCACACTTTGTAGACCGTTCCACTGAAGGATTTCTTTTTCAATAACGCAATGTCGGCTTTGCTGAAGAGCCTCTGCTTGTCCAGGGACCAGATGCCCCTGCAGTCAGCTAGAGCGCTGACATCAGGGAAGGGGGAAAACGTTCAGTACGATTATCTCTCAAACCGTAAAGGTTCATCTTTTCTCCAATTCCTATGTTATTCTGTGGAGACAAACACTAAGATTTATCCATCTATGGGCTCCATAGAATAACATAGGAACTGGAGAAGTTATCACCGATTAGTGAATCTTCTCCCAGGTATTTCTTAGGACATCATCCACGGGGGGGGGGGGGGGGGGGGGAGATAAAATAAAATCTATACAGAATAAAATGGCGACAAGAAAAAAAATAATAATAAAATAAATAAATAAAAAAATTGGCAGGTCATGGTTCTACTAATGTTTGAATGAAGCATCTCCAAGGCAGCAGATTTAACTGTTCTGCACACCTGGAAAAAAAAAAAAAAACCCTACAAAATATATATGTTTTCTATACTATGTGATACTTTCCCTTTAACCCTTTGAGTGCCAGGGGGAACAAAATGTGTTGCGTACCCCTCTGGCACTCAAAGGGTTAAAACAGAAGCGAGTGACTGTGCTAATTTCAATTCATCCAGTGTTAGGACATCTACTTACGAAGTACAATTACATTCCTCTTCCCGGGATATGAAAAGGAAGTACATTTAAATATAAACAAATTTACTGTACAATGCACAATTGTGGGACCCAACACCTTAGATCTCTTTAGTTAACCCCTTAGTGACGGCCGGCACTTAATGCCCGACAAACTTTTTTTTTTTTTTTTTTTTTTTCATTTTTTTTAATGACTTCCGGGACACACATGTATGTCCTCTGTCCACCTGGGACATCCGCTCGGGATGTCAATGTACTTCCTCGGGCAGTAAGGGGTTAAAATTTTAGTAATGCCCAAAGATAACTATGTTTTATTGTAGATTTAAAAAAAATAAATTATGTGAAGCAATTCGCATCTCTCAAAACTTTATGGTTTGAGAGATATTTGCCGCTAAAGTTCCCTGTCTCCTGATGTCAGCTGTAAAGCTGACATCAGGAGATTCGAGTCAGCCGAATTGAGGAGGCTCTTCAGCAGAGCCGCAATAGCGATCTTTAAAACGGAACTACCACCCCTTGCAATCATGGCCCCAAATAATTACCCATCTGGCGACTAGCTGCTCAGGAGCAATAGTTGCCAGTATTATTACCACGTTAATGAGACTGACAGGCAGGAATATGCGCAGACATCTTTACATACGGACGTCTGCGCGCCTGTGCGGTCAGTCCCAGCCTGCTCTAGGAGGCGTTACTAGGAGCCGCATGGTACCGGAAAGGACTGACAGAACAGGCACACAGACATCACTATGTAAAGAAGTCTGCGCCATTTCCTGCCTGTCAGTCCGGGAACAGCGTATAATTCTCATTAACGTGGTAATAATTCTGGCAACTAGCACTACTGTAAGGGCGGTAAGGCTATGGAATTCTTTGCCTTGGGATGTTGTACTTGGAGATAATGCAACTGCATTAAAAAAAAACAAAAAACAATGGATGCCTATCTAGCACAGAACAATATTGACAATTATGACAGATGGCTTCAAAGCAAATAGGATATTGATCTGGGGAACTATGTAACTACCAGTTAGAGTCAGGAAGGAATACATTTTTTTTCCTCCCCCCACTTGGGGCTAGATTGGAAATGGCTCCAGAGGGCTTTTTTGCCTTCTTCTGGATCAACAGGGGTGTTTTTGGCATGGGCTGGACTTGATGGATGCATGTCTTTTTTTCAGCCTCATCTACTATGTTACTATGGGTAATTATTTTGGGCCATGTTTGAAAGGGGTGGAAGTTCCACTTTAAGAACAACTACTTCATTGGAATAGTCTACAGTGTGTGCCTGCAAACCAAGAACACTTTGTAGATCATTCCAATTAAGTAATTCTTTTAAAAGGGACAGTAATGTCCCAGAAAAAATATTTTGTAGGGCATAAAAAGTTGAATTGAATGCAAAACCCTCTCTCTCAAACCGCTATGGTTTGAGAGATATCTGAATTCAAAGTTTGATGTCTCCTGCTGTCAGCTGTAAAGCTGACTTTAGGAGATCAGTGTCGACCGAAATGGAGGCTCTTCAGCAGAGCCGCAATCGCGTTATTTAAAAAAAAAAAAAAAATGACTTCATTGGAATGGTCTACAATGTGTGCTGGCAAACCAGGCACACTTTGTAGACCATTCCAATTAAGTCACTCTTTTTAAATAACGAGATTGCTGTTCTTCTGAAGAGCCTCCGTGTCGGCAGACACAGAATTCCTACTGTCAGCTTTACAGGTGACAGCAGGAAACGTCAAACTTTGACTGAATATATCTCTCAAACAATAGCTGTTTGAGAGATAGGGTGTTTTCATTCAATTCAACTTTTTAAGCCCTACAAAATGCTAAATATTTTTTTCTGGGACATTACTGTCCCTTTAAAGATTGCTATTTCGGTTCTGCTGAAGAGCTGCCGGCAGGTCGCAGGACCGGGATCTCCTGCTGTCAGCTGACGTCAGGAGAAGGGGAGGGGGGAACTTTAGAACCGAATATCTCTCAAACAGATGGGATTTGCTGCACATAATTTATTTTTTTAAATCTACAATAAAACAAAGTTATCTTTGGGCATTACTAACCCTTTAAATGGATAGTAATGTCAATATATACATATTCGATTGTTTTGTAATTTTAAATAATGCACAGTACCATTTTCAACGTCCTTATCGTTGTATAGTTCTTGTAATTGGAGTTGAAAGTTTCCACCACCCACCATTTATCACTACGTTATCTTTTCTGGTCGCAGGGGGGTGCAATTCCTTTCAATTCCTATAGAATGCAGCAGTCTACTACTCAAGGTCTCTCGCATACAGAACATTGAAACAAACATGCCTTTCGGTCGCCAGTTGGAGTTGCTGCTAACAGTAATTAAAAAAGTGAACTGTAATAATTTTTTGATCGACCCTTGTTTAAACTCAACAAAAAAAGCCCTTTCCATTAAGTCCAGCCCATGCCAAATCACCCGTTCATCCAGAGGAAGGCAAAAACCCATTAAAGCCATTTCCAATTAAGCCCCAAGTGGGTAAAAAATTCCTTCCTGACTCCAAATGGCAGTCAGATATTTCCCTGGATCAACAACCTATCTGTACTGAAGCTGTCATAATTCTTAGTATTTGTCTGCGCTAGATAAGTATCTATTGCTATTTTGAAAGCAGTTACAGTATCTGCAAGACAACATCCCAAGGAAAAGACTTCCATAGATTTAACACCCTTACTGTAAAAAATCCCTGCCTTTGTTTTATTCAAAAGCTTCTTTCCTCGTCTTAGTGGATGACGACATCTTGTTCTTAAGTTCATTTCTTTGCACAAATAATTAATTGGATAGTTATTTGTATTGATGTAGAATGTAAATGGTAATCATATCACCCCTCAGACGTCTCTTCTCTAATGTAAACAAACCCAGTTTGGCTAGTCTCTCTTTGTAACTCAGATCCTCCAATCCCTTTATCAGTTTTGTTGCACGTCTCTGCACCTTTTCTAGTTCAATTATTTATTTTTTTAAGAACTGGTGCCCAAACCAGTACTCCATATCCTATATAATAATTTGCTAAATCGTGTGTAATGCCGCGACATGCGCAGTAAACACTGCTATGCGTGCTGCAGTCATGCGCAGTAGAGACTGCCCGCGCCACGGGCACGAGCGCCCAGCTCTGTATCAGTCGTGGTGCGGGCAGTCTCTACTGCGCGTGACTGCCCCGTGACCGGGTGGCAGTGGCACTGTGGCCCGTGTAACGGGCTGTTCAACTAGTTCTAGATAAAGCCTTACCAAGGATTTATACAGAGGTAGGATAAGATTAGCATCCCTTGCATCTATACCCCATTTTATGCAGAATAGCATTCTATTTGCTCTTGAAGCAGCTGAGTGACTCTGCACACTGCTGTGAAGTCTATTGTCTATCAGTACTCCTAAATCTTTATCTAATGAGGATTCCCCAAGTTGTTTGCCATTTAGTGTACCGTATTTGCTCGAATATAAGGCACGTTTTTTTTTTTTTCCCAATCAATTTTAGCATGAGAAAACGACCTTGCCTTACATTCAAGGTTGCCCTATATTTGAGCTGCCTGCAACCCATAGTGGTCTCCCTCTTTCTCTCTTCCTTAGTCTGACCAGATCTCACCTTTAACCGGGGACACCTAGGAAATAGCCATTTTTCAGTACTTCACTGAAATGAAAGCAGTCCTGCAGAATGCATTTTTCCTATGCGTCCCCGGTTAAAGGTGAGGTCTGGTCAGCCTACTCTTCCCGATATTGTAATGTCCCAGCCTCCTTGTTCCAGATGTCGCCTCCTTGCATTGTAATCTTCTGAAACCTTGTAGAGGTGATGTCCTGCGGGCAACACATTTCAATTCGCCACCCACCTCCTTGCACATGGTGCCGGTATATCCCATTCTTCTAGATGCAACCTTGAAGTGCAGTGTGGCGCTGCGGGCAATACATTTGCATTTCGTGGCCTCCTCATTGCATAATGATGTGGATGCAAGCAGGAGGGCTCAAAATCCAAATGTATCGCCCGCAGTGCCACACTGCACTACAAAGCTGCATGTAGAAGGAGGAGATATACAGGCACCACATGCAAAGAGGCAGGTGAATAACTGAAATGTGTTCCCCGCAGGACAGAACCTCTATAAGGTTTCAGAAGATTACAATGCAAGGAGGAGGCACCTGGGACATTACAATATCAGGGAGAGAGGAACTTAGGGCAGGGAGGGACAGAGAAGAGGATGTCGATGGAGTAAGCAGAGGGTCGCCTTATATACAGCAGTTTGTTTTTCCAAGAGCCTAACAGCAGAAGGTAGGTGTGTGTGTGTGTGTGTGTGTGTGGGGGGGGGGGGGGTCTCCTTTACATTCGGGGCCACCTATCTGAATAAATACAGTATATGTGACATGTATGTTTGTACAGCCCAAATGCATAACCTTACATTTATCTACATTAATTGTCATCTGCCACTTTTCTACCCATTCACTCAGTTTATCTAAATCCTTTTGCAGGGAAAATCATCCATCTCTGTATGTATTTCCTTACACAGCTTTGTGTCATCAGCAAAGATTGAGACATTACTTTCAGTTCCCACTTTTAGATCATTAATCCTTTGATTGCCAGAGTGGTATGGAATGCATTGCAAGGCAATACATTCCGTACCACTCTGGCACTCAAAGGGTTAATAAACAAATTAAAAAGCACTGGGCCCAGTTCTGAACCCGCTGGCACCCCACTTACAACCTTAGACCAATTTGAAAGGTTCCATTTACACCAACTCTCTGCCGTCTATCATTTAACCAGTTCTCAATCCATGTACAGATAACGCCCAAACCGAATCCTTTTAATTTATGCAGCAGCCTGTTGTGAGGCACTGTATCAAAAGCTTTTGCAAAAGTATCCTACATCAACAGTAATTCCCTTCTCCAAATTATCCTTTGTGCTTATTCCCCATTGGTAAATATTGACGCGTATATTTGTCTAAAAGCATTTAAACAAATTCCATGATAAAAACGCTCCTTTAAATGGGACTTTTAACCTCCTGAATGTTATAAAGGAGACATGGTACATTTGATTACATAAAACACTGCAATATATATTAAGCGGCCTTTCAGAACAACTCGACCCGATTCTGGCCAGAGGTCACTGGTGATAATATTGTGGAACATTCTGAGGCTGAAATAGTAAATGAAAAGTGTTGGGTCAAACCAATTTCATCATAAGGAATACATAAACAATTTACCATTGTTGTAACTGTGATAATGTAAACCATTAATTGCTCGAGTGGTCTCCAACACAAATCTATGTGATGCACTGGAGATCATTTTAGCATTCAATGTGATAAAAATTCCCATTGATTGAAATAGGGGCTTTATATTCTCTAGAGTGCACTTAAAGTAATAGTAATATTTCCTTTACAGGAGATGGAGGGACAACAATAAAATAACACATCTGATTTAATCCCCTATAAAGGGCAACAATTATGTTTTATTAACCCTTGGATGCCAGAGGCGTACAGAATCCATTGCTTTGCAATGCATTCCGTACCCCTCTGGCACTCAAAGCGTTAGGCACTCCTACTTCCATTTTAGTTCCAGTCCTTGGCAGGCAGAAACAAGTCACGTTTTCAGAATATCCCTAATTAAGCACAGGGAGCTCAATTGTAACGACTGAGCCACTGACTACTCACCTCTGATGAATCAGAGAAATCATGAGAGGCTGACCTGTCGGTGTGCCCTGAGGCCTGAAGCTGACAAACACACTTCCTTAATAGATCACACTCTCTGGGTGTGTTGCTCTGGGCTTGGGAATTTCCACCTGCTCTACACGGAACAAGAAAAAAACGTGCATCCGTCACCCTGAGACAAGTTATGTTTCTTTTACAGACAATTAAAGTGTGGGTACATGTTGTGCTACTCATCCATATAATAATTTGCTAGGATATTTGTCAGAAACCGTCATGCGCAGCAGAGACTGTGAGCGTTCACCAGTCTCTATTGCGCATGATAGCATCACGTGAGTGAGTTGATGCAAGACTATCGCGTGGAGCTGTGAGGTAACAGCCGCTTAACTCTTTGAGCACCAGAGGGGTATGCAACGCATTGCAAATCAATGAATTGCATACCCCTCTGGCACCCAAAGGGGTTCCGGAACTTAGCCCATGTACACGGGCTTTCACACTGATTTTTCTATATAATATATAACAAAGACAAGACAGGTATTGTACCAGTAAGATAAACTATACCAGAAGTACCAAAAACTAAATAGTTAAGGTGCACTCAGGGCCCTTACAGACACATTCAAACCACATGAGGAATCATGGGACAAGAAGACCACATAATAACCCCATAAACAGAGACCCAATAGAAAGAGGCACACTTTAACCCCTCAACGACCCATGATGGTCCTGGCACGTAATGGGTAGATTTGCGTTAAGGACCCATGTCGTGCCAAGACCGTCATGGAATTCAGGGCTCCCCAAGTGGCTGCCATTCGGGGAGACCTGAATCAGATGAAGAAAAAAAAAAAAAAAAAAAAAGGTCCACGGTCCTTAAGTTACAGTCACATGCATGATCGGCCGTCCTTAAAGGGATAGTAATACTTCGTTTTAACTTTATTTTATTTTGTAGGCATTAAAAAAACATGACGAATTATATAAGTTATCTCGCAAACCTTTATGGTTTGAAAGATATTCACAAGTAAAGTTTCCCCTCCCGCCCCTTTTACCTAGTGTAAGCCATCTCTTCTCAGATGTGGAATGCAGTCCATAGACCAGACAGATAACAGCAGGGGACAATCTTCTTCCTATGAGAACAATGAAAGCCCTGCCCCCCTTGACAAGTTTTTCAGGTTTTTCCCTTATCTTAATAGAAGATTGTCCCTCTCTGCAGTCTACCTGGGCACCTCCCTTCTGCTCTGGCTGAGCAGTGTTACATCAGTAAAAGGGGCAGGAGGGGAATACTTTGTCATTGAATTACTCTCGATCTACAACTCTGACAGAATTGAAATAACACTCTCCAAAGTCCAAATACTATGATTATTAATTAGAGATGCTTTTATTATGAAACATTACTATCCCTTTAAGGGGTTAATGGAATAGAAATAAATCAAATATTTTTTATTGGATGCAAAAAAACATATATAAAGACAGTGAAAATAAAATTATTTAAAAACAATATCAAACGAGCCCTGAGTTATAAATAGTCTCCATTCAGAAAAATCTTGATAGCTAAAGATCGAGATCTAAACAATATATCAAAGTGCAAATAAAATAATAATGTGCAAAAATCATGTCTAGAGTGCAATAAAGGTGAAGAGACTCATCTATCCAAATAGAAACAAGGGTAAGGCCAGAACTCACCTGTCATCCCAGCAACCCAACTCGCATCGCCACTCCAGATGGCTTCGTCAGCGGTAATCATTTAATTATTTTTACTGTCTTTATATGCCGTTTTTGTATCCAATAAAAATATTAGATAATTGATTTCTATTCCATTAAAGTGTGCCTCTATCTATTGGGTCTCTGTTTATGGGGTTCTTATGTGGTCTTCTTTTCCCATGATTCCTCATGTGGTTTGGATTTTTCTACAATATAACATGTTTCTGAGAAATTGACCTTTATGTTTTGGTTCACGTTAAACTAATTATCTGCACAAGATGCTAACAAAAATATCTTACATTTTTTCGCTATTGCGGCAATGCACTGGATGCCTCTCAGGCACTCAAAGGGTTAAACACTCCCCAACATGCAGCTGGCATGTACTATAATTGTTCATCTTCTAATTAAAAGGATAGTAATGTTTCAAAATAAAAGCAGCTCCAATTAATCATCATAGATTTTGGTCCATGGATAGTGTTAGTTCAATACTGTCATAGTTGTAGTACAAGAGTAATTGAATGACAAAGTATCCCCCTCCCTCCCCTTTTACCTAGTGTAAGTCAACTCCCCTCAGTTATGGAATCTGGTCCAGGGACCGGACAGCTCACAGCAAGGGACAATCTTCTTACTGTGAACATTAGGAAAACCCTGCCCCCCTTGACAGGTTTTTCCTTATGATCACTGAAGATTGTCCCTCTACGACAGTCTTGCTGCTCTGAGGTGAGCTGTGTTACATCAGTAAAAGAGGCGGGAGGGGGATATTTTGTCATTCAATTACTCTTGAACTAAAACTCAGACAGCATTGCAATAACACTCTCGGAGCTGGTTTTATTGTGAAACATTATTATCCCTTTAACTGTGCAGTTTTAATATTACGAGCCTAAAGATTTTAGGCTTCGGACAAGACAGCTTTAATTTTACCCTTGAAGTGACACGTGTATGCACAAGATTGCCACTGGTGCTTGCAAAGCAATGCAAATCAATGATGTGAATATCCATCTGGCACTCTAAGGGTTAATGTGTGTGTGTGTGTCTCTCTCTCCGGTTGTTAAGGGCCACAGGGCCTTTTTTTTTTTTTTGTGTGCAATGGATTCCGGGGTCGTTAAGCGACGACCCTGGAAATCCATGACGTGCCGGAACCATCACTGGCCCATAAGTGTCGGACCAGGCATGACAGACCTGGCACATCAACATCTTTAACCCCTTAATGACTATCCGAAGCTGTGCTCGGTCGGCAGTTATCCCTTTGAGTCCTAGCACGTCATGGAATTCCAAGGTCGCTGCCTGGATGTATGCCACTCAACAACCTGAGGGGCATGCAGCAACCTTGGAATTCCTTGCCAGGATGGTCCTGTCACCCCAAGGGTCCTTAAGGCGTTGAGCCCTATATATGACTCTACCTATATAGTTTCCCCAGCTATCACTCAGTGCTTCATCGGCGGATCAATTCCCCTGCCAGCATATCTGTAGAGGAATCCAGGGCTCCAGCTAACAGATAGGGCAGCAGAATGGGAGGAAGCCCTGAAAATAAACCCCCGGGTACCTCTCAATGGTCCCACAAAAGGAGACTGAATTCTTGCCATTCTGTCTTACTGCCCGGTGTGGCACACGCCTCACAGACCCTCTACTTTTCACACCTGAAGGCCAAACTCAGTGGGTCTATGAAGGCTGTGTACACAACATGTATATGATTATCACTCGTAGCCACCTCATTCCACATTGAGTTCCAGCTGAAGACCTCTGCAGTGGCTAACAGGAGCCACTTTTGAGCTGCAAAGGGAATCCCAGTTGAGCAGACTTTGTGAAACGCGATAACTCCTTTAACCCTTTGAGTGCCAGAAGGGTATCCAACACATTATTAAAACAATGGACATTATACACAAAAGAAACTGATGTAATTTTTGGGATAAGCCCAATGCAACATAGCGGTGAAATAAAGTCCCAAAATATCCATTTGTTTAAAGCGGAACTCTCACGCATGGACAACTTAAGCTAGTGTCATAGATATCATCCAAGTGTACATGTTAACGTATGTAAATCATCCCATAAGTATATCTATAATATACAATCTAACCCTTTGTGTTTGCTCCGTTATGCAGCAGACCACAGCCATCTTGCCGATTTTTGCTTACTGTGCATGAGTTAAGTCTCCCTGTGCCTGTCCGTCAAAGATCTAGGTTCTACCCACAGCCTTCTTTCTTTTTTTCTGGTGTGCATGCTCGAGAGGAGTGCATGTATATGACGTTCAGGTCCTCAATCGTGATTGGAGGGTAAGATGCCAGGAAGGAAAATACCTTTACTCTGCATATCTTAAAATGTTGTGGATTCTTTCAGCATTATCCATAGTTTTACGCGCTTGAGGCTAGGAGCGCCCCAGGTCACGTGGCTCTGACAATGATGACGCAGGAGGTATCCTGTGGGAGTTACAACGGAGCCTTTCGGCTCCAGAGCAGTCATGCGCACTGCGCTTTGAACTGGGAAACACATCATCAGGTACATATTTTGAGTACAGTTTATGCTTTAAGACAGGATATTTATTTATTTATTTTTAATCGCACAATAGAACTATTGAAAATACATTGATTGAGACTAGATCATGTTGGGGTAGTAGTTCCGCTTTAAATGAGGCTTTTAACCCCTTATTTACTAGAGAGGTCTACAGCACTGGGAAGGAAGAAGGCAGGCTGGAAAGAGTATGTCGTCACATAGGACAGAAGTCCAGGGAACCCCGACTTGCAGGCAAATACGGATTTCTTTCAGGATAGGTTTCCTGCTATGTAATATATCGTTATAAAGGCAAACGAACAGATTTCAGATTTCATATCCGTTACCTGTCAATATCACCAGAGTCATTTTTTGTAACCCTTAAAAGGGGGAACGAACATCTCCTAATAGCCCCCAAATTTTACTATGGCCCACTAAAAATCCCATGGGCCCTTATGAATTTTGCTCTTGTACCTCTGTTCAAGGTTTGGCAGTCAATCCTCCTGAATATTATGTCCGTGGAGGCGGATGTAAGAATTGCAAGAAGAACCAAAGAACAAACTCCTCCCACTGCGTAGGGTAACTAACTCTCAGAGTTCCAGAGGGGTATGCAATGCTTTGTATAAACTTCTGGCACTCAGTGGGTTAACTCTCTGACTGCCAGATAGGTAACCAGCACATTGAGTGCCAGACAGACAACACGTGGCAAAGAGTTAATTACAAAAGGGGATGGTGATGCAGTGTTTTGAGATGAACTACACATATCTCTGGTACGTAAAAGGTTAAATGGACTCATGTACTCTGCTTCATAGGACTTGCTAGGATTCCCTGTCCATAGTATTAGAGGGATTATTATAATGGGTTATTAACCCTTTAAGGCCCAGAGGGTTGCTTAACGCATTGCGCATCTCTCTGGTCCTTAACACCGAGTGCCAGAGTGGTATGGAATGCATTGCAAAGTAATGCATTCTGTAACTCTCTGGCACTCAAAGGGTTAAAGAGAACTTTCATTAACATTACACTTTGTCCCAAATCCTTAATATGGTAGCGATATACAGAGAAATACTTCCATTTGCAGTATAAGTCCGGCATAAGTAAGACAGAGAACGTTTTCGGCTAACATATTAAAGGGGTAGTAAACCCATCTAAAAAGGTACTACTAGCTCTATCATCATAGATATAATAAAACGTGATTACCTGAGGTTATTCCTACCTCTCAAACCTTTATGGTTTGAGAGATATACAAAAATAAAGTTCGCCACTCCTCCCTCTCTCATACGTCAGCTGTATAGCTGACTGCATGAGATCCTGGTCTTGGGACCAGACGGTGGCTCTGCAGCAGAGCGACATAGCGATATCTAAAAAATAAATACTTCACTGGAACGGTCTACAACGTGTGCCTGTTTTGCAAGCACACTTTGTAGACCATTCCAATGAAATATTTATTTTTAGATATCGCTATGTCGTCTCTGCTGAATAGCCGCAGCCTGGTTTCGCAACCAGAATCTGCTTCTGACAGCTTTACAGCTCATCAATGAAAAAGGGGGGGGGGGGGGGATAGAACTTTATTTCTGTATATCTCTCAAATCATAAAGGTTTGAGAGGTAGGAATAACCTCAGGTAATCTCTTTTTATTATACCTATGATAGCGCTAGTACCTTTTAGATGGATTTACTATATCTTTAAGGATTTGGGGCTAAGTGTAATGTTCATGAAAGTTCCACTTTAAAGGGTTAATAAAACATAAAAAAAAAATAAAGACACAGAATACATCTCAGATTCACAAACCGATACAGATCAGATAACACCTGGTTACTAAAGAAACTGTGGTGACACTAACTTTGTGCATGTCCTGAAAAGTAAGGTGCTGTGCATTCCTCTGCTATTCAAGAGAGTTAAAGCGGAACTACCATGTCACAAAATGTTTAGCTTAACTAAGTCCCTTTGTGGCTATTAGCTGCTTAGTAGTGCTAGTCACCAGAATTATTACCTGATTTAATAGATATATGCTTTATTCCCCAGCTGTCAGTAGCACGGAGCGCAGAATCTTGCCAGAATGACGTCCGGGCGCCTGTGCTGTCAGTACCAGCCGGGTCTACGAGGCGTTGCTAGGAGCCAGCCGGCTCCAAAAGGGACTGACGGAGCAGGCGTCATTCTGACAATATGTCAGCGCTCCTGCTACTGACAGCTGAGGAATAAAACATATCTATTAAATCAGGTAATAATTCTGGCGACTAATGCTACTAAGCAGCTAGTTGCCAGAAGCGGACATAGTCAAGTTAAGCATTTTGTGACATGGTAGTTCCGCTTTAATAATCATTACACAAAAAAAAAAAAAAAGTTCAAAAGAAACATAAAGCAATTTTATGGAAGTCCAACTGCACCGTAATGGGAAAAAATCCCACTATTTATACAGCTTTCTATCTCCATGAATGGAACGTTTTGCTTCAACGCTCTGGAGACCTCAATGGTATTCAAGATATTGAACACCCCATTTAAATCAATGGGAATTGGATTTCTCCCTTGATGTGCACTTGGTGTGCTACAGAATTACTCCTCTTATGATTTTATACTAGGGTTGCACCGATACCGATACTGGTATCGGTATCAGTGCTGATACCCGCATTTGCGCGAGTACTTGTACTCGCGCAAATGCGGCCGATGCCAGCACCGATACCCTGTGTCAGGGTCGGTGCTGCAGAGAGGGAGCCCGGGGAGCTGCTCACAATGCTCCCCGGTCACCTCTCTCACTCCTGCAGCGTCGGAGCGTTGCCGCGGGTTACCATGGTAACGCTCCGACGCTGACCTCTGCCGGGGCTCGCGAGAGAACAGTGAGCACCCGGCAGAGGAGAGTAAGGGAGGCAAGATGGGGCGGCTGGGGGTGAAAGATGCAGAGAGGGGGGCCAAGAAAGGAGAAAAAGGCAAAAGGAGGAAAGATCAGGAGAGAGAGAGAGAGGCAAAAGGGTGAGTCAAGGAGGGGGAGAAAGGGGGATCAAAAGGGAGAGAAAAAGCAAAGGCAAAAGAAGGGGGCTCAAGAGGGGGGGAATGAAGCAAAAGGTAGGAATCAAGAGGGGGAGAAAGAGTCAAAAGGGGAGAATCAAGAGGGTGTGTGTGTGTGTATATATATATATATACACACATACATTTCAAGTACTCACCAATACCAACACTTTTTTTTGCGGTCATTTGCCAGTTTTCCAAGTACCTAAAGCATATAGGTACTTAGAAAACTGGCAAATGACTGCAAAAAAAGGTATCGGTAATTGGTATCGGTGAGTACTTGAAAAAAGTATCGGTACTCTTACTCTGTCTTAAAAAATCGGTATCGGTGCATCTCTATTTTATACATTTGGCCGTAATAGTTAAAAAGCTCAAAAATCGAAATACTTTCTATACAACTGCTCTGAGATACCGATCTTCACAAGGATTTATTCAATTTGTTGTCACTGAAATGTAACAAGACTAATGGCCTGTTATTAAAACACTATTTAGAAATAAACTTATACTAGTTCATACCCGATAGAATGGATTCAGCCAAACAGGGCTGCTGCTCACACAAGAGATCTACAAACAAGATAAATGCCCCTTTTACAACACTGGCCAGTACTGCCCTTTACCACTGGTGCATGGACTGTGAATAGATTAGAACAATGCTGAAGAACCACTGGGCGTAGCAGAGACCTCAGAGTTCAACAGAAATTGACAGAGGTCTGCAAATAGTCGAGTCAAATGATTCTCAAACTTTGTTCCTTGGAACCCCAACGCTCCACGGACAAAATACAAGCAGTTCCACAAAACAAATGTATGTAATGGAGAATGAAACACACTGAAGTGTCAGACACTGTGCAAGTGGTTCTCTGACTTCCAGTGGATAGTGGCAAAAGCTGGAGTGTCAGTGTATGTGTGGTTCTGTGATGAAGAGTGGACAGTGGAACAAGGTTGCAGTGTCCGTGTATGTCTGGTTCTGGGACTACAAGCAGAACAGTGGAAAAGGCAGGGGAGCCAGACAGTGTCTGCGTGGTTCTGTTACTGGTGGAACAGGGCTGGGGTGTCAGTGTATGCATGGTCCTGTCAATACCAAAGGAATGTGGACTAAGGAGGGGGAAGCAGTCAGTGTGGGTGTGCGACCACCAGCGGGGGACAAGGCCGGCTGTCCGCGACCACCAGCGGGGGACAAGGCCGGCTGTCCGCGACCACCAGCGGGGGACAAGGCCGGCTGTCCGCGACCACCAGCGGGGGACAAGGCCGGCTGTCCGCGACCACCAGCGGGGGACAAGGCCGGCTGTCCGCGACCACCAGCGGGGACAAGGCCGGCTGTCCGCGACCACCAGTGGAAAAGGGCCAGGAGTCTGCGACTACCAGTGGATGTGTGAAAAATATTTGACACAGTGTGATAATGATGTCTGTTAGATTTTTCCAACAGCAAGTACTAGCAGGAGTGCAAGCTCTGAATATTTCATTAATCAAATATTCTATAGATTACTGCTTTGATTATTCATTATAAATAGACACAATTAGAAAAATGGCTTTAACTTTGTGAAAATTAAGAAAAACATGGTGGCTACGCTGCAGCCATATTTATTTTGTTCAGTCATACCAAAGACTGCCTGTGTTGAGCAAGCACTTACAGTGCAGTTTGTTCACTCTACTTCTAAGTACAGCAGCCTCAGAGTCACATAATGGAACAGTATTATGTGTCTCCCCATACAAGGCAATTCAAAAAAGGAGATTAGGAAATGAAGTGATGAAGCTGGGGAGCCACGTTTGTAAAATACAGATGGAAAGACACGTAAGCTTTCTCTACTTCTGTTTTCGCTATTTCAGTATTGAGCAATGTGTGGCCCTTCAGTTTTTGGACCACATTCTCCCACCATCATCAGCTGTCTGTGGATGATGTCATTATACTCCAAATTAGCAGCCCACAAGCTGGAGACACACAGTTTGCCCGACAGTGGGCTAAATAAGAGTACTGTATAGAAGCTGATAAAACTGATTAGTAGATTTAAATAAGGATGGTGAGAGGGAATGAGAATATCAATGGAGCAGTGCAGGTTGGTTGGGCAGTGTCTGACATTGCAGGTGAAGGGCAAAAAAACCCTAAAATCTATTTACAGCTGAGGGAAGAGGACAGAAGGAGCTGCTAGAAGCAGACATTGTGCAGAAGTGAAACTGGGGGCAGGAGGGGATTGTGCAGCGAGTCTGATTACAGGTGCTGAGAAGGGAAGGTTTCCCATATCTTGTACTGCATGTGTGAACAGGGACAGGTTTAGTGACAGACAAGTCTGTGCACTGAAAATACACAGCTCACTTGGCACTGCACGGTGCTGAAAGTGACGATTAGATGATATAATAATATATCAGGCAAATAACTTGATTATCATTGGAGTGTTAAGTACTGTAGCCTAGTCCAAGGGTAGTCACTTGTTGGACACCTAGATGTTGTAAACTACAACTGCCATCATCCCCAAACAGCCAATGTCTGGCTGGGAATGATGGGAAACCATAGTCCCTAACAGTTGACTACCACTAGCCTAGAACTAGTAACCAAAAATAGTTACTTGGTAACTGTTGCCTGATAAATTTTAGTCTAATACAGGGATGTAACGGATACCGCTGCCACCCAGCCTTGGGTGACTCCGTTAGTCGCCGCTTCCCTCGCTCTGGAACAGGAAAACTCCACCAGCTTCTCCCAAGGTATCCCAATCGCCAGGCCTAGAATAGGCTGACCAATCCTGGTTGTGCTAGTCACGGCTAGCTCGGCCAATCAGACTCTGTAGGCGGGCAGCTAACCGACCAATCCTTGGGCTGCCTACTTTCCCCCATGTTAACTCTATGGGGGACCTTTAAACTCGTCACCCAGGGCATTGGCCAATCAGGAAGCCGCCTACTTCCCCATGTAAAGTCAATGGGGCTTTTGATTAGTTCTGCTGGCTGTCCTCCGCCCCGTGAATTCCACTCCTTAGTGGAAGAAAGTATAGTTCCAGGGCATGGGACGCTTCCCTGCCCTGAGGCCCGAGGATAGGGCAGTGGCAACCTCTAAACCCCCTGACACACGTAACAACACAGTCCACAGAGTCTGTTGGGTCTGCCCAGGGCAGACCAGACTGGGTGTTCCCAGTCACCCTGTGCCCCCAATAAGCACAGGGTGACTTAGACCCGAGAGGGAACGTTGAAGCGGGCAAAGGAGCTTCCCTGGGCATGGAATCCACTTTCTTGTGGGAGGTGGCCGGCCCCCAGGCCCCTCCAGGAGCCAAGGGCATGATGGTTCCCGTGACACAGGGGTGTCTAAGTTCAGTCCTCAAGGGCCACCAACCAAAAAAAAAAATGTGTGCAGTGGTTTCAAACACTACAACAAGATTAGCGGTGTTTTGTTTTTTAATTTTAATGACCTACTTTGGAAGATCTTAAGGGTTACCATATGGCACTTCCAGGTTTTGCTGCACGCTGTAAGTGTGGCACACAGCCACAGGACTTCCCACCTCTCTCCCAGCTGCCCCAGGGAAAGTGTTCACGCTTCCCTTCGTGGGAGTATTTGTGGGCTATCATAACAACAATCCCCATTTACCAAGGCTCTGAGGTTGCAACCTTAGTAGCATGGTAAACAGAGCTTGTTGTAATAACAGCCGACATAAATGCCCCGACAAAGGGAAGTGTGAATGCGCTCCCTGGGACAGCTGGGAGAGAGGTGGGAAGTCCTGCGGCTGTGTGCTGCGGAACCCGGAAGTGCCACATTGTAACCCTTAAGATCTTCCAAAGTAGGTCATTAAAATTAAAAACACCACTAATCTTGTTGTAATGGTTGAAATCACTACAAAATTTTTTTCTTAAGTTAATGTTTCCCTTTAAGAATATGTGGGTCAGTCACAATAAATGAGCCACTGATTAATTCACCTAGGTTTAATAAGAGAATGCCTTATATCTTGGTCTGTTGGTAGCCCTTGAGGGCCAAACTTGAACACACCTGACCTAATATATTAATCATTTAAGTTACCAGGATTATCAACTACTTGTATATTGATGCTATATCAATAAAATAAACTGGATTCTTGCAGGACTAATAGTGCTCATAATATTTGTAATAACCACTACTTTTGCACTACAGTCAAAATGACAGATGTTACTGACACTTTAGCAAGATCAGAGTTAGCACAAAATGTGGCACTGTTGGTTCCCTAGGAATGCAGTCTTAGACCCCTGACATACATGCTGACACTGAGCTCCACCTCTATAACAGTTTTCTCAAAATGCATTCATAGAAAGCCAAACAACACAAGTTTTGGGGAGAAGACTGAAAGTGTAAAGGTAACACAATTTAGCTCAGTTGTTTTAACTGAAAAACCTGTGCAAAAATCAAATCAGTGATATCCCAAAACTCTGCTCTGTCTCATCCATCTAGGAATTCAGTTTTAAACTACTGTACTGTATGTAAAAGCAAACAATATCACAGTGGGCACCAAAATATAATACACTGATTGGTGCCAGACCCCACAGGGTAAATAATAGAGTATATTCAACCACAGCACCTGGACAGCATACACAGACAAGTAATTGATTGAAGCAAAAAAAAACAAAAAACAAAAAAGGTCCACTAAATCTCCAACATGCCAAGATTTTTCAGTACTAATCTGGACCTTCATTCTTGGAGGCTGAATATACTCATATCTATCACATGATAGTACTTAGTAAATGCTTTTATACTTTTAGTACAGTAGATAATTCTCCAATGTGCTTGCACTGGATACTGTATATGAGCCTACTCATTCTACTAAGTGGTACAACGCCACTCAGATACTTCCTTATGTTCTATCAACCCTTTGTGTCAGCTTGGATTACAAGGAAAGGGCATCCACCTTGGGCTTAAACTGGGATAAGTGTCATACACATATCCTTCTCATTGGTGGCACAGATTTTACTAAAGGCCAAGCACATCTGGGATATCAGATGTCATCATCTAGTGTGGCAGAAATTCACATCACATTATTGTATACTACATACTGAGCCCATATATGCAAAAATCTTATGCATCAGATATTTTAAGGCCCTATGTCCAAACTAAAAGCAAAGTACCTTATAGGTAAGAAACATTTTTTTTTTACATTTTCCAGTGTTTTTAATGAGGGCTATTAGTCCCTTATATGGACAACTCTTCAGAAATTCAGGTGCTAAAAGCCTCATTTTAACCCCTTTTTTGTTTCCTATGTCACAGTCATTTTCGACTGAAGGTAGGACCACATTAGTCATTATAGTTGTCAATACTTCCCTGGAATGGAGTGCTGGATTACTATATCGAAGAGTTAGAGGGCGTTCACACCCCTCTAGTCCTTAAAGACTTAACCCGTAGAGTGCCAAAGGGATGCCTTTATGATATTAATCCTTTGAGTGCCAGAGGAATCCAACGCATTGGATTCCTAACACTCAAAGGGTTAAACGCTTTAGGGCCAGAGGCACGTATTTACGCTGCTCCCTTTTTTTCTGCAGCAGTGATAAACATTTACCTTTTTAAATGCAAAACGGGTGTCTAGCTCATTCATTCCGTTTAACACACCTGTGGCACTGCAAAGGTTAATGTCCCGTTGCCAAGGTTACCGGCCCCTAACCCAGCAGTAGGAGGGGCCTTCTATGTCAGGTCAGTATGGATGAGTGTACGTACAATCCCTGGGGTCAGAGTTTCCCACAGGCCAGGAAGTGTGATAGGGAACCGGTACAGAGGAAACTGCCCAGTATACCAATCCCTGTCACTCCAGTCAGGGGGTGAGAAGGAACACCCACCCCCATACCAACCTCTGGCCCCACCCTCATTGATTGCACTTAACAACTAGGGACGCCACCCCGCGGCCCTTCATACGCACCAGAGCCCAGACAGGTACAGAAGCCGCTCGGATATCACACCCCCATCCGCAGCTTCCCTCTCTTCGCCGCCATAATGGGACAACGCTCCACTTCCTCCTTCTCGTGACGTCACCGCGCAGGCGCTGATGGGATCGAGCGCGTCAGCGTGTCCACTGAGAGTCTGGTGCGCGCCTCCGCGTTCTCCTGAACCAAAGAGGACATAGATGAGGGAGCTTAAAGGGACATGAAGCAATTGTGTATCATACCAGCACCTCTCAATTGTCCCTCTTTTAGACCCAAATCACTCTTGCCCACCCTGGTGTCACTGTGTTTAGGAGCTCAGACTGTGTGGCGTGTATAAGTGTATCACATTGCTCCACAGCAATAACACTCCCATTAATATTCATTTAAACTTTATTATATGAATTTAAAAATTAGTCTATGTAAACAAAATACTTTGGTCTTGCCCTATATAATTTAGTTACAAAAAGAGGTGTCAACAGGTCATGAAATAACCTATAAACATACCTGGGAACTCTGAGGGTTTGGAACCAAATCTCAGGGTGAAGGGCCAAATTCTCAGGGTGAGCAAATCCACTGTATCCTCCTATATTATTTACACCAATTTATTGCTTATTTATTGTCCAAATCCATGACATGTCTACCAGAAAGGCAGGAGGACAAGTCCTGCTTGCCTTATGAGTGTATAAGTTATATCTCAGAACTGTAGCATGTGAAATGTTCCTTAAAAATTGATTGGATTATCTCTGGTTTAGAGCAAACATTGACGTCACACATAGAATCTGCTTTCTTGTGGGCGTTAAGGGTTAATATTTAAAATATCTCAGGGTGAGCTCATTTCAAAAGTTCCCAGGTATGCCTATAAATTGTTTGTTAATGTCACGCCCCTAGAAACATCACCTAAAACACAATTGTCCCTCTTTGGCCATGTGAAACGTTGGGAGGTATGTACCAGTTACATCATAAGGGTGCAAATACACGCCTCATAAAGAGTTGGATACCCCTATAGCATACAAGGGGTTAAAATCACATTTAAAGTGGCGCTTTCAGATTCAGGTTTGCATATTTGAAAACAACATTTCAAATGGCAAAGAGGGACACTTGCGTTTCAGGGGGTGTTGCTGGGTTTTGATCGGTGAATAAATGATTTAGAGCAAGACCAAAGCATTTTATTTACATAGACTAATTTATAACCACACGTACTATAATTTAAACAAACGTTATAGTGAGTTTTATTACCGTGGAGCAATATGATACACTTACATACATGCCGCACAGTCTGATCTCCTAAAAAGAGGGACACCAGGGTGGGAAAGAGGTATTTGGGTCTGAAAGAGGGACACTAGGGAGTTATACATCATTATCATACCTGGGAACTTTCCAGATGAGCAGTCCCTGAGATCTTTGGAATATTATCCCTTAAAGCTTCCTATAATATAGATTTTATGCAATACGTACCTGCTTGCTCTAACTCGGAGGTGCTCCAAGCAGTTTGCAAGGAATCTTTAACATGTTACAACTTAGAGATCTCACTGCCTAAACATAAATAAGACAAGCAGGACATTTCCTGCTGCTTTTCTGGTACAAATGGCACCAATTTAGAGACTAAAGAAACATTTAATGGTGGCAGATCTTACAGTAGTATCGCAGACCTCGCTCACCCTGAGAATCTGGCCCTCCACCCTGAAATTTGGGTCTAAACCCTGAGTCTCAGAGTCAAACCCTGAGAGTTCCCAGGTATGATCATTACAAACCACCTATGAGTCATGTTAGCCAAAAGACCAGCAAATGTACAGTTACAGAGATATTCATACTTGTTACCATACACTAACTGCGGTAACCTTTCAGTACCAGTGAATTTCATATGCTGATTACATTTTTACTAAACTCACAACTGAAAATTGTGACAAATGCCACATGCTGACATCACAAGATAACTCTAACATTTGTGGATAGAAGCAATAACAAGGATGTGGCGTTTGTCACACATTTCAATTGTGAGTTTAGTAATATAGCGCATATAGCCAAGAAGCATCTACCTGTTGTAATGTGATAGTAATGTTTGGAAAAAAAACCCAGATCGCTGAGTCTTTATAATTAAAGTAACACATTGCGCTATTTTGAACAACGTAACTTACATTTCTGCAGTTCATAAGATATTAAAGGGATAGTAATGTTTCATAATAAAAGCAGGTCTAATTAATCATCATAGTATTTGGACTTTGGAGAGTGTTATTTCAATTCTGTCAGAGTTGTAGTTCAAGAGTAATTGAATGATAAAGTATCCCCTTAGATGATTAATTAGAGCTGCTTTTATTATGAAACATTACTATCCCTTTAAAAACAGCCATTACTATCAGTGATGGTCCTGTCATGTCACGTACTTTTTACTTACAGAACTCGTGCGGGAGCTCTGTAAGCAGGCACGTGCACACATAGACACCAAGGGGGGCTTAAGCACCTGCCCTTTTTGTCCAAAGTGCCCTCGTGCCCTTTTAACCGGGGGAGGGCTGCTCTACTCTCACTTGGGAGGGAATTAAAATATATTGGTAAGGAAGTCAGAGTTGTGTTAATATAGTTAACATTCTTTTCTTTTTTTTTAATATATATTTTGAATTATGAGAAGTGCCCTTTTCTTCATTTGAACCCATGCCCCCCAAATTGTCTGTGCACGTCCCTGTCTGTAAGTAAAAACGGGGTCTGAAATTGACTGCTCCAAGACTGGAGTGGTCTCTCTCAGATCCCCACTCGGCTCGCCAATACATGTAACAGGTCACGTGTACCTGCATGTTGGCAAGGATCAAAGCGCTCTTTAAGGGAAGGTAACTTCCCTGGACCGCTGGACCTTAAGATGTTAACAACCTCATTGATTAAGCGAAAGAGGCACAATTCTGGAGTAAACCACCTTCACCGTGGTGGGGGTGGTGGGGTGTTCCCTTTTATCTAATTGGGGATTTTAACTGCTTGAATAGTAGAGAGGTCTCGTCACTGCGTTGGAAACCTCTCTAAAAATCCAAGGAATTAAAAGCCCCATTTAATCAATGAGGGTCAGTGGAATTTTAATTTCCTCCCCCCTAACACAGAGGAGCTCAAATCTGTCTTCTGTCCCCTCCCCCCAACAGTGCATGTATTCAGGATCTCCTCAACCCTCTGAGTGCCCCTCAACAGATCCTTCTGAAGGATTGATTCACCTGTGTTCATGTGAGCAGATCTTGAAAACCTACATTAATGGGCAGGGCAGGTTTAAGCACCCCTGCACTCAGGTACGGTTGGTTTCTTCCAGCATTGTACCTCTGTATTTTGATAAAGACAGCCTTATCTGCCTATTCACATGTCCTTGATGGTGATGGGTGAACGTGACTGCATGAACTTGTTGGTTACAGTAATCTGTTTTGACTAACCAATTCTATAGTGGATTATTATATTGTATGTATTTGTGGTTACATTGGGTTATTGCTGCCATCTTGTGGCGATCAATAGGTTTACAGGTTATATGCCAAATACATAGTCATGTTTGTTTCATATCAGTCAATGGTGATGTCACAGTACATGAATTTGAGATTATATGTATAAATAAGAGAAAGTCTCATGATGGGATTCTGTTCTCTGGAAAACACATCCAGGGTAATAGCAGCAATGAGGAGTTATATAAGTTCCACCCAAATGCCATCAGCAGGATCCAGCCTCTTCCTCTGTCCAAATTACTGCAGGAGCAGCCCTCCACCCCCCTCCATGTCTTGCCTCATCCCCTCCACCTTGCTGCTCCCCTGTGTCCTACCTGCTCCTGTCCCCAATCCCCTGTCTGCCGTGCCTTTTAAACCCTTGCAGCCTCCACCTTCCTCATCTGATCTGCCATGCCTGCTCCTCTACCGTACCCTTCACCGCCCCTCTCTTCTGTCTACTATTCCCTTTCCTCTCCTTGCTCCACCCAATCCCCATGCTCTCTTTCTCTCTCTCTCTCTCTCTCTCTCTCGCTCTGTCCTTCCATGCTCTCCTTTTCTCTTTTTCTTGCTCTCTCTCTCTGCTTCCATTATTTCTTTCTGCCACCATGCTTTTTCTCTTTCTGTACAAACCATAACTTTTACTCATCTTCTCTATTTCTGACCTCCATCCTCTCTATCTTGTACCTATCTTATCTATATCTGACCTCCATCCTCTGTATCTTGTACCTATCTTATCTATATCTGACCCCATCCTCTGTATCTTGTACCTATCTTCTCTATTTCTGACCTCCATCCTCTCTATCTCGTACCTATCTTATCTATATCTGACCCCATCCTCTCTATCTCGTACCTATCTTATCTATTTCTGACCTCCATCCTCTCTATCTTGTACCTATCTTCTCTATTTCTGACCTCCATCCTCTCTATCTCGTACCTATCTTATCTATATCTGACCCCATCCTCTCTATCTCGTACCTATCTTATCTATTTCTGACCTCCATCCTCTCTATCTTGTACCTATCTTCTCTATAGCTGACCCCATCCTCTGTATCTTGTACCTATCTTCTCTATTTCTGACCTCCATCCTCTCTATCTCGTACCTATCTTATCTATATCTGACCCCATCCTCTCTATCTCGTACCTATCTTATCTATTTCTGACCTCCATCCTCTCTATCTTGTACCTATCTTCTCTATTTCTGACCTCCATCCTCTCTATCTTGTACCTATCTTCTCTATAGCTGACCCCATCCTCTCTGTCTCGTACCTATCTTCTCTATTTCTGACCTCCATCCTCTCTATCTCGTACCTATCTTTTCTATTTCTGACCTCCATCCTCTCTATCTTGTACCTATCTTCTCTATAGCTGACCCCATCCTCTCTATCTCGTACCTATCTTCTCTATTTCTGACCTCCATCCTCTCTATCTCGTACCTATCTTTTCTATTTCTGACCTCCATCCTCTCTATCTTGTACCTATCTTCTCTATAGCTGACCCCATCCTCTCTATCTCGTACCTATCTTCTCTATTTCTGACCTCCATCCTCTCTATCTCGTACCTATCTTTTCTATTTCTGACCTCCATCCTCTCTATCTCGTACCTATCTTCTCTATTTCTGACCCCATCCTGTCTGTCTTGTACTATCTTATCTATTTCTGACCTCCATCCTCTCTATCTCGTACCTATCTTCTCTATTTCTGACCTCATCCTCTCTATCTCGTACCTATCTTCTCTATTTCTGACCTCCATCCTCTCTGTCTCTCACCCATTTTCTCTCTTTCAGACCCCATCCTCTGTATCTCTGACTTCCTATCCTCTTCCTCACCCCCCATGCACTCTCTCTCAAATCCCTATCCTCTATCTAAAAGTTGTTACATTGTGTTATTAGTTCTACTAAAGGTGGGACCCTCAACAGAGTTTTCAGGGGAACTCAGAATTTTGTGTTAAGCCAGCGGTTGTTCTGTGACAACCAAGAGAACAAAGATGGGGCATCAGATAGGGTATATGCGGTTCACTGACCACCAATGAAAATTGTACAAGGCTGAAGTATCATAGAATGTATATGTGATTCTGTGACTACTACTGGAGTAAGGCTTGGGGGGTTAGTCAGCAAATGTGTGGTTCTGTGACGACCAGTGGAACAGGGCTGGTATACCAGGCATTGTATGTGTTGGTCTATGATTACAAGTGGTCAGGGGAACAAGGCTGGGGTATCAGTGTATGTGTGGGTCTGTGACTACCAGTGGACAGTGCAACAAGGCTGAGGTGTCAGTGTATGTGTAGGTCTGTGAGTACCAGCGGGCTGTGGAACAAGGCTGAGGTGTCAGATAGTGTATGTGTAGGTTTGTGACTACCAGTGGACAGTGGAACAAGGCTGTCGTGTCAGACAGTGTATGTGTGGGTCTGTGACTACCAGTGGACAGTGGAACAAGGCTGGGGTGTCAGACAGTGTATGTGTGGGTCTGTGACTACCAGTGGACAGTGGAACAAGGCTGGGGTGTCAGACAGTGTATGTGTGGGTATGTGACTAACAGTGACCAGTGGAACAAGGCTGGGGTGACATACAGTGTACGTTAGGACATTAGTAGAGTGAAATTAGGGTTGCCACCCAGCCGGTATTTTACTTTCCAATGTTAAGTCTATGGGAGGAATGCCTTGGCCGGTATTTTTTTGAAGAAAAGGTGGCAACCCTAAGTGAAATTGATCCTTTATTGGCCGAGTGGCTCCAGGATGCAAGCTTTCAAGACACTAGATCTCGTTGTCACGGTTTTTGAAGACTCTCAGACTTAAGGTTTGGTAAAATAACTTAACTTTATTAAAAGTTAAAGGCAGTCCCCGTAGGGTAAATATACAACAGTAATAGAACATACAATAGGTTCTACCGGCCTTGCCTAAATACCGGGCAAGGCAACCCAAGTGACAGTTTTAATGACAGGCTCTACCGGCCTTGCCTATACCGGGTAAGGCAACCGTGAGATGACGTATACCGGTTCTACCGGCCTTTCCAATACCGGGCGAGGCAGCCCAATGGAATGCTGAATGTAGGCTCTACCGGCCCTGCCAATACCGGGTAAGGCAACCTTAAAGATGGTGAATTACAAGGTTCTACCGGCCTTACCAATACCGGGCAGGGCAGCCCAAAAGAGTACAGTAGTAGGCTCTACCGGCCCTGCCAATACCGGGTGAGGCAACCTACAGGATGGTATCGTGAAGGTTCTACCGGCCTCACCAATAGAGGTCTAAATCAGCAGAAGTCTATTGCCAGGGATAATCAGACAACTGCAAGGAAGTGGACAGCAACTGACCACAGTACTGGATGTTCAGGAGCAAACCAACGTCCGCACGTTGGGACTAATGGTAAATAGCGCCACCAGGTTTAATGGAGCAAACCAGCGACCGTACGCTGGAACCAACAATGTATATCGCAACCAGGTTTAGTGGAGCAAACCAGCGTCTGCACGCTGGAGCCAACAAAGTATCTTGCAACCAGTTTAGTTGAGTAAACCAGTGTCCGCACGCTTATATATCCAGTAACTCTCCTCCTGGGTCAATAGTTCAAATCTATCCCCACAAGGAATGTCACTGGGTACACATTCCAGAGGCTGCAATATGGTACCCTTAATGTCATTTTTATGATATTTGCTATAATGTTGTTTGCTATCATCATAAAAATGACATTAAGGGTACCATATTGCAGGCTCTGGAACGTGTACCCAGTGACATTCCTTGTGGGGATAGATTTGGACTACTGACCCAGGAGGAGAGTTACTGGATATATAAGATGGAGGCTTTAAAATCTATGGGCTTCAAATGATAAATTGGATACCACTACTTTTATTTAGTAATGAGTTGAGTTGTAGTTTGTGTATTCTCTATTAACAGAGGTCCTAGAGTGTAATATTTTAGGATATAGATTACATCCATACAGATTATATAAACACATATAATACATTACATTTTTTCAGCATTAACTATCCCTTTAATATTTTGGGCCATCCCTTTAAATAATTTCATATTGTTTTTTTAAAAATCGTTTTTTATATTTTCTTATATATATTATTATACCTAGTTTATAATAGATATTACTACAGATATATTGGGTATATTGCATGTAGTAGTGTTTATTTTTATAGAGTATCTTTTTTTTGTGCCATTTACATTATATTATATCTCTCTCTCTCTCTCTCTCTCGTTCTTAACATGGTAATGAAAGGGTTAATCTTGAAGATTTAACCACTCACACATGTTTTAATAGCTCTATACTGTGATAGAAAGATATCATTAGGTTTGAGGCTTTATAACACAGATAGCATTATGTCTTTGACATTCTCTGAAGAAGTGCTCATAGTTTTAGCACGAAACGCATCAGAATTTTATCCAGGGCTGGATTTACATCTCAGGAGCCTGCAGGCACAGAAATTTGAAGCGCCCTCCCCACCCCCACCCCGTGGACCATCTGCACTGGATACCTCCACAATGCTCCTAATCTCCATGTTGCCCCCTCCATCATCTCCATATTGCCCTCACATTGCCCCCCTTCAGCTCCATATTGCCCCATCAGCTCCACATTGCCCTCACATTGCCCCCCATCAGCTCCATATTGCTCTCACAATGCCTCCCATCAGCTCCATATTGCCCTCACAATGCCCCCGTCAGCTCCATATTGCCCCATCAGCTCCACATTGCCCTCACATTGCCCCCCATCAGCTCCACATTGCCCTCACAATGCCTCCCATCAGTTCCATATTGCCCCATCAGCTCCACATTGCCCTCACATTGCCCCCCTTCAGCTCCATATTGCCCTCACAATGCCCCCATCAGCTCCACATTGCCCCCCACCCCATCAGCTCCAACTTGCCCCCACCATCTCCACATTGCCCCCCATCGGCTCCAGCTTGCCCCCCATTGGCTCCAACTTGCCCCCCATTGGCTCCACATTGCCCTCTATCGGCTCCAGCTTGCCCCCTATTAGCTCCACATTGCCCTCACATTGCCTCCTCCCGTTGTCTGTTTCCTACCTCTGTGGTAGGAGATCTGTATGTGCCTCCTTTGGCACAGTCTTGCACCTGATGGAGCTCCCACGCGGTCTCCTAATCAAGAATTCAGAGCACCGGGAGATTATGTCATCTTCCAGCGCTCTGCATTCCTACAGAGCCGACAAGGGAGCTCCATCAGGTACAAGACTGGGGGGGGGCGGGCGGGCAATGTGAGTGGGTGCCACCGTCGCAGCCAGCGAGGCGGCTATTTTTTTTTTTTTTTTTTTTAAAGAATATTTTTAAAAAAATCCAAATGGCAGGCGCACTTCGTTGGCATGCACCTATAGGCAGGTGCCTGCTTTGCCTAATGGCAAATCTGGCCCTGATTTTGTCCTGTATATTACTGTACCAGCAAGTGACTTTTTATTATCATTGTCCCTATGAGGATAGAGGGATATTTGTGCAGCTCTAATAGCTTGAAAGTGAGTTTCTATATAGGGATTAAGCCTACATCTATCTCAAAGAAAGGAGCAGCACCTGCTATCTGAGCAGGTTACATCATCAGATCGCTTCAGTATACCTGATAACAGAGAGAAAGATCTTATAAGGACCTCACAAGTACCCGCTCATCAGCTGGGGGGAACAGAGATACCTGCCTGTGTAACAGGAGTGGAGGGGGAGAAGTCTAGAGGATCATAAACCCGGCAAGTAAACAATTTGATACCGGGAAATCCGCTACCTGCTCGCGCCCTGACAGTGAGCCGCAACAGAAGGGTTTGAAGCGTACACTGTTTCTATTGAATTAACCATATATTGCCCTTACCTTCATCTGCTTAATCATTGTATACAACAAAGGAACTGGCTTCAGAAGTAATTCACACCAGATATCTAGCTGCATGTTATCCTTCCCTTTATTCTCAGTCTGAAGATAGATCTCACTTCTTTGCTTATTTTGAGATTCTTTTGGGACTTTTTATTGCTGTTTAGATATTATTGTTTAGATATTTCTGGTATATTTGCATTTAATATTGTATACTTATTATGTGTAGTTTATAACTATTTTATAATTTTTTATTGTTTAGAATAAACTAGCAACATGGGACGGCGTTGCCCGTCATGTTATGACCATTGGGCGCATGTGTGTGAAATGCAGACACACTGATAAACACAGACATATGCAGCATACAGGCAGACACATACCATACATCCCAAGTGTCCCTCTTTAGGAGGGCCAAATCCCTCTGTCCCTCTTTCCCACCCTGTTGTCCCTCTTTTTAGGAGGTCAGACTGTGTGCAGGGCCGGCTCCACCTATAGGCGAGGTAGGCGCCGGCCTAGGGCGCACACGTACTGGGGGCGGGGGCATGCAGCGGAGAAGAGCTGCGCCCACACACACCACGCAGTCAGGTCTATGTTGCTACAGCGCTCCCTCATCTGGTTGGATCTTTAGTAATGCAGAGCGTGCTGGGAGTCATGCTCTCCTGCCTCGCTCTGCATTACTGAAGAGAAGACTGCGCGGGAGATACAGGTATGTGATGGGGGGCAAGTTGGAGCTGAGGGGGCATAGTGGAGCTGAGGGGGCAAGTTGGAGCAGATGTGGGGCAAAGTGGAGACGATGGGGGCAAGTTGGAGCTGTTAGGGGAAAGCTGGAGCTGAGGGGGCATAGTGGAGCTGGTGGGGGCAAGTTGGAGCTGATGAGGGTCAAAGTGGAGCTGATGAGGGTCAAAGTGGAGCTGATGAGGGGCAAGTTGGAGCTGAGGGGGGGCAAGTGGAGCTGAGGGGGGGCAAAGTGGAGCTGGTGGGGCAAGTTGGAGCGGATGGGGGCAAGTTGGAGCTGCTGGGGGCATAGTGGAGCTGATAGTGGAAAGTTGGAGCTGAGAGGGCATAGTGGAGCTGGTGGGGGCAAGTTGGAGCGGATGGGGGGCAAAGTGGAGCTGATGGGGGTAAGTTGGAGAGGATGGGGGGCAAAGTGGAGCTGATGGGGGTAAGTTGGAGCTGAGGGGGCAAAGTGGAGCTGAGGGGGCAAAATGGAGCTGGTGGGGGCACGTTGGAGCTGATGGGGGCAAGTTGGAGTTGATAGGGGCAAAGTGGAACTGGTGGGCCAAAGTGAAGCTGATAAGGGGCAAGTTGGAGCTGGTGGGGGCATCTCTTACAGTCATCTCCAGAACAGGGGCAGAGTGGCTCAGGGGGCAGAGAGAGGACAATCATGAAAAGAGGTTGGGTATAAGTAGGCAGGGTATAAAGGGGTGGGACACAAGGGGCGGAGCGAAATGGGCGGCAAAATTAGGTTTTGCCTAGGGTGGCAAAAATCCTTGCACCAGCCCTGACTGTGTGGTGTGTATTACTTTGCTCTACAGCAATAAAGCAATAAACTTCAGTATATGTGTTTATACATTAGTCTGTGCAAATTAAATACTTTGGTCTTGAACTAAATCATTTATTCAGTTACATAAATAGCCAGTAATAGGTCATGAAATAACCTAAAAATTCTTACTAATGCCCCGCCCACCAGCCACGCCCCAACAATATCACCTAAAACTAACGTGTCCCTCTTTGGCCCTGTGAAATGTTGGGAGGTATGCACATACACACAGTGAGCGGCAGAGACATGCAAAACACATGTACACACAGACACACTGGAGATGCACACATGGACACACATATGTAACAGAGATGTACACACACAGACACGCAACATATATGAGCAGAAACACATGTGCTCATGAGTTGTGTACCCCTCTGGCACTCAAAGGGTTAAGGTATAGAGAGGCATGTCAGAGTTAAATAGCAGTGGGAAGTGTGTTCATACCTGGGAACACTGACTTGTGAAGTCCCTAGAGGGGACTGATGTGGTGCTGATGTGGAGAGACAAATAAGGCAATCTGGGTTAAAAGTGGGTGGGGCTTAATCGCGAGTAGGGGGCGGGGCTTAACATAAATGTGAAAAAGTGTTAGTAATAGGCTGGGGAAGGAGGAGAAGTGGGAGGGAAATGCAAGTTTACAGTGTGAGGGGTTTTAACACACTCCATGAGAGGTAAAACTTGATACAGAACCCTGTGGCAGTCAGTGGGTTAAGTGTGAATCTGATGGCTGTCTGTCCTGTGTCTTGCATGGCAAATGGTGACAGTGAAGAAGTAATTCAGCAATGAGGGCCTACCTTAACCCTTTGAGTGCCATTTTGTTCCCCTGGTGATGCAGCACCGTTCAGTGGCTTTACTACAGGTCCTGCTGAGGCCACTGGGAGTCAAAGTGAGTGACTGTGTGTCAGCCATCTTTCTTTCTGGCTTTGTGTGTGTGGTGGTGCTGTGTGAGTGTGTATGTGTGTGTTATACCTGTGAACTTTGACTTGTGGAGTCCCTCATGTGGTGCTGATGTGGAGAGAGCAATGGGGCAATCTGTGTTAAAAGGGGGCGGGGCTTAATCTCGAGTAGGGGCGGGGCTTAACATAAATGTGGAAAAGTGTTAGTAATAGGCTGGGGAAGGAGGAGAAGTGGGAGAGAAATGCAAGTTTACAGTGTGAGGGGTTTGAACACACTCCCTGAGGGGTAAAACTTGATACACAACCCTGTGGCAGTCAGTGGGTTAAGTGTGAATCTGATGGCTGTCTGTCCTGTGTCTTGCATGGCAAATGATGACAGTGAAGAAATAATTGAGCAATGAGGACCTACCTTAACCCTTTGAGTGCAATTATGTTCCTCTGGTGCTGCACTACAGGTCCTGCTGAGGCCTCTGGGAGTCAGGGTGAGTGACTGTGTGTGTGTGTGTGTCTGTTTGGTGCTGTGTAAGTGGGGCATGTGTTTGTGTGGTGCTGTGTAAGTGGGGCATGTGTTTGTGTGGTGCTGTGTGAGTGGGGCATGTGTGTGAGTGGGGCATGTGTGTTTGTCTGTGGTGTAGGAGCAAGTGGCGGCCATATTGTTTTTTTCTGACTTTGATAGTGGTGGGCGGGCTGCATAGTGGGGGCGGGCCAACTCCCTGCATGACTGAATCACCCAATAGGAGTAGTAACTCATGCATTATGCCTCCCCTGGGTGTGTTTTGGCAGGCACAAAGTCTTCTTTTATATATATAGATATATTTAGCTTATATCTTTGTGCCATTTATATTTTATATATATTTTTTATTTATATTATTAGATCTAAGAGCTTATTTCCTTTCTTTGTTTTTGCTATTTGACAGTGTCTATTTCTTCCCTGGTCACAGCGAAATAGAGCAGCTGGATCTAATGTTTTAATAGTGTATAGATAGAGCGCCATTCATCACCATATTTTTTGCATTTTATCCCTTTAAGTATAGGGTATTAAGCATAGCATTTTGCGTATAGCATTATGCGTATTGCATATTCTTTACAGTGTTTTGCTTTTAGCATTTTGCGTATAGCATATTGGATTTTGTGTAATTCGTTTTGTAAATAGCGTATATCGTTTTGTGCATTGCTTTTTGCGTACTGTGTATAATTCATATAGCATTTTGTGTATTGCGCAGAGCATTTAGCATAGCATTTTGCATTTGGCATTTTGCATATTCCGCTTTGCGTATAGCATAGAGCATTTTGCATATAGAATTTTATTTTTTTTATTTTTATTTTATCAATTTGTAATATAGCATTTTACATTGCGTATAGCATTTTGCGTATCATGTTTTTTTGCATTTTGCTTATAATCTGCATAGTCTGTATACCATTTTGCGTATTACTTATAGCATTTTGCATGCATCATATTGTGTTTAGCGTTTTGTGTGTTGTGTTTTGCGCATTTCTTATAGTGTATTAGGTATACTGATTTGCTTATTGCGTTGTACTGTATTGCATGTGTATTGTGTGTGTGTGTGTGTGTATTTTGTTTTGTGTGCATTGTATATACTGTGTACATTGTGTGTATTGTGTTTTCTGTACTGTGTATATTGTGTCTGTGTGTATTGTGTGTGTATTATCTATATTGTGTATGTGTATTGTCTATATTGTGTGTGTTTGTATGCATTGTGTCTGTGTGTATTGTGTTTATTGTGTGTTGCATGTGTTGTATGTATTGTTGGTGTGCATCTTGTGTTTGTGTGCATATTGCATGTGTGTGTATTTGTATTGCATGTGTTCTGTGTGTATTGCATGTGTACTGTGTGAATTGTATGTGTATAGAAGGCCCCACAATTCCTTACAGACATTTTCACAGGTGCCCCCCACCCTCCATAAATGGAAGAGTGGGACAGGCAGTATAGAGGAGACTTGAATAACTCCTCCTTACTGCCACCCCTGGGGGGGCGAGGTGCCAGGCACTGAGAATTTGGCTCACATGATGTAAATATATATATATATTTATGTGTCTTGGCATCAGTTTTTTACACATTTTTATGGTAATATATATTAATTTATTATTATTATTTTTATATACAATTTTATTCTATCAGGTTTTAAAATTATTATTACTATTATATATGCAACATTTTTGACTACAGGGCCGGACTGGCCTAACAGGATACTAGGAAAATTCCCAGAATGCCGCATGCACTGGGCTTCCCTGGGGCTGTTTTACAATCCAGAAGCAAAGCAATCTGCGGCAGCAAGGTGACAGGGTGAAAATCCTCTTTCCCTGCCTATTTTCCCACTTTTTTATTGTAAGATTTGGTGGTGTGTACAAGTGTATTACATTGCGCCACAACAATATAATTGTCATTAATGTTTGTTTAAACTTCAGAAGATGTATTTATAAAACAGCAAGTCTCAGTCTCAATAAAATGTGTTTTGTTTAAGATTTTAAAAAAAGTTTTAAAAAGATTAAAAAAAAAAAAAAAAAAAGTTGCTCTTAGCAGGTCAGAAATGGACCTGCTTTTATCCTCCCCAATGCTCCAGCGGTGAAGGGATTAATACCACCAACTCTGGCCTCTGATACTTCATTTGTGTGTCTGGTCTCAGCTTCTCTCTCTCCTTTACTCTCATAGTAAGGAAGAGAGAGGCAGAGAACAGTCACAAAGGCAGTGTGTAAAACACATTGCCTTTGTTAATGAAAATGCCGGTACATGTGATCGCTCCTGGCAGGCAGAAGAGACAAACACTGAAACTGAATGCTCCGGTCCCGGATCGCTCAGTTTCATCTTCTGCAGAATGACAGCAAAGTGCATACCTCCCAACATTACAAATTGACAAAGAGGGACACTTGTGTTTTATGGGGTATTGCTGGGGGTGTGGCTGGTGGGTGGGGCATTACCAAGAATTTTGAGGCTATTTCATGACCTATTGATACCTCCTTGTGTAACCTAATAAATGACTTCTAACATGACCAAAGTATTTTATTTACACAGGCTAATTTATAAACACATATACTGACATTTAAACAAACAATAATGTGAGTTTTATTGCTTTAGAGCAGTATGATACACTTATATATACACCTCACCAGTATGATCTCCTAAACACAGGGACACCAGGGTGATACACTTCTATACACACCACACAGTCTGATCTCCTAAACACAGGGACACCAGGGTGATACACTTCTATACACACCACACAGTCTGATCTCCTAAACACAGGGACACCAGGGTGATACACTTCTATACACACCACACAGTCTGATCTCCTAAACACAGGGACACCAGGGTGATACACTTCTATACACACCACACAGTCTGATCTCCTAAACACAGGGACACCAGGGTGATACACTTATATACACATCACACAGTCTGATCTCCTAAACACAGGGACACCAGGGTGATACACTTATATACACACCACACAGTCTGATCTCCTAAACACAGGGACACCAGGGTGATACACTTATATACACACCACACAGTCTGATCTCCTAAACACAGGGACACCAGGGTGATACACTTCTATACACACCACACAGTCTGATCTCCTAAACACAGGGACACCAGGGTGATACACTTCTATACACACCACACAGTCTGATCTCCTAAACACAGGGACACCAGGGTGATACACTTCTATACACACCACACAGTCTGATCTCCTAAACACAGGGACACCAGGGTGATACACTTCTATACACACCACACAGTCTGATCTCCTAAACACAGGGACACCAGGGTGATACACTTCTATACACACCACACAGTCTGATCTCCTAAACACAGGGACACCAGGGTGATACACTTATATACACATCACACAGTCTGATCTCCTAAACACAGGGACACCAGGGTGATACACTTATATACACACCACACAGTCTGATCTCCTAAACACAGGGACACCAGGGTGATACATTTATATACACACCACACAGTCTGATCTCCTAAACACAGGAACACCAGGGTGATACACTAATATATACACCACACAGTCTGATCTCCTAAAAAGAGGGACATCAGGGTGGGAAGGAGGGATAGGGGGATTTAGGTCTAAAAGAGGGACTGTCCCTCCTAAAGAGGGACACTTGGGAGGTATGAGCGTGCACTGAGGTGCTCTGCTATCATTTAACCCATGACGTCACCGGACCATCACAGGTCCTTGTGGGAAGTTTACCCATGATGGTCCTGGCACGTCATGGGTCGCTAAGGGATTAATGCATGACGGTCCTGGTTATCTTTACAATAAAGTCTATGCTTCTATGAGGCAGCTTGTATCTCATCTCGTTTGGAGCGCTACTACCAATGTTGGATGCAGCTGATTTGCTCCCATTTTGCTTTTGTGCAGACGACCCTCAATCTTTTTTTTTAGTAAAGTAAACAGAAATCTTTTATTAACCCTTTGAGTGTCAGGGGACTTTCCTGTGTTATTCTATAGAGCTTATGATTTAGAAATCTTACTGCCTAAGCTCCACAGAATAGGAATTGAAGAAGTTATATCACTGGAGAAGTTATCACCTCTTTATCATCTTTTTTTTTTCACACCTTAGTGCATCCCCTCCTACACTTTCCTTGCCAAACAAGACAAGAGTCCTTCCACTGCTGAGAGACACATTGTCTCAGGAAAGTCACCACAGCTGGAGAATCAGCCTCTGTCCCTGGTGACCTAGTAATGAACACTGAAAACTGGAGTATCCAAGGCAGATCTGGAGTAGGGTGACTAATGTCCCAGATTGGCCAGGACAGTCCCTGAATTTAGATCTGTGTCCCTTGTCCCGGGCAGCCCCTTCTGGAACAATACAAGGCCCTGAAATGAAGACTCCAGATAACAGAGTTCTAAACACTTCCTGTCTACTGTGACAGGAAGTGATGCCTCTGCTGGGCTACAATAAAATGGCTTCTAGACAGAGCTCTAGACACTAGAGAGAGAACAGAGCCTTGATTCTAACATCAAACAGGAGCTGCATTGTGATTTTGTTGTTGTGTAATGCTAGTCTAAGGACTTGGGTGAGATGTACATTATCATGTAGCACACCACAGGAATCGCTTTCTGTCAATGGGCAGTTCTCCCTCTAGTGTTTAAAACTGTGTGGTGCACAGAGAAAGAGCGGGTTGCTCACTGATATCCAGTGATGTATCCATCCCACATATCTGCACTAGTGCTGGGGACAAGTGATCTACTGCTCTTGTCTCCTCAGTGGGCAATGTGGTCACTCTAATCCGGAGAGTTCCTAGGTATGCACCGGAATCAAAGAAACAGCTGCTGTCCACAGACATAAGGTCCAAAACAAATTTAAATAAATAAATTTGTATTACTAGTATACAAATATAAAAATCTAAGGCCTACTTTTGCGTATTTCCCTGTACAATTACACTTTATCAGACACTAGCAACGCTGGCACTTCTTTGCCTGTGCAGTTAAAGGGATAGTAACCCCCTCCAACAACTTGACTCGAAAAATACAGCAAGCATACAAACATACTGAACGCACTTAGTCCCATCTCTCAAACCGTTATGGTTTGAGATATGTAAGGCAAGACAGTCCTCCGGTCCCTCCCCCTTCTGCCTGACGAGCTGTAAAGCTGTCAGAGGCAGAGTCCGGTCGGCTGACTTTCGGCGGTTTTGCAGGAGCTCTGACATCTAGATATCTCCGTATAATTACTTCATAGGAATGGTCTACAACATGTGCTTGCAAGCCAGGCACATGTTTTAGACCATACCCATGAAGTAATAATACGGAGGTATCTAGATGACAGCGCTCCTGCAGAGCCGCCGTCTGGTGCTAGAAGCCGGATCTCATGACGTCCGCTATACAGCGGACGTATGAGAAGGGGGAGGGAGCGGAGGTCTGTCTTGCCTTACATCTCTCAAACCATAAAGGTTTGAGAGATGGGACTAAGTGCATTCGGTATGTTTGTATGCTCGCTGTATTTTCGCGTCAAGTTGTTGGGGGGGGTTACTATCCCTTTAATAAAACAAATTTTAAAAAAGACCCATGCAGTTGTATGTATGACTAAATAAGAATGTTTTATAAAGGAAGTGTGTTATGAAGACAGACACTACAGGAGACGTCCTAAACAGGAGTAGCAATTATGTGTGTTATCCATTGCACTGCAGCCCAATGCATTGGATACATGTCTGGCACTAATAGGGATAAAAAACTTAAAAGTCGATTTACCTGTAGGACTGTTTTCCTCTGACATCCAGACGAATCCAGAAAGGACGCAATGTTTTCAATGACTGAATTGTTGAATTTTCAGTGCTTCTCCCTTTCAGGTCCAAAAAGGTCTACAACGCATTACGAAGCACTACATTACACAACTCTCCATCACTGAGTGTGAGTGTGTGTATGTGAGCATGTAAGAGCGTGTGAACATGATTGAGCACGTGAGTGTTTTGATTGTAGTGTGTGTTTTAAGTCTAGCATATTGCATATTTCATTTTGCATATTGCATATAGAGTATACCATATTGAGTATAACATTTGGCATATAGCGTTTTGCAAAAAGCCTTTTGTGTGTTCCGAATTGTGCTTTGTGTATTGTGCATAGCATTTTGCATATAACATTTTGCAAAAAGTGTTTTGATTATTATGTAAAGAGTTTTGTGAAAAGTCTTTTGGATATAGCGTTTTGCATATTACATAAAGTATATTCCCTGTCGTCCAATATAGGATACTGGTAACTTTGGGTAGGCGATTGCCCCGTTAAGTAGGCAGGAACAATTCTTGAAGAAAATGCTGGGTGGAGCCTACCTCCTGTCCTTAGCTGCATCTAGCCACTCCCCCCCGCAGTAAGATTTGTTCCTTGATGAAGATACAAGGCGAGAGAACAGTTCTGCTATAGTTTTAGCTTATTTTTTGTTTTCTGTTAGATATGGAATACCACCATTAGGCGGATTACCATTACTGACATTCCCTAGTGGATAGCTCAGTTTCCAGGTGCAATGGTGGACCTATCAACCCTGGGAGGAAAATCTTGCTTAGCAAGTTCTTTCCCTAGGAGTTGTCCACTGAGGCTTCTTCTTAATCAATGGTAATCTGAAGACAGAAGACCTGCTGAAAAGGTGAGCAACCCTTTGACTGCTGAGGTCCACTTGTCCCACGCTTCCCCTCAGCACAGGGGTCTCCTTTGGAGTTCCCATTACATACTCCTGCACTCAATGAGTTTGTCTGTATGTCTGTTGGGGGTTTGGAGCTGAGTTTCTGTGGTAAATTAACCCTTTGTCTGCTGAACTGGCATCCTTTAGGGTGTTTTTAGCACTTTTCCCTTCAGGGTATAGTGTTTATTTGCTTTTGACATGTTTTATGATGCTTTTATAACTTTTTTTGCCTCAGTGTAAAACTTTACAAATCTTTACCGCATAGACGCCACGCTCCATTTATCTGAATTTACATTTTGGGTCATATCTCTGCAACTGCTCAACATAGCGACTTCAGAGATGGGTAATTTTGTTTGTCTGCCCTTGGTTATTATCCGGTCAACGTTTTGTGTGTTTTGGGGGGCTCAGGGTGCTTCGGGCACTGTTGAGGTACTTTTTAGGGAAAACTACATTTCCCATGAGCGCTTGCTTCGAATGCTCTTTCATATAGGCTCCCGTTGCGGCAGCCATTTTCTGCTTTCCCTTCATGAGTATCCTATGCAGGGCTTGGACTCTCCTTCTCTCCTCAGCAGATTAACCCTTCGCCTGCCAGATAAGGGCAAATTAGCAATTTTCTGGGGTGAATTTTTAATCTTACACATTGTATTGGGTTGTTCCTTATACTTTGGATGTTTTGACACTGTGAGGATGTCAACTCCGTTGGAACTTGGGGCTAGACCTAAGACTAAGGATACTGGGGTGTCTGTGTCCCCCATTGCTCACTGCTCCTCATGTCAGTCAGGGTTACCTAGAGAATACTCAGGTCATTTATGCCCAGCATGCGCTGCTGCCCCTGCATCTCCCCCAGGGACCTCCAGCTATGCACTTGAGCCACTGTGGATGCAAGAGTTTAAGGCCACTACTAGAGACCTAAGGTCTACCTTACAACTCCTTCCATCCCAATTACAGGGGGCCTTCCAGTCTTGGAAGCCCCCTACTCCTGTCAGATCTTCCCTACCAAAACTGCAGGGTGTCCCTGATGTATCAGACTCTTCTGAGGAGGGACTCTTGGTGGATTCTGATGAGGGGGAATGTTCTGCGGTGGTCTGTTCCCAATTCTTTGGGGACCCCTTTGAAGCTGATCCTGATCCCTCTGCTGAGGGCCTGATCAGGGCAGTGTTAAACATGCTAAACATGCCCTTGGTTACAGAGGTTCCCACAGACCCCTCTGATGTGTTTCAGGAGCCTAAGAAGCAGTCTACCTATTTTCCACCTAACCTCACTCTTGACTGTCTTGTGTCTGACGAGTGGAAAGCTCCTGACAAGAAGCCTTCTGTATCTAAGAAGTTTGCTAAGTTGCACCCCTTTTCTGAAGCGGCACTAGCTCAATGGGCTTATCCACCCAAGGTGGACGCTCCAGTCTCTAGACTTTCTAAGTCCACTGCTTTGCCTGTGGCAAACGCATCTGTCCTCAAGGACTGGACTGACAGGAAGCTTGTGGCATCCCTGAAAACCATCTTTGCTACACCTGGTACTTCATTGCACCCGGCGTTCGCCGCTGCTTGGGTGAACAGGGCCATTGCAGTTTGGACTGAACAGCTGACCGTGGCTGTCCATCAGGGACCTCTGACTGCTGATATGTTGCGGCTCCTTGCCAACATCTCTGAAGCTCAGCATTATGTTTCCACTGCTATCTTTGATGCCACCCGTTTAGTGGCTAGAGATTGTACCATGTCTGGCTTTTTGGCTCAAGATCTGGTCTGCTGACACCACCTCTAAGAAAGCCTTGCTTTCATTACCTTTTCAGGGTACCTCTCTGTTTGGGCCAGAGCTTAAAGACCTCATTAGCGAGGCCACAGGGGGTAAGAGTACCCTGCTGTTCTTAGTGCCTAGGAAGAAGCCTCCAGCGAAGCGGAATTGGCTTTTTCGTCCCTTTCAGGTGGAGACGTGCACTGCGAACCAGGCAGTTCCCCAGGCTCCACTCTCCTTATCCAAGCCCAAACAACAATGTAGAACCAAGCAATCCTCCACCAAGACCAAGGCTTGCAAACCTTCTTTGGCATGACTCGCCGAACCCTGGTTCCCACGCGCCAGTGGGTGGTCGTTTGCACCACTTCCTCAGTGTCTGGACAGACACCTTGGTGGATCCGTGGGTTTTGAAGGTTGTGTACAGTGGTATAGGATACTTTTCACCTCTCTTCCCTCGTTCAGGTTCTTTCCTTCTCACACTCCTCAGGGAGCGGAGAAGCGTCGTCTGTTCCACTGCACCATCCAGACCCGTTTGGACAAGAAGGTTCTGGAACCAGTTCCAGTATAGGAAAGAGGTTCGGGTTTTTACTCCAACATGTTTGTGGTTTCCAAGAAAGTCTGCAGCTATCATCCAATTTTGGATCTCAGTTCCTTTGTGGTCAAGACTCACTATCCCCAGGAGTTCCTGAGGACAGTGATCGCAGCCATGTCTCCTGGGGAATTTCTTGCTTCTCTGGATCTTCAGGATGCATTCCCGCGTATTGCCATTCATCCAGAGAACCGGCAATACCTCAGGTTTGCTTGCAACCAAGGGCATTTTCAGTTTTCTGCTCTTCCCTTTGGTCTGACCACAGCTCCCCAGGTTTTCAATTGCATCCCAGTGCATTAGTGGCTGTCCTCCACCGGGACGGCATCAGATTCCACCATAGAAGTGGTTCCGTTTGCCATGGCTCACAGCAGGGAACTTCAGAGGTTTGTGATCCATGTGTGCAGGGGTCAGCCGGATCTATTGAAAATGTCGTTGTCTGTTCCCCTTCACGTGGAGCTGAGTCTGTCGTGGTGGCTCAACCTCTCCAATCTGATGTAGGCAGTCCCTTCCTAATATCCTTCTGGACTACCGTGACAACGGATGCCAGCCTTTCTGGCTGGGGAGTGGTCCTGGGTCACAGCAATGCCCAAGGTCGGTGGTCTCCGGAGGAATCTCTCCTTCCCATCAATATGTTGGAGCTTTGAGCGAAATTTCATGCTCTTCACCACTGGACACGCCACCTGGAGGGGTGCCCAGTCAGAGTCCAGTCCGACAATGCCATGCCCGTTGCTTACATCAACAAGCAAGGTGGTACAAGAAGTCTCGCAGCTTGGTTGGAGGACAAAGCTATTTTAACCTGGGCAGAAGAACATGTTCCTGCCATTTCCGCAGTTCATATTCCCAGTGTAGACAACGTGTTGGCGGACTTCCTAAGTTGACACACAGTGAACAGCGGAGAGTGGGAACTGAATCAAGAAGTGTTCAACCTCATTGTTCAAAAGTGGGGACTTCCTTGCATCAACCTGATGGTGACAAGGCACAATCGGAAGGTTCCATTGTTTTGCTCCCTCTGGAGGGACCCTATAGCTCTGGCAGTGGACACCATGTCGATCCCATGGCACTTCCCTCTGGCATACATCTTTCCTCCCATTCCCATTCTACACAGGGTGTTGCGGAAACTGCATCTGGAGGGCTCTCCGGTCATTCTGATTGTTCCGTACTGGCCTCCTCAGGCTAGGTTTCCGGAGCTCCTGGATCTCTCAGTGGCGGAGCCCTTTCAGCTTCCCCAACGTCCATATCTTCTTCTGCAGGGGTACCTGTGGAAGGAAGATGTAGACTGTCTGGGTTTGACGGCATGGAAATTGAATCCTCAGTACTGAAGAAAGGTTTTTCTTCGGGTGTAGTTGCCCATATGCTTAGTATCCGAAAACCTGTTTCCTCTAAGGTGTACCATGGAGTCTCATCTTCCTTCCTCTCCTGGTGCGCTGATAAGGATCTATCCCAGGAATCTGATCTGCCCACAGTCCTGTCCTTCCTACAGGATGTTGTGGACAAGGGCCTCAGCTTGAGTTCCCTCGAGGCTCAGACTTCTGCTCTCTCTGTTTTCTTTCAGTTTAACTCCCTGTTCGTCATTCCTGAGGGTCCCTGGGCAGGGAGACCGGCATCCAAGGTGACTATAGCATCTTGGATTAAGTCTACTATTCGTAAGGCTTACAAACAGTGGAAGAAGCCTGTTCCATTCAGGGTTTTGGCTCATTCCACTAGATCCATTGGTGCATCTTGGGCTTACAAGAATCAGACCTCAGCTGATCAGTTGTGAAAGGCTGCCACTTGGTCGTCTGTGCACACCTTCTCTAAACACTACCGCGTTGATGTGCTGGCATCGGCTGATGCTAGTTTTGTAAGGAAGATCCTGGAGGCAGCCTTGCCTGTCTAGGTTCTCCTTTCGTCTCTTCGGTACTCATTCACTTTTGAGTCCAGTTGGCTCTAGTTCTGTGTGCTGTGCTACAGTTCCTGGGGTGTTTATACCCCGGTTTTGTGTCCATTGGAGTAATCAAATAGCTTCACAGTGGAATATTGTATTAAGTAAACCTGGAGTAATCAAATAGCTTTACAGGGGAATATTGTACTAAGTAAACCTGGAGTAATCAAATAGCTTCACAGGGGAATATTGTACTAAGTAAACCTGGAGTAATCAAATAGCTTTACAGGGGAATATTGTACTAAGTAAACCTGGAGTAATCAAATAGCTTTACAGGGGAATATTGTACTAAGTAAACCTGGAGTAATCAAATAGCTTTACAGGGGAATATTGTACTAAGTAAACCTGGAGTAATCAAATAGCTTTACAGGGGAATATTGTACTAAGTAAACCTGGAGTAATCAAATAGCTTTACAGGGGAATATTGTACTAAGTAAACCTGGAGTAATCAAATAGCTTTACAGGGGAATATTGTACTAAGTAAACCTGGAGTAATCAAATAGCTTTACAGGGGAATATTGTACTAAGTAAACCTGGAGTAATCAAATAGCTTTACAGGGGAATATTGTACTAAGTAAACCTGGAGTAATCAAATAGCTTCACAGGGGAATATTGTACTAAGTAAACCTGGAGTAATCAAATAGCTTTACAGGGGAATATTGTACTAAGTAAACCTGGAGTAATCAAATAGCTTCACAGTGGAATATTGTATTAAGTAAACCTGGAGTAATCAAATAGCTTTACAGGGGAATATTGTACTAAGTAAACCTGGAGTAATCAAATAGCTTTACAGGGGAATATTGTACTAAGTAAACCTGGAGTAATCAAATAGCTTCACAGTGGAATATTGTATTAAGTAAACCTGGAGTAATCAAATAGCTTTACAGGGGAATATTGTACTAAGTAAACCTGGAGTAATCAAATAGCTTTACAGGGGAATATTGTACTAAGTAAACCTGGAGTAATCAAATAGCTTTACAGGGGAATATTGTACTAAGTAAACCTGGAGTAATCAAATAGCTTTACAGGGGAATATTGTACTAAGTAAACCTGGAGTAATCAAATAGCTTTACAGGGGAATATTGTACTAAGTAAACCTGGAGTAATCAAATAGCTTTACAGGGGAATATCGTACTAAGTAAACCTGGAGTAATCAAATAGCTTTACAGGGGAATATTGTACTAAGTAAACCTGGAGTAATCAAATAGCTTTACAGGGGAATATTGTACTAAGTAAACCTGGAGTAATCAAATAGCTTTACAGGGGAATATTGTACTAAGTAAACCTGGAGTAATCAAATAGCGTCATAATGAAATATTGTACTAAATAAACCTGGAGTAATCAGTTACTTCATAGAGTAATATTGTACTAAATAAACCTGGAGTAATCAGATGCTTCATAGGGGACACATAAAAAACTCAGCAGAATTAACCAATTGAGCTCCGGAGAAGTATTCAATGCACTGAGCTGCAATGCGTTGGATACCTCTCTGGTACTTAAGAGGTTAAATGAGGCTTCTAACCCCTTGAATTGTTTGGAGGTCTCCAACAGATTGAGAAGGAATTTGTTTGGTGAACTCTCTATCATCCAAGGGGTTAAATGAAAGGTAACCTTTTATTTCTACTTTACTTATTCTGCAAGAGCATAATATGTCAAAACAAACTGCCTACGCTTTTATTATTCTTTTTTTTAGTCTTCACCTATTTTTTTTAAAAAAACTTTATGTATTTGACAGTTAGGTCAGTGGCAAGGTCAAATTTACATCCCAGGTTCACCTATGCAAGGCAATCTAGGTGCCCTTAGCCCCACCCATGGCCACACCTCCAATACTCAAATGAACTCCACCCCCTGCACCATCCACTGTTTTCTGGCACAGAAAACATCCTTGGCCTATAAAAAAGATAGAAAAAAAAACATGACATTGTCCTACAATGCATTGGAGATCTCTCTAGTATCCAAGGAGTTAAATAATAGCTTTGAAAAGCTTCAATTGCCTTTAAAAGGATATATAAACTGGTGCAGGTATGTTGAGATTGCTCTTGCCGCACCCACAGAATGTGGGCGTGACCAGCACAGCCAAAGCTCTGCCCCTAAAAATCTGGAGATCTAAACCGTTTCCTACTCTGCCTACTGGGAAATCCGAATCTGCTCATTGGATTTCTGAATCCAGGGAGATCTGTGTCTTTGACAGGGGTGGTAGGGATATTTATACAATACTGCAGGTCTCCTTGCACCACTGATTGTTTTGTAGGCTGTAGACTCAAAGGCACCTTTTGTACATTGTTTCACTTGTTTTTTTTTACATTCTTTCTTTACATTGCTGCATTCTGTTTTCTTCCACAGCCCCACATAGAATTATTTCTAAAAAAAATTCACCTAGCTGTCTGTCAGGGAAGTGTAAAATAAATAGATGAAAATAAAAAAATAAAAAACAATATATAATAAAACATGTATGGGATTTGGCTTTATATGTTATACACTTGTAGATTATGTAAAGTCAGAATAAAGTGTTGCTGTTTCTTTAACCTTGTAATGACCGATGATGTGCCAAGACCTTTATGACAGTCCTTGCATTAAAGGGGATGTATCACCCCTATACAAGTTAGCCTGAATAGTTACATTACATAGCGAATATGTGTAAAAGTTTATTAATTAATTGACGGAGGCTTTCTGTCTGTAAGCTGGAGTCGTCTCATTGGCAGAGATCGATATCTAGCCAATCAGAGCACTCCAGCTTACAGAAAGAAATCCTCCATCTTCAGAGGAGGCTGGATAGAGGGAGGGGAATAGAGGCTGAGTGACGGACTGCGGTTACAGAGCAGGCAACCTCAGTCTATGCGGAATTTGGTGCAGGGCATCGTTTATTACTTCAATTTAGACCAACTAGAGCTTTAAAAATAGAAATTAATAAACTTTTACACATATTTGCTATGTAATGTAACTATTCAGACTAACTTGTATAGGAGTGATACATCCCCTTAAAGGACCTGTGATGGACCTGCCACATAATGACTTTTTATTATCACATCGCTCCTACAACACACAGTTGATCATTGAGAGAGTGTAAAACCGACTGCTCCGAGATCGGAGAGCTGGTATCTGTGATCACTTACAATTACTGGTTCTCCAAACAGCCCCCCCACAAAAAAAAATAACTTTGGTCCTCCAGTGCACCCTGCCCCTGGACCTCACAGTCCTTAAGGGGTTATAAGCCCTATTTACATTAACGGGAATGTGGGTGATGGTTTGTCTCCTTTAATGCAATTTGGTTCTCCAGAACTGCAACAGTTTTACTTCATACATCAACCTCAATGGAAGTCTATTTTTTGTTTTAATGTGAAAAAAAACTGATTTAAAACCCCGTTATCTGTGCAAAAATTCAAGTTGAAAACATGCCCAGTAGCCTACTTCCTGCTTGCAGCACTGCCTCTGCTCCCGTCCCACTACCCAGCATCCTCCAATGACGGAGGCTTTCTTTCTCTAAGTTGGAGAAATCTCATTGGCAGAGACTGATATCTAGCCAATTAGATCGCTCCAGCTTAGAGAAAGACATCCTCCATCATCGGAGGATGCTGGGTAGTGGGATGGGAGCAGCCTCTGAGCGGCAAGCGGAAGTAGGCTGCTGGGCACCTTTTAAACTTGAATTTTTGTGTAGCTAATGGTTTTTTTTTTCAAAAATGACTTACATATTAAACTTTTTTGCTATATGCTCTATCTAATGAGCATTAGATATATATATGTGATAGATCCACTTTAAATGAGACTAACCCCATAAGTGGTAAACAGGTTTCTACAGTATTTAGTGTGTTAACCCTTTGAGTGCCAGAGAAGTATCCAATGCATTGTGGTGCAATACACTGCATACCTTTCTGGCACTCAAAGGGTTAAGAGAGCTGTAGAGATAAATGGGATGGGGAGGGCAGGGCTGGATTTACCTTCCAGGCTCCGCTAGGCAAGTATGGTTGCCACCTTTTCTTAAAAAAAAAATACCGGCCATGGCATTCTCTCCATAGACTTAAAGGGATAGTAATACTTCGTTTTAACTTTATTTTATTTTGTAGGCATTAAAAAAACATGAAGAATGATATAAGTCTTATCTCTCAATCTTTTATGGTTTATGAGATATTCACAAGCAAAGTTTCCCCTCCCGCCCCTTTTACCTAGTGTAAGCCATCTCTTCTCAGATGTGGAATCCAGTCCATAGACCAGACAGATAACAGAAGGGGACAATTTTCTTTGTATGAAAACAATGAAAACCCTTCCCCCCCCTTGACAAGTTTTTCAGCTTTTTCCCTTATCTTAATTGAAGATTGTCCCTCTCTGCAGTCTACCTGGACATCTCCCTTCTGATCTGGTTGAACAGGGAGGGATACTTTGTTTGTGAATATCTCTTAAACCATAAAGGTTTGAGAAATAAGACATATCATTCTTCATGTTTTTTTAATGCCTGCAAAATAAAATAAAGATAAAACGAAGTATTACTATCCCTTTAACATTGAACAGAAGCCAATTTTTTTACCAGCTTGCCAGTAAAATACCGGCTGGGAGGCAACCCTATAGGCAAGGCACTCTGGGCACCCTTTTCTCCATCCATGACCACACCCCACTCCTCACATGACCACACCACCAGTCTCCTCCACTGTTTCCTGGCACAGAATGTACCTTTGGCCTACAACAAGCAAGGACATACAAGTTTTAACCCCTTGGTTGTTAGAGAGATCTCCAGTGCATTGCAGAGATCTCACTAGCATTCAAGGGGTTAAATAATAGCCCGTAAAGACGTGTATGAGCTACTGCATGGATACAGAGAGTGCTCTGGCCCCACCCACAATTCAGAATGTGGGTGTGGTCAGCACAGCTCAAGCGCCTCTCAAAATTTGGATTTCTAGGCAGGTCCCTAGGCTACCTATTGGGAAATCAGGCCCTGGGGGAGTATGTTACTTATCCTCTTATGCATATGGATCATACTAATTTTTTGTCCCCCAAAAATTGCTCCACTTACTTTATACCATGGATAGACAACATTTGGCTCACCAGCTGTTAGCCAATGGCAGATTGGAGTTGATTAGAGTCGTAGCCTACAACAGCTGGAGAGCCACAGGGTGCCTATCCCTGCATTAACCCATTGTGTGCCAAGAGAGGTATCCAAAGCAGAATGCGTCGGCTACCTCCCTAGTAATCAAAGTGTTAAACACCCCAAACCATCTCTCAGATCCCTTTGGCAGCCTCCCTGGCAGTGTAGGGGTTAGCCGTGACGTCACAGGCGGATTATAATATCCCGCCCCTTTCTGGTCGCTCTCCGCCTGCCCTTCTGGTGACGTCACTTCCGGAAGCTCCGGCTCCTCATTCTCTTTAGTGTTTGCCGTGTTCGTCCCCTTCCTCTCGCCGGTCTCCCGGTACCGACCCCACGCCGCCGCCCTACATGGACTAGAGAGCCCCGCTTGGCTGCTTGCCTTCCCTTCCGCCCAGACCAGGGGCCGCTCGCACAGGGACGGAGACAGAAGGTGAGCCGGGGCCTCGCTCTGCACGCCAGGAGGAAGAGGCCTCGGGCGGGGAGGGGAGCCGGCCTGACACACTGCCAAGTGGAGCCCCTGGCAGGAGGGAGGGCGCCGTCTGTGGGACACACCGGGGCTTCTGTGGAGAGGCTAGGCCGCAGCATCTCTATGGGTGAGAACCGGCTCTCTGTAAAGCAGGGCCGGTCAACATGCTGGAGGATTATGGGAGTTAAAGTCCAGCGACTGCTGGAGGTCCTCACGTTGATCATCTCTGCTCTATACTGTGTGCCACCTATGCTGTCTCTCTGCAGCTGCTGAGGACTACGATTGGATGACGGAGGGTTAGGTTGATGGTTGTTGTAGTCCACAACAGCTGGAGGGCCTCTGTTTTTCCAAACCCCAGTGCCAAGCATCTTTATATACATGTTTAGTATATGTGTGTATATATATATATATAATTACATTTCTGAACAGGGTTGGACAAAAATATATAAAATCCCTCCAAAAACTAGGAACCAGAAGCAAAATTTGTGACATTGGCTCACATCTGTGCCCTGTTGTCTAAATTTCCATCCTCTATCTGCATATTCAGAAGCCACCTTATACTAGTGGGCACCAATATATATTCCTATATTTCCAATGATGTTAAATATGTTTAATGCTACAGAAGTCTTTAGGGCATTGATTTGTAATGGGGTCTGCTAGTAATGAAGGCTTTAAATTCCCCTTTTTAAAGTATTAGATTTAAGAATGTGTTTTGTCACGTGGTGCATATGGATTGCTCCAGAATTGCACCTGATTTGGTTTGCTTGACAATAGCACGGTTATCTATATGTATCAAGCATGAATTATTTATGAAGTTTATACATATAAATTTACATGAACAGTTAAAACATTTATGTATCATGCATAGCCACACTTGACATTATTAGGCAATATGTTTCTGCTTTGTTGGACCCTTCCTATTGGGCAGTGACATTTCTGTCTTAACACTTTACATGTCACAACCATTGCTTTTCATCCAAGGGGATTAATTCATTGATAGGCCTTGGCTTTGTGCACTCTTTAATTCTGAGGCAGAGCGATCTTTTCCTGATGGTGAATGTCAAGACACCCTGGTCTGTATTTGTTAATCAAAAATGAGTTATTCTGGAGTAAAACAACTGCACCAGAGGGGACAAATAAAAATTCTTAATTTTCAATTCTGATGAATAGAGCTTTTAACCCCTTTAGTGCCAAATGTCTCATAGCATTCAGTGTGTTTAAAAGCCTACCTTTATCAATTATTTTACCCTTTAGTGCAATTGGTTTAGTCCAGGATAACACCAGCTTGCCGCTATACACAAATAACCATATTTATAAAAGCAAAGTGGAGCAATTGTCAAGCAAACAAAGTACAGTATATGTAGCAAAAATTCACAGTGAATACATCTGAATTTTAGGTCTTCAACACACTGCTTTGAGCTGGGGAGTTCTGGCAACTCATGACCCGGGGAGAAAATGCAATTAAAGGGATAGTAATTTTGAGGTATTACTATCTCTTATATTGAAGCCCTTGTAAAACTGAATTAAATGCCACCAGCGGCATCTCTGAAACCTTTATGGTTTGCGAGATATCTGCTTTTAAACTTCTCTCCCCCCCCCTGCCTCTCCACTGACGTCATAGTTTTTGCTGCAGCAGGGGAATCCGGTCCCGGGACCGGCGGATGCGCTTTAACACAGCCGAGATCTCGTTATGGAAGACAAGATCCTTCACTAAAACGGTCTTGTGCTTGGTTACCAAGCACACGTAGAAGACCATTTTAGTGAAGGATTGTTTCTTCTATAATGAGATCTGGCTCTGCTGAAGAGCCTCCGCTTGATTCAAAGAAGAGACTTCCCTGGTGCAGCAAGAACGCTGACTTCAGCGGAGAAGCACGGGGGCGCAGAGTTTAAAAGCGTCTATCTTGCAAACCATAAAGGTTTGAGAGATGCCGCTGGTGGCATTTAATTCAGTTTTACAAGGGCTTCAATATAAGGGCTAGTAATTTTGAAGTATTATCCCTTTAATTGGCCTGCTCTGCTATTGTTTGAGCCTACTGACCCAGCCTACTCCCTTTGTTCATTTTAAAAGTGGCATTAATGTTGTTGAAGTAAGGCAAGTGATATTGAAATGGGTTTACACTTGATATTGCAGAACTTGCATTATAAGAAACTATAGTGCTCAACAGTGGAAGTGAATTATGCTGCTAGTGGGTCTCCATTTGGATTGTAGCATTATGATCTAATTTGCATAGCTCCATTTCAGTTGTAAGCTCTGTGATATCACTAGTGTAGCTCCATTTACAGCAGCAAGTAGGAAACTGAGTGAAGCCATTGCCATCAAATGCCCCCCAGGCCAGCCCTCCTTTGGCTTTGAGATGCATTGGATATATTGGGATACTTTCCATTTAAAGTGTCTGCTTCCCTGATGATGCTGGGGTGAAAATTTTTCAACACCTTTAGGCAGTTTGGCTTGTCATGTTATGCAGTTGTAGAGTGTGTAGTCAAAAATGTTGATTCTCTTTAATCCCTTAACGACCGGAGGTCCTGGGACATTTCCGTCCCATAAGGACCGCATAGGACCACTTGGACGTGCCGGTACACGTGACCTGTCGCGTGTATCGGCGCGTCATTATGGGGCCTTCGAGATCGCTCCGATCTTGGAGCGGTCAATTTCAGGCCCTATTTTTACTTACAGCGCTCCCGGTAGAGCGCTGTAAGTAAAAAGTACGTGACGTACTATGACCGTCATCGGTCCTTGAGTATTTCAAGGACCGTGACGGTCATAGTACGTCACATGTCGCTAAGGGGTTAAAGCAGTGGGAACTTTCAATCTGTTTTGTTCCATCCATTGTGACATATTATCAACTGTTTAATGTATATAGTTCAATCTCGTGCTTATTCATTCCCATGATAAAATATTTCCTCCACCAAAAGTGGGTTTGTGGAAATGCAGTAGGTTAGTGGAGGTCTTGGAGTATGCATGTCAGTGTCTTCATTTTTTACAGAAATGGCAAAATATTGGTTGCCATCAGACCAAAAAACTAAACCGTGACACATTTGCTGCGATCACAACCCACCAACTTTAGTTAACCGAAACTCTTATGCTTCTCTTAATTCTGTCCTCCTTGCCCATACTGATCTAAACAATAGATCTGCAGAGGTCAAATGGTCATGTGTATTTTGGGGTTTATGAAAGTAAGAAATGAATAACTTTTACAAATGCTGGCTAGGAGACCATGACATTTAAAAGGGCATGATCACTATTCAGGTCTCTTAAAGTGATAGTAATACTTCGTTTTAGGTTTATTTTATTTTGTAGGCATTAAAAACTCATTGAGAACAATATTAGTCTTATCTCAAACCTTTGTGGTTTGAGATATATTCCCAAGCAAAGTTTCCCCTCACTGACCGAAACGGTCAAGTCTGCCATCTAGCTGTCAGATTTGGAATCCAGTCTGCAGAGCGGCTGTGGCTCTACGGCAGAGCCGAGATCGCTAGATATAAAATTAACTACTTCACTGGAATGGTGTACAAAGTGTGCTTGCAAACCAGATGCCCTTTGTACACCATTCCAATTAAGTAGTTATTTTTATATTTTGTGATCTCTGTTGTGCTGTAGAGCTGCTGCTCTGCGGACCGGATTGCAAATCTGTCAGCTAGAGCTCTGACGTCACTGAGGGGGAATCTTTGCTTGGGAATATCTCTCAAACCGTAAGAGTTTGAGAGATGAGACTAATATCGTTCTTAATTATTTTTTTTAATGGCTACAAAATAAACCTAAATGTACTGTTACTATCACTTTAATTAGACTAAATGCTGTTTAGTTAATGAGTCCATTGCCTTCACATAAAAACAGATGTATACTGAATTGGTTTCTGTAGTGGTCCTAATCTACCTGTGTGTGTATATAATCTCCCGTTGCCTGATTTCTGCAGAAAATAAGATGTTGGGTATTGTTTTTAACAACTTTCTTTGCACAGAGCTGCCTGTAATCCTTTTTCTGCTGTTGAAATCCTTGGTCAGGAATAGTCTCTTGCCTGTCTTCTGTCTTTCTGTAGAAACATGTCTGCTCTGGTATTGGTAGTCAATATTGGGAGCAGCGCATTCACTCTTTCATATTCTAAACAGATCATGTTGAAGGGATGTATAGGCAACTATGAAGTATTCCTTAACCTTTTGTTGACCTGTTGAGCAACACATGGTTAAACCTTGAGTTCCCTGTGTGTGGGGGGGGGGCTGCTATACATCCCTGAGATTCAAGCTGTTAAATATCTGTTGGCTTTTTGGTAGTTTACAGGACTAACTCATCATCCCTAACTATCTGTTTGACTGGAGTTGTAAAAGTCAACAGCTAGACATGCAAGTGTTCCTTCTCCAATTTTACTCCATATATCTGAAAGTCTGACATTTCCTCTGCTTTATTTGCTGATGTCAGCCTGCAGAATGAATGCATGTTTTACGGCAGGGTTAATTCACTGCTCGCCATCTCCTTACCCCTAGACGGAGCCCTCCCTGTTAATGCAATCTTTCATGCATGTACTGTGAAAAGTAGCCCCTTCGATGTCTGGTTCATCGGCACATTACCTTGGCTAGCCTTCTCCAGAGATCCATAGGACGCCAGTCTAGAGATCAAACTGTACAGATGCACTAGTAATATGTTTGATGCACATTCTAGTGTTTTTCATTGTGCTCATGTCATACAAAGGAGATTGAATGCATTCAAACAAAGAGATAAGTGGGCCGCTTGCTACAAATTAAATGTACTGGATGTGAATAAATGTTTGCCAGAGCGTTTTATGTATGGTCTTTGCCTGAAGGCCTATCGAGCGCACACATTCTGTTGTCCTGTTTTGTGTGTTCTCTTTGTGCAGTCTAATGCAAGACGAAGTAGCATGGTTGGATTTACAAGATCTTTTTGCTTTGAGCTTGGGATCCCAGGCTCCTAAATCCTTCTTTTTTTTTTTTTTTTTTTTCCCTCTCTCCTCCCCTCTGTAGCCTATATTTTGTGGGGTATTTTTATATAAATCGGTGTAAACACCTTCACATTCCTTTTTTGCCTCAAATTGCCCAACCCTACTTTAAGTGCACCTTTTTTGTTTGTGTTGCAATCTAAATACAGTATCTGCAGTTCACAATGCATAGAATTACTTGTACAACATCAGCCTGGGAGACAGATTTTTTTTTTTCTAAGCTTATGGTGTGGTCTGCCTGATAGCCTTTGAAGAAGCCGATCTGGTTGCAGCAAAACGTGTAGGGCAAAGAGTGGGTTAATTACAAATTATTCCAATAGAGTATATGTACTGGCAAAGTTCACAAATTCAACAATTCTCTTTGAATACTTTTGAATGAGCGCTTTTTCTGTCCTTCATTATATATGAAATGTGAGGCGGACGGCTATAGCGATTTATATGCATCAGAGGCTAAAATGCTTCTATAGCATATACAGTTCAGGGGTTGTGTGTTTAACCCTTTGAGTGCCAGAGGGGTACAGAATGCATTGCAAAGCAATGCATTCTTTACCCCTCTGGCACTCAAAGGGGTTAATGTTGATTATAAGTGACTAATACATGAAGTCAGATATTTATAGTAAAATTTAGTTTTATGGGAGAGTATTGATCTGATGATCGTGGTGAATGATCTTATTTTTTATGTATTTTTAATATAACCAAGAATAATGGTTTCCCTAAATGCAGAGTAAAGGTTGTTTTAGTGACCATGACCTCCTTTGACAGATAAAACACTGCTGAACTGAGTTTTAGTCTGTATACAGTGGAGTAATAAAATAATAATAATAATCCTCCCACTTTATCACAGACTTTGTTGCTGTTCACAGATGATTTCTTAAATCTGCATCGCAACAACTTTATTCTTGAGAAATGTATATAAAGTTCAAGCTTCAATTACTTTTGCTAGGATTGATAAGGTTGAATTTTGACCACTGGATATCAAGCAAACAGTATTTTGATCTAGACTTTGTCACTCAGATAGCTCCCTCCCTCAGTGATATAAAAACCGATCTGCCAGCTAGTGTGTGATTGTGACTACCCGCAGACGGTGGTACAAGGCTAGGGTGCCAGATGGTATGCAGTTCTGTTGTGTAACTGGCCAGTGGTGCAAGGTTGGGGTGTTTGGTTTATGTGGTTCTGTGGCTACCAGTGAGATAGCTGGTTACAGTGCATGTGATTCTGTAGCTACCAGTGGGCAATGGATTAAGGCAGGGTTTGGCATAGGTCTGTATGTTTGGGTCCATGATTACCAGTGGAAAGTAGAACATGCACAAATATGCAAATACTCCTTCCACCCCTCCATTTGCTCTTCATCATTATGCAGATATCAGATCAGCCATTGTATCAAGAGTCCTAATCTACAAATGTTTACAGATTGCCCAACACATTGTGACATTCTTTGAGGACTTCCCTTTGTCCCTGTTGATATTGAGCTTAAAGGGATAGTAATGTCTCATAATAAAAGCAGCTCTAATTAATCATCATGTTATTTGGACTTTGAAGAGTGTTTATTTCAATTCTGTCAGAGTAGTAGTTCAAGAGTAATTCAATGACAAGTTATCCCCCTCCCGCCCCATTTACTGATGTAACACTGTTCAGCCAGAGCAGAAGGGAGGTGCCCAGGTAGACTGCAGAGAGGGACAATCTTCAATTAAGATAAGGGAAAAACCTGAAAAGCTTGTCAAGGGGGGCAGGGCTTTCATTGTTCTCATAGGAAGAAGATTGTCCTCTGCTGTTATCTGTCTGGTCTATGGACTGGATTCCACATCTGAGAAGAGATGGCTTATACTAGGTAAATGGGGCGGGAGGGGAAACTTTGCTTGTGAATATCTCTCAAACCATAAAGGTTTGAGAGATAAGACATATCATTTTTCATATTTTTAATGCCTTTAAAATAAAGTTAAAATGAAGTATTACTATCCCTTTAATCTGAAATGTGTTGGGCTGTTAACTGAAAATTGAGTCTTAAATTAGCATTGCACAGTTTCTTGATAGGTGTAAGTATATTTATCCAGTTTAGTCTGAACGAGCCAGGGTAGTGCTGGTCACAATCTCTTTAAATGATGATAAATAAGTGTACTGTTTAGAATGGCTACAAATGAAAATGTCACTTTTTAAAATATGGGTAATCTTGAAAGCACTCCCAAAATCCTTTATATTAGCGGGTTTTTTTTTTTTCTTCAAACCATTTGAGGTATGTGGTATTTGTCATTTTATGAAAATGAGCTAGTACTGGCTGGCAGACTATACCTCCCAGCATTTCAGATGGCCAAAGGAGGACACTTTTGGATTAGTGCGTGTGGCTGAGCAGGGCATTACTGAGAATTTGTATGTTAATTTATGACCTATCGACAACTGTGTAAATGAGTAATTGATTTAGAGCAAGGAGTATCCTGTTTTCAGACTAATTTATAAGCACTCATACTGATGTTTAAAGGGATAGTAATACTTCATATTTTTTTTTTCTATCCCCTATGTTGTAGCCGTTTAAAAATCAGAATTAAACGAGACCAGGGCATCTCTCAAACCTTTATGGTTTGAGAGATACCTGCATTCAAAGTTCCCTATCCCCTGACATCAGCTTTCCAGCTGACAGCAGGGGAATCCGGTCCGTGAGCAAGCGGTGGCTCTGCAGCAGTGGCGAGTGAGTTATAGAAACAGAAATCTTTCACTGAAATGGTCTTCTACTTGTGCTTGCAAACCAAGAGCAAACAAAGCGCATGTACAAGACCATTTCGGTGAATGTTTTTTTTTCTTCCATAATGCGATCCCGGCTCTGCTGAAGAGCATCCGCTTGCTCAGGGACTGGATTCCCCTGCTGTCAGCTAGAAAGCTGATGTCGGGGGATAGGGAACTTTGAAAGCGGGTATCTCTCAAACACTTAAGGTTTGAGAGATGCCGCTGGTCTCATTTAATTCTGATTTTTAAGGTCTACAAGGGGGGGGGGGGATAGTAAAAATGAAGTTTTTACTGCCCAGTCATTCAGATTGTTCCTTACTGGCCTCGGCAGGCTTGGTTTCCGGAGCTTCTGGATCTCAGTGGCGGAACCTCTTCAGCTTCCCTCCCATCCGGATCTTCTTCTACAGGGTTACCTGTGGAAGGAGGATGTACATTGTCTGACTTTGACGGCAGGGAAATTGAATCCTCAATTTTGAAGAAGGGATTTTCTTCTGGTGTGGTGGCTACTATGCTTAGTGCCTGTAAGCCGGTTTCCTCTAAGGCCTACCTTTGAGTTTGGTCTACCTTTCTATCTTGGTGTGTTGATAGGGACCTGTCTCAGGATTTTGATCTTCCTCCAGGACGGTGTGGATAAGGGTCTCAATCTGAGTTCTCTTAAGGTTCAGACTTCTGCTCTCTGTGTTTTCTTTCAGAGGCGCATTGCTATTCTTCCTGATGTCAAGGTTTTCTTCCACGGTGTTGCTCATACCCGTCCTGTGTTTAAAGGGATAGTAATGCTTCACAATAAAAACAGCTCTAATTAATCATCATGGTATTTGGACTTTGGAGAGTGTTATTTCAATTCTGTCAGAGTTGTAGTTCAAGAGTAATTCAATGACAGTGTCCCCCTCCAGCCCATTTTACTGATGTAACACTGCTCACCCAGAGCAGAAAGGAGGTGCCCAGGTAGACTGCAATTAAGATAAGGGAAAAACCTGAAAAGCTTGTCAAGGGTGGCAGGGCTTTCATTGTTCTCATAGGAAGAAGATTGTCCCCTTCTGTTATCTGTCTGGTCTATAGACTGCATTCCACATCTGAGAAGAGATGGCTTACACTAGGTAAAAGGGGCGGGAGGGGAAACTTTGCTTGTGAATATCTCTCAAATCATAAAGGTTTGAAAGTTAACTTATATCATTCATGGTTTTTTTTTAATGCCTATAAAATAGATAAAACAAAGTTACTATCCCTTTAAGACTCCCACTCCTCAGTGGGATCTTAAAGGGATAGTAATACTTAATTTTATTTTTATTTTGTAGGCATTAAAAAACAAAACATGACTGATATAAGTCTTCTCTCAAACCTTTATCGTTTGAGAGCTATTTACAAGCAAAGTTTCTCCTCCCGCCCCATTTACCTAGTGTAAGCCATCTCTTCTCAGATGTGGCATGCAGTTCACAGTGGACAATCTTCTTCCTATGAGAACAATGAAAGCCCTGCCCCCCTTGACAAGTTTTTCAGGTTTTTCCCTTATCTTAATTGAAGATTGTCCCTCTCTGCAATCTACCTGGGCACCTCCCTTCTGATCTGGCTGAGCAGTGTTACATCAGTAAAAGGGGCTGGAGGGGGATACTTTATCATTGAATTACTCTTGAACTACAACTCTGACAGAATTGAAATAACACTCTCCAAAGTCCAAATACTATGATGATTAATTAGAGCTGCTTTTATTATGAAACATTACTAACACTTTAAAGGGATAGTAATGTCCTGTGATGAAAAATATATGTATGATTCTCAATGCTCAGAGTTTATTTCTATTAATAGTTTTTCTCAGAGTTCATTAATTGTGAAGATATTACCTCTCAAAGTTTCCTGGCAAAGGAAGCCCGTTCGCCATATTTAAAAATCTTCTGATGAAGCGTGTGCTTGTTATATGGCTGTCCTGGAAGCGCGCTCCCATGAAATACCCGATGGGAGGGGGTAATTTGCTCTTTGAGTGCTTGCGACGTCACACAAGCCTGCTATGAAGTTATTGCCTCTACAGGATCCGTCGTGTCAGCCGACATGTTTTTAGATCCAACACACTTACAGGCACTTTGACAAAAAGGGGCGGGAGGGGAAGACTTCAAGATTGATTTGCAGCCAAACGGTAGAGGTACAGACATTGCAAACAGCGCTATATATACTAAAAAACTTTAATGAATGTAACTAAGGTACTTTTTTAATGGACATTACTAACACTTTAATATGAGTTTGTGGATAAAAAAGGGGAATTTCTTTGTAACAACTGAAGGGGGAAATACCATCTGAAGTTCCCACAAGGACTCTTAAAATATCGGTAATTGTATTTAAGGATTTCTTGTGTTTCTCCCATTTTATTTTATGGACTGTTTTGCCAATGTGTAATCTTTGTTTTTGGGGTAAACTAAGACGCCCAGATATAAAGTCTTGGTGGTGGCAGCAAATTGTAGTACTGGGGTAATAGCGTAGGAGGGATTTCAGGGGTTACAGGGGTATGGTATTGTTAACCCTTTCACTCCCACACTCTCCCCACTGTCTCAACTGGGCCTATAGCCCTCGCTTGTGACAATATATTTAAAAAACAAAAAACTTTGTTCACATTGTGAGACCTAAGATTCAATGTAATATTACTTCTTCCCTTCAAAACAGCCCTTTTAAAGGGATAGTAATGTCTTCCATAAAGTAGCGCTCAGAGTTGTAAAGGTAACCCACTGCGCTATGTTTAATCACTTGCGTTTATGTAGTTCCAAGGAGATTGCATATAAATGCCCCTTCTGTCTGTATCATGCTTCCTCTAACTGTGGTCCGGGTGGAGAGCGTTGAGGCACAAACTTCAGTAAACAAAGGGAAATCCTGCCCTCCTTCATCAATGGGGGGACCATTTTCTGTATACTTTCTGAAGTTTTTCCCACGACCAGATTGCAGCTCTAAGGGGAGGCGTCCAGATGGGGCGGAAGGGGGATCTTGTTACATGGAATATTTGAACTATGTACAAGTGATTAAATGTAGCGCAATGTGTTAGTGTTTGCAATAAAGACTTGGAGAGCTACTTTATGGCAGACATTACTATCCCTTTAAGGGGTGCACTGGGGAAAAAAAAAAAAATTATGAACTGACCTGTACTAAAGCTGCTGTTGTGAATGTGTCCTTTACTCTAGTTGCTTTTGGTGTATTCGTACTGGCAAATGTAGACCTGCATCTCTAACCCGGCCAGTGGTTTGGCACTTAACGTCTGGATTTGCAGCTGGTGTGTCATGCTAGAGCAGAGATGGGTGAAGTATGACCTGCGGACCAGATCCGGCCTGTGGGCTAATTAACACTCTGAGTGCCAGATGGGTATAGCAATGTGCTGCATACCTCTGACACTCAAAGGGTTAATCTTACTCTTGGGTTTGGCTGGCTGTAAACAAACATCAGGGCTGCTTTACAGAGAAAATGGAACCCAAGAATTACTACGTTGGCTTTGCACTAGGAATTGTCACAGTATTGCAAGTTAGAGAGTGTGTCCACTATTGGGCCAGAGGGGTGGCCAGCGCATTGCTCTGCACTGCACAATCCTTTGCTCCTTTAAAGGGATCGTATATAATTTATTTTTCTGCCCTGCTTTGTTGTAGGTGGTCCTTTCTATCACCACTGCACTGACTTAAACCTGCACTGACTGCCGGTCTTACCTGCAACACTTGGCTCTGATTGACATGAAGATGTCTCAAGTTCCGAAAGCACCTACCACCCTCTCAGGGATCCAAATCCTGAACAAGAACCAGCATTCTCCTCTTCCTCAGCCTCTGAGTATTCCTTCTACTGCCACTTCGCTGCCCTCTGAGAAAGCAGGTAGACCTCTTCAAAACTCTGCTTTACCGGCTTCATCTGTTACCTCCACCAGGGCAACTGCAGGTAAAACTGACAAATGGGAGTCCCTTGTTTCGTGTGTCTCTCTTGGTTTCAGAAATCCACTCCTAAGGCCTGTATACACAAAGTAAAAATGGCATAATCATGGAGAAAATCTGCTTCATAGTATGGAACAGAAAATATTACAGTTCACTTAAATAGTGTTTTTAATTAGAAAATATAAATATAATTTGGTTAGCTAATTCTTTGTTGCTGCCAAACGCACCATTGGACAGCAGTAAAGAGACTGTGTAAATCCCTCCCATCCAGCCCACTTCCCCAGCCTTTCTCTGAATAGAGATGGTTGGGGATGAAGATTTGAACAGGAGTGGGCAAAGTGCCATGCGACTCCTGTTCAAATTGCTGCAGGACTGTGCCGCATTTGTCCTTGTCTTTTCCTAATACCTCCCCACTCTTGCCCTCTCCCACATCCTTAAAGGGATAGTAATGTTTCATAATAAAAACAGCTCTAATTAATCATCATAGTATTTGGACTTTGGAGAGTGTTATTTCAATTCTGTCAGAGTTGTAGTTCAAGAGTAATTCAATGACAAAGTATCCCCCTCTCACCCCTTTTACTGATGTAACACTGCTCAGCCAGAGCAGAAGGGTATGATGGACTCCTAGGTAGGAGTCACACCTGACTACTGTATGATGATCTATATAATTACTGTGTGTAACAGAAGCACTTACCTAGGTAGGAGTCCATCATACAGCAGTGAGGTATATCTATATAATTACTGTGTGTATCAGAAGGACTTACCTAGGTAGGAGTCCATCATACAGCAGTGAGGTATATCTATATAATTACTGTGTGTATCAGAAGGACTTACCTAGGTAGTGTCCATCATACAGCAGTCAGGTGTATCTATATAATTACTGTGTGTAACAGAAGTACTTACCTAGGTAGGAGTCCATCATACAGCAGTCAAGTATATCTATATAATTACTGTGTGTAACAGAAGCACTTACCTAGGTAGGAGTCCATCACACAACAGTCAGGTGTATCTATATAATTACTACTATTGCACACTGTAACTTGTATAAACTCTTGGCTAGCTCCAAAGCCTTATATATTTGTCCATCTCTGTCTACTGATCTTTAAGTGAACCTGTCCCCTTAGGCTTATATTCATCCTTCAAAGGGAGCTAAAAACTGTTGCACTAGCCATTTTATTTATAAAGAAAGATTGGTCTTTATTTGGTGCAGTCTTGATAATTTATGCTAATGTCTGTGCTGGACACCCTCCTGCCATTTGTAACGTCGCAGAGCGAGGTAAGCTTGGCCTCTAACAGAAGTAATTGACTTAAAGGGTATTGGCATAGTACGATACTGTACCACAAAAATAAATTCTTAAACTTCTATACAGTGAAATGGCTAGTATGTCATCCGGGCTGACTTTAACCCTTTGAGTGCCAGAGGGGTACGCAACGCATTGCTGTGCAATGTGTTTCTTAACTCTACGGTACTTTAATTCTATTTAACATATCTTAACGGTGACAGGCCCACTTTAAAGGGATAGTAATACTTCGTTTTAACTTTATTTTATTTTGTAGGCATTAAAAAAACATGAAGAATGATATAAGTCTTATCTCTCAAACCTTTATGGTTTAAGAGATATTCACAAGCAAAGTCTCCCCCTCCTGCCCCTTTTACTGATGTAACACTGCTCAGCCAGATCAGAAGGGAGGTGCCCAGGTAGACTGCAGAGAGGGACAATCTTCAATTAAGTTAAGGGAAAAACCTGAAAAACTTGTCAAGGGGGGTAAGGGATTTCATTGTTCTCATAGGAAGAAGATTGTCCCCTTCTGTTATCTGTCTGGTCTATGGACTGCATTCCACATCTGAGAAGAGATGGCTTACACTAGGTAAAAGGGACGGGAGGGGGAAACTTTGCTTGTGAACATCTCTCAAACCATAAAGGTTTGAGAGATAAGACCTATATCGTTCATGTTTTTTTAATGCCTACAAAATAAAATAAAGATAAAACGAAGTATTACTATCCCTTTAAGCCCTGTGGCTGATAATGTTGTCATGATTGAGATCTATATACTAAGATTACATGTAACGGTCCATGTCCCCAAGGAAGTAGAACATGGATATCTATTGTCTGCTAAACTTTGATTTATGTTTCAGTTTCTTCTAACATGGCAAACCCCAAAGAGAAAACTCCGATGTGTCTTGTGAATGAGTTAGCCCGTTTCAACAAAGTCCAACCACAGTACAAGCTTCTGAGTGAACAAGGCCCAGCTCATTCAAAGGTAACAGACGCCATCCACCTCTTCCTTAACACTTAGTGATGTGATAAAGATCAAATAACTTGTCCACTTCCTGTTATTAATGCACATGCACTATAGAGTCTCTCCAACCTGAGCGATCTTGGTGCAGGGCCGGGTAAGCTGAGTTCTTCCAACTGTCGGAAGCAAGATTCCCATCGTCATGGTCACCCAGTAGCTAACTGGAGATGATTAATTGTAGTCCTCAACAGCTGGGGGTTCTCAACTTGCCCACCCACTGCCTTTATGCACAGGCTTCCTAAACTGATGCATGGATTGGAGTATTAAATGGATGGTCCTCACTCGGTGGTTTACTAACTGTTATCTCCTCCTTTAGTGGGTCTCCTCTCAGGATTCACAAATCTGCATTCTTTAACCCCCTTAAGGACTGGCGATTGCACACCCGGCTGGCATGGACCACAGACTTTTTTTTTTCTTTTTTCTTTTTTTTTCCCTTAATTTTCTCCACAATCAAATTTAGGACTCCCCGAATGGCGTGCCCTGAATTCCGTGACGGTCCTGGCACGTCATGGGTCCATATCGCTCCCCAACCCATGACATGCCAGGACTGTCAAGGGTCCTTAAGGGGTTAAACATTTGAGTGTCAGTGATGTGCAACACATTGCAAAGTGTTACTCATCCCTCTGGCAATTAATGGGTTAATCAACCAGAAGAGAGTACTGTACGTGGTGGTGGTTTTTTAGAGGCAAATATAATTGGAAATGGTCCAGAAAGCAATGACTTTTGTACTGTAATCATTGGGGGGTGGCTTGCTAATGCTAAAGTACAGTTCAGATCGTGGCCGCTTTCGCAGAGGTATAGGTGGGAGAGGTCCTCTGATTGCTCATAGGAAGCATTCGTATTGACCTTAATGTGTTTAACCTTTTAAGTGAAGAAGCAATCTGTTGTAGCTCTCTATCACTTAAAATGTTAACCCTTTGAGTGCCAGAGTATGCAGCACATTGTGCACCCTTCTGGCACTCAAAGGGTTAAAGCCCAATATAAATAAATGGGAGGCGGTTTCCTCTTGGTGTCACTTGTGCTGAGTAATTGCCTCACTCCTTGGTTTTGTACATATGGCCCCCAGGATTATATGTTCTAGTAACTGGGTCAGAGCTGGATGTTATATCCTAGGTGCTCCTAGGTGAGGCATACTTGGCTCCGCCCATGGCTACAACTCCCTCCTCGCATAACCCCACCCCCGGTCTCATCCACATTCCTGGCACAGAAAATACCCTTTGCCCATATAAGGATGACAAAAAACCCTCGACTACTAGAGAAATCTCCAATGCATTTCAGAGCAATACATAGTGCATTAAAATCTTGTATTGAGCTTTTTTACTTCCCCTTTTAACTCTTTCAGTACCAGAGGGGTCCTCTGGCACTTAATGGGTTAAGGGCAGCGATATTGCAAACCAAAACTGTACTGCATATTTTACTGAGACCTCATTACTTGTACAGTGGCACAGTGGATCTGTCTATTCCTGCATACACACCCCTCTTATATAGGATCTGTTGGGTTTTATCACTATTGCTAAGTTTACAAATACTCCTATTTACATCAGAGTACCCTAGAATTCTCTCATTAAATGCATATGTAGTATTCTGCTTTGTGCTTCCCAAATTAATCTTTCCTATGTTAACCCTTTAATGCCAGAGGGGTACACAATGCCTTGTGAAGCAATGTGTTGCACACCCCTATGGCACTCAAAGGGTTTTAAGTCTCCTATTCCATTTGTTTACTCAGTCTGCCAATTTATAGAGTGCGCATCCTGCTCTGAGTTTACATTGTATAATTTAGTGTCATCTGCAAACTGAAATTTTACGTTCTATATACTTTTTCAAGGTAATTTTGAGTAAATGATCAAAATTCTCCAATTGGTTAGGATTTTTCATGAAACATTACTATTCTTATTAAAGGGCTCTTCTGCTGAGTAACAGGTTCTGCCACTGCTCAGCGAGGGACGTCACGCATTACAATGCAAGCCAACTTTGTACTTTGAGCACCAGTTTTCTGTTGGTGTCTGTGGAGAGCTGTTTACCTGATAGACTACAACAAATGACATATTGATCATCAGAGTACAGAAAGTATGGTTTTCGTTATTTTCCTAGAGATTTGCTTTTAAACTTAATGCAGTGATGTCACTTCAGGACAGGCTGTGGGTCAACGCTGCCCGCTGCCTGTCAATCTTAGTCTGTTCCCCTCCACAACTAGTGCCTCGTTCCAGCCTCCCCTGAGGACAGAGTATTTCTCCAGCTGGAGCGGTCTCATTGGAAAGAGTGAGCTCCAGCTTGCAATGAGGCTGCTCCAGCTTGCAATGAGAAATACTGTCCTCAGAGGAGGATGGAACGTGGTGCTACTTGTGGAGGGGAACAGTTGACCCGCAGCCTGTCCAGAAGCAACATCACTGCATTAAATTTAAAAGCGAATATCTCAGAAAATAATTGTATTTAAAAAAAAAAAAAAAAAGTAATGTTCAAAGGAACATTGGAATAAAGAAACATATTAATACAGCTGGTGGTTCCCCTTTAAATTTGTGTGAGATGCGTTTTTTTGAGAAGCACCTCAGTAGTATCCTTATTTTACTGAACAGGGTATGCCCCACATCATGATTTTCATACTAAAACAATGTAATACATTTAAAGGATAAATTACCAGTATTGACACGTGGGGAAGCATTCAATCATAGGTCAGAATGGTTAATTTAACTTTGATAACATACATCCAATAATCTGGCTTAGCAGTGCTTTGGAAAATCACACAGTGGGTTAACCTTTCAGAAGGCAGATCTCCAACGTAGTGTAACCCCTTGAGAACCAACCAGAAGTTTCGAATGACTCCTTTCAAAGCCCACACTTGCTCTACTAGTGACCCACCTTGATCCAGAATGAAACTAGAACCTGCAGGAGCCATGCTGTAGTTGAAGAGAATCCTGCTGGCCAAATGCCCTTATGTTTGCCTTGTCTGGGTTAAAGCAACCTATCTGAGCCTTTGTCATTCAGAGGCCTAACTGCGCACAAGATGGTGTAATTATAAATGAAACTTCAGTTTACCACCATTTCCACAAAACCACCTATGGAATACTGAAAACCTCAAATGTGCTACCTAGTAAGCAAAATGTATTTATTTTTTACTTTAGTCGTCACTTCTGACAGAGGGTCATATGTTATCAATCAAGAATAGAGCAATAATGTGGCATTCGACCTGTGGCGTTCAAGGGGTTAAAAGTTTGTCACTGGGCTTTGTTGTCCTAGGCTTGTCCTACGACTGTCTGGCGTGATAGAACTCTTTATGGCACCTTTGCTATGCATTGCACAGCCCATTGGTCTTAACACTTTCAGTGTTAAAGATTTCTTATACATTGGATATCAGATGCAATGGAGGAGTCTTTAGAGGCCAGTGAGTTAAATACGAAGGGAAGTCTGTGTATACGGTTTACTAGTCACATGCCCTTGTTTGTTGCAGTATATTTGGGTGATGTAGGTCTTAAGTTTAGGGGCTGTTTTGAAGCAAGCATTCAAGGGAAATGTTGAAATTAAGAAGGGGGATGACATCAACATTTTAACACTTGCACGTGAGTTTTACTTGTTTTGTAGCACTTTGAAGAAACCTTCATTATACATCTTCTATAGTTAATAACTTCTCTACAAAAGACCTTTATCCCCATATAGTGTAGAAGTACACATTCAGGAGGCTGTGCTGTTCACATTCATTCTCTGAATCTCTTCCCAAACCTCTGTCTACAACTGCTTTTTCACAGTATAGATGTTTTTATGCATAGGTACTCATTAGTGTTTTGTGCTGAAACAAAGCCTCATGCCTGGCCCCCATCCCTGGGGTCTGTATACCCCCTGTTTGGGCAACTACTGGGTTTTTACAGCAAGTGTATATCAAGATTGATGCTTTCACTCCTACATGCACAGTCTTTACTCTCCAAAGGTTCAATAAATGTTTTAACACTTGCCAGAGCTGTGCACAACATATTTCTTTGCAATGTGTTAACTCTCCTCTCTGGCACTCGAGGGGTTAAGGACCAGAGAGAGGCAGTGCATTGCTGTTATAATGTATAGCACACCTCTGTTCTTAAAGGGTTAAGCTCTGAACGCTCGGCCACATTTATGAAGCCAAGAAGGAACCGTTCTGATGGAAACCCACTTAGTTAAAATAAGGCTTTTATCCCTTTGAGTGCTAGTGGGTAGCTAGCACTTTGCAACGCAATGCGTTATGCCTGACACACTAAGGGTTAACTCTTGAATGCTGGTTCTCCATTTACATCCAGTTTGGTTATACTAAGCTCAGCTGGTTAGTTGTGTTTGTGTTTTTTTTTTTTTTTTTTTTTTGTTTTTTTTTCTTTTTCCTGAATACAACCCCTTATATGTCAATAATGGTTGCAGACTTGCCCCTCACTGCTGTACTGCAAGCCTGACATTGTCCGCAATCAGACAGCAGGAGGAGAGAGTTGGTCTTGAGTGGGTGGAAACAAGTGGTTTAAGGAATGTCCTCAGTCAGTCTTGTGCTGGGAAATTATTGCATTCTCTTGGCAGCTTGACCGCTCTGTAGATTTTCCTGAGGGTTTTCTTGAGGGCAAAAAAGTCTGTACCCTGTCCTGGCTCCCTCGAGTTTTAAAGGGGCCAGATTTCATTAAGGTAATAGAACTACAGCCCAGAGAGAGCTAGTTTATATTTATATTATAGAGGCAGCATCTGTGGGGCGTCCTGTTGAAAAATGCAGTTTTGAGGACAATGTTTTGGTCTTCACAGAGGTCATTAATGCCAGCTCCCTGTGAGGACTGAAATGCTGACCTCCATTAACTGCTCTTGTCATCAGTGTCCCATGGGTGCTGCCCCCCCCTTTATTTTATTTACCAGTGCAATTGTGCACTTTGGCTTTGTGTTCTGTACCCCTCTGGCACTCAAAGGGTTACATTAGAGAAAAATCTTAAAGCAATTAGTGGCATTACTCTTCTCTGTAAAGGGTCACATGCCAGTGATTCTCTGATACACTGAGGCCAGAGAGTTAATTGAGACTCTTGATGTGCTGATTTGGTCCGATGTTAATGTACTATAGAGATCTGTTGGAGAGATCTCTAGCATTCAGTGAATTAGAGACGATTACAATGCTGGATGGACCTTGAGATGAACTCTAATTCCCATAATCCCTACCCAGGCAACTATTGGCTGTCCTTGGCTTAAGATTTGGGAGGTGTATTGCTAACTCTCTAGTGCGCACACCTCTTATTGTGGCCTGAAAACCCAGTTCATTCCCATTCTCATTATGCCTTGGTTTAGCCCTTTGAGTGCCAGAGAGGTATCCAACGCATTGCAGTGCAATGCGTTGGATACCTCTCTGGCAATCAAAGGGTTAGTGGGACCTCTTCAGTCACATTTGGATGTTGTCACTGGAAGTAAAGTGAGTTACTAGGAAGAGCACCGGAACACAGATTCTGCTCACTGCACATGAGTCTTGTATCTTTAATCCATGCTGATCCAGGGGAGGACCAATGTGCCTTTTATATTCGGCCTTTGGCCTGCCGGGTCATCACAGCACCCCCTTGTAGGTGCGCTTTGATCACAGAATTTCATGGCCTGCTAGGAAAGAGATTGTAGTCCCGGCATTAAGAATCAGTGACCTGGCACGTCACAGGTCATTAACAGGTTAAAAACAAAAGGGCATGAAGCTCACTACTTGTGCAGTGAACTCCCATCCGGTCCATAACTGGTTAAAGCAGAACTATCACCCCTAAATAAAGTGTCGGGCCCCCCCAATTAATATATAGTGATAAGCTTAGAAATAGTGCTGTTATCTAGCATAAGTACCGCGTTAAGAAATCCTCCATCTGAGACTGGCAGGCGGCTTGCTTTAGAGGAATCTGTGCACCTACACCGACAGTCCTTTCCTGTTACCTTAAGGTACAATGCAACTTCCCCCGCCCACCAATCCTGGAGGAGACAGGGGACGGGCTGCCCAGATGTCTAAGACAAGATGTCTGCTCTGATGCCTGGCTGCCAGTCTCAGAAGTAGTATTTCTTAACGCTGTACTTATGCTGGATAATAGTACTATTTCTAAGCTTATCCCTATGTGACTAATTATTGGGGGTTGGACTTTATTTGGGGTTTTAAATAGGCTCATGCACCTCCAGCTTTCACGGATAAGGCACCCAGGACTGATTTGGAGATTGAACAAGGGCAGAACTAATAGGAGCCATCAGGGTTTTCTGGCCATAGTAAGGTAAGTAAGGGGGCTATTAAAGGGATAGTAATACTTCAGATTTACTAATCCCCAACTTGTACAACTTACAAAGAAATTAAATGCCCCAACTCTCATCTCTCAAACCTTCATGTTTTGAGAGAAAAATCAGTTTCAAAGTCTCCCCCTCCCTCCCCTTTCCCTGTGATCAGCGTTCTAGCTGACTGCAGGGATAGTCTGTCATACGACCATCCTGCGGCTGTGCAGCAGAGCCGAAATTGCGTTATTGAAGGAAAAATCCTTCACTGAAACGGTCTTGTACGTGTGCTTGGGAACCAAGCACACGTACAAGACCATTTCAGTAAAGGATTTTTTCTGCATTAACGCAATCTTGACTCTACTTCAGAGCCGCCAGATGACCCCAGGATCGGATTCCCCAGCAGTCAGCTAGAAGCTGATGTCAGGAGGGAAGGGGGAGACTTTTAAATTAATTTTTCTTTGAAACCATAAAGGTTTGAGAGATGCGAGTTGGGGCATTTAATTTCTTTTTGTAAGTTGTACAAGTTGGGGTATTGGTAAATTTGAAGTTTTACTATCCCTTTAAGGTCTGTTCTCTAAGGACCAGACCACAAGGGAACACAAATCATTGTGACTCTGTTGGTTTATTTTTTTGTTTACTGCTCCTTTATGGCCAATCTAAAACAAGAGCTAGCTGTATAAGAAGTTTCCCTGTAAGTCCAAGTACTTTTTCTGTAGATAAAAGGTTTCAGTTAACCAGTAAGAAACTTGCCCTGACTCGCTCAGGAAAACAATATTTAAGGAGAGCTTTTGACTCCTTGTCTCCCCTTCCCAGGTCATTCCACTAGGACGGTGGCAAGATCACAGCCTTCTTGAGAGAGTGGGAGAAGATCGCCCCAGACAAGTGGGTATTTATTGTAATTCGTGTATTTTTCTTTTTATATAAAATTTTTTTATATAGGATTGTCTTCTGGGCTTCGAGTCCCCTCCCCTCTTTTCAAGAACCTGCGAAAAGACCGAGGCATTAAACTTTCCTGGCCTGCAAAGGGTCAATTTCTCTGCACTTGAGGGAGGCTTGTAACCCAACATTGACCTTACTCAAATCTCACTGACTTCAAAGGAGAATTTTACTTGTCATTCGTCTGCTGTTAATAGAGAACTGGCACAATCCCACTTCACCATAGGTCCAATTAATCTTCATAGTATTTGGTCCATGGAGAGTGTAATTTTAATACTGTCAGATGTAGTACAAGAGTAATTGAATGATAAAGTATCCCCCTCCCGCCCCTCTTACTGATGTAACACTGCTCACCTCAGAGCAACAAGACTGTCTGCATGGATCGCAGAGAGGGACAATCTTCAGTGAGCATAAGGAAAAACCTGTTAAGGGGGGCAGGGTTTTCCTCCCTTGCTGTGAGCAGTCCGGTCAAGTGACCAGATTCTGAATGAGGGGAGGTGGCTTACACTAGGTAAAAGGGGCGGGAGGGAGACAATTTATCATTAAATTACTCTTGAACAACAACTCTGACAGTATTGAAATAACACTCTCCATGGACTAAATACTGTGAAAGTTAAATGGAGCCATATTTTATTGTGAAATATTACTATCCTTTTTAAGTCCCTAAAATGTTCTCCACTGCATGTATTGAATACACCCTAGCATTCAGTGCGCTACACAGACCCATCTGACAGAAGAAGATCCTGGTCGGGGGAGCGGCAGACAGCTCTTCAGCAGAGATACCGCAGTCTAAAAAGAGATACTTCATTGGAACTGTCTACAAAGTGTTCTTGGAAACTAGGCTCGCTTTGTAAACTGTTCCAATGAAGTGTTTCCTTTTAGATTTCGGTATCTTGGCTCTGCTGAAGAGCCGCCTCGAATCGGCAGACAAGAATCTCCTGCTGTCCTCTTTACAGCTGGCATCCGTGATGGGGGAACTTTAAAACTCTCTCTCTCTCAAACCATAAAGGTTTGAGAGATTGGACTAGGATTGTTTTTTAGTTTATTTTTTTTTTCAATAGATACAATATTGTGTTGCTTTAAGAGGACATTACTATACCTTTAAATGGGCATCATAGGCTTTTGTAACCTGCATCTAATTGGTGTGCATGTGCTTGAATTGGCAGTGACGTGCTGGTTTCTTACCCCAGCATAAGCCATATAGCAGAGCGGTTGGTAGGAACGCTTGTAATCCTTCAGTGCTGTGCTGCTCCTGCCAGTTCTCACTCTGTATATAATGTGAAATCCAAACAAAACTACACTTTATATTAGAGTGCATGATGGGCTGATTGTAGTATGTCTCATTACTGGTAGCTGTTATTTTCAAATTTAAACCCATGTGGCACCTTATCTCAAGTCCTTCAAAGAGCAGTAAACTTGGGTAATTTCCTACTAAGTAAAATAAGGGTAAATTCCTTACTGGTGGGAGATGTTTGCTTCCAAAGTAATTACAATTCACTTTCCTTTTTATATAAAAAAAACTTACAGCAGTATGCTTGCTTTACTCAGCAGTTACAGTCCTATAATGTGAGATGTATGTTACCCACAAACGTTTGGCTTTTGTTTAAAGGGATAGTAATACTTAAAATGTAAAAAAAAAAAATGTTGTAGGGTTTATCCCTCTGGGTAAAACAAGAGTACTCCCACTGCTGTGTTTCATTCAAAAGTTATTAATTTTCGAAGTTGAATTTTTTTAGGTGCAATATCACAGTGGCCTGAAATTGTACCGTGGTGCTGTTGCTACACCATCCTATGGAGATTTATGGTCCTGGGACCAGAGCTGTCCATAGGATGGTGTAGCAACAGCGCCACTGTACAATTTCAGGCCACTGTGATATTGCACCTAAAAATTTCATTCAAAAGTTATTAATTTTCAAATTTGAAACACCTTTCAGCAGTGGGAGTACTCTTGTTTTACTCAGGGGGATAAACCCTACAACATTTTAAGTATTACTATCCCTTTAAACCCTATGATGAAGTGTCTGTCACTCTTAAACAGAGCTGCGTGACTGTGATTTGCCCTGGACGTGCATCTGGGTTACCCCTTTTCTATAAAACCTTGGGCGTAATGTGAATGCTGTCTGAACTGGATAGCTATGGAAATGATGACCAGCGTGTTTGCTCTTGTTCAGTTTGTTTTATAAGATACTTGAGGTGCCCCGAAATTCCACACAGAAATCCTAATGACACCCATGATACTACCCCCCCCCCCCCCCCCCCAACACTACTGGGAGCTAGGGGAGTTTGAGGCATTTTGCTTGCCCATAATTTCTCCACTTTTGTTCCCATACATAAGGTCCATTGGACCAAATGTTACATAAAATGAAACTGGAGTTATATTGGGTTAAACTAACTGTGCACCATAAGGGAGACACAAACATATCTAAATCCCCATGCATTTGAATAGGGTTTTTGGGTTTACCTCTCTTTCCCCTTTGAATGCTCGAAAGGCCTGCAATGCATTGGTGACCTCTCTAGCAGTCAAGTGTTTAAAAGCCCGATTTTTAATTTAATACAAATTTATTTCTCTCTTGTGCAGTTTTTCCCTGCAATTGATCCAGTTTACATATTTCTGTATTTTATTAAAATAAAAAAAAATCGGCCATTGTTCACAACTTGTAAAAACTGTTTGTGTCCAGCTATTGACTAGAACTGCGCTTCACTGCAAAAGAATGGAATGTGTCTGGCACAGAACTTCCTAAAGAGCCGGCCGAAACCATTTCTTTATTAGATTCAAAGGAACAGAACTATCACGGCTTCTCTCAAATACACGTTTAGACTTTATCTTTTTTACATAGACAAGAGGAACACAGTGGCAAAATAAAAATACTGTATATTCCCATACATTTTAAGCACAACTAGGTTGTTTCTTTAGCATCATTGCTTTTTAATTTGTGGAGTGAATTGAGGGTATGCTGCTGCTGCTGGAAGTCCTTCATTCAAATGTTAGAGTGCACGCTTTCAATGGTTGAGCGGTTACTATCCCATTCTATATAGAACTGTAGGCCGTGACATTCCTCTCCCATTGAGTGTAACCTAATTTTGTCATGCGCTAGAGGTGTTACGATCATTCTGTATAGAACTGTAGTCATTGACACTCCTCTATCATAGAATGTAACATAACTGTCATGTGCTACAGGTGTTATGATCACATTCTATATAGAACTGTAGTCAGTGACTTGCCCCTCCCATAAAATACAGCTGAATAACTGTTGGCACCAAATGATGCGGTAGCTAACTACTTACAGGAAAGCTAACACCTTTCTAATATCTCCTCTAACCAACCCCCCCCCCCCCCCCCCCCCCACACACACACACACACACACACACACACACACACACACACACACACACACACACACACACACACACACACACTATAGACAAAAAAAGATTCTAATGAACTATAGGAATTTTTTTCTTTTTATTCAAGAGAACCTGTTTAGTCATTCCTGGCTGTAACGTCCATGGAGATGGAAATGCTAGCAGGACAGGACACTGACATTAGAGGGTGGAATTTATCTTAACCCTTAAGTCCAGAAAGCTGTGCATGGTTTGTGTTCTGCACACCTTTTGGTCCTTATAGGGATAGTAATGTTTCAGGATAAAAGCAGCTCCAATTAATCTTCATAGTATATGTGCCATGGATAGTGTTATTTCAGTACTGTCAGAGTTGTAGTTCAATAGTAATTGAATGATAAAGTATCCCCCTCCCGCCCCTTTTACCTAGTGTAAGCCACCTCCCCTCAGATGTGGAATCTGGTCTACTGACCGGACAGATCGCAGCAAGGAACAATCTTCTTACTGTGATCATAAGGAAACCCTGCCCCCTATTGACGGGTTTTTCCATTCTGCTCACTGAAGCTTGTCCTTCTCTGTGATCCATCCTGACAGTCTTGCTGCTCTTAGGTGAGCAGTGGCCCAAATACTATCAAGATTAATTGGAGTGGCTTTTATCGTGAAACATTAGTATCACTTTTTAAAGCGTTAAGTATGCTCATGCAGAGGGTTTGTTTGTTTGGAGGGGGGGGTGGGGAATGACAAACTTCCAGCGGCTCATGTCTGCCTCCATGGCTCCTGGATGTTGTGTGCAAAGTGCAAGCTTCGCAGTGTTTATTGTTTTTCTGTCTGTTAAATAAGTGGGTTTTGGGGTGTGTGTTAGGTCTTGCCCTTCAATTTAAAAAGGCTAGTTTTGCTGCTGTATAATGCTTCAGTCGGTAGTTCTCTCAACCACACTTGTTTTGAGATGCGATACCTATTGAAAGAAGCAACATCTAGCAGGAAAAACTCCATCATATTTTCATAAAGATTACTTCTTTAAATTGAACTTAACCCCTTAACGACCCTTGACGGTCATAGTACGTCATGGGTCGATCTGAGTTAACGACCCATGACATAGTATGACCGTCATGGAATTCCGGGCTCCCGCTGCGGCTGCACGCCGTTTAGGGAGTCGAACCGGAATCTTTAAAAAAAAAAAAAAAAAAAAAAAAAAAAAGCTTTGTGGTTCTTAAGCGAACCTGACGTGCCTGTTAAGGGGTTAAACCCTTTGAGTTGTACATCCCTCTGGCACTTTGGGTTGAACTTGTTACATTGTAAAGTAGTGTTTGAGACCTGTTCCGTGCAGTGGCTTGGAGGCAATGCATAAAAATAACTTAAAAGGACAGTAATACTTAAAATGTAAAAACAAAATGTAAAAAAAAAAAAATATATATATATAGTAGGATTTAGCTGAAACTTGTTTTAGTCAAGTTATTACAGCTACAATGTTAATTTGTAGGTGCTGCACAGTGTAGCAGCTTCACCTTTGTGATACTGCACATAAAAATTAGTTTTTAAGTATTGCTATCCCTTTAAATCAGCTGTTTAACATTTTGAGTGCCTTATCAGTCATACACAACATAAATCAATAAATAAAAAAAATGCAGTCCTTTTGAATGCACCGGTTTTCTTTTAGTCCCTGAGGGTCAGTTCAGTGACTCCACAATGGAGCTTGGGGTAGCCACATAGATGTGATTAAGTGTGTAGTCCTGAATGCACTCTGTGTTGTATTTGGTGTTCAGGACACAGTAAAATGACTGAGGAGAGATTTCAATCCAGTCTCTCTGCTGATCAGGTGACATCCATTACTTCAGTGCAGAAGCTGGGAAAAGGGAAAGTGGGAGGATAAAACTAATGCATAAAATATATAAAATAAAACTAACTTCAGAAGAGCTGCATTTGAATGCCTGAGGGTGACCTAGATTAAGTTTTTAACTCAAAATGGAACGAATACTTTGACTTGGGTGATTTTGAAAGGGCTTTCAATGTCACACATTTACATATTTAAAGCAATAGTTTGAGAGATTTAGCCAGAACTTGTATGACATGGCAATTGGGAGGCAGAGGGCAGTGTTGTTATCGGACCCAAGAAGTTGTCCGTTACTTCCTAATTTTATATAAGAACTAGCAAAATATCTTCTAAACTGGTGGTTTGTTTTTTTGTTTTGTTTTTGAAAACAGGATTTTCAAAGCTTTCAAAATCTGATTAATTCTGTTCAACATTTAAGTTTAACTTTGTAATCTTAAAGGGATTGTAATGTTTCATATTAAAAGCAGCTCTAATGAATAATCATAATATTTGGACTTTGGAGAGTGTTATTTCAATACTGTTAGAGTTGTAGTACAAGAGTAATTGAATGATAAAGTGTCCCCCTCCCGCCCCTTTTACTGATGTAACACTGGTCAGCCAGATCAGAAGGGAGGTGCCCAGGTAGATTGCAGAGAGGGACAATCTTCAATTAAGATGAGGGAAAAACCTGAAAAACTTGTCAAGGGGGGGCAGGGCTTTCATTGTTCTCATAGGAAGAAGATTGTCCCCTGCTGTTATGTCTGGTCTATGGACTGCATTCCACCTCTGAGAAGAGATGACTTACACTAGGTAAAAGGGGCGGGAGGGGAAACTCTGCTTGTGAATATCTCATAAACCATAAAGGTTCGAGAGATAAGTCTGATATTCAGGTTTTTTTTAAATGCCTATAAAATAAAGATAAAACAAAGTATTACTATCCCTTTAAACATTGCTATCGCAGAAGCCTTATTTAAAGTGGAGCTGTCACTTTGTAACAAATAAGTGGTTTTGAAAGTGTTTGGTTATTATGGTTAATAAGATCTGTTTTGCTTTTTATCAGTGCAAGTCCTGGACTTGGATGTTCCACATAGTGCTGCATTACTGCCATTACCAACCAGGAAGTGCTAACTGAGCTGCTTAAACGGGGCGCAAAGATAAATATTTCAAACTAGTGTTTGAAATTAAAAATGCCTGACATGGGTGATTTGGGACCCTCGTTTCAAAATCACATATTTGTTACAGAGGAACAGTTCCATTTTTTACATTTAGACTGTTTGTGTGGTGGACCTGCCTCGGAATTGCTTCACATCTGGCTTTTTTTTATTTTTTATTTTTTTATTTTTAAATCCTGGTTTTTGGTGCTGATGCGAGTAATGGGGGTCTCTTTCTGCAGATGTTCACGGTGCAGCTTACTCTCGGGGACCAGTACTGGGAGGCCGCAGGGACAAGTATTAAAAAAGCCCAACACGCAGCTGCCGCCAAAGCCTTGGAAGGGACAAAGTACCCCAAACCTACAGCCCGCCCTTCTCGCGGTGAGGGAAAAGCTACAGGTACAGGTTTACAACCTTGCATGGCATGTAAACATGTACTGTCCATCCCCCCCCCATATCCCACCACTCCTAACACTGCATTTACTAACCCTTTGTGTCAGAGGTATGTCCAGTGCATTGCTTAGAAATTCTCTTGATGCCGCTCAAAGGGTTAACCGATTTGGGTCTGTATATAAAAACAAAGAATTCAGGATCAAACTAACGGCATTGTGACGAGGAGAGGTGGAATATTCCCACATCTTTTAAAAGGGGGCATTTAACCTCTTGAGTACCAGGCAGAAAGTTAAGCCTTATGTTGAATACCTCAGTGGCACTTGAGGGGTTAATAACTAGTGTGTAAAGTACTTAAAGCCCCATTTGTATTAATGGCGTGTTTTTTTTTTTTTGTTTTTTTTTTTAATCTAGGGTCTATATGCACAAAGTAATCCTGGAGCAGACCAAATGCACCTTAGGGGTCATTAATCCTTTGTGTGCCAGAAGGGTACTCAACACATTGCTCTGCAATGCCTTGCGTTACCCCTCTGGCACTCAAAGGGTTAAAGGGATTTTAATATTTAGTAAAATGTATATAGTAGGGTTTATACCCCTGATTACAACTCCCACTGCTGAGGTGTTAAAAAGTTGTAGCAGCTCAAACTTGAATTATTTAGGTGCAATATCACAGTGGCCTGAAATTATACAGTGGCGCTCTTTCTACATCATTATATGGAATGTTCTAGTCCATTGACCCTAAACTTCCACAGGATTGTGTAGCAACAGTGCCACTAACATTTGGGACCATTGAGATACTGCCCCTAAAAACAAAAACAAAAAAAAAAAAATCACATTTGAACTGCTATAACTTTTTTTTTTTTTTTTTTTTTTTTTTTTTTTAATAAAACACCTCATAGCAGTGGGAGTTCCCTTGTTTGTACTCAGGATAAAACATGCACTCTGTTACTGTATACAAAGTGATGCTATCCCTTTAAGACATTTGGGGAGTTAAAACTGTTGAATGCCTCAGGTTTCCAGACATCCGCATTCAGAGAGAGAAAAGCCTCCTTTACATATAAAAAAAAAAAAAAAAAAAGTGGGGATTTCTCCCCCCCCCCCCCCCATGGGTCCCGTTTGGTTTGCTCCAGAAGTGCTTGGTTTTCTCACATACGTCCCTTACGGTGGCATGCAGGATCTGGTACAGAAATAACACCTTCAAACAAGTCCCACATTTTACTTTAACTCAAAGCAATGCGTTCCGTACCCCTATGTCACTCAAAGGGTGCTATGCACAAGAAATTCAAATGGCCCCTCTAAATGTTGCCCTTGTTACCCAAGTCCCCCCCCCCCTCCCCTTTCCCTAACGTCAGCATCTAGCCGACAGCAGGGGAATCCGGTCCTGGGACTGAGACTCTTCAGCAGAGCCGAGATCGAGAGATCTAAACAGTTACTTCACTGGAGTGGTATACAAAGTGTATACGTTTCCAGTGAAGTAACTCTGTATAGGTCTCTCAATCCAGCTCTGCTGAAGAGTCTCACAGTCCCAGGACCGGATTCCCCTGCTGTCGGCTAGATGCTGACGTTAGGGAAAGGGGAGGGATGGGGGAACTTTACTGCTGAATATCTCTCAAACCATAGCGGTTTGAGAGAGAGGACTTGGGTCATTTAGTTTAGCTTTTTGTTTAAGAATCTGTTTTCAAAAAATAACAATGCTGTCCCTTTTAAACGTGTATACTTTTGCTGTAATAGCCTTGTAAAGTTCCCCCCTCTAGCCCCTTTTATCCACGTTAGTGATCTAGCTGACAAACTTGTATTATGGTCCACAGACCTGACAACTCATCTGCAGAGCCGAAATAACATGGCATAGAAAGAGAATCTTGTGAATGGTCTACAAAGTGTGCCTGGTTTGCGGACCGTTCACATGAAGATTCTCTTTCTATGCAATGTTTCGGCTCTGCAGACGAGCCATCCTGTCTGTGGAGCATAATACAAGTTTGTCAGCTAGAGCACTGATGTGGATAAAAGGGGCGAGGGGGGAGCTTTACAAGGATATTACTGCAGAAGTATACAAGTTATTAAAAGACGTGGATCCTTCGATTTATTTAAGTACAATATTAACACATGTATAATGAAAGTATTACTATCCCTTTAACTGTGGTTTTTTTTTTTTTTTTTTTTTTTTTTTTTCTTTTTTAATGAAGGAGCAGGGAAAACAACTGACAAGGGGTCATTTAGTGTATTCTGCCCATTAAAAGTCGAAGGGTTGGTGCTGGTGTTTTCACTTTAAGTAGCACAATAAGAAAATTGTGCGCTTGCGGATCTCAATTTTTGCAGTTTCGGAACACACAATCTCTGTAGAATGCAGGAAAATAGCCATTTTAGTTCCTCTATAAGGTACATTATAGTAAATTGAACCCCTGGAACAATTTGACGCTGCTACAATGACTTTTTGGCACTCCGAAACCAGGCCAGATGGCCATTAATTCAGTGAAATGCTCAAACTGAAAATGTGTGCACACAAAAAAAACCTATCTAAGGGCCGTAACTTATTCATAAGAAAAGTGGCAGAGTTCTGGGTCATAGGGTGATCACATTTTTCTTTCTGCCATTCAGGGACTAAACCTATAAGTGTCAGAGTAAGTCTCCTCGGTAGCAATATTGTGGTTCTCTGGTTGAGCAACAGCATCCATCCAGAGTTTAATATGTTAGATGGCAAACTGCCTATTGATGCAACAAAAAGTGGGGCCTGTGCTGGCTTACAAGAAAATATACACTGAGCCCTAAGCCTTAGCACAGCCTTGCGTTACAAAAATAAGTGCTGTAGCTCCTGTTTGATGTCCAGAAGTTGCTGCTATTATCCTTCTAGTGTTTGGCCCTCTAAATGGAAGCCATTTTCTTGTAGCTCGACACTGGCCACACTTTGTATCTGAGTAGCCTGTGCTCTGGAGCCTTCTTTCAGGGACTGTGTATTGTCCCAGAAGGGGGTAGCCAGGGCATACTTAAAAATCTGGGACTCTCCTGTGCAATCAGGGACAAGTGGTCACCCTACTCTAAAGGGACCATAATGTTTCATAATAAAAGCAGCTCTAATTAATCATCATAGTATTTGGGCCATGGAGAGTGTTTATTTCAGTTCTGTCAGGGTTGTACTACAAGAGTAATTGAATGATAAAGTATCCCCCTCCTGCTCCTTTTACTGATGTAACACTGCTCGGCTCAATGCAGCAGGGTGTGTCCAAGTGGATTGCAGAGAGGGACAATCTTCAATTAAGATAAGGGGACACCTGAAAAACTTGTCAAGGGAGAGCAGGGTTTTCATTGTTCTCACAGTAAGAAGATTGCCCCATGCTGTGAGTTGTCCAGTCTATGGACCAAATTCCACATCTGAAGAGCAATGGCAGTAGGGGGCAGTAGGGGGATACTTTATCATTCAATTACTCTTGAACTACAACTCGGACAGTATTGAAATAGCACTCTCCATGGCACAAATACTATAAATGTTAATTGAAGCTGCTTTTTTTGTGAAACGTTACTATCCCTCCAAGGGAGAACTAAAAATTGCCCCAAATCCCATTGATTTAAATAGGGACTTAAAGGGATAGTAATGCTTCACAAAACAGCAGATCCAATTAATCTTCATAGTATTTGTGCCATGTAGAGTTATTTCAGTACTGTCAGGGTTGTAGTTCAAGAGTAATTGAATGATAAAGTATCCCCACTCCCGCCCCTTTTACCTAGTGTAAGCCACCTCCCCTCAGATGTGGAATCTGGTCTCTTTACCGGACAGCTCACAGCAAGGGACAATCTTCTTACTGTGAGAACAATGAAAACCCTGCCCCCCTTGACAGGTTTTTTCTTATGAACACTGAAGATTGCCCCTCTCTGCGATCCATCCGGACAGTCTTGCTACTCTGAGGTGAGCAGTGTTACCTCAATAAAAGGGGTGGGAGGGGGATACTTTATCATTCAATTACTCTTGAACTACAACTCTGACAGTATTGAAATAACACTCTCCATGGCCCAAATACTATGATGATTAATTGGAGCTGCATTTGTGAAACATTACTATCCCTTTAAACTCCATGAATGCTAAAGAGGGAAATGAGAATTTGTAGTTCTACCCTATAGTTCAAATGGGTTTTCACCAGATCTCTTCCACTTCTCATCTGAACGTGCGGTCCTGATTTGTTTCACACTTGGTTTCGATAACTCCTATTCCTTACATCAGGCAAGAAAAGAAATATATTTCTTAAAAAGCTGCAAAATGACTTGTACATGTTTCACTTTTTGTGACATTTTGTAGTTGTGCCCAACACTGGTGGCATAGCTTGTGTTTTTTGCGTGAGCCTGCTTATAGGGATAGTATTTATTATGTAATATAGATAATTGCATTGTTTTATCCTGCCAAGTAAAACAAGTGAATTCCCATTGCTAAGATGTCTCTTCTTTTAAATCTCTTCTCACCCCTCCAGCCAAGTTACTGCAGATCAGGGCTTTGTTTTGGGTGTGCTATGTTCATGGCTTGAAATGTTCTGCTGGTGTGCGGGTCTCAGAATTCTCCATACGCTGCTGTAGAAACTCACTGTAAAATGCCATTACCTGCAACTGCTGCACCCAGAGCAAAATGCTGAGCTGCAGGAACTTCTAATACCTTTTAGCAGGGAGTACCCTCGCTTTATGCAGTAAATGTATTGCCTCCAAATATATATATTTCCAGACAGATGTTAATGCATTGCAAATCTATGCATTGCACACCCCTACTGCTCCTTTAAACACTTGAAGATGTGTAAGTACGCTGCAAAATGGCTGTGCACTTGTGGTTATTAAGTGGTTAAAGAGTTAGGATTACCATGTGCAGTGAGCAGAGATTGAATTACTGAGGTCCTGCCAGCAACTGTCATGTCCGCCTCCAGGGACGTGATATCCAGGCGTAACTGAATGTGGTGTTTCTAATTCAGTGGAGAAAAGGTGCAAACATGGGTCATTAGGATGTTCTGGCCATTAAAGTAAGAGGGTATTAAGTTTATCCCTTAACCCTTTGAGTGCTTTGTGTACCCCTCTGGCACTCAGGGTTAAAATGAAATGACACCCTTGCTTAGCGTCTTTTTCCTGCAAGTCACTTTCCAAGCAGTTGTGCGATTCCTTTAACCCTTTGAGTGCCAAAGGGGAATGCAACACATTGCACTGCAATGCGTTGTGTACCTACCTGGCACTCAAAAAAGATTAATGGACACTTTCTCCAAATCAAAGTAAACGCTCCCTTATCGGCTGGCTTTTTCTGTAATTCCCAGACAGCATAACACCCACCGTGGAACTGAATGCGCTCTGTATGAAGCTGGGCCGGAAACCGACCTACAAGCCCCTGGATCCGTACACTGGCATGCGTTCTTCATACAACTATAACATGCGAGGTGGAGCCTACCCTCCACGGTACGTGTTCTGTCATCCTGAACGCCTTATGTGATTGTAAAGGAACTTTCAAATTCCCCTGCGTGTTGGCCAATTTTATTTTAAAGGAATAGTGATGTGTAGGTGTTGCAGGAAGTTCAATTCTTCTACATACATTTTTATAACACTGTATCTTTATAACCATCAGTAACTTTGCCGTTTTCAGTTTATTCTACAATTGTGTCCCCCTCTCACCCCTTATCCATACGTCACAAATAATCCCCTCAGATCTGTATTCTGCTTGGTGTACCGGACAGTTTGCAGCGAGGGACAGTCTGTATAAGGAAAACTCTGAACCCCACCTTGGCAAGGGAGGGTGGGTTTTTTTCTTATGCTGAGATTGTGCCAAGGGATAATCAGGAAGCCTGTCTGGGCAGAACTTGTGGGAAGATTCGTGGCATATGAAAGAGGGGGACACTTTATTATAGAATAAAACTTAAATGGCAAAGTTATGGATGGTTAAAAAAGCTACGTATCGTTATTCAAATGTGTGTAGCAGAATCTAGCTTGCTGTGATGCCTAAACATTACTGTCCCTTTAATTAAAATAGCTTGAGAGTTGTGTTTTATTTGTATGTATTAAAGCGGAGTTATGCTAATAACATAGCCCCCCAACATATTTCTAACCTAGCTATATGCAAAGTCATACTGTCCTTAAGATCAGTAAGTCCGTGTTATTGCTGAAAAAACACGTTTGGCAGGAACCAGAGGACAGACCTATTAGAGGAAATGTACCTCAGTCTGTGCTGTCTGTCCCGTTCACTGCCGGCATTGCTGGTGACGCAAGTTGATTACCTTAAGGTAACGGATGTTCCTGACCGCGCAAAACGTCTCTTGTAAGCTCTGCTGCCCAATACCTGCAAACAAAGTGTTTTCAGCAATATCGCAGACTTGTTGATCTTAAGGACAGAAAGACTCTGCATATCGCTAGGTTAGAAATATACTGGGGGTGGGGGGCAATTTTAGTAGCATGATCTACTTTAAAGGGGAACTTTCACCTCAGAACATTTTTTTTACCAACTAGTTAAGCAGTGTTGAAAAAGTTGCTGCTTTTTTTTTTTTTTTTTTTTTTTTTATTTCCACATACTTAGTAAGATATTTTATGTCCAAGCTGCACACTTCCGCATTCAGCGGCACAGGTGTCTTCGGCACAGCTCCCCATTCTCCTCCCAGCTGCCCCAGCTAGCGCGTTCACACCTCACTTCGGTGTGCTGTGAACGGCTCCCAACGTTACAGCAAGAAGCAATTCGCATTATACTGAGGTTGCAGTAGTAGTATTATTGAGGTTGCAACCTCAGTATAATGCGAATCGCTTCTTGTTGTAACGTTGGGAGCCGTTCACAGCACACCGAAGTGAAGTGTGAACGTGCTTGCCGGGGCAGCTGGGAGGGAGGTGGGAGGAGAATGAACTAGTGCTGGGAGCTGTGCAATGCGGAAGTGTGCGGCTAGAACATAAAATATCTTAAGTATGTAGAATTGAAAAAGGTGCTTTTTTTTTTTTTTTTTTTTTTTTTTTTTTTTTTAAATTTAACACTGCTTAATTAGTTGGTAAAAAAAAATGTTCTGAGGTGAAAGTTCCCCTTTAAGTGGGACCTGCTTCCTTTGTATGGGGGAAAAGCCTTCTTTCCTTCCCTCTGTGCTACCATATTGACTGGTGTGCAGGTTCCAATAGTCCGCTCTCTCCAGTGAATAGATTTTACGAAGTGTTGCATATCACTTCTGCTTCAGTTTGTGGGTGAAGAAAACTTCCAGCAACTATCATGTCCGCCTCCGTAGACATGACGTCAGACTGATTGAAGATGTTCTCTTGAACAGAGGCATGAGTGCAAAACTCATAGGATTTCTAGTCATAATTTACGTTTGAGTTATTATTGGGCATGTGTTCTGATTTTAAGTATGGGTATCTGTAAAATGATCTTTATATCTGTATGGGTTTTGCATCCACCTGAATCGACGAAATCTAAATGTTTCCTTTACCCGAAGGTACTTCTACCCTTTCCCAGTCACACCCATCCTCTACCAAGTGGAGCTATCGATTGGGGGGCAGCAGTTCCATGGAAAAGGAAGGACGAGGCAGGCTGCTAAACACGATGCCGCAGCTAAAGCACTAAAGAGCCTGCAGCACGAGCCAATTCCAGACAAACCAGAGGTAGGATCTGCTTCCATGGACAGACTTCCAGGAAGAGGCAGGCACATAGATTGGTGTACAACATGTGGCCCTGCGGAATCACTTGTTCCTTGGGGGGGGGAGATTGGGCGACCCCCCCCCCTTTGTGTCGGCCGACACCGAGGCGCTTGAGCAGAGCCACGATCTCGTTATTTACCACGAATCCCTTCATTGGAATGGTCTAAAGCAAGTGCTTGCAAGCCAGGCACACGTTTTAGACCATTCCAATAAAGGGATTTGTGGTAAATAATGAGATCGCGGCTCTGCTCAAGTGTCTCCGTGTCGACCGACATGGATCTCCTGATGACAGGCAATTGTTCTTACCTACAATTAAAGGGGCGGATCTCCTACCCAAAGTTACCAGTAACCTATATGAACTAAGATGTATTTAACAAGTAAGACTAAAATCCTTTTTATTTGCTTGGTTATTGAATCATTGAGGCTGATCTACGGTGTAGAAGAGGTGTAAAAATGTACCACAGCGGACCAATAATTACCCACATTCCCTTTGATTTTAAATGATCCTTTTAACCCTTCGAATGCAGGTGTTCTTGGAGATGTCTAGTATTCAACGGGTTAAAATCACCACTTTAAATCTGAATTATTTTTATAGTGCTGTCTGTTTGCCCGCCCCAGGCTTGTTCTAGTCCTTCTTGATAAATCCTCCTCAATCAGTCCTGTACAGAATTGTTTAACCCTTTGAGTGCCAGAGGTACACAATACATTGCTCTGCGTTGTGTACCACTCTGGCAGTCAAAGGGATAATGTTGTGCTTGGAGGCCAAACCACATCCAAATCGAAAACCAACCTAATGTTTTTAATGTTACAAAGACTGGGATCTAACCCCTTTTCTCCCTTTCCTTTTAGGTTAATGGGAAGATGCCAAACGAGGAGAATTTAAATAAATCTGAAATAAGCCAAGTGTTTGAAATTGCACTTAAAAGGAACATGTCTGTGAATTTCGAGGTAAGAGGTTCTCTGTTTCCTGCAGAACATCTCATGGAGTCCAGGCCACTTGCAGACATGAGGCTTTGTGTTCACATAGGGAATTCACTGCCACATTCAAACTGTCACCGCTCTGTAATGTGCTCTAAGCCTGCAATGTCATCTTACAAGACCAGTGACTTACCAGGGGGTAATGCTTCCTAGAATGAGTACGATAACACGTTAAGGGTAGAATAGACCAGCTTTTTATTTTTATCCTCGCTCCTTAATTCATATAAAAACATATTAAAAGTAGTTTAGCAAGAATCTCTGTTTTGTAAGGTAGAGGCATAGTCTTCTCTGTGAGCAGCTCAAATCATGCTCTGCTCAGGCTGTTCATTCAAACTCCCTTTGTTTTGTTGGCCTTTGATAAGCAGCGGCAGGTTTATAACCCTTAAGGACCCATGACAGTCCTGGACTGTCCTGGAATTCTGGGCTCCCCCTGCAACTGCATGCTGTTTGGGGAGTCCAAGATTGGACTTGTGTGGGGGGGATCACGAAATGCTCCGTGGTGCTTAAGTGACCGCAGCGTGTGTGCGCGGACGGCGCTTAAGGGGGTTAAAGGAATAAAGGCCTCTCAAGAATTTGGCTAAACTTAGAAGGTCCTGATGCCGCGTCTCCATAGATCTGATTCTGCAATTAAAAAAAAAAAAAAAAAAAAAAATGGGGTGGATGTAACAGGGTTAAATAAACATGTTTGTGTGTTCTTTTTTTTAAATTCTTTAGAATTGTGCCTCCTTTTGTGCATGTGGCTGCTCTGACTCCATTCGGACAAAACTTCTTGACATCCTGAAAGACTCTTTATTTTAAGAGGTGCAGGGGTATATTCTAGGAGTAGACTGTGTTTGGGTCTCCAGATGTTGGCGGTGGGGTGGTCCTTTTACACCAGCCATTGAATTGTGGGGAACGATGGGAGCTGTGAAGAGCCAAAGATCACCTACCCCCAAGTCTCCACTGTGAAACCTACTATTCATTTAGTTTAAAGGGATAGTAAACATAACACTTTGCTCTATGTTTAATTTACTGTTTGGTAGTTCAAAAGATATTCAATTTAAAAGGATCCCAGTCCTGCCCCTTCTGGTCACCTCCCCTTAGAGCTGCAGTTTGGTCATGGGACCGGACTGATGCAGTGAGGGACAATCTTTACAAAGTAAGTATAAGGAAAACCCGGCCCCTCCCCCCTTGATGAATAGGGGAAGGATATATCTATTGCTTACTGAAGATTGTCCCTCACCTCTCCATCCGGACCAGCCTTAGATGCAGCATGATGCGGGCAGAAGGGGGATCATTTTAGCTTGAAATGGCTTCTGAACGACAGAACAGTAAGTTATTAAACATAATGCAAAGTGTTTTGTTTATGACAGAGAAGACTTGGAGAGAAACTTAATTGTAGACCTTACTATCCCTTTAAAGAGATGGTAATGTGTGCATAGTAATATAATTGAGGCTGAGAAAAGACATGAGTCCATCACCTCTAGCCTATGCGAAAACATGGTTAAAGGGATAGTAACACTTCGTTTTAACTTTATTTTATTTTGTAGGCATTAAAAAAACATGAAGAATGATATAAGTCTTATCTCTCAAACCTTTATGGTTTGAGAGATTCACAAACAAAGTATCCCCCTCCTGTTCAACCAGATCAGAAGGGTGGTGCCCAGGTAGACTGCAGAGAGGGACAACCTTCAATTAAGATATGGGAAAAAGCTGAAAAACTTGTCAAGGGGGGCAGGGCTTTCATTGTTCTCATAAGAAGAAGATTGTCCCCTTCTGTTATCTGTCTGGTCATACAACCAGACTCCCATCTGAGAAGAGATGGCTTACACTAGGAAAAAGGGGAGGGAGGGGAAACTTTGCTTGTGAATATCTCTCAAACCATAAAGGATTGAGAGATAAGACTAATATCATTCTTCATGTTTTTTTAATGCCTACAAAATAAAATAAAGTTAAAACGAAGTATTACTATCCCTTTAAGGTTAAAAGAACACTAATTTCCAATAATTTTGTTTTGTAGATTTAAAAAAAAAAAAAAATAAATGGAGCAAATCCCATCTCTCAAACCTTTATGGTCTGAGAGAGATTTGCATCTAAAGTTCCCCTTCTCCTGATGTCTGCTCTCTACTAACAGGAGATCTTGGTCCGGGACCAACCATTGGCTCTTCAGCAGAGCCGAAATAGTGAAATTTGAAAATACTTAATTGGAACGGTCTACAAAGTGTCTGGTATGCAAGCACACTTTGTAGACTGTTCCAATGAAGTACTTTTCAAATATCTCTATTTTGGTTCTGCTGAAGACCCATCTCGTGTTGGCTGACACGGATCTCCTTCATTCAGCCTCACAGCTGACATGGGGGAGGGGGGAACTTAAGCTGCAAATATCTCGTACGATAAAGTCTTGAGGAATGGGATTTGCTCCGCGTAATTTTTTTTTTTCTATTCCACAAAAATATTATTGGACATTAGTGTTCCTTTAACCCCTTAAGGACCATTGCCGTGCCAGGACTGTCATGGCGGTGCAGCACTTAAAGGGGAACTATCACCCCGAAATAACTTAAGGTTCATTTATTGCTCACCTGGCGACTAGCTGCTTAGTAGCGCTAGTCGCCAGAAATCTTACCCGGTTCTGCAGATATCGGCGTTTTACAGGAGCAGGAAGCACGGACGTCTCTTCACAGTGACGTCCGTGCGCCTGCGCTGTCAGTCCCTTATGCACCGCGCGGTGCAAAAGGGACTGACAGCGCAGGCGCACGGACGTCACTGTGAAGAGACGTCCGTGCTTCCTGCTCCTGTAAAACGCCGATATCTGCAGAACCGGGTAAGATTTCTGGCGACTAGCGCTACTAAGCAGCTAGTCGCCAGGTGAGCAATAAATGAACCTTAAGTTATTTCGGGGTGATCCCCTTTAAGGACCAATGACGGTCCTGGCACGACATGGAGTTCAGGGCTCCTGGCGCGGCTGCACGCCGCTCCGGAAGCCCTTAACCGGAAGAGATGATGATAAAAAAAAAATGCCCCGTGGTCCGCAAGTGCCGGCCGTGCGGGATCTCCCTGGTCCTTAAGGGGTTAAGGTTGATTATTCATTGTACTTTATACAATGAACTGTGACACTGTAAGTGTCCTTTAATGTATTCTTTGAGTAATTTTAAGGCCCATCCCTCTTCCCTGTGTCAGTGTTTCCACAAAGCGGAATGCTGGTACAGATGGATGACGAGGGACAGTCTTGTGTTCACATAAGGAAAAACCTGCCCTCCTTCATCACGGACCGGCAGGGTTTTCCTTATACGGATAGACACAATTTTAGCCCATGTTGCGATCTGGAAGATATAGAAGCTTACTCGTAGATAGGTGAAAGTTCTGTTTTATATTGCATTTGTTTTGGTCACCAGGTGGTACTGTTGCTGTTGAGGTGTATATGGTTGGCTTTAGTCCAAGTCAAGACTGTGTTGCCATTGTCAAGCAGATGGATGATAACAGTGAGGTTTCCACTATATTGCACATTCATAGTCTATAGAGAACTTTTGAATGAGGACCAACAGCTCTTCACAAAGAAATGGGAAAATGCCCTTTGTGGGCTTGTTTGAGTGGTATTAACTTCTGATTTAAACATCTCCCAGCTGTATCCTTCTTTTACTCAACCAGGTTAGCCCTACTGGCCATAGGCATGAAGAGTATTATTGTTCCGGCTGTACCATAGAGCTCTATAAAAACTATTTGAGTGAAAATAAGTCGGCAGCAATGAGTTGGCCATTTCTTCAGCGCTCAAAGGGTTAGAAAGCTAGAGGTCTAATGCACTGCGACTGGGACTGTTAAAAACCTCTCCAAAATTCAAGGGTGTTAACACTTCATGAAGCAATGTTTGAGTCCTCTATAGCAATCAAGGGGTTAACTGCACCTTTTAAAAAAACCTACTGGGATCTTTCCTATGTACAGCTGCCTTTTCCCAGAGTTTCTCCACTACTACTTCCCTGAAAGATCTCCCTTCTTCCTTGCGTGATGTGTCTTCTTTGGTTTAGGTAACCAAGGAAACTGGGCCTCCCCACATGAAGAGTTTTATAACTAAAGTGTCTGTTGGTGAATTTTTGGGTGAAGGTGAAGGGAAAAGCAAGAAAATCTCCAAGAAGAACGCTGCTATGGCGGTGTTGGAGGAACTCCGGAAGCTTCCACCACTCCCAATGGTTGAGAAACTGAAACCAAGAATTAAAAAGAAAACAAAATCAATCGTAAAGGTAAGCGGGCTATGTGAAGGTGTCAGCCATCTGTTAAGTCAATATTAACCTTATTTCCAATTTGCATATTCTGTGTATGTGCTTGATATTCAAGGTCAATTAACATACCTGTGAGCTTTTGAAATGAGCTCACCCTGAGGTGAGTGCATCAGTGTTTGCTCTAATCTAGAGAGAATCTAATCCGTACTCGTGGGACCTTTTAACATGTTGCAGTTCTGATATATCCCTTCTTATACACTATAACATTCTACAGTTCTGATATATCACTTCTTATACACTATAACATTCTACAGTTCTGATATATCACTTCTTATACACTATAACATTCTACGGTTCTGATATATCACTTCTTATACACTATAACATTCTATAGTTCTGTGATATCACTTCTTATCACAGAACTGTAGAATGTTAGTGTATAAGAAGTGATATATCAGAACTGTAGAATGTTATAGTGTATAAGAAGTGATATCAGAACTGTAGAATGTTATAGTGTATAAGACGTGATATCAGAACTGTATCATGTTATAGTGTATAAGAAATGATAGAACTGTAGGATGCTAGTGTATATCACTTCTTATACACTATAACATTCTGTAGTTCTGTGATATCACTTCTTGTGTACTCAAAAGACCTACACAACTTCTCCCTCTGCCTTACTGGTAGAAGTGTCACTCATTTGGGCAGTAAATAAGCAGTCATTTGGTGTAAATCGTGTAGTTTGTAACACTGGACTCTTTCCCTGAAAACTTGGTCCTTCACCCTGAGATTTGGTTAAAAACACAGTGTGTCAGGGTCAAACCCTGAGTCCCAGCTATGTCGATTAATAGTGATGAGGCAGTAGTCTTGGCATAACCCGCCCGATGTTGGTGTATTTAAGTTGCCATCAGTGTATCCTGACAAGGTGACAAGGGTACAGTTAAGCCATTCTGCATACGTTCACAGTAAAGTCTAGGAGAAACACCATAATCTAAACCAAGCATAATGTATATGCATACAGTCAGTCCTGTAGATGTTGTATTAACCCTTTAAGTACCAAAGGTGAGAGATTCCTCCCTTCAGTACTTAGTGGGTTAATCAGAAGTCTCTTTAAAAACACAGTGATTACTGAGTGTTTTTTCAACTTCAGATAACAATACACAAAAAACGAAAAAGGGAAACCATACATAAAAAAAATTAAATGTAGCCAACTGGTAGTGGTCGTAGTCATAGGTATGCTTTAATTGTCATAACTCACCTAGGTAGGTATACAACATACCCATCTTATATAATTACTGTGTATAAGAGAGGGACTAGGTAGGAGTCCATCATACAGCAGTCAGGTATATCTATGTAATTACTGTGTGTAACAGAAGCACTTACCTAGGTAGGAGTCCATCATACAGCAGTCAGGTGTATCTATGTAATTACTGTGTGTAACAGAAGCACTTACCTAGGTAGGAGTCCATCACAAAGCAGTCAGGTATATCTATGTAATTACTGTGTGTAACAGAAGCACTTACCTAGGTAGGAGTCCATCATACAGCAGTCAGGTATATCTGTGTAATTACTGTGTGTAACAGAAGCACTTACCTAGGTAGGAGTCCATCACAAAGCAGTCAGGTGTATCTATATAATTACTGTGTGTAACAGAAGCACTTACCTAGGTAGGAGTCCATCATACAGCAGTCAGGTGTATCTATATAATTACTGTGTGTAACAGAAGCACTTACCTAGGTAGGAGTCCATCATACAGCAGTCAGGTGTATCTATATAATTACTGTGTGTAACAGAAGCACTTACCTAGGTAGGAGTCCATCATACAGAAGTCAGGTGTATCTATATAATTACTGTGTGTAACAGAAGCACTTACCTAGGTAGGAGTCCATCATACAGCAGTCAGGTGTATCTATATAATTACTGTGTGTAACAGAAGCACTTACCTAGGTAGGAGTCCATCATACAGCAGTCAGGTGTATCTATATAATTACTGTGTGTAACAGAAGCACTTACCTAGGTAGGAGTCCATCATACAGCAGTCAGGTGTATCTATGTAATTACTGTGTGTAACAGAAGCACTTACCTAGGTAGGAGTCAACCAGAGCAGTCCTATATGTTTACATTGCATGGTTGATGCCTTTACTGTTGTATACCCTACAGTGAAGTCTGCCTCTAGATCACACCTCACAGTACCCCGCTTTAGTACTGATTTGGTTCATATATATCCATTGTAGGTATCGTAAAACCACAGCAGAGAACAAACGGTAAATATATACACAATATGAAGTGTATGTGAATGCCTATGTGAGTAAATTGCTGTTGGATTAACCCTTTAAGGGCCAGTGGAGTGTGCAGTACTTTGCAATGTGTTGCGCACACCTCTTGTCCCTACAGGATTGAGACACTAATTCCTCGGATAGAGGTAGTGTGTCTTTGCACCAGCTGCTTGTTGTGGATGATGGGAGTCCGCCACAGCTGAAAGTCCAGACTGAATACTGCTGTTCTAGGAATTTGTGTAATGTTAGGGAGTTGTGTGATTTTTGTAGAGGATTTGGGGCCTTTGGTAGACTTAGTTTGTGTTTTCTTTGCAGCTTCCTACTAGCCCAGAATATGGTCAAGGAATGAACCCAATCAGCAGACTCGCTCAGATCCAGCAAGCTAAGAAAGATAAAGAGCCAGAGTACATATTAATCACAGAGCGAGGCCTCCCACGGCGAAGGGAGTTTGTCATGCAGGTTTGTGACCTTAAATCGAAGTGTGGTACCATTTCTAATTTTAACTACTGGAGATATTAACCTTTTGTGATGTGGCACTGAATACTAGTTCCCAGCACTGTGCAGGTATTCTGTTCTAGGCAAAAAGTAGTGTGTGGTGTGGGGCCTAGATTAATTTAGAACATTATAATGTGACTGGCTTATCACAGACTAGCATAAAATGGCAAAAAACTAAAGTTAATTTAACAAACTACATTGTTACAAATGGCTAGTTCACCATAGGCTTTTCTTTTTTTTTTTTTTTTTTTTTTTTCCTTTAAAGCAGAACTTTCATATTAATTACACTGAGCCCCAGAATATATTATCCAAGTGATATACAAAGTTATTCTAGCCTTAAAGGGATAGTAATACTTCGTTTTATCTTTATTTTATTTTGTAGGCATTAAAAAAAACATGAAGAACGATATAAGTCTTATCTCTCAAACCTTTATGGTTTAAGAGATATTCACAAGTAAAGTTTCCCCCTCCCGCCCCTTTTTCCTAGTGTAAGTCATCTCTTCTCAGATGTGGAATCCAGTCCATAGACCAGACAGATAACAGCAGGGGACAATCTTCTTCCTATGAGAACAATGAAAGCCCTGTCCCCCCTTGACAGGTTTTTCACTTATCTTAATTGAAGATTGTCCCTCTCTGCAGTCTACCTGGGCACCTCCCTTCTGATCTGGCTGAACAGTGTTACATCAGTAAAAGGGGGCGGGAGGGGGATACTTTATCATTCAATTACTCTTGAACTACAACTCTGACAGAATTTAAATGACACTCTCGAAAGTCCAAATACTATGATGATTAATTAGAGCTGCTTTTATTATGAAACATTACTATCCCTTTAAGCTCAAGTTCTTGGTAGTTCAGTAAAAACACAACTTCAGCAGGAGCCAGAGGACAGACAGAGCAGACATCGTGGAGGAAAGGGACTGACTGTGCAGGCACACAGAGCTTCTCTTGTAAGCCTTGTGCAGCCCGATGCCTACATAATATGTATATTTTTTTTCTGTGAACTACCTCAGACTTACTGAGTTTAAGGGGAGTGTGACGGAATGGTTGTCACCCAGAGAAAGAAATGTGTCTGTTTTCAGTGATTGCCATTGTCTTAACATGTTCCCATTCTTGAAACCTTAATGTCCCCTGTGTGTGCATGCATTAGAGAGGGTTGTCCAGTTACCAGCAGTGAATGGGTTAGTTAGTGTGTAGGATGGACAGAGGAATGGTGCCATTCAGTCTAGCTAAACCCAGAGATTGTGTTATGAGATAGCCAGTGTTTGTCAGATAGAGAGGGGGGGTAGATGAATGTGTGCATCTCCCCCACTCACATCAGGCCAAGCAGAACAGACCTGGTAGATGGTACCTGTGACAACACATCCTGTAGGGGGTGGGTAGAGAAAACCTAGAGAGAGAAGGGAGAGAGAGAGTTGGAGAATGTAGGGCCAGGAGAAAGGGCCTCTCCATAATGGTGGGAGGCCTAGGGTCCCTGGGCATCCTAAAGCAGCACTGCAGAAACTGGGACTGGCGAGTGCCCTCACCAGAAGAGTTAGAGTGAGCGGGCACTGTAGTGCCAGGTCCCATTTTCAGTTGTGGGCTGTAAGTCAAGGAAGCTTCAGACACAGAGAGAGAGTACCCTGATGTTCCTACCACAAGGATCTTAGGATGTCTTCCCCAACTCCTCTGCCAGGACTAAAAGATACAAGGAACCTTCATGTGCTCCAGCAGCATGTGTAGTGGGCAGGATGCCTACTCTTGCCTCTAGTGGGACTATGAATAAGCTCCAGCATTAAGCTAAAGTGGACTGTGAGTATTATATGTAACCCCTGGCAAGTTATGCAACTAAGAAGAGAACAGCAGAAGTGCTTAGTTTTTATGTTTTACCCCTGTTTGTTTGCCTGTAATTGTTGTCCTATGTTTTGTGCCGTGACCTCTCTAATAAATGCAATTTATTATCTTTGTCGGGCTGGATAAATCTCTTAACCCTCGGCCTACCAATAAGTAACCCCTGTACCCCCCGTCACACTGGTGGCAGCTTGTGGGATATCCAGCTTAGGTGTTCAGGGTGTCTGAGGGCAACCCTGACCACTATGTGTGCTAGTTGTGCCAGCTCAGTAGCGTGGTCACTTTAGCACCCAGACAAAAAGACACGGCCAAGGACAACAGTATGGGAACCCCTCCTGTTATTTTTGTTTTGCCTTAGAGTTAGCCTAAGGGACATGTGAGCAAGTACCCTATCAGCACTGCCAGACAAAATGGGACTAGGGGTGTAGTCTGCATCCAGCACCCACTATGCCCTAGCAATGCAGTGATTTACAGCTTTACAGACTTGCCTGGATGATCCAGTACTTCAAAGCAAAGTGGTCAAACATCAAAAGACAGAGCTCCAAGCCACCAGATCCAGAGTGGAAATTCAGAATGTGCTAAACCAGTGTTGTATGCCACAGAATCTAAGCATGGGAATAATGTGACACAGAGACCAGAAGGATAATCCAGACAGAACATTGCACTACCTTCTCAGCTTAAAGGAAAATCCAGTGGAGGATGCGCTATTCAGAAACCAGTTACAGTGGGAATTTTAATGGAAAAGTTAATCCACCCCAAAAAGCAATGTTGGAAGTCTTTGCAGGGGTAAGTGACACTTCTGTGGGGACTGATTGTGATGGGACTGGTTCTGATTCTTTATGTTGGACTGATTTAGGTGGGATGGTGTTCTGGGACGGTCTCTTAATTTTGATGGCAGTAAGCTATTGTGTGTGTGTGTGTGAGGAAAATGCATTGCCACACCAGAAGATCTGCCTATTTGAAATGTTTTGGGCCTGCTTTTTCCTGCACCCTAATTGGATATGTCTTGCCCTGGAAAGTATCCTGAATCACTGGACTTTGTTTTGGAACTATCGCCACTAAAGATACAAATGATGTACTGTATATACAAATGCTTTGTAGGCTTGATGTCTGTATTGATAGAAGTATAGGAAATCAGTTAATATGTGGGGACCCAGTGATCTGTCCGTGTGGACTGAACTCTGGGGTCCCCATCTGAAAGGGGGGACAGACTGTGACGGAATGGTTGTCACCCAGAGAAAGAAATGTCTGTTTTCAGTGATTGCCATTGTCTTAACATGTTCCCATTCTTGAAACCTTAATGTCCCCTGTGTGTGCATGCATTAGAGAGGGTTGTCCAGTTACCAGCAGTGAATGGGTTAGTTAGTGTGTAGGATGGACAGAGGAATGGTGCCATTCAGTCTAGCTAAACCCAGAGATTGTGTTATGAGATAGCCAGTGTTTGTCAGATAGAGAGGGGGGGTAGATGAATGTGTGCATCTCCCCCACTCACATCAGGCCAAGCAGAACAGACCTGGTAGATGGTACCTGTGACAACACATCCTGTAGGGGGTGGGTAGAGAAAACCTAGAGAGAGAAGGGAGAGAGAGAGTTGGAGAATGTAGGGCCAGGAGAAAGGGCCTCTCCATAATGGTGGGAGGCCTAGGGTCCCTGGGCATCCTAAAGCAGCACTGCAGAAACTGGGACTGGCGAGTGCCCTCACCAGAAGAGTTAGAGTGAGCGGGCACTGTAGTGCCAGGTCCCATTTTCAGTTGTGGGCTGTAAGTCAAGGAAGCTTCAGACACAGAGAGAGAGTACCCTGATGTTCCTACCACAAGGATCTTAGGATGTCTTCCCCAACTCCTCTGCCAGGACTAAAAGATACAAGGAACCTTCATGTGCTCCAGCAGCATGTGTAGTGGGCAGGATGCCTACTCTTGCCTCTAGTGGGACTATGAATAAGCTCCAGCATTAAGCTAAAGTGGACTGTGAGTATTATATGTAACCCCTGGCAAGTTATGCAACTAAGAAGAGAACAGCAGAAGTGCTTAGTTTTTATGTTTTACCCCTGTTTGTTTGCCTGTAATTGTTGTCCTATGTTTTGTGCCGTGACCTCTCTAATAAATGCAATTTATTATCTTTTTGTCGGGCTGGATAAATCTCTTAACCCTCGGCCTACCAATAAGTAACCCCTGTACCCCCCGTCACAGGGAGTATAACTTTGCATATCTATAGGTTAGTAATATATTCTGGGGCAATATAATTTATGTGAAAGTTCTGCCTTAAGACATCATTTGTTAATTTTAGAGTGAGCCCCATTACCTCAAGGCAGTAGACAAATGTTTAGAGGAAGGGGTTCTTTGTATTAAAATTAAGTGGCCAAATATGTCTGTTTTTGTGATACTTCCAAAAGTATTAGAATAACTTTGGCCTGTGAATGCAACACCTTTTGGTAGAGCGTTTATGACCAGACACTTAACAGGATGTTTTGTGAGTTGTTACTATAATATCACTTAATCTGTAGTATAGACTCTCGCAACTGCAGTCTTGTGAGTCTAACATCAGTGTTTGAGGGGAGATGCATTGTATAGCTGAAGGCTCTCTCCCTTGCTGCTTCCTGCCTCTGGAACGCCCTACCACCCAGTATTCGCCAATCCTCAACAACTTTAAATCCAAGCAAAAAGAGCACCTTTTAAATATAGCAGCAGCGTAATATGAAAACATTCTCATATGTCGAAAACTGCACTTCCTCCTCTACCAGCTTGTATCTGTCACCCATCCTATAATTAGATTGTAAGCTCTACAGGACAGGGACCTTTTACCCTAATATATACCCCCCTGTTCCCCTTATGATTGTCTTTAAGTGTGGTGATTAAGCTCTTGTATTGTACCCCTTCTATAGTAAATGTAAACTGTAAAGTGCCAGGTACACTGGTGCTATATAAATAAAAATGTAATGTTTCTCATCCACTTGTTTCTAAAGGGGGTAAACCCTTTGACTTCCAGAGAGCTACCCAGTGCATTGCTACTGGTACCACCCTGGGACATTGTCTGTTACTTTTCATCCTCACCTCAGTGGGAGCATCCATTCCAATAGAATTGATTATTCCTCCCCATTAATTCCACCCCTCTGGTGGAAGCAGACTGGTTTTGGCATCTCGGGAAGAGGAGTGAGGAGCAAGGTAATTGCAGGCTGTGCCACACAGGTCAGAGCTAATCTCCGCTACTAAACCATAAACTTCTCAAACCTGATGCAGATTTAAATTAAAAGCTCAAAATACTGTTTTTATAAAGTGGCAGTAAATTTTAGGAAAATGTTGCTTTTCTTGCTGGGCGAAAAAAAGGACACTCACATTGTAAACAGATGTTTTATGACCTGACAGGAAGTGATAAAGTGGTTACTATGATATTCGATGGCGAACCATAGCCAAATACTCTTTTCTCCCATTGATTGCAACAAAATAACTGTCTGGACACCAGGGGGTGCTTTTGATGTAAGAAAACAATGGTTTACACCACAATACTTCTGGAAATGCACATTTCGCAGTTGTAGGTCTATACTTGTTTTACGCATCAGTAAAAGCCCTACGACTTTGTGTTTTTTTTTTTTTTTTTTTTTTTTAAAAGAGCCTAAAATGCTGTGCATTGATCCTCTTTAACTCTCCACCCTTTCTACAGGTTAAAGTTGGGAATCATGCCGCAGAAGGAATGGGCACAAACAAGAAAGTGGCAAAAAGGAACGCTGCTGAAAACATGCTGGAACTTCTAGGTTTTAAAATCCCTCCACCTCCCCCAAAGCCAGCTCTCAAGACAGATGAAAAGGTAAGACTGGTCAATACTGTCATTGCCTAGTTGGCTTGGATTAGAGATGTGAATTGTGTGTGTTTTCTGAGAGGGCATAAAGATTACAAAGGTGTTTTTTTTTTTTTTTTTTTTTTTTTTTTATAATCTTTATTGGAAAGTAAAATGTGCACAAGATGTAGAATCCTGAAGGCCTAATAATCAGATCCTATACATTTAGGAATGAATACAATGTTAGGTAAGTCAGGTGAGCATATGACTTTAGCATAGATTGGGCCATCATGAGAGTAGCTCCAAAGTAGAGCAGTGATAAAAACATGGACAAGGAAACATGGGGCAAAGAAAACCAAGGAGAGAGTGTTTAAAGACAGAGAAGTAGAACGACCAAAAGATTATAAAAAGGAAAGAGAGGGTGCACAGGGGGAGGAAGGGAGAAGGAAAAAAAGAGATGGTCACAGCAGGGAAAGGCAGACAAAGGGGGGGGGGTGACAGAAGGATTGGTAAGAGGGGACCAGTGAAAGGGAGGAGGAGGAAAGCTATGGGAGAGGGTCCGGATCTCTTTCAACCATCAAAACCGTTGTGGTAGGAAAATCAATTACACACAAGCCGAGCAATATGCACAGGTCAAGAGGGCTGCAAAAAGAGCATAGGCCATGGTTTCTTTTTAATTGTCTGCTTATTACTTTTATATACACTACTGTTCAAGAGTTTGGGGTTACTTAGAAATGTCCTTTCTTTCCATCCAATGAGTTGCAAAATGAATAGGAAATAGTCAAGACGATGACAAGGTTAGAGATGAGGATTTTTACTTGAAATAATTGTCCTTCAAACTTTGCTTTCATTGAATAAACCTCCGTTGGTAGCAATTGCAGCCTTGCAGACCTTTGGTATTCTAGTTGTCTATTTGTTGAGGTAATGTGAAGAGATTTCACCCCATGATTCCTGAAGCACCTCCCTTGCGTACCATATGGTCAAGCTGCTCCCGTAACAGAAACAAGGGCATTTCTCTGTCATCCAGTGTAGGTTACTGGTAACTTAAGGTAGGTGATCCGCTCCTTTAAGTAGGCAGGAACAATTCTGCGGGTGGAGCCTACCTTCCCTCCTTGGCTGCAGCTAGCCAATCGGCTCCAGTAAGATTTGTTCCTTGGTGAAGACACAGGCAAGAGAACAGTTATGCTATAGTTTTTAGCTAATTTTATTTTTCGGTTAGAAATGGAATAGCACCATTAGGCGGATTACCATAACTGACAATGCCCTTAGATGTGGCTAGCTCAGTATCCAGGTGCTTTTTGTGGACCTTAACCCCTGGGGGGAAAATATTGGGTTCAAGTTCTTTCCCCAGGAGTTGCCCACTTAAGCTTTTTTAATACATGGTGATCTGAAGAAAGGTGAGCAACCCTTTACGTGCTGCAGGTCCACATGTCCCACAGTGCCCCTCCGCACAGGGGTTTTCCTTTGGAGTTCCTATTGCACACTCCTGCACCCATTGGGTTTATCTGTATGTCTGTTGGGTGGTTTGGAGTGAGCGTCTGTGGTAACTTAAGCTGCTGGTTAGCATCCTTTGGGGGTTGTTGGCACTTTCCCTATTGGGTTCAGTGTTTATTGGGTCTAGTGACATGTTTTAGTACTGTCCAGTGCACATTCACTTCTCAGTTACAACTTTGCAAAATTTGTGTTCCTGCGCGCTTTTACCGCATAGACGCCATTGCTCCGTTCACTCCTATTGGACTGTACAGTTTGGGACATATCTCTGCAACTGCTCATCATAACTTCAGAGATGGCTCATTTTGTTTGTCTGCCCTTATTCTATTATCCGGTTAATGTTTGGTGTGTGTTGGGGGGGCTCAGGGGGCTTCGGCCACTGTTGGGGTACTTTTTCTGGGAAAACTACATTTCCATCGTGCTTTTCTGACCGGCTCCTGCCACAGCAGCCATTTTGTGCTTTTCCTATAGGAGTATCCTACGCAGGGCTTGGACTCCTTCTCTCCTCTGCAGATTAACCCTTCGCCTGCCAGATAAGTGCATTTTAGCGACTTCTGGGGTGAAATTTTAATCTTGCACACTGTATTTGGGTGATTCCTTATGCTTTAAGCATTTTGACACTGTGAGAATGTCTAATCCGTTAGGGCTTGGGGCCAGGCCTAAGACTAAGGACGCTGGAGTTTGTGTCCCCTATTGCGCATTGCTCCTCATGTCCTTCAAGGTTACCTAGAGAATTCTCAGGTCATTTATGTCCAGAATGTTCTGATGTCCGAGTCTCTCCCAGGGACCTCCAGCCATGCATTAGAGCCAGTTTGGGTGCAAGAGTTCAAGGCTGCTACCAGGGACCTCAGGTCTACATTTCAACTTTCCAAACCGGTTACAGGGGGTCCTCCTCTGAAGAGGAACTGTTGGTGGATTTGGATGTTGAGGGAATGTTCTGCTGTGGGCTCCTCTCAGTTTTTTGGGGACCCCTCTGAGGCTGATCCTGATCCCTCAGCTGAGGGCCTGATCAGGGCAGTCTTAACCACCCTAAACATTCCTCCTAGTGCAGGAGGTTTCTCCGGATCCCTCTATTTCAAGAGCCTAAGAGGCCCCATACTTGTTTTCCACCTAACCCCACTCTTGACCGCCTTGTGTCTGAGTGGAAGTCTCCGGACAGGAGACCTTCTGTTTCTAAGAAATTTGCGAAGCTTTTCCCCTTTTGAGGCAGCGCTTGCTCAGTGGCTTCATCCCCCACCCCCAAAGTAGATACATCTGTCTCCAGGCTATCGAAGTCCACTGCCTTGCCAGTTGCTGATGTGTCTGCTCTGAAACAATGGACTGACAAGAATCTTGAGGTCTCCCTCAAGTCCATTTTTGCCACCGCTGGTACTGCCATGCGTCCATTTGCTGCGGCATGGGTGAACCGGGCCATTGCGGTCTGGACTGAACAGCTCACCTTGGCTGTCCGTCAGGGTGCTTCTACTTTGGATATGTTGCGGCTTCTCGCCAACATTTCTGAGACCCAGCACTATGTTTCTGCTGCCTTGTTTGGTGGCAAGGGTTTCCACCATGTCTGTGTTGCCAGACTAGCTCTTTGGCTCAAGATCTGGTCTGCTGACATTGCTTCCAAGAAAGCATTGCTCTCCTTACCTTTTCAAGGTACTTCTTTGTTTGGGCCTGATCTTAAAGATCTGATCAGTGAGGCCACAGGGGGGTAAGAGTACCCTTCTTCCCCAGGAAGAAAACTCTGCTTAAGCGTAACCAGTATTTTCATTCCTATCAGACCCGTCCAGCGAACTACACAGTTCCCTCGGCTCCGTGTTCCTCCTCCAGGCCCAAACAGCAATGGAAGCCCCAAGGTCTCCTCCAAGCCAAAGGCTCCCAAGCTGCCTTCGGCATAACTCGCCGAACCCGGGTCCCCACTCTGCTGTGGGTGGTTGTCTGCGTCACTACCACAGCATCTGGGAGGATTCAGTGGTGGACCCGTGGGTTTTACAGGTGGTGACTGAAGGGTACAGGATCCCTTTTGTCTCTTCCTCCCTTTTGCTTCTTCTCATAAGCCTCAGGGTGCCGCAAAATGCCAGCTGTTCAACAGCGCTATTCAGGCACTTCTGGACAAGGATGTTCTAGAGCCAGTTGCAGTTCAGGACAGAGGTATGGGTTTTTACTCAAACCACTTTATGGTCTCCAAGATTTTTGGATTTGAAGGTTCTCAATTCTTTTGTGATCTGGACCCATTATCACCAGGAGTCTCTATGGACAGTAATTGCTGCTATGTTCCCAGGGGAATTCCTTGCATCTCTGGATCTTCAGGATACGTATTTACACATCGCCTGCAGTATCTCAGATTTGTCTGCGACAGAGGGTATTTTCAGTTTTCAGCTCTTCCCTTTGGTCTGACTACTGCTTCTCAAGTTTTCAACAGTGTCCTGGGATCCTTGATATCCATCCTCCACCGGGACAGCATCCGTTACTCCATACATGGACGACCTGCTTCTGAAAGCCCCCTCTGTGGAACTTCTTCATCAGCAGGTTCAGCAATGTATTCACGCTCTCACCCATCATGGGTGTATGATAAACATGGACAAGTCAGACCTTGTCCCATTTCAGCATCTGGTCTTCCTTGGCCTTCTCTTCGACACTCAAAGCGTGGTGTTTCTCACAGATGAGGTAGCTCACCAGACTGCCCACAGGGTTTCTCTGGTTCTGGCTCAAGATCCAGTTCCAGCCAAGAAGCTGTCCTCTCTAATGGGAAAATTCATCTCCACCATCGAAGCAGTCCCGTCTGCCATGGAGCACACCAGGGAACTCCAGAGGCTTGTGATCCAGGGGTGCAAGGGTCAGCCCAACCTTCTGAAGATGTCAGTGTCCCTCCCTCTTCATGTGGAATGGAGTTTGTCGTGGTGGTTCGATCTCTCCAATCTGCTGAAGGGCAAGTCCTTCCTGGTATCCTTCTGAGCCACGGTGACAACAGATGCTATCCTCTCCGGCTGGGTAGCGGTCCTGGGTCGCCTGAGTGCTCAGGGTCGGTGGTTTCCGGAGGAATGTCTCCTTCCCATCAACGTGTTGGTGCTTAAGGTATGAAATATCGCCCGTTGTCACTGGACACCCCAGCTAGAAGACTGTACTGTCGGACAACGCCACGGCCGTTGCTTACATCAACAAGCAGGGCGGAACAGGAAGTCTCTGCTTGGTTAGAGGGCAAGGCTATTTTGCCCTGGGCAGAGTAACACATTCCTTGAGTAGACTGTCATGGTGGACTTTCTCAGTCAACACACAGTGGACAGCGGAGAGTGGGAACTGTACCCAGAGGTGTTCACCCTCATTGTTCAGAAGTGGGGTCTTCCCTACATTGACCTGATGGCGACAAGACACAAAAAAAAAATTAGCAGCCGAGGTTCCTTTTTATCGGTGGAGAGACCCTTTAGCTCTGGAGGTGGATGCCATGTCCATTCATTGGTTATTTCCACTGGCCTACCTCTTTCTTTCCTCCCCTCCCTATGTTGCACAGCGTGTTACAGAAATTGCAACTGGAACACTGTCCAGTCATTCTGATTGCTCCGTACTGGCCTTGCCAAGCTTGGTTTCCAGAACTCCTGGATCTGTCAGTGGTGGAGCCATTCAGGCTCCCTTAAAATCCAGATCATCTTCTACAGGGTTACCTGTGGAAGGAGGATATTCATTGTCTGGCTTTGACGGCTTGGAAATTGAATCCTCCATACTGAAAGAAATTTTTTTTCATCTGGTGTGGTGGCTACTATGCTTAGTGCCCATAAACCTGTTTCTTCTAAGGCCTACCATAGTGCCTGGCTGGCTGACCTTTCTCTCTTGGTGTGCTGATAGGGACCTGTTTCAGGAATGTGATCTGCCTACTGTCCTGGCCGCCTCTCAGGACGTTGTGGATAAAGGTCTGTTTGAGTTCCCTTAAAGGGATAGTAATACCTAAAATGTAAAAAAAAAATATGTTGTAGGGTTTATCCCCCTGAGTAAAACAAGAGTACTCCCACTGCTGAAAGGTGTTTCATTCAAAAGTTATTAATTTTCAAAGTTGAATTTTTTAGGTGCAATATCACAGTGGCCTGAAATTGTACAGTGGCGCTGTTGCTACACGATCCTATGGACAGCTCTGGTCTCAGGACCATAAATCTCCATAGGATGGTGTAGCAACAGCACCACTGTAAAATTTCAGGCCACTGATATTGCACCTAAAAAATTCAACTTTGAAAATTAATAACTTTTGAATGAAACACCTTTCAGCAGTGGGAGTACTCTTGTTTTACTCAGGGGGATAAACCCTACAACATATTTTTTTTTTACATTTTAGGTATTGCTATCCCTTTAAGGTTCAGCCTTCTGCTCTGTTTTCTTTCAGAGGCGCATTGCTATTCTTCCTGATGTCAAGGTTTTCTTCCAGGGCTTTGCTTATACTCGTCCTGTTTTCAAGACTCCTGCTCCTCTGTGGGATCTTAACTTGGTGTTGGGCGTCCTTCAGCGCCCTCCCTTTGAGTCTTTGGCTACTATTCCTCTACGGCTGCTGACGTGGAAAATGGCCTTTCTCCTGGAGACGGTCAGTTTGCCGTGTCGCGGAGCTGCATGCTCTGTCCTGTAAGCCACCCTTTTTGGTGCTTCACAAAGACAAGGCGGTGCTTCGCACTTCACAGGATTTTCTCCCGAAGGTGGTTTCAGAGTTCCACATTAATCAGGAGATTGTGGTGCCTTCTTTCAGCCCTGACTCCACCTCTGACGAGGAGAGGGATCTCAACTTGTTAGATGTGGTGCGTTGTCTCAAGTTTTATGTAAATCACATTTTCATTAGACAGTCTGACCTGCTGTTCGTCATTCCTGAGGGCCCCAGGGCAGGAAGACCTGCATCGAAAGGGACTATTGTGTCTTGGATCAAGTCCACTATTCGTAAGGCTTACGAGCTGAGGAAGAAGCCTGTTCCCCTTCGGGTCGCTTCTCATTCTACTAGATCTATTGGCTTACAAGAATCCGCTGATCAGTTGTACAAGGCTGCCACTTGGTCATCTGTGGACACCTTTTCAAAGCACTACCGTGTTGATGTGCTGGCCTCGGCTGACGCCAGCTTTGGGAGGAAGATCTCGGAGGCAGTCTTGCCTGTCTAGGATCTTCTTCGGTTTTTTGGTGCTTCCTTCACTTTTGAGCCCTGTTGGCTCTAGTTTAGTGTGCTGTATAACAGTTCCTGGGTTGATGTTACCTTTGTTCAGTGTCTGTTGACACTTCATTTGTTTTGTTGGGCTGTCTCTGATCTGATGGTTCAGATCTGCTCTGGTGACTTTGGGGGCCTTGTGCCTGGTCTTTGCCTGAATTCCCGCCTCTGGGAAACTCTGCAGTTGAACTTCCCAAAGTTACTTGTAACCTGTATTGGACGACAGAGAAAAGAGGATTTTAGTGTTACCTGTTAAATACTTTTTTTAGTCCATACAGGTTACTGGTCACCCACCCTGTCAAGGGACCATGCTTGGTTCTCCTATGGCAGACTGTGGGGATCCTTCGGGGTCATGCTGACAGGAGTCGTCTTTCCCTTCTATCTAGTCAATAGTATCAAATCTTACTGGAGCTGATTGGCTAGCTGCAGCCAGGGAAGGTAGGCTCCACCCCCTGCATTCACTTCTAGAATTGTTCCTGCCTACTTAAAGGGGTGGATCGCCTACCCAAAGTTACCTGTATGGACTAAGAGAAAAGGATTTAACAGGTAAGACTAAAATCCTTTTATCTAAGTGACCCCAAACTTTTGAACGGTAGCGTATATCTCCCCATTTGCACAGATACGTCAATATCCTGGCTACTGTAACAAGCTGCTGATTGTTCATCCACCACAAAAGTGTGGCGAGGGGAGCAATTTTTGGGCAGCTTAAAGGAAAAGAGAATTTACATTGGTTTAAACGGCATTAACCTTGTGAATACTATTTATATGGGTTGAGATTTTAGAAAACCTTTTTTCCCCTGTGGTCCTTTTGATTTGCTCCAGAACCGAGCTAATTTCTTACTGAATGTACCCCTGAAGTGCATTAGTGTTCATTTGTAGTTAGTCTGTTATACAAATCATTGGTAAGACCTCACCTTGAGTATGCAGTGCAATTCTGGCCACCGGTTCTGAAAAAGGATATACTAGAACTAGAGAGGGTACAGCGGAGAGCAACAAAATTAAGGGAATGGAGGACTTGACATATGAGGAACGACTAAACAAACTTGGTTTATTTACTCTAGAGAAAAGACGACTAAGAGGAGACCTTATCACATTGTACAAGTATATGAGAGGTCAATACAAGGATCTCTGTGGTGAGCTATTTATTCCAAGGCCTGATCAGGTGACCAGGGGACACCCCTTGAGATTAGAGGAAAGGAGGTTTAGACTTCAGCAGAGGAAGGGTTTTTTTTACAGTAAGGTCTGTCAAATTGTGGAATTCATTGCCCAGGGAGGTAGTTATGCCAGATACAATGGATACATTTAAGAGAAGATTAGATACATTTCTTTCAAAAGGGAACATACAGAGTTATACTATTTATCAGTAGGCTGATCAGGAAGGTCTGATAAAGACTAATTTAATTGGTAGCAGGAAAGCTATAAAATTCTCAGTTACTGAGGTATGAGGCGAAGGTTGAACTTGATGGACTTGTGTCTTTTTTCAACCTAATTTACTATGTTACTATGTAGCTTTGAAGCAAAATGTAGGATTAAAATGAAGTATATTTTTCAGATTCCTGTGAAGAAGCAAGTCGATGGGAGGAAAGTCACCTTTTACGAGCCTGGCTCTGGGGAAGATGTCGTTAATAGTAAGTAGAGTTCTAAAGGTTAAAGCTTTCGGTGCAAATATAAATTAACCCTTTGAGTGCCAGAGCGGTACGAAATGCATTGCTGTGTTCCGTACCTCTGTGGCACTTAAAGTGTTAAACCACGTAATCCATGTAAACTACTTGAAATGATCCTGTGTGTGTCTTTGTAACAAATGTTCTATTTGGAAGAGAGGCAATCACAAGTATGAATGAAGCCAACAGATTGCACCTCCCTCTGGTGCTCAGCAGATTAACATTACAAAATTCTCCTGTAGATAACAAGGAAGAGGACTTCCGGATGCCTTATCACAGTCACCAGCAACTTCCCGCGGGGATCCTCCCTATGGTCCCAGAGGTTGCGCAGGCTGTTGGGGTGAATCAAGGACTTCACACCAAAGAATTCAACAGAGTGGCCCCCAATCCAGCCAAGGCAACTGTGACCGCCATGATAGCAAGAGAGCTGTTGTACGCAGGGACCTCGCCCACTGCAGACACAATCCTAAAGAATAACAACTCTTCTGTTCCCATGCTGCATGGCCCACTCACCAGACCCTCCGAGCAATTAAATTATCTGTCAAGTGTCCAAGGAATAGAGGTAGGATGTCTGTAAATACGTACACGTGTACTGAATTTTAAACCTTTATTATAATAGGAATATTGCATAGGTCTTTTCTTGCTGACTACAACAAGGTTACTCCCACTGCTGGGAGATGCTTGGTTTCACAGCTATTGCAGTTTAAACTTGGTTTCCTCTTTAACAGTAACTTTACCACCTGGTGTCCAGAGTGTTACGGTATTGCATTATGTGGGAGAGATGAGCCACTGGCTACAGTTCGTCATAGAACGGAATAATATCCGGTCCACCTCTTCCTGACTGTTTTGAAGTGTAATGTGAATAAACAACCAGCAGTGGATGTTGCCTTGTTAATTAAAAGGATAGTAATACCTTAAAAGAAGAAGAGAAAAAAAAAAATTGAAGCTCCAAATGATCCTCCTATAACCTGGGCCATGTAACGCTCTAGTTAAAGGGGATGTGTCACTTTAGCAAAAGTTTGCCTTAAAGGGATAGTAATACTTCATTTTATCTTTATTTTATTTTGTAGGCATTAAAAAAACATGAACGATATGTCATATCTCTCAAACCTTTATGGTTTGAGAGATATTCACAAGCAAAGTTTCCCCTCCTGCCCCTTTTACCTAGTGTAAGCCATCTCTTCTCAGATGTGGAATGCAGTCCATAGACCAGACAGAACAGCAGGGACAATCTTCTTCCTATGAAAACAATGAAAGCCCTGCCCCCCCCCCCCCCCACCTTGACAAGTTATTCAGGTTTTTCCCTTATCTTAATTGAAAATTGTCCCTCTCTGCAGTCTACCTGGACACCTCCCTTCTGATCTGGCTGAACAGGGTGGGGATACTTTGCTTGTGAATATCTCTTAAACCGTAAAGGTTTGAGAGATAAGACTTCTATCGTTCTTCATATTTTTTTTAAATTAAAGTAAGCTCTCGGACTGGATTTCTGTAGCGTGTTTTTTTTTTTTTTTTTTTAATTAAGAAGCACAGCATTGTTGTTGCATTATGATTGGGGGGGGAATGTGGATTTGTTTCATAATCAATTGCTTTAAAAAATAATAATAATCTTGGTGGTTTACAAGTGCAGTCAGTACTTGGGTGCCCTCTGCAGAAGCAACGCCCTTCCTGCTGTCATATAGTAACACTTGCGCTTTACTTCTAGGTTGACTATAAAGATTTTCCCAAGAATAACAAAAACGAGTTTGTGTCCCTTATAAACTGTTGCTCTCAACCACCACTAATCAGTCATGGTATAGGAAAGGATGTGGAATCCTGTCATGATATGGTAAGTGCCTCGTTATCTTTTTATATTGTCAAGTTGAATGTGGGATGTGCAGGTTTAATGTCTTAAGTTTACGTGGAATAAAGTGCATCATTAGTTGTCAGATTATTGCTAAAGTTGTGCTTATGTATATGTAGTTTAGAATATTGTAGACCACGAAATGCATTTTAAATGGTCACTTCTGAGTGCTTCTAACTTGATGCAGTAGCTCCAATTAATCTTCATAATTGGGCCATGGTGAGTGTTATTTTAATACAGTCAGAGTTGTAGTTCAAGAGTAATTGAATGATAAAGTATCCCCCTCCCGCCCCTTTTACCTAGTGTAAGCCATCTCCCATCAGATGTGGAATCTGGTCTCTTGATTGGACAGATCACAGCAAGGGACAATCTTCTTACTGTGATCATAAGGAAAACCCTGCCCCCCTTGACAGGTTTTTCAGGGTTTTCCTTATGCTCACTGAACATTGTTTTTCTCTGCAATCCATCCGGACAGTCTTGCTGCTTTGAGGTGAGCAGTGTTACATCAGATGAAGGGGGGATACTTTATCATTCACTTACTCTTGAACTACAGCTCTGACAATATTGAAATAACACTCTCCATGGCACAAATACTGTGAAGATGAATTGGCGCTGCTTTTTTGAAACATTACAGTCCCTTTAAGCACCAGAGACCACACCCCTCTAATCCTTGGTTAACCGCTGAGGGAGAGGTTGAAATGAGACTGTGCCAAGGCTAGGTTTGGCCAAACCTGTTGCACCCATCTTTTGGACTATATCTCCCATCCACAGCTGACCAATAAGATCTCATAATGTTGCTGACTTGTGCTCAGTGCTGTACATCAGGGCTTAAAAGTTGAAGTCCTTTTGCTACTAGCCAGACCTGATATGTTACTCACCACTGCAATCCATAACATATCAGCCAGGGCTGAATTTCTACTCGCCATTTGCTAATGGCAAGTGGAAATTGAGCCCTGCTGTACATAATATTCAAGCACAGGGATTCCCTGCCCTGTAGCACTTTTATAATTCAATGTTTGGTGCCCAAGTCACGTGGGAATAAGCAACTTGCCAAAGGTTGCAAAGAAGCTGACGTGGGAATTGAGCCATGTTCCCTACTTCACAGCCAGTGTCTTGGCATCAGCCGGACAACTAAGGGTACTCTCTCCTCCGACAGCAAATTGTAGTTGTGTATCTGCAGGCTGCACACCCCTGTCTACAAACAGATCACACAGTACTTTGTTCATCACGTCCTAAACTTTTTAATTGTTGAATTGAATTCTGTGATTTACTGCTCTGATTAATTGCTTCTCTTCTCTTCAAGGCTGCATTAAACATACTGAAGTTGCTGTCTGAGTTGGACCAGCAAAGTGTCGAGATGCCAAGAACGGGAAATGGACCAATGTCTGTGTGAGTTCTCCCAGTTTTAGTCCCTCTTTAAGGGGTCACTATGCTGTGGGAATAAGTGACTCTTAATGTGTTTAAGTGATTAACTTATGTAAGAGTCCTACATACTGCAGCCAGATATCTATTTTTTGCACTGTATTTGATGAGGCTGAAGGGACTTGTCCAAGTTCAGCACATGTCGTATCACTTGTTGATCCAGAAGAAGTGTAAGGAAAAAACTATTGAAGCAATTTCCAGTTAAGCCCCAAGTGGATGCAAACATTCCTTTCAGACTCTAAAAGGCAGTCTGATATAACTCTGTATCAATAGATTACCTTTAATGAAACAAACCGCCATAATTTTTCATTGTGTTAAGTCAGAAGGATATCTGTTCTTTATAAATGTGGCTGCAGTATCTGTAAGCCCAGCATCCCGAGCCAAAAATGCCATAATTTTACAGACTTTAAGCGAAAAGCAGGGTTTTTATACAACATTCAAAAAATTTTCTTTTCTGTAGTCTTAATGGATGGCATTTTGTTTTGTGTGTTTCTCGGCTCCTTGTGTAAATATATATATATATTTTTTTTATATTGACCTCTAATATATTTGGAAATGGCAATCACATCTCCCATTGGATGTGTCATCTGTAATGTAAAAGATTACACCTCTCACAACGAACAGTGGGACTCTGTAGACCCAAATGGCTCATAAGGGGCCCAATTTGATGGCAAATTGTTAACCAAAGCAATTGGCGGTTAAAAACACCACCTAGATAAGTCATGCTGTTAAACAGAGCCACTTATTCTTCTCACCTTTAATGTACATAACAACCGGTCAACATGTGTCGTGGACTGCCGTTAAGGACCACTGGTAATATTTCCCTTTCCCCGTGGATTCCTGGTCACCAAGCAGCAGGCAGCCACACGTCGACCCTGGAATTCAGTGGCGTGCCAGGAATGTCACCAGTCCTTAAGTGATGGAACCGGTATGACCGTACTGGCACATCAAGGGTTTTTAAAGGTTTAGAGTAGGGCTGCAACAACTAATCGATAAAATCAAAAGAAAAGAAAACTCCCAGGGCCAACTCACCATAACCAATACATATAATAAATGAATTTTAATATTTAAATGTGAATATAAAGTGTATACACAGATAGCAGCCAGGAATAAGGGTTCTCCAGACCCCCAAACCTCAGGCCAAAACCCAAAGTATAAACAAACAGACAACAACGATCCGGCGCTTCTCTGTGTATAAAATAAGTATGTGCCCTGTGTTTAGCATATATAATAATATTTCTAAATAAATAAAATAAGTGAGATATTAGTTTTCACAAATTGGCCAAGTTGCGGGTAAGCTTGCCAACCCCGCCAAGGTTTCTCACTGTACGGCAAGTCCTACTCTATACATCTGTAATGCCCTATCTAAAAGTTAAAATAAAACTTAAAATTCCCTGAGAAGATGTTATTATAAACGCGTTGGAGGAGGAGCGAGGGACCCTTTAAATGTGCTCTCTTTATTGCTTCTGGGTCCCAGTGTGGTGCAATTAAAAACAGAAGACATACATTCTAATAAAAAGATGTACATATGGACTTACACTTTGCCTTTAAGAGCAGACCTTAGGCCTTCTCTAGCTTAAATGCTCCTAGTTTGGTATCCGCTATTCCTCACATGACCTGTGGGGGCTGATATAAAGGTCACATTATTATAGAGTGAGCTGTTGGATCCACAGCTCACTCATATTCTCACAGTGTAGATCCATTGAGGTCTTTTTGTATTAGGTAAGTCCATATGTACATCTTTTTATTAGAATGTATGTCTTCTGTTTTTAATTGCACCGCACTGGGACCCAGAAGCAATAAAGAGAGCACATTTAAAGGGTCCCTCGCTCCTCCTCCAACGCGTTTATAATAACATCTTCTCAGGGAATTGTAAGTTTTATTTTAACTTTTAGATAGGGCATTACAGATGTATAGAGTAGGACTTGCCGTACAGTGAGAAACCTTGGCGGGGTTGGCAAGCTTACCCGCAACTTGGCCAATTTGTGAAAACTAATATCTCACTTATTTTATTTATTTAGAAATATTATTATATATGCTAAACACAGGGCACATACTTATTTTATACACAGAGAAGCGCCGGATCGTTGTTGTCTAATCGATAAAATCGATAAAAATCGATAACGAGAATCGTTGGCAACAATTCTCATTATCGATTAGTTGTGCACGATTAGTTGTGGCGCCCAGCAGCGCCGGCAGCCGCCATAGGTTGTGAAACGCTAAAAGTCTGCCGGATGCAACTGTCTTCCCACTGGCCGCACTGATGACATCCGGTGCAGAACCACGTCAAACGCGGAGACGCCGCATGAAGCATGCTAGAATTTTCTTCCTCTGTTCTGAGGCCAGTTTAAAACTGGCGCCCAGACTGAGGAAGAAAACCCCAGCATGCACTACTCTGCGTCTCCGCGTTTGACGTGGTTCTACACCGGATGTCATCAGTGCAGCCAGTGGGGAGAAGGAGAAAGATGAGCGAGTGAAAGAGGTACAGGGGGGAGATGTACATGGAGGCAGAAAGAGAGGCACAAAGGGGAGAAAAGTACAAGGGGGAGAAAGAGAGGCACATGGGGGGAGAAAGAGAGGTGCATAGACCCTATAGTAAAATAATAATGACACATGTTAATGTATAAAGTTTTTTTATTCTGCTTTTGTTTGTTTTTAACACTCAGTTTGTTCATTAAATCGTTTTAAATAATGAAAAATTAACATCTTTTTTTTTTATCCGATTAATCGAAAAAATAATCGGCCAACTAATCTATTATCAAAATAATCGTTAGTTGCAGCCCTAGATTAGAGGGTGTGTGCCACGTATTGCTTGATGATGCTTTAGTGCACCCCTTTGGTCCTTGAGGTTAAACAGGAATACAGTCCCCACACCAATAATGGGGGTGTGGGGTGAGAACCTTTGCAGAGCATCTGTCACTATTGCGTAATTTCATTCTTTGACATGGACTAACTTTAAATGACAAGTCCCTGCAGTCAGACTATCCTTGTTGTACATTAGCTGGTAAAGCCCTGCAGTATGGATCCCCCCCTCCAGAAAAAAAAAACCCCATACTGCTCCTTTATAAACTAGATGTAATCTGTTTAACCAAAATTATTTAGGTGTCCATCATACAGCAGTTTGGTAAATCTGTATACAGGATGCTTTCTATAAAAACAGATATTCCATCTGTCTGCAGTTCACTTTTCCTTACAATACCCTGTACACAGGCTAAGACAGGAAGTACCTCCTCAGCATGGTATAATGTTGGAAAAGGTAATAAATCTACCTCAGACTACTTTTCCTAAATGAAAATTGCTAATACAGCACATCATTTACATCTAGTTTCTTTTACGCCTTCGAGGGCCAGAAAGGTCTGTGTAGCATTGCCAAGCGATTAATTTCATTTGCCTCTGGGCCTCAAGGGGTTAAAGAGCTTATATAGTTTAACTTTTTTTTTTTTTTCTCTCCTGTAACGGTGTGACTGGTTCAATCAATAAACTTTATTATAAGCAGGCTGTTGTCTCTTCTCCTTCAGATGTGTGAAACCAGAAATGGAAAATGACCCCCTTCTCAAACCGGCTAACTCAAACACGTTGGGACAAACACTGGACAGTAAAGCCTGAGGGGAAGGCCTTCGCCTAAAAGCACCAGAGAAAATCAAACGCTTCCTTGTCCTTGTAACTCCCCTGTCTTCGACCTCTGCAGCTCTCGTCATCCTTTTTCCTTGTATCTAAACCGTAACAGTTGCTTAATCTCGAAATTACTCACTTTTTTACTTTTCAATTTGAAACTACACTTGATAAAACTATATATATTTTTTTTTTTAATTGTATTTTGCAACTGCTTAGTTTAGAAATTTCAATACATTTCATCAGTTTAGGGATCATGTCCTTGTCATGCCCAGTGAATCTGATGTACCAAGAAGAACTCGGGCAGTTCTGCAACAAACAGACTTCACCCCTTGACTGCTAGCAGCCCCCAAAATATAGTGAAGCATTTTGTGTCGTCAACTATTATTCATAAGTGATAAAGGGATAGTACCCTCGGGGAAAAAAGTACATGTGAATTTATAGGTACAATTTAAAACCTACTTACTGGCCTCATTCCCATCTCTCAAACCGTTATGGTTTGAGAGATGTAAGAAAATAAAGGTCTCCGCCCCCTCCCCTTTCTGCCTGACGAGCTGTAAAGCTGTCAGAGGCAGAATCCGGTCGCCCGACTGTAGGCGGCTCTTCAGGAGTGCTGACATCGGGATATCTAACTAGAAAATACTTCATCGGAAATAGTCTACAACGTGTGCTTGCAAGCCAGGCACACGTAGACCATACCGTTGTAATAATTATAGTTGGATATCTCGATGACGTCGCTCCTGAAGAGCCGTCTTCTGGTCCCGGAAGCAGGAACTCATGACGTCCGCTATAAAGTGGATGCATGAGAAGTGGGAGGGAGCGGAGACCTTTATTTTATTACATCTCTCAAACCATAACTGAGATGGGAATGAGGGCAGTAAGTATGTTTTAATTGTACCTATAAATTCGTCTGTACTTTTTTTTTTTTTTTTTTTTTTTTTTTTTTTTGAGGTTACTATCCCTTTAACCATTTTGAGTGCCAGAGGGGTGCGTTGCATTTTCCCCTGACACGAAGTTAAAGGGCCTGTTTTCATAAATGTGAACGTGGAGATATTTTTGCTGCAGGATGGCTCATTCTTGGTTAATCTGACTTTTTTTTTTTTTTTTTTTTTTTTTTTTTTTTTTTTTTATTTAGTTAACAATTTTTTTAAATTTAAATAGAGTGCCCTCCAATTGAGAATAATTAAGCGGAGAAGAAAACGGTCTATCAAATATAGAATGTAACGATTGTAGTCCAAATTTAAACTTTGTTTTTTTTTTTTTTCTCTCCACCCATACGGTGTTAGACAGTGAAAGAATTGAGTATGTTTTTTTTGTGTGTAAATAAATTAATTTCCAGAAGTTTTTCATAGCACAGACTGTATCACTGCATTACGGGATATGATCCAGTTGGTGTCTAATGAAAGCAGATTTGATTTTCCTTGCGTGCTTTAAGATGTTTAACTCCTTGTATGCTAGAGAAGTCTGCAACGCATTACAAATCAATGCGCTGGAGATGTCGCGCATCCAAGGTGTTAATTACATATCCATGTAGGGCTGAAAAAAATGCCTCTGTTTATATATAAACTGTGTTGCTTTAGATGTTGTGTTTATTGCGCACAGAAATGGGCGCAGTAAGTTTCTGCCCATGGTCAGGTAAAGCACGATTGCCTTGCAAGATAAGTATTGCTTCAGTTCATTGTTTACGCTGGAATTTTTTCTCCCCATGGTATGTAAATAAAACGTAGTGTTTGTCACCAATTAATACAAGTGATTAAAAAAATGAATAACAATCGCTGTTGTAGCCTTCATTATTTTGAGATAAATTGTTGTGCATTTGAATTTAAACCCTTGTGGATCAAAATGGTGTGCAGTACGCTGCAAAGCAATGTATTACTCGTCCTCAAGGGGTTAAAAATGCTGGTTACGTGCATCTGACTACTGCCAACTTGCATCAGTAGCTTGGAGGTTAAACACTGTGAAAAGGAGTGAGCAAGATGGTGGTAGTCGGAAACATAGCTTGCATTTTAATTAGTTTAACCCTTTGAATGCTAGAGGGGTATGCAATGCTTTTAAGAGCAATGCGTTGCATTCCCCTCTGGCACTCAAAGGATTAAAGGAACAGTAAATCATTCAGCCGTTAAGGTACCATCGACTGGTTATGCAGCATAGGATCATTCATTGCCAGGAATCTTTTGTACTGATTTTAACCTTTGAGTGATGCCTCTTTGGTACTCAGATGGTTACATAGGGTGATGGAGTAGATGCAACATAAAGGATGCATTGCCTTATGTGAAATGTTTTTCTCGTCATTTGAGGGATGCAGGGATCATGGGGTTAAAGTGATAGTAACGTTTCACAAAAACAGCAGCTCCAATTAATCTTCATTGTCTTTGGGCCATAAAGAGTTATTTCAATACTGTCAGAGTTGTAGTTCAAGAGTAACTGATAAAATATCCCCCTCCCTCCCCTTTTACCCAGTGTAAGCCCCCACTCCTCAGATGTGGAATCCAGTCGATGAACCAGACAGCTAACATCAAGGGTCAATATTCTTACTGTGAGAACAACGAAAACCCTGCCCCCCCTTGACAGGTTTTTCAGCTTTCCCTTATCTTAAAGGGATAGTAATACTTGAAATTAATTTTATTTTATATTGTAGCCCTTAAAACATTAAAATTGATACAAGTCTCATCTCCCAAACCTTTATGGTTTGGGAGATATTAGCAAGTAAAGTAAAGTTCTCTTTTCCTGGCTGTTTTAGCCAAGTCTGCCATCTAGTGGACAGATTTGGAATTCGGTCCACAGATCAGCCGGCAGCTCTTTAGCAGTGCAGAGTTCACGATCTTTAAAAAGAACTACTTAATTTGAACTGTGTACAAAGTGTGCCTGGCTTGCAAGCACACTTTGTAGACCATTCCAATGAATAAATTCTTTTTAAAGATTGTGATCTCAGCACTTCTGGAGAGGCACAGCCGATCAAGGGACCAGATTCCAAATCTGAGAGTTATAAAGGTGACGTCACTCGGGGAAACTTTGCTTGTGAATATCTCCCAAACCATAAAGGTTTGGGAGATGAGACTTGTATCATTTTTTATGTTTTTTTAAGGGCTAAATAATTTTATTTTCAAGTATTACTATCCCTTTAATTGAAGATTGTCCCTCTCTGCAGTCTAACTGGGCACCTCCCTGCTGCTCTGAGGTGAGCAGTGTTGTATCAGTAAAAGGGGCAGAAGGGGGATACTTTATCATTCAATTACTCTTGAACTACAACTCTGACAGAATTGATATAACACTCTCCAAAGTCCAAATACTATGATGATTAATTAGAGCTGCTTTTATTATGAAACATTACTGTCCCTTTAAGCAGCATGCCTATAGGAAGCAGGGCACTATAAACAAAAACACCTCCTAGTTGCTAACCCCTCCCCTGCAGCGCAACTGTTAGTTTTAACCCCTCAACCACCTAATATGGAGTGTGGCCGGCTGATAAGGAGCCCAGAGGTTTGTGTTGGGTTTCCCCTCGTTGAATTCTGGAATGGTAGAGCGGCATACAGCCACGCAGCTGTTCCAGGATTCCATGACGTGCCAGAATGGTCACCGGTCCTTTAGTCCTGGGATGGGAGTGACTGTCTTGGCACATCATGGATCATTTAAAGGGTTAAGTGTCCCTCAGGAGGCCGAGTTTCCCTTCCCCGGAAAAGGAATTCATTTGTTGATTTTATTTTCTATTAATTCTCTAAGCTTCTGAGGTCTCCCTTAGTGGGGAGAGTCCTTCTTTTTTTCACTCCATTGTTAAACTAGTTGCACTGGGACCCTGCATGTGTTTAACTGGTGGAGAGGCCCAAGCTCAGCCGGTGACACAGAGGGTAGAAACTTGACATCAACAGGAATCATTATAGTAGTTTTAAGAACTGTCCTGAGTTCCAACCAAAAGTGGTTTCAGCCTTCTACATAAATCAGGAAGTGCTTCTCCCTTCATTGCCTCTAACAAAAGACATACATTAGACATGGTGAGATGCCTACGACAACTTTTTAAGATAAGAAATCCTGAGGACATCTGATACTTTCTTACTCCAGTAGGCCCTAAGAAGTGTAGACCAGCATCTAGGATAACTAATGCAGCATGGCTTAAAGGGATAGTAATACTTCGTTTTATCTTTATTTTATTTTGTAGGCATTAAAAAAACATGAAGAATGATACAAGTCTTATCTCTCAAACCTTTATGGTTTAAGAGATATTCACAAGCAAAGTTTCCCCTCCCGCCACTTTTACCTAGTGTAAGCCATCTCTTCTCAGATGTGGAATCCAGTCCATAGACCAGACAGATAACAGCAGGGGACAGTCTTCTTCCTATGAGAACAATGAAATCCCTGCCCCCCTTGACAAGTTTTTCAGCTTTCCCTTATCTTAATTGAAGATTGTCCCTCTCTGTAGTCTACCTGGGCACCTCCCTTCTGATCTGGCTGAACAGGGGGGGGGATACTTTGTGAATATCTCTTAAACCATAAAGGTCTGAGAGATGAGACTTATATCGTTCTTCATGTTTTTTTTAATGCCTACAAAATAAAATAAAGATAAAACGAAGTATTAGTATCCCTTTAAACAGACTACTCTGTATGATTGTCTAATAAAGTCTCTTCCAGCTCTTTTCAGCTAGGTCGATTGGACCTTCGTATGGGCCTTGAAGAACCAAGCTACTGTCGACCAGTTATACAAAGCAGCAACATGGTCATCTGTTCACATGTTCACAAAGATCTAACGTTTTTGCATCTCGATGCCGGTTTTGACCACAAAGTTGTAGAGGCCATTGTTCATTAGTTCTCTTCCCTCTGGTTATTTTTGGTATGTCCCCATGGTCCCTGCATCCCTCACTGACAAAAGGGGATTTTTATTCTTACAGATTTAAATCCTTTTTTCTTATTCCATTGCGGGATGACTGGAATCTCGCCCATAGAAACAATTGGGTGAGGATGCCCTGCTGTTTTTGGCAACTGTTTTTTGTGTTCCTACTCATACTGGCCCTGCTAAATGAAGGCTGTTTGAACTGCGTGGGGGAGGGGTTAGCAGCTAGGAAGTAGGATGAGTTTTTTTTAGTGTCCTGCCTCCTTTAGGCACGCTGCTTAACCCCATGGTCTCTGCATCCTTAGTGGACTAAGAGGAAAAGACTTACGGGAAAGTCTAAAAATCTGGAATTCTGCATTGTTTAACATACTCACTCTAACCTTGTGGAGAGACTAGATCTCAAAATCTTGTCTTTAAAATGTACAAGTGTTAATATGCCCAATACCAAGGTATTTGCAATACTACAACTAGACATTTTGGCTACTACATTTAGCCCTTTTGAATGCCACTAGTGTGCCCGATGTATTGCAGAGCAACGTGTTGGCCGCATCTCTGCCACACAAAAGGTTAACCCTTTGGGTGCCAGAGGGGTACGCAACGCATTGCAAAGCAATGCGTTGCATACCCCTCTGGCACTCAAAGGGTTAAGCAGAGTTTTGAGAAGCTCACCATTTTTGTAAGGTTTCACACTAAGCAGTCACTTACAGAGCCCTCCAGCGCTTGGTTTTAATGTACTGATTGCAGTAAGAATACAGTTTGCGCTGCAGGTCTTGCAAACGGTGAGTCCGGTGGGTTGTAAGCACTGCGGGTTCTGTTTGTTCTGTGGACCAGTCTTCATCTGTACTATGAACAGTCACTTTATTTCTAGATTCTATACCCTAATGATCCAAACCTTTGACCAGAGGAGTGTTCAACTCTGTTCTTCAGAGTTGCGCACCTCTTCTTTTTTTTTTTGTTTGTTTGTTTGTTTTTTTTTAATGGGTTTAGTTCTCTTGATTGTAAGCTCTTGTGTCAACTCTGTACAGAGTTTCTAATTTGTGCTGTTACTATCTGGGTGCTTTTTAAACATGGCAAGTTTTTACTTATTGTTGCTCCAAAGCAAAGGAGAGCTTTTTGCTGTGCAACAGCACCACCAAGTGGCAATAAAAGGCTCTGCTTCATACAAGCACCAGAGGCTTTTAGCACCTCATCAGAGCAGGCCAGCTGAATCTAGTTTACCTGACACGACGGGACATATGTATTGGGGTAGACTGGAGCAATTCAGGGGCAAATCAGCTGCACCATGGGATGCCAATGAAGGTTCCCATTTATTTTTTTTGAATGAGGTGTTTAACTATTTTAACCCATCGATCAATGTGTTGCGTACTCCTCTGGCACTCAAAGGGTTAACTGTTTAAGGACCAGAAGTGAACAAAAATACGTTAATGAGTTTAACTCCTGCTCCTTAAAGGGTTAATGGGTGAAGTCTCCAGTATTCATCTTGCCTAATTGTTTATATCCAATCTAATATCTAACCCTTTGAGTGCCAGTGGTACGCAACACATTGCAATGCATTGCGCACCCCTCTGGTACTGGAAGGGTTATATAGGATGAAAAGGGATATTTTGAAGCTCAATGCAATTATCTAACGCAATAGAAATATTTTCAATTTGGCATCTCTGGAAGGTATTTGAATTGAATCAGTTTATACAAATGTATCTTGTCTACAGACAAATTAACTGCACCGGGGGGGTGGGGTGTAAACAGTCTTGTTTTTAACCCCTTAAAGCCTGTGTGCCGTGCTATGACCATCACACATTTTTTGTGTTAAGGACCTGTGACGGTCATAACACGTCGTGTACATTTTACTTCACTACTCCTCCCAGTGCGGCGTGCTGGTACGAGTCACGTGTACTGGCGCGCCAGAAACAAAGCGGTCCTTAAGGTAGGCTGACCAGATCTCACCTTTAACCGGGGACACATAGGAAATAGCCATTTTGCAGTACTTCACTGAAATCAATGCAGTCCTGCACTATGCATTTCTCCTATGCGTCCCCGGTTAAAGGTGAGGTCTGGTCAGCCTACCTTAAGGGAAAGTTACTTCCCAGGACTGTGGGTGTTGAGGTTAAACTTTTGAATGCTTGAAGACTTGCATTGCATTGAAAGTGTTAAAAGACCCATTTTATTTAAATCTGTGGGTTATTTTGTGTTTGTCCTCTGCTATATTTAGTCCCCCTCCCCCCCCCCCATTACTGTCCCGTTTTGCCTTTTTACCAAAGTTCCTCTGAGTTTAGCAGATGTTGTAAGACTTGGATACACAACTACATCTAGAGGTGGAAGAAGTTTATTGCCACTTGCTGTGCACTCATCTGGTTTTTAAAGGGATAGTAATGTTTCACAAAGCAGCTCCAATTAATCTTAATAGTATTTGGGCCATGGAGAGTGTAATACTGTCACTTATAGTACAAGAGTAATTGAAGTATGTAGTACCCCCCTCCTGCCCCTTTTACCTAGTGTCACTTCCCCTCAGATGTGGAATCTGGTCTCTTGACTGGACAGATCACGGCAAGGGACAATCTTCTTACTGTGATCATAAGGAAAACCCTGCCCCCTTGACAGGTTTTTCCTTATGATCACTGAAGATTGTCCCTCACTGCGATCCATCCGGACAGTCTTGCTACTCTGAGGTGAGCAGTGTTACATCAGTAAAAGGGGCGGGAGGGGGATACTTTATCATTGAATTACTCTTGAACTACAACTCTGACAGAAATGAAATAACACTCTCCATGGCCCAAATACTATGAAGATTAATTGGAGTGGCTGTTTGTGTGTAATATTACTAGCACCTTTAAATGGTTAAGTGGCAAAATGCTTTAAAAAAAAAAAAAAAAATTATAGCTCTCAAATTTTAAAATGAGTATTACTAGTTTTCAGAAAAACTAATTTTATCGATAACTTGGTTTAGCATATGTAAGTATACTCATTTGTAAGTATAAGTATATCATTTGTAATTTTGTGTTCCTTTATGGTGGGGAGTTGTGCATCTCTTCCTGTAAAATAACACACAATATATCTGCCACCCATGGATACCCGGCCTCCGGTATGTAATGTTCTGTGGGTATTAATGATGATGAGATGTCGCTGAGCTGCTCTGAAGGATTCGTTCATTTCCTGAATGGATGCTTCTCCAGTACAGACTTCTCCTCGTCACTTATGGACATTTTACAGTCTGCTCCCAAAAAACTGTACCACAAACTGTAGGTATCCCATGGAAGAATCCTAAAACAAAAGAAATACTGCTTGTTAATGGATCCCAAATACACGCTAAACTTGCGATGGGGGCATGCTGTCCCTGTGGTCCCCAGTTGGTGTGGAGGAGGTGGGAGGGCTGATCAGCATGATGACCCTGGGGGGGGGGTTAACTGTTTGGGGAGACAGAGCCTGACCCCATATACAGAGCCTGTGCTCCTGGCAGAGGTTGGGGGGGGGGGGTTGCTGTCCCTGGTTTGAGTGCTCAGCCATTCCTAATGCAACAAGCCTCTGTTCTGCCTCAGTCCTGCTGTTGGACTAGTCTCCCATCATCCTCTTCCAAACAAAAGTTAAGTGTGATCGTAATTGAAGTCCAACAATGTCACAGCAGCCGGAAGGTGACATGTTTCAGTCTTCCGGTTAATCTCTTTAAAGAGAGAGTAATAGTTTAATTTTAAGTTTATTTAATATTGTAGATATAAAAAAAAAAAAAAATTATCAATGTTAGTCATCTCTGAAACCTTTATGGTTTGAGAGATATAACTTGCTAAAGTTACCTTTTCCTGGCTGTTTTACTCAAGTCTGCCATCTAGCTGACAGCTGCAGATTCCAGTCATTTGACCAGACAGAGGCTCTTCAGCAGAGCTGAAATCACACTATATAGAAATAAATACTTCATTGGAATGGTCTACGAAGTGTGCTTGCAAGCCAGGCACACTTTGTAGAGCATTCCAAATTAAGTATTTAACTTTAGATATAGTTAGATCGGTGCTGCTGAAGAGCCACATCTGGTCAATCAACCAGAATCTGCTTCTGACAGCTTTACAGCTTGTCAAGCAGAAAGGGGAGGGACCAGAGAACTTTATTTTCCTATATCTCACACCATAATGGTTTGAGAGATATGAATAAGTGCAAGTACTCTTTTAATTGTATCTAACATATAGTTAATACTTTTTTTTTTTTTCTCTGACATTACTATCCCTTTAACATCTATTGTGCATGGCTCCTGTGTGCCTTTCAGCTGGGAGGTAGCAGGTCTAACAGCCCATCTCCACTGGGTAAACTGAGTGCAGATTCTGTCCTGTGAAAGGGTGAGGGAGTGCATAAGGGTGGGAAAGAGGGGAGAGGGAGTGCACAAAGGGGGGGGTGTACAGTGGGGGAAGAAGTGAACGTGTGAGAGAGTACACAGCGGGGGTGAATGAGGCAAATTGAGCGAAGAAGGGGAAGTAGTGCGGTGGGGGGGTCGGACTGCATGGCTGCTGTGAACTTTTACAGACTGTTGTTTAAAAATATGCCCCACTGTTCAATAAAGTATCCAAGACCAGTGAAGATTGGACTGGGGTGTTCAGGTGAGGAAATCTGGGCTGTACATCACACATGCTGGGACTGAATGGCGATAACCCCTAAGTTCGCTCCATCCATTCTTTTCCTTAACAGGGATAGTGGTATCAGGGCTTAAAACTGGAAGTCCTTTGCTACTAGCCAGACCTGAAAAGCTATTCACCACTGCAAGCAAAACATACCCACCAGGGCTGAATTTCTACTCAACAGGGCTAAATTTTCACTCGCCATTGGCTAGTGGAGAGTGGAAATTTTGAGCCCTGGTGGTATTATGATCCACACTCCCTGCTTTTCTAACTTAGAGCTCTTCTTTTAGACCTGGTTCTCTTAAGCCTGTTCTCAGGTGCCCCCTAAACCACGCAGGTTTTCAGTATTTCCATTCTAAAGGTTCTGCCTGAGTGAACGACGGTTGCTTGTGTTTAACCTTTTGAGTGCCAGTAAGGTATTCAACACATTGCATTGCAATTCATTTGATACCTCCTGGCACTCAAATCGTGAAGATCCTAAAAAAGTGCACCATTGCGGAAGGGCCTGAGGACAGGCAGGGTTGATTTTCCGATATGATGTGTATTGCGCGGCTGGTGGCATATAACTGTTTAGTTTTAGCAAGAAAAAGAGAAGAAACCGAAAACTCACAGCGCTAACGCACATTCACTTATACATTTAATTTTACAGATAAAAATTGAGAACCAGAGTGAATAAATATGAATAGCAGCAAGAAGTGTGGGAGTTCTCCCAAGAGTAGGCCGAAGCCCACACAAAAAACTCAAACCAAAACAAATCTGCGCTTCTCCATATAAACTATCCAAATGTGAACCCTGGGTGAAGCAAATATCATACCACTTTAATAAACCTGGGGTCTTCATTGCGTAGATTGGCCAAAATATGTTTAAGCCCGCCTGCAGCGTCAAGGCTCCCCAATACAAGGCGAGTACCTACCTCTTCATACAGTCATTACTATCTAAGTTAAAAATTCTACTGAGATTTCTTGTATGTAATGTGTAGGGTGCATTTAAAAATAGTTGATGCATTTAAAAACAACAGTTTCAAACAAATTCATGTTAGGATTCACCTTCAGTGACCTGTAGGGAGTGGGCATCTGGCAAGAGGGCTGGAGCTGTCAGTCCTCTTTATATCACTTATCCACCCACCCCCACAGGTCACATGGGGTTTGCACAAAGCATTAACTGCATTAAGACATAGGTCAGACAGCCCAGAACACTAGGCCAAAACCTTGCCTTTAAAGGGATAGTAATACTTTTATTTTGTAGGCATTAGAAAAACATGAAGAATGATAAGTCTTATCTCTCAAACCTTTATGGTTTGAGAGATAGTCACAAGCAAAGTTTCCCCTCCCGCCCCTTTTACCTAGTGTAAGCCATCTCTTCTCAGATGTGGAATCCAGTCCATAGACCAGACAGATAACAGCAGGGGACAATCTTCTTCCTATGAGAACAATGAAGGCCCTGTCCCCCTTGACAAGCTTTTCAGCTTTGTCCCTTATCTTAATTGAAGATTGTCCCTCTCTGCAATCTACCTGGGCACCTCCCTTCTGCTCTGGCTGAACAGTGTTACATCAATAAAAGGGGCGGGAGGGGGATACTTTGTCATTGAATTACTCTTGAACTACAACTCTGACAGAATTGAAATAACACTCTCCAAAGTCCAAATACTATGATGATTAATTAGAGCTGCTTTTATTATGAAACATTACTGTCCCTTTAAAAACCCCAATGCATGTGGTAGCAAATGTGCAAATACATATTTAAGTGTATAACATTTATTATGAAATTAAAGCAATAGTGATTAAAACAGTTAGAATTAGGAAAAAATGTACAAAAGTGAAAGAAACAGAAAACTCACAGCGCTAACTCACATTAAATTATACATTTAATTTTACAGATAAAAATTGAGAATAGGAATGACTATGAAGAGGTAGGTACTCGCCTTGTATTGAGGAGCCTTGATGCAGCAAGCGGGCTTAAACATATTTTGGTCAATCTATGCAACGAAGGCCCCAAATTTATTAAAGTGGTATGATATATGCTTTATACAGGGTTCACATTTGGATAGTTTTTATGGAGGAGCGCAGTTTTGTTTTGCTTTGGGCAAGAAAAAGAGGCGCTGGGATATTGACCTGGCTGAATGTCACCCCTACGGACAGGATTGAATGCCTCTGCTATAGAGACATCTAGAGCGGAAATGCCCTGAAGACAAAATAAATGTACAAATATGAGTGAAAATGGGGGGTGGAGGGAGTAGGCACGTGCAGATTATGTAAAGTCAAAATAGGGTGAAGCTGGCCCTTTAACGGGATTGTAATGTTTCACAAAAAAAGCCGCTCCGATAACTCTTCATAGTATTTGGGCCGTGGAGAGTGTTATTTCATTACTGTCAGAGTTGTAGTTCAAGAGTAATTGAATGATAAAGTATCCCCCTCCCGCCCCTTTTACTGATGTAACACTGCTCACCTCAGAGCAGCAAGACTGTCCGGATGGATCGCAGAGAGGGACAATCGTCAGTGATCATAAGGGAAAACCTGTCAAGGAGGGCATGGTTTTCCTTGTCACAGTCAGAAGATTGTCCCTTGCTGTGGAATCTGGTCTCTTGACTGGACAGATGACATCTGAGGGGAGGTGACTTACACTAGGTAAAAGGGACGGGAGAAAGATACTTTATCATTCAGTTACTCTTGAATGACAGCTCTGACAATATTGAAATAACACTCTCCATGGCCCAAACACTATGAAGATTAATTGGAGCTGCTTTTATTGTGAAACATTACTATCCCTTTAAAGTAGACATCAAACTCAAATACAGTTGATGGTACATACTCAACACTTCCATTCCAAGAGGACCGCAACATTGGCTGCTAGGGTCCATGTATTCACACCCTCTGTGTTGGATACCTCTCTGGCACTCAGAGGATTAACTATTATATGATCTGGTTTCAGAAATCATCATTGTAGTAAATACTTAACTGTTTGAGGAACGCCACTAAATAAATGTTTCTAGGCAAATATATTATTGGCTGGTCCGTAAGGATGGCTGTCACGGCTCTCCGTGCAAAACGCTCTGGGATCAAAGAAGAAGCAAACATGGGCTGGTTTTTCCTAGTAAAGAACGAGAATAAAGCAGATTTATGAAAAAACCTAATCTGGTCATTTCGAGTACATTTATTTCCATGTATTGGAAGTGAAAACCATGAAATAGAGATTTTTTAAAATTACTGGTGCATTAATTTATTCTAAAATACAGCTTGCTCTCAAGATATGTTGTGTTGGGATTATGTATGTTAGTATTGTGATTAATATTTATTTAGTACTTGTTGGAATCAAGAAGGAATTTTTACCCCCATTCAAAGCAGAATTTGAAATTGCTGTATTGAGGGGGGGTTTTGCCGCCTTTTGGATCAACAACGGTAAACAGGAATAGGAAAAGGGTTGAACTTGATGAACGCAAGTCTTTTTTTTTTTTTTTTTTTTTTTTCCTTCTTCTCAACCTAAATTACTATGTATAATAATACATGGAATTAATTCCATATACAGACAATTAAAAAGACTCACACACACACACACGACTTCCTAAAGGGTTAATCTATTATTCAAATGTTCAACGTTTTGGACAGGCTAGGCTGGCCTTCCTCAGGATAAGCAACAAGCTAACAAATCTCCCTCATATACCCTCACATGTGTTAGACGCCGGGCTAACCCGTTGCATGTCTCTCTGACGTCACTCTGGAAGGCAGAGCGTCAGAGAGTCCTTTAAAGTCTTTTGAAAACACCTTTGTACAGTGACTTCAATGTCTTAAGAGTCCCGAGTAAACAAATAACACAAATGCTCTTCATACAGTTATTGCTTACTCGGGAGTACTTACTGCCCGCGCCGCGGCTGATACGGAGCACAGAGAGGACTCCGGTCCAAATTCGGAGCGCCCTACTTCGTATCAGCCGCGGAGCAGGCAGTCTGTACTGCGCATGACTGCAGCGCCACTAAGTGTTGGCCTGTGTACACGGGCTTTAAAACTAGTATTAACAAAATTAAAAAAAAAAAAATACTGAGTTAGTTCATAGTCAAAGTTTTCCTTGCTGGATTTTAACCATGGTTTCCAGTTGGTATGAGTCTGAACATTGTCATTGGCTTTAAAATATATATATTTTTTTTATATATAAAATAATTAAAATCTGATATGAGCATAAAAGAGGCAATCCTATATATTTAATGCCTGTATACAGGTAAATGTTTGCTGATAACCGAAAAGTAAAAAGTTGTACATACAGGGCTATTTAAAAAGACTACAAAAATTTGTGCTAACATTTTGATTTCATCTCAAACCATCAGGGCATCTGACCTGACTAAGTTCTACAGTGACTAAAACTGTGGCACATTTTGCACATGTATGCACACAGAGAAAACAGTCGCCTAATTGAGGTGGTAGATGCTCCTCAGGGGAGGACTGGCAACTTGCTGTCTGGGGGAAAATGCAATCAAGAGGCCCATTTCTACTATCGTTCTAGCCCACCATCTCAGCCTAAGTGTTCTCAATGAGCTTACAATTAAAGAGAACATACACTAGTGATGCCACAGGGCTTACAACTGAAATGGTGCTAAACTAGTGATACCACAGAGCTTACAACTGAAATGGGGCTACACTAGTGATACAAAAATGCTTACAATTGAAATGTTGCTGTACCGGTGATGCCACAGAGCTTACAATTGAAATTATGCTACAAACACACACACAATACCACAGAGCTTACAATAGAAATGGAGCTACACTAGTGCTACCACAGAGCTTACAATTGAAATGGGGCTAAACTAGTGATACCACAGAGCTTACAACTGAAATAGGGATACACTAGTGATACTACTATAGTTGAAATGGAGCTGACTAGTGCTACCACAGAGCTTACAATTATAATGGAGTTACATTACTGATATTGTAGCTCTTACAAGGGAAATGGTCTATGCTACTAGTGTAGATCCATTTGGATGTAGCTCTGTGGTATCATTTGTGTAGATTCCTTTCAATTCTAAGCTCTGTGATATCACTAGTGTAGCTCCATTTATAGCATCTAGTGGGAGATTGAGAGAGGCAGTGGCCCACCAGCCCAGATATATGACTGAACCAGGGGGCAACTGTACCCTTGCCCCCCAGGCCAGCCCTCCTATGTGGTTATTTGAAGGATTAAAGATGGCTTAACTTTTTTTAAATAGAGAGGGAATGAGCAATCTAAATGGGCCATTTGACTCTTATCTGCCATCAAATTGTATGGTAATATATATATAATAAATATACAGGGCTTAAAATTTGAATTCCTTTGCTACTAGACAGATCTGAAAAGTTACGCGCCACTGCAAGCCATAACATACCCACCAGGGCTGAATTTCTACTCACCAGGGCTACATTTTCACTCGCCATTGGCTAGTGGCTAGTGGAAATTTTGAGCCCTGATATATATATATATATATATATATATATATATATATATATATATATTATTTATTTATTTTAAAGCATCTAGGTTTGTGCTGCTTACCTGACAGTGATCCCAGGTAACGTGTGATCCATTGAGGAACATATAAGAGTTGTTTTCACTGTGTCGATTTTTCTGGCCTTCAGCTCAATGCTGAGAGACTCGTGGAATCCAACAGCAGCAAACTGACTTGTGCAGTAACCCTAAAGGAGAGAGATACAAAGAGAAATAACAGGACCTATTGGTTTACTAACCATTTAAGTACAGGAAAGGTGTTCAGCGCATTTAGATGCTCTGATGCTGCGCTAAGCAGCAAAATGTGCATCAGGTTACGCTAACTCCATTGCTAGCACTTTTGAGCATTTGCGCCCTTAAAGGGATAGTAATACTTCGTTTTAACTTTATTTTATTTTGTAGGCATTAAAAAAACATGAAGAACGATATAAGTCTTATCTCTCAAACCTTTATGGTTTGAGAGACATTCACAAGCAAAGTTCCCCCTCCCACCCCTTTTTCCTAGTGTAAACCACCTCTTCTCAGATGGGGATCTGGTTGTAAGACCAGACAGATAACAGAAGGGGACATTCTTCTTCCTATGAGAACAATGAAAGCCCTGCCCCCCTTGACAAGTTTCAGCTTTTTCCCTTATCTTAATTGAAGATTGTCCCTCTCTGCAGGCTACCTGGGCACCTCCCTTCTGATCTGGCTGAACAGGGTGGGGATACTTTGCTTGTGAATAGCTCTTGAACCATAAAGGTTTGAGAGATAAGACTTATATCGTTCTTCATGTTTTTTTAATGCCTACAAAATAAAATAAAGATAAAACAAAGTATTACTATCCCTTTAAAGGGATAGTATTGTTTCCCAATAAAAGCAGCTCCATGGAGAGTTATTTCAGTACTGTCAGAGTTGTAGTTCAAGAGTAATTGAATGATAAAGTATCCCCCTCCCGCCCCTTTTACTGATGTAACACTGCTCACCTCAGAGCAGCAAGACTGTCTGGATGGATCACAGAGAGGGACAATCTTCAGTGACCATAAGGAAACACCTGTCAAGGGGGGCAGGGTTTTCCTTGTGTTCACAGTAAGAAGATTGTCCCTTACTGTGATTCCACATCTGAGGGAAGGTGGCTTACACTAGGTAAAAGGTGCGGGTGGGGGGAACTTTATCTTTCAATTACTCTTGAACTCTGACAGTATTGAAATAACATTCTCCATGGGCCAAATACTATGACGATTAATTGGAGCTGCTTTTATTTTGAAACATTACTATCCCTTTAAGAGTCGCTGATGCGTCTACCTGTGTGTACTCCCGCTCTCCTTCCCCTCACTGTCCGTAGCTCAAAATAATAAATTGAAGCCATTCATTGGAAACACCTTACTTGGGGCATTTTCATTCAGTATATTACTACTATGTACAAATAATAATAAAAAAAATCATTGTGAGAAGTGCACATAACACACCAATCTTTGTCCCTCTTGCGGAGTACACTTAAATCCAGACACATCATCTCTGCTTAAAGGGATAGTACCATTTCGTTTTATCTTTATTTTATTTTGTAGGCATTAAAAAACATGATGAATGATATAAGTCTTATCTCTCAGACCTTTATGGTTTGAGAGATATTCCCAAGCAAAGTTTCCCCCTCCTGCCCCTTTTACCTAGTGTAAGCCATCTCTTCTCAGATGTGGAATGCAGTCCATAGACCAGACAGATAACAGCAGGGGACAATCTTCTTCCTATGAGAACAATGAAATCCCTGCTCCCCTTGACAAGTTTTTCAGGTTTTTCCCTTATCTTAATTGAAGATTGTCCCTCTCTGCAGTCTACCTGGGCACCTCCCTTCTGATCTGGCTGAGCAGTGTTACATCAGTAAAAGGGGCGGGAGGGGAAACTTTGCTTGTGAATATCTCATAAACCATAAAGGTTTGAGAGAAAAGACTTATATCGTTCTTCGTGTTTTTTTAATGCCTACAAAATAAAATAAAGTTAAAACGAAGTATTACTATCCCTTTAAGCCCGCATCACGACAACCTTGTTCTTTTGATGCGAGCGACATTGTCATGTCGCCCTATTCATTCCGGCGACATGTTTAATGCGCCTCTTACCTGCTCAATAGTGGGCGACATTTTCAGTGTGAACTGATGGCCCCCCCCAGTCCAAAAAAATTAAAATGCCAATATGCCTCCCATCTCGAGCAAACTGACCATACTTACCTCCATGTAAGCTGCAGCTACAAGGCCCAGATGGCTGGAAACTGTAATGATATGTCCGCGGTTCAGTTCAATCATTCTCGGGAGAAACGCTTTTACGGTCTGCAATAACATAACATAAAGGATTTGTTCATTAATTCTAAAAACTTTAAAGGAGCAGTAAACTTTTTTTATGAAAAAAATATATATTCTAGGGATTTTCCTACTGAGTAAAATAAGGGTACTCCAACTACTGAGAGATTTATATTTCCAGAGTTATTACAGTTTAAACCCATGTTTTTTTACATTAGCAGTGCCCTCTAGTGGTCAAATTCTAATTAGATTTCCTGTTAGATTCTAATGGAGAGGAAAGTCAGAAAAGTCAGAGACATACAGTTCTCCATAGAATGTGATAGAATGTCATAGGAGTTGTCAGGGGCCTCTCTACAAGGACATGGCCCCCCAGCCACATAACACAGGGGCGAGATTTGCCCCCCCCCCAAAACTACTTACGTGCCACTACAAAGCGAGGGATGGGTGCAATATGAGTGCAATATGGGTGAAATAAGGATGCAATATGGGTGCAATATGAGTGCAATATGGGTGAAATAAGGACGCAATATGAGTGCAATATGAGTGTGATATGAGTGCAATATAAGGAAGCAATATTGGTGCAATATGAGTGCAATAAGGACGCAGTATGGGTGCAATATGAGTGCAATATGGGTGCAATAAGGACGCAATATGGGCGCAATATGAGTGCAATAGGAGTTCAATAAGGACGCAATATGAGTACAATATGGGTGCAATATGGGTGAAATAAGGACGCAATATGGGCGCAATATGAGTGCAATAGGAGTTCAATAAGGACGCAATATGAGTACAATATGGGTGCAATATGGGTGAAATAAGGACACAATATGAGTGCAATAAGGACGCAATATGGGTGCAATATGAGCGCAATAAGGACACAATATGGGTGCAATATGGACGCAATAAGGGTGCAATATGGGTTCAATATGAGTTCAAGTAAGGACGCAGTATGGGTGCAATAAGGACACAATATGGGTGCAGTATGGGTGCAAAATGGGTGCAATATGAGTGCAATACCCATATTGCACTCGGATTGTACTCATATTACACTCATATTGCACTCATTGCACCCATATTGTGTCCTTATTGCACCCAATGTGCCACTCTTTAATGGTGAATGCGCCATTCGGAATCACGTGATGTGTACAATTTGTGACTCTTTAAGGCACGACATGGTGAATGCGCCATTCAGAATGATGCGGCCAAACAAATGCAATACTTTAAGACGAAACTTAAGTGCATCAGTTCAAAAGTAAACTCTCTGTCCCCTTCTCCATCATCTCTCTCTCTCCCCCCTTCTCCATCATGTGTCTCTAACTCTCTCTCTCTCTCTCCCCCCTTCTCCATCATGTGTCTCTTGCTCTCTCCCCCCTTCTTCATCATGTGTCTCTCTCTCCAGTGGCGTAACTATAGGGGTTGCAGGGGTCACACCTGCGACCCCCTCGCCTGACGCCCGCAATTAAGTAATGCAGAGCACTGGGGCTCTGCATTATGAGAGTGCCGGTCTGCCAGAAGGAGATCAGTATTCCCTCCGGCAGACCGGAACTCTCGTGATGCAGAGCGCTAGGAGATGACATCATCTTCCAGCGCTCTGCATTACTGAAGAGGACCGCGCAGAAGAGGTCTGTGCAGAAAGAGGCACAGACCTGTCCTCTACCACTGGACCACCAGGGAGGTAGGAGATTTAGGGGCAATGTGGAAGGGGCATTGTGGAAGGGGCAATGTAGAAGGGGCATTGTGGAGATTGAGGGGCATTTTGGAAGGGGCAATGTGGATATGGGGGCAACGTGGGGAAGGGGCAATGTGGAGATTGGAGATGGGGGGCAATGTGGAGGTGGCCAATGTGGTCGCGGGGCCCATGGCAATTCTTGCACCAGGGCCCCCGTGGCTTCTAGTTATGCCTCTGTCTCTCTCTCCCCCCTTATCCATCATGTGTATCTCTCTCTGCCCCCTTCTCCATCATGCGTCTCTCTCTCCCCTTATTCATTATGTGTGTGACATACCCAAACCCTGAAGCACTCAAAGGACTTAATCCCCACGGGCAACGCCGTGCCCCTTTTGCTAGTATATATATATATATATATATATATATATATATATATATATATATATATATATATACACTAGCAAAAGGGGCACGTCGTTGCCCGTGGGGATTAAGCTGTTTGAGTGGTTCAGGGTCTGTTTGCAGGAGTGAAAGCGCTAAGTTGTAGACAGGTTTTGCAGAAGGGGGGAGAAAGAGGCACACGATGGAGAAAGGGGAGAGAGACATGATGGAGAACAACACAGACATGTCGAAGGTGGGAGAGAGAGAGACATCACGGCGAAGGCAGAGAGAAAAAGAGACATGTAGGCGAAGGGGGAGAGAGAGAGAGACACATCACGGCGAAGAGGGGTGGAGAAAGAGAGAGAGCAGAGTGAGAGGCGGACCAGAGGGGACAGTGATCATGGAGTAGAGACTTGTATGGGGCAAGAGCACTTAGTGTGGAGAACGGAATGCTGGTGAGCAACGGTCACAGTGATACATGGTTCACTGCATGAGCAGTGAGAGGTTTTTTTGTTTGTTGTTGTTTTATTTGTGTCGAATGTACAGGGAGGCAAGTGGCTGGGGGGCAGAGGTCTGTTTTTGCGATCCTGCAGGCTGTGTTAGACAGTACTGAATGCGGCTGGGAAACAATGTCCATGACATTTTCACAGGAGTAGCCAGGAGGCAAAAATGTGAAAAGATCGCCCCTGTGTTATGTAGCTGGGAGGCCATGTCCTTGCAGTGATTTTCACAGCTGTTAGCCCTGGCTACTCCTCTGAAAATCATGCCCCTGTGTTATGTGTGAGGAAACATGAATGTCGCCTCACTACTGATTGGCTGCCTGCCCAGATTCTCCTTCTAGTGCCACGCCCCTGGATGTGTTCAGTGACGGAGAATTTTGGCTGCCTGCCAAGCTTCTCCGTTTAGTAATATAGAAGATATTTATATATATTCATATCTATCAGTAACACATATAGCCTAATATATATATATATATATATATATATATATATATATATATATATATATATATATATATATATATATATATTCTTCAATTTGATATTGATGCTTCTGTGTCTTTAAGGAAGATGGCGTGGCCTGTTGAAGGGGAGGATAACAAAGGGTGTAGCAAAGTGAGTGTATGGGGAACTAAATGCACTTGTTTGGGCCTTGGGCAACAGAAGGCATAACCCCTTAATGACTGTCTGACATAGCAGGTGGCCGGTCATCAACCCTTTGCGTGCCAATGGGGTACGCATTTGTCACTCAAAAAGTTATGGACCATGGAGCTTTTTTTTTTTTTTTTTTTGATGAAATGGATTTCGGGGTCAGCGAGAGTGCAGGAGAGAACTGCACTGAGCTCGCAGGGAGAGAGGCAAATAACTGACTGGGATGTGACCTTTCACTATCCGACATGAGAATCTCACGCTGTCATGCAGTGCGAGATTCTCATGTCGCCATTTTTATTATAGCGATATGGTTAATGTGTCATGTGGTTGCACGCTCTTTCATGTGCGACCTTTTAAAGGTAAATCATTAGTCAAGGGGGGAGGGTTTTCCTTATACTGAAAGAGGGAAGACTGTCCCTCGCGGTGATCTGTCCGGTCCCAGGACTGGATTCCAGATCTGAGGGGAGGCTGTCTGAGATAAGTAAAAGGGGCGGGGGAAAACTTTATTATAGAATAAATGTAAATGTCAACATCTTATACGGTTTTACTGCTACACATCGTTAGATAAAAGTAGGAAGTGTCAGTGAATGTACTTTAATAGCGAAACGTTACTATCCCTTTAAAGGGATAGTAATGTTTCATAATAAAAGCAGCTCTAATTAATCATCATAGTATTTGGACTTTGGAGAGTGTTATTTCAATTCTGTCAGAGTTGAAGTTCAAGAGTAATTCAATGACAAATTATCCTCCTCCCACCCCTTTTACTGATGTAACACTGCTCAGCCAGATCAGAAGGGAGGTGCCCAGGTAGATTTCAGAGAGGGACGATCTTCAATTAAGATAAGGGAAAAACCTGAAAAACTTGTCAAGGGGGGCAGGGCTTTCATTGTTCTCATAGGAAGAAGATTGTCCCCTGCTGTTATCTGTCTGGTCTATGGACTGCATTCCACAACTGAGAAGAGATGGCTTACACTAGGTAAAAGGGGCGGGAGGGGAAACATAGCTTGTGAATATCTCTCAAACCATAAAGGTTTGAGAGATAAGACATATCGTTCTTCATGTTTTTTTAATGCCTACAAAATAAAATAAAGATACAACAAAGTATTACTATCCCTTTAACGGGACCCAATCACATGAAACAACAGTGATGATTTTGAAAGAACTTTCAAAATTCCCTATATGTTGCATCAGACATTTGTTTTTATTTAGAAAAATAGTTTTTGTGGTATTTATATGTATAGATGATGTTAAATAATAAGACACTTCCTGTCTTAGCCATAGATTACCTCCCCCATTCACTGACACTGCTCAAAGTGCATTGCCCACCTCCTTTAGCACTGAAATGGGTAAGCATCAGGGAGTGGGGGAGGTAATGTATGGTAAGACAGGAAGTACCTGCACGGCATGCCGTAATTATCATAATCTATGCATTTTAATGTAATAACTAAAACTAGTTTCCTACATAAGAAATGATTAATACAACATAGATGTGATTTTGAATGCTCTTTCAAAATCAGCAAATACATTTGTAGATGACAAAGCCCCTTTAATAATTAATATACATTCTTATTGTTTGAAAAAGTCATTGTCTAAAAAAAAAAAAAGTTGCTGAGACTATATATATATTCCTACGTGTGACTTTTTGAGGTATAATGCTTATTTTTGTAAGCATCAGCAAAAGAATATGTATACATGAAAGACATTATTTTCTATTATATTTGTGATTTGGTTGTAAAAGGAACTTTAATTACATTTGGCCCTTAGCATGCAATCTCTACTTTAACCCTTTAAGTGCCAGTGCGGTACGCAATGCGTTGCGTACCCCTCTGGCACTCAAAGGGTCAACCTGTTGGATGCTTGAGAGGTTTCAGTGTTGGAGACATCTTTAGCATCTAAGGAGTTAACGTTGCTGCCCTGGGGTTTTTATTCCCCCCAATTTAACCCCTTAGTGACCAGCCGCACTTAACGCCCGTGATACTTTTATTTTTTCTTCAAATGATTCTGGAGTCCCCGAACTGCGTGCAGCCGCGCAGGGACCTGGATTTCCGGGACGTACCTGGTACGTCCATTGTCACCAAGTGACAGTTTTTGTGGGACGTACCAGGTAAGTCCATTGTCCTTAAAGGGATAGTAATACTTCGTTTTATCTTTATTTTATTTTGTAGGCATTAAAAAAACATGAAGAACGATATAAGTCTTATCTCTCAAACCTTTATGGTTTGAGAGATATTCACAAGCAAAGTTTCCCCTCCCACCCCTTTTTCCTAGTGTAAGCCATCTCTTCTCAGATGTGGAATCCAGTCCATAGACCAGACAGATAACAGCAGGGGACACTCTTCTTCCTATGAGAACAATGAAAGCCCTTCCCCCCTTGACAAGTTTTTCAGCTTTTTCCCTTATCTTAATTAAAGATTGTCCCTCTCTGCAGTCTACCTGGGCACCTCCCTTCTGATCTGGCTGAGCAGTGTTACATCAGTAAAAGGGGTGGGAAGGGGGTACTTTATCATTGAATTACTCTTGAACTACAACTCTGACAGTATTGAAATAACACTCTCCAAAGTCCAAATACTATGATGATTAATTAGAGCTGCTTTTATTACAGGGGGGGGGATACTTTGTTTGTGAATATCTCTTAAACCATAAAGGTTTGAGAGATAAGACTTATATCATTCTTCATGTTTTTTTAAAGCCTACAAAATAAAATAAAGTTAAAACGAAATATTACTATCCCTTTATGGGGTTAATCTGTAGCTTACCCAGAACTTGGAGTGGCAATTGATTTTCAGAGTCCTCTCCAGCTCTCCGTCTTCACATTGCAAGAAAGGTTTCCCTGCTATGATATCCGAATTGTTAATTAAGATTGTAACATCTCCTACTTCTCGTTTAACTCTCTCTGCAACTTCGTAGATCTGTTCTCTGCGGCCAACGTCACAAGTGTAGACGTAAGCTTTGGCACCAAGGTTCCGTACTTCTTTAGCCGTCTCTTCGTTGCCCATCGCGTCAACGTCCCACAGTACAAGAGTCGCTCCTCTCTTGCCAAACTCAATGGCAAATTGTCTTCCCGTTCTGCTGGCGGATCCGGTTATCAAACAAATATCGCCAATGACCACTTTTTCATCTGGTCGCACCACCCACTGTATTGCAGACTGTACAGTATTCCAGAGGATATCCCAAACCACTTTTAAAATATCTATCAGAAGCTTCATTTCTGTATCGTTTTGGGGGAATATTCTCCGAGAATATAAGAATTTGTGCTAAAGGGAGCAGTTTATATATACAGGATTGTTGGATTAAAAGATTACAGAGTGAAACTGGCTAGAGAGGGAGCGTAACGCAAATTACAATGGAGACATTTGACTAGCAGATGATGGAATTATCTCAATTTATTTTAATTCTTATTTGAAGATTATAGCTTTACAAAACATGTTCAGAAGCCCAGCTGAATAAAAATACCACTGATAAAATGTTTCTCATTATTGTGAGATTTTGGGCTAGATTCTATTGCAGGTGCTAATTTTATCTCTGCGTTTATCTCCAGTTTTCCCCATAGACTTCAATAGGAAAATGTTTGATAAAACGGGTGTTAAAGGGATAGTAATACTTCAGTATTACAAATCCCTATATTAAAGCCCTTGTAAAAAGAAACGTTTTGCCCCCAGTGTCGTTTGAGAGATGAACGCTTCTAAAGTTGCCCTCTCCCTCCCCCTTCCCCGTAGTCAGCATTTTAGCTGACTGCAGGGAACAGAGTCGTACGACTTTCAGGCGGCTCTCCAGCACAGCCTGATCGCGTTAACTAAAAAAAAAATTTCACTGAAATGGTCTTCTACGTGTGCTTGGCTTGCAAGCACACGTAGAAGACCGTTTTTTAGTGAAGGTTTTTTTTTTTAGTTAACGAGATCGCGGCTCTGCTGCAGAGCCGCCTGATGATCTCTGACCGGATTTCCCTGAGTCAGCTAAAATGCTGACTGTGGGGAAGGGGGAGGGAGAGGGCAACTTTAGAAGCGTTCATCTCTCAAACCATAAAGGTTTGAGAGATTACACTGGGGGCAAAATGTTTCTTTTTACAAGGGCTTTAATATAGGGATTTGTAATACTGAAGTATTACTATCCCTTTAACATGCAATAGAATCTGGCCCCTGATCTCCAAACTTACTTTGATTTCCACTTCTTCAGAGACAGAAATAACTGTTCATAGAGGTGATGTCTGTAACAGTATCAGTCTAATTTGTTACTACATGGGGAGTGTTTTTTTTTGGCAAAAAAAAATGTTTTTAATTAACCCTTTTGAGTGCCAGAGGGGTACACAACGCATTGTGTTGTGTACCCCTCTGGCACTCAAAAGTTAAAGGGTTAGTAATGTCCTCTGAAACGGATAGTAATAGTTGATTTTATTTTTATTTTATTTTGTAGGCATTAAAAAAACATGAAGAACGATATAAGTCTTATCTCTCAAACCTTTATGGTTTGAGAGATATTCACAAGTAAAGTTTCCCCTCCCGTCCCTTTTACCTAGTGTAAGCCATCTCTTCTCAGATGTGGAATGCAGTCCATAGACCAGACAGATAACAGCAGGGGACAATCTTCTTCCTATGAGAACAATGAAAGCCCTGCCCCCCTTGACAAGCTTTTCAGGTTTTTCACTTATCTTAATTGAAGATTGTCCCTCTCTGCAATCTACCTGGGCACCTCCCTTCTGCTCTGGCTGAGCAGTGTTACATCAGTAAAAGGGGCGGGAGGGGGATACTTTGTCATTGAATTACTCTTGAACTACAACTCTGACAGAATTGAAATAACACTCTCCAAAGTCCAAATACTATGATGATTAATTAGAGCTGCTTTTATTATGAAACATTACTATCCCTTTAAAACATAAGTCAATATTGTAACTATTAAAGAAATAAACTAAATGATCCCAGTCCCATCTTGAACGTTTTAAAGTTCCCCCCTCCCTCCCCTTTCCCTGATATCAGCTGTAAGCTGACATCATGAGATCTGGGGACCGGCAGGCGGCTCTTCAGCAGAGCCGAGATACCGAAATTTAAAAAGAAATACTTAATTGGAATGGTCTACAAAGTGTGCTTGGAAACCAGGCACACTTTGTAGACCGCTCCAAAAAGTATTTCTTTTTAGATTTCGGTATCTCGGCTCTGCTGAAGAGCTGCCTCAAGTCGGCCGACTCGAATCTCCTGCTGTCAGCTTTACAGGTGACATCAGTGACGTGGGAATTTTAAAACGTTATATCTCTCGAACCATAAAGGTTTGAGAGATGGGACTGGGACCATTTGGTTTATTTTTTTAATATTTACAATATTGCCTTATGTTTTAAAGGGATAGTAATACTTCATTTTAACTTTATTTTATTTTGTAGACATTAAAAAAACATGAAGAATGATATAAGTCTTATCTTTCAAACCTTTATGGTTTATGAGATATTCACAAGCAAAGTTTCCCCTCCCGCCCCTTTTTCCTAGTGTAAGCCATCTCTTCTCATATGTGAATCTGGTTGTATGACCAGACAGATAACAGAAGGGGACAATTTTCTTTGTATGAAAACAATGAAAACCCTGCCCCCCTTGACAAGTTTTTCAGCTTTTTCCCTTATCTTAATTGAAGATTGTCCCTCTCTGCAGTCTACCTGGGCACCTCCCTTCTGATCTGGTTGAACGGGGGGGGGGGATACTTTGTTTGTGAATATCTCTTAAACCATAAAGGTTTGAAAGATAAGACTTATATCATTCTTCATGTTTTTTTAATGCCTACAAAATAAAATAAAGTTAAAACGAAGTATTACTATCCCTTTAAGAGGACATTACTAGCCCTTTAATCCCTGAAAGAGAGAGATCTACAATGCGTTTGCAAACCACTGAGTTACAGGCCTCTCAAGAATCCAAGGGATTTAGAAATTTTGTTAATGGAGAATTAAAGGGATAGTAATACTTGAAAATAATTTTGTTTTATATTGTATCCCTTAAAAAAGCATGAAAAATGATATAAGTCTTATCTCCCAAACCTTTATGGTTTGGGAGATATTCACAAGTAAAATAAAGTTCCCTTTTCCTGGCTGTTTCAGCCAAGTCTGCCATCTAGTGGACAGATTTGGAATCCGGTCCACAGATCAACCGGCACCTCTCTAGCAGTGCCGAGTTCACAATCTTTAAAAATACCTGCTTAATTGGAACAGCGTACAAAGTGTGTCTGGCTTGCAAGCACACTTTGTAGACCATTCCAATTAAGAAATTCTTTTTAAAGATCGTGATCTCAAAACTTCTGGAGAGCCGCAGCGGTCCCGGGACCGGATTCCAAATGTGAGAGCTAGAACGGTGACGTCACTCAGGGGGAAACTTTGCTTTTGAATATCTTCCAGACCATAAAGGTTTGAGACATAAGACTTATATCATGTTTATGTTTTTTTTAGGGCTACAATATAAAATAAAATGATTACTATCCCTTTAAAGCCTCCTGATAATGACACTTAACTTACTATGGCCAGAAAATCCTTATGGCCCTTGTTGATTTTGCTCCTGCTTCTTGATTCTAGAGATAACGTCATCAATCAGACCTACATGTCATGTCCATGGAGGCAGACATGACAGTTGCTAGAAGAACCATATGACCTCAGACTCTGCTCACGGCACATGGAAATCTTAACCCGTTAAGGGCCATTGGTGTATGCAACTTATTGCTTTGCAATGCATTACACACACTACCGAAGCTCTGCCTAGTGAAGTCTGTAGTATTCCGGACTTGGGTGACCACATGGCCCGGATTACCTGGGACAGTCCTGGATTTTAAGTGTGTGTCCCATGTCCCAGGCATCCTCCTTCTGGGACAATACAAAGTCCCGGAATGAAGACTCGGAATGGTGTTTTTTTACCTTTTTTCTTACTTTATTTTAATAAAGTAAATGGTGGGTTATCCATATAAGTGGGGTATCAAAGGAAAGCCCTATTTGTGCGTAAAAAAACAGTATATAATTTATGGGGGTGGGATAAAGACTTAGAGAGAAAACACTGTTGAACAAAGACATAGTCAAAAAGCTCAGAATTTCTCTGGTCCTTAAGTGAAATCCACCTCAGATTTTCCCGGTCCTTAAGGGGTTAAAATTAAAATACTCAGAGGCAACTTCAAAAATACACAGGAGAGAAAGACATTTGAGATGATCCCTTAACGACCAGCGGTCCGGGGTGTGTGGTCCTTTAAGGACCAGATAGGGGATTTTGGTGTGCCTCCCCACGTGACTGATCATGTGGGGCGGCACGCCGAATGGAGGGACTGAAAGAGATCGCTCTGGTCTTGGAGCGATCAAATTCAGTCCCCGGTATTACTCACCGCGCTTAACTGCCGGACCAGCGTGACGGTCCGGGTACGTCACCGGACGCAAAGGGGTTAAGATGATCATTGTTTTTCAACACATCGTACACTCAGGTCTTAATAAGAACTTGGGATTCCTCGCACATTACCAGAGCTTCACATAATATATCCTTCTAATTTTATTTATTTATTTTAGTACGTTTTATATTTCATGTATTATATACTGTTTTGTTTTCACTTCTCTGGGTGCCGGAAGGGTACGCAATGCATTGTAAAGCAATGCTTTAGGTGCCCTACTGGCATTCAGATCATTAAATCTATGTACTATGGATCTGTATCATTCTCTCTTTCTACCTAGGTCTCTCATACCCAAACCCCCCCCCCACCACCACATTCCTTGGTTGATAACTTGGTGATTTAATACTTAGCAATTGGTGCTTTCTTAGCATGGCAATGTTTTATCTTTTAAAGGGATAGCAGCTCGGAGTCTTCCTAATTTATTTATTTTTTAAAGGGATAGTACTACTTTATTATTACTATCCCCCATATTGTACATATTTGTAAATAATGTAATAGCCCCCAGGTTCATCTCTCAAACCTTTATGGTTTGAGAGATAACTGAAGGCAAAGTTTCCCTTTCCCTCAAGTCAGCTTTGTGTTGACTGCAGGGGAAGTCTGTCGTATGACAGGTGTGCGGCTCTGCAGCTGAGCCGAGATCCCGTTAGTAAAAAATAATTATTTCACTGAAACAGTCTTCTACATGTGCTTGGTTTGTGCTTGGTTTGCAAGCACATGTAGAAGACCGTTTTAGTGAAATAATTCTTTGTCACTAACGCGATCGCGGCTCTGCTGCAGAGCCACCGGATGAAAGTCAGACCGGATATCCTTGCAGTCAGTACAACCCTGACATCAGGGAAGGGGGAGGGAGGGGGAACTTTGCTTACGGTTATCTCAAACCATAAAGGTCTGAGAGATGAACCTGGGGGCTATTAAATTATTTTGGAAGTACCTACAATATGAGGGATAGTAATAATAAAGTATTATTATCCCTTTAACATGTAGTGCTATATTTATTTACAGGGGTGTAGTTCAAGCCGAAAGGATTCCCCTCCTGCCCCTTTCCCTGCATCACTGATTCTCTCAGTCTGGTCCTGATGGAGAGCGGTGAGGGGCAATCTTCAGTAAGCAAAAGGAAAATCCTACCTTCCATTGTCAAGGGGGAGCAGGATTTCCTTATACTTACTGAGTGAAGTTTGTCCCTCACTGCATCCTCTCGACCCCACAACTGGATTCCAGATCTGATGGGAGGCGGCCTAAAGGGGTGGGAGGGGGGTCCTTTTGGCTTGAATAGCACTTGAACTACAACACTGTAAGTAATTAAATTTAGCCCTGTGTGTTAAAAACAAATAGAAAGAAGACTCTGTTCTGCACTTTAATAGATGTATTATTATCCTTTTAAAGGGATAGTTATACATCAGCTTTACAAACTTTAATCTTGTAGGTATGCCCCCAGAACCATTTGAGAGATAATCGTAGTTAACCCTTTGAGTGCCAGAGTGGTACACAACGCATTGCAAAGCAATGCGTTGCGTTCCACTCTGGCACTCAAAGGGTTAAAGTTCCCCCCTCCCTCTTTCCCTGACTTCAGCGCTGTAGCTGACTGCAGGGGAATCTTGTCCCTGAACAAGCGGAGAGATCCTTCACTGGAATGGTCTACAAAGTGTGCTTATAAACCAAGTACATTTTGTAGACCGTTCCAGTGAAGGATTTCTTCTTCAATAACGTGATCTCGGCTCTGCTGAAGAGCCTCCGCCGGTCCCGGGACCAGATTTCCCTGCAGTCAGCTAGAGCGCTGACGTCAGGGGAGGGGGAACTTTAACAGCGAATATCTCTCAAACCATAAAAGTTTGAGAGATGGGACTGGGGGCATTTCATTTCTTTTTTAAATACCTATAAGATTTAAAGGGATAGTAATACTTAAAATGTAAAAAAAATATGTTGTAGGGTTTATCCCCCTGAGTAAAACAAGGGCCCTCCCATTGCTGAAAGGTGTTTTATTCAAAAGTTATTACAGCACAAAGCTGAATTTTTTAGGTACAATATCTCAGTGGCCTGAAATTGTACAGTGGCGCTCTTGCTACACTATCCTATGGAGATTTATGGTCCCGGGACCAGAGCTGTCCATAGGATCGTGTAGCAACAGCGCCACTGTACAATTTCAGGCCACTGTGATATCGCACCTAAAAATTTAAACTTTGAACTGTAATAACTTTTGAATAAAACACCTCTCAGCAGTGTGAGTACCCTTGTTTTACTCAGGTAGATAAACCCTACAGCACATTTTTTTTTTTTTTTTTTAAACATTTTAAGTATTACTATCCCTTTAAGTTTGTAAAACTGATGTATTACTATCCCTTTAAAACCAGAATGCTTTAGATTTGCAAAAGGGAGCATTGCTTGTGAAAGCTTATCTTTTGCCCCAGAAAAAGCAGAACGTAATCTGCGAAAACGTTTGGGCTAGTCTGTAGTTTCTACTGGACAACGGGTCTCTCTCCACTCCCCATGTGGGTTTTCTCCACTCCACCCCTCCCTAGTATCCCGCTGGTTTGAAAGTGCTCAGCGTCTTCAGCCGAGCCCTCCACAAGGCATTTTCTGAGCAGTGCCAAAGATACAGATTTTTTTGTCACCTATCACCTCTATCTATAATTGGGCTGCTCTGTGCCACAGATTCCGTCATTAGGAGAACAACATTGGCCCCCAGGAACAGAGGGTACCAGGAAACGGGTAGGAGATGTGAAGGATATGGAATGTTGACTAACAGGGAGAGGAACCTTTTTATGTGCACAAAGCACAAGTAGGGAAAATGTGAGTGTAATATTTTACTTTGTTTATTTCATTGTTGGTTAATAAAACATCTGCACTCAGATTGGCTTTTTCTCTTCTTGTTTTTGTGCTGAAATTGAGTAGCCACAGATACAGAGTTTTCTACAAGTAGACAAGGCCACATTTTCAACTCTATCCTGCTGTATTACTTGAGATAAGTTGTTCCATTCATCCAATTCATCCACCATCATTTCATCCTCATCCTGATTTCATTCCATCTTCATCTTGATTTCCATCTCATCTTCATTTAACCATATTTCCCTTCAGAAAAACAATGGTAACATTTTATAGTGTTACTAGCTGAACAGCCCGTGTACACGGGCCACAGTGCCAGACAGCAATGGCCGTGGTGCAGTCATGCACAGTAGAGCCTGCCCACGCCGCAGCTGATAACGGAGAGGGACGCTCCGAATTCAGACCGTAGTCCTCTCTGCACAACGACTATGGTCTGAATTCGGAGAGCCCCGCTTCATTATCAGCCGCGGCGTGGGCAGTCTGTACTGGAATGACGGCTTCTGACAAACATACATTAGAGAATTATTATATAGGATAAGAGAACTTCTTTGGACAATATTTGCTTAAAGTGTTAGTAATGTCCAAAAAAAGGTTTTTTTGCATATAGAAGAGCTTAAAAAGCTGAGCTATATGCAAAAAAACGTATCTCTCAAACCAATATGGTTTAAGAGATAAAGGCGTTTAAAGTTCCCTGTCTCCTGCTGACAGCTGTAAAGCTGTCAGCAGTAGATTCGTGTAGGTCGACACAGAGGCGCTTGAGAAGTGCCGCGATCTCGTTACTTACACGGAATCCCTTCATTGGAATGGTCTAAAACGTGTGCCTGAACACTATGCACACGTTATAGACCATTCCAATGACGGGATTCCTTGTAAGTAAGGTGATTGCGGCACTTCTCAAGCACCTCCGTGTCGACCGACACGAATCTCCTGCTGACAGCTTTACAGCTGTCAGTAGGAGACAGTGAACTTTAAACGTCCGTATCTCTTAAACCATATTGTTTTGAGAGATACGTTTTTTTGCATATAGCTCAGCTTTTTAAGCTCTTCAATATGTAAAAAAACTTTTTTTTGGGCATTACTAACACTTTAAAGGGATAGTATGTTTAATTTTAACATCCTTTAATATTATAGGTATTAAAAAAAAAAAGAATTACATTGATGTAAGTCCTGTCTCTCAAACCTTTATAGTTTGAGAGATATACCTGGCTAAAGTTCCCCCCTCCAGGCCGTTTCACAGAAGCCAGCGCTCTAGCTGACCGCGCTCAAAGGGTTAATCGTTTGAGTGCCCGAGAGACGTGCAACGTACCTCTCTGGCATTCAGAGCACTAAAGTAATATAAAATGCACTGGTTTAACCCTATGAGTACCAGAGAGGTACGCAACGCAGTACCTCTCTGGCACTCAAAGGGATAAACATGCTATAAACTCTTGTTGCCTTTCATAAGAAAAAAGTAAAATGGCAGACCAGCTCTGGTATGAATAGGGCATTGTTGTTACATGTGCAACATGTGATATGTCCCCTTAGCTTTTTCCAGGCATCCCACACCAAGGTAGTGACAGGCACAATTAGGCTCACTTAATCTTTAGAGTGGAAATACTTTCCATTAATTTGTGGCTTTGGAGACAAATGCCCCAACGAAATGGAGCAATTCTGGTAGTAATCAGTTGCCCCATATGAAGCAATTGGCAATTTCCATTCATTTAAATGGAGATTTAAACCCCTTTAAAGTGATAGTAATACTTTGTTTTATCTTTATTTTATTTTGTAGGCATTAAAAAAACATGAAGAATGATATAAGTCTTATCTCTCACACCTTTATGGTTTAAGAGATATTCACAAGCAAAGTGTCCCCCTCCCTCCCCTTTTACTGATGTAACACTGCTCAGCCAGATCAGAAAGGAGATGCCCAGGTAGACTGCAGAGAGGGACAATCTTCAATTAAGATAATGGAAAAACCTGAAAAGCTTGTCAAGGGGGGCAGGGCTTTCATTGTTCTCACAGGAAGAAGATTGTCCCCTGCTGTTATCTGTCTGATCTATGGACTGCATTCCACATCTGAGAAGAGATGGCTTACACTAGGTAAAAGGGGCGGGAGGGGAAACTTTGCTTGTGAATATCTCTCAAACCATATAAGACTTATATCGCTCTTCATGTTTTTTTAATGCCTACAAAATAAAATAAAGTTAAAACGAAGTATTACTATCCCTTTAAAGCAGAACTTTCATCCGATTACTACAGAGCCCCAAACCATAATTACATTAGCAATATGCACAGACGTCGTTTTATTTTCAAGAATAATTGCTGCTATAATGAAAAACAGAACCTTTTCCGAAGTCAGGAACCGGCTGGGATCTTGCAGTAGGTGCTCTCTGCCAGTGCCTTAAGGCTCAAAGGCATTCAACTCACTGTAACGAGATCCTAAGTCCGCGGATGGACGTAGCTCGTTCTGCCGGGTCTGTCAGGCTGATTGCCGGTTACAATTTAGCAGCTAGCTCCCTCTCACATGCTCCAGGAATCCCTCAGAAAGGGGGTCAAGACAAGGCCCTTGATACCTTCCCCAAAGCAACATACAGGACACGGTTGAAGTGCCAACAGTAACTCTTTATTTCTGGCTGAACTCAGCTCTTTTATGCAGGGTTAACAGTATTATTGTAACTTCATCAAAATAACCATACAAAGTACTGAACATGAATACAATGGGAAACCCTGATGAGGTTAAGGGAACATAAAAGGGAACAAAGGGCTGACATTCACATACAATGGGTTCAGGGAGTCCAGGGAACAATAGAGCCCAGACTTAGAGGCACCTTCGAATTGGCCGCTTCATCTTTTCAGCCAATGGGCTGCCGAGCTACTGGCTTCAGGCAGCCAATCCCGTGGCCGCCTACATTTCCCCATGTTACACTAAGGGAGTCCCTTTAAATATGTCCTGGCGTCAGCGACCAATCAGGAGACGGCCGACATCCTCGTTGTATTTCAATGGGACTCGCTCAGCCAATGGGAAGGGCGCCTACTTTCTGCCATGTTATCCCAATGGCAGCCCTTTAAACCCCATGAGCCAATAGGAATCCGGCCGACAATGGAAGTCCAAAGGACACTGTTCCCTCCGTGTACTCCCCGTGAATATCAGTCCTTTTTAGGAGGATAGTATTAGGGCAAATGTTATAGTAACGGCCTGCGGTCCGTTACACTCACCAATCATGGAGCTGAAGGGGACAGACAGAGCAGACTCAGATCTGCCGTCTTTGCAAGATGTGTGCGCTGTTCCCTTCTGCCTTCCTGCTGAAAAGGTTCTATTTTTCTTTAATGAAGCAATTATTCTTGAAAATAAAACTATGTCTATGCATATCGCTAATGTAATTAGGGTTTGGGGCTCTATATTAATCGGATGAAAGTTCCGCTTTGATGCCCAAGATAATAGGGAGAAAAGAAGAGACGCCCCTTGTGTTGAAAATGATAAACCTATGGCCGCCACCTATACGTCGCAGTGAGTTAAACTCACAAAGGTATATGCTGTTAATCCACTTACTTGGTAAACAGCCATTCGCACTTCTGGGGAATATGTATGTGTAACGGAGCTTAGTCCGTTACTGGAGCCCTTATCTGGCCATAAGAATGTTTAGCCCTACACACATAAGACTATGGACATTTATCCTTTATGGGGCCCGGTTGTACGACCTCGAGGGCCGGTAAACTTAATAAAAGACTTCTACTCTGCTTTATGGGAACAGGCAGTAGAGTCGAACGTTTGCCTCAGAGCCTGGATAAGGATCTGTGTTCCTAGAGTGTGTTTAATGTACTGTCGAATAGTCTATGTTTAACGTATTGTTGTGGTCGCGGGATTACCCACTCACGGACTACCCGTCGGAGGGTGCTGGCATGGTGTGAGGACGTCACCACTGGATCGAATGTTCAGCGGCGGGAGGCAAGAGGAAAAAGATGGGTCACTGGAATCCCTGGAGTAGGCATGCAAATATCTTCCATAGCCTAAGCCGGGGAACCGTAGGCAGCTCAGGGATTGGTCTAGGTTGGAGTAGATTCAAAGTAATCAAACAAAGGCTCCAACCTTGGGCCACTGTCCCTAAGGTGTGTATTGTAGCCACTCCAGCCATGTTGTACTGTAGTTAGACCCCCTGCAGTGTGGTAATTCATTCAAGCCCCTCAAGTCTTTGTGTCCATTGTCTGAGTTCATCAACCCTTTTGTATTTGAAATGTAATCATGTCTGAGGCATTGTATTTGTTAGACCATCTGCTGTTGGCCTTTTCTCTACTGTACTGTGATTGAATTATGTCCCTATTGTATCTGCTTGGTCCATATATTCCAGTGTACGGTTTGAGTATAAATATGTGTGGTTTTGTACCAATAAAGTGTCAGTCTTCTGAGTGAACAGCGGAGTTCTGGTGTCTTATGTTCTTATGGTTAAAGAAGCCACTCTGACGCCCATCTGAGCTGAGTATCCTGTATCGTCGACCGCCTGCTGCCAGCTTCCTGCGACCGGACTTTGTATGCTGTCAGGTGGTGACGTGGACTCTGGCTTCCCCTTTTTCAAGTTCCTGAGATCATCTGATTCGAGCTTACAGCATGCTCGGATCTGCTCGACCACAGCTACCTGTTTCCTGTGACATTTTCCCTGTTCGCCGTTCGACCGGGAGTCGAGGCCTCGCTCTCGACTGCCCGGAGTCCAGTCTGCGACACTCGACTGCTCGGGAGCCCTGTCGACCCCTCCTCGACCCAGAGTCGACTACACCGGGGTTCGACACCTGTTCGAGTCGACAACCAGACCGTCTATCTGCTTGGCCGGTGCATCCGATGACGCCAGTTCGGCATTGAGAAGGAGAGACCCGGGAACGAAGGCGGAAGGCAACGCGGTCCCTTCTTAGCTTCCATTACAGTATGACCGCCCCAAAACAGCTACACGTTCAACTGTCAGTGTGTTCTCTAATTTCGATGCACCTCCACACTTCGTTCTCTCAAACAATGCACCATGTACAGGAAAAACAAACAGAGCCACAATAGTGCAATAAATTCAAAACTTACAATATACACAAATAAAGATAAATGAATACTCACATAAGGAATAGGCAGAGGATAAAATAGCTGACACAAGTGCATGCAGACAGATTGACCGGTCTCCGTTCGAGTGAACAGACATTGTCTTGTTGCCCATTGGTGGATTATTTTTTGATAAAGCAGTATGTTGAGCTGCGAAATGTGTTAGATACCTCTTATTGGGCTTACAATTGATTTTATGTCAATTTATATATATATTTTTTAAATAAATTGTTATATTTTTGATACTCTAAAGCCGTCTTGAGAATCTCTTCATTGGAACAGCTGTTCAACTCTTAGTCGCCCGAACCGAGACGGGTCAAGCTCTCTTCATGTGCTTGCGTCTGCTATTTTATCCACGGACTACTCCTCACGTGATTATAGATTTATCTTAATTCCCGAGAGATCTCAAACTCATGGTTTCACCATCAGACCTATCTTGCATTCAATCAGTGGGGATTTTGATTTGCATTCTACATGGTGGTTGGTTTCATTCACTCCTCCTTTGTACCTAGGGTGACCACATTTCCATTCTGCCATACAGGGACACTGCGGAGACGAGAGTAACAGAGTACTTGTCCTTCCGCTCTAGTGCAGCTTTGTGGGAGGGGTCACTATAGATCAATGGACATCAGTGCACAACCTGCACTTTCTCTGTGCACCACAGAGTTCCAAAGACTAGAGGGAGAACTGCCCATTGATCGCTGTGATAGAAAGTGATGCCTGCGGTGGACTACAAGATAATGTACATAATCCCGAAGTCTTAGACTAGCATTACACTACAACAAAATTGAACTGCAGTTCCTGTTTATATCAGGATAAAGGCTCAGTTTTTTACAGTTTAGAGCACTGTTTGGAAGACATTTTGTTGTAACTGTTACGGTTGGCAAGCAGTACCAGGACTCAGACGGTATAGTTAATATAACCTTTATTATGAGAATAATACAGTAATGCAATATACTATATACACACAGTAGATGATCGAAAAGGCGAGTACTGTATCAGGAATAGCAGTCTCCCAATATCACCACCACACTGTCCGAGACTAGGCCTCAGCCTGCTGGAGTCTCGCAGTAGGGTAACGCCAAAGAGTGATACTGACTCAGTCTGCAGTCAGTAGCTGTTAGTCTGCTAGAGCCAAATCAGAAAGCACAAGGAGAATAGTCAGACAGAGCCACGGGTCAACACCAGAATGGATGGACAGACAAGCCGGATCATACACAGGAATCAGGAATACCAGGAAAAACAACTGCTCAGAACAACAACGTAAGGGTAACTGATACACAGGCCCATAGAGGTTTATAAAGGTGAAGGAGAGGGCGGGACCAATTAGGTCCCCCCAGGCTGGGCCTATAACAGGCGTCCAGGGAAGTGCCTGATTCAATGCTGCCAGTAAACAGACTAGGCCGCAGGCAGAGGAATGCTGCTAGTGATGCAGGAGCGTCTGTCCAGAATCCTACTCCTGGCTGAACGGCGCAGGCCGAGGTTAGGCACTGTGACAGTAGCCCAGCAGAGGTATAATTTTCTGTCACAGTAGGCAATGGGGAGTTTTCTTTCTAGTGTTTAGATCTCTCTGCTCTGGAGTCTTCATTCAGGACTTTGTATTGTCCCAGCAGGGGGCTGCCCGGGACATGGGACACACATTTAAAATCCAGGACTTTCCTGTGAAACTGGGACACGTGGTCACCCTGTTTGTACTTATGCATATGCACCATCAGTTTCCATTATGATTAGGGAAATTATGCTTATTTTATTAGATATGTCTAAATAGATTCACGCAGTTGTTCAGTTAAATACAGAAAACTATAGACTGTGTAAGTGACTAATATCAAGATTTTTTTTAATGTATAAGGTGTTTTACCATAGAGAATAAGATTTCTTTCATCTCAAGTATGTCCTGAAGGGCATTGGCAATACAATGTTACACCTTTATACACAACTAGCGAATGTCACACGTAGTTGCCTGTGGGATGCTGACTTCATTTGAATCAGGATGAGGACGATGAAATGTAATGCAGTGATTTTGACACGCGTGGCCATAGCCTGTGGTGATTCTCTGCTGTGTGGGGGAACTCTGCCCCCTGCTGCCCGTGGGAAGAGCGGACAGCTAAACAAAACAGATTATTACATGTTGCGATGGTTCCTGTACATCAATGCAGCATGCATTTTCCTATGTGTCCTTTTTTAAGGAATGACCTGGCAACCCTAGTAGTCCACAAAGATCATAAAGAAGCCCCTGTGACTGGCCTCCCCGGCAGCAAAAACTTTAACAACATTAAAGCAGAACTATCATGATAATAACATTGCCCCCCAATACATCACTAACCTACCGATATGCAAAGCCATACTGTTGTTAAAGGGATAGTAATACTTAGTTTTATCTTTATTTTATTTTGTAGGCATGAAAAAAACATGAAGAACGATATAAGTCTTATCTCTCAAACCTTTATGGTTTAAGAGATATTCACAAGCAAAGTTTCCCCTCCCGCCCCTTTTACCTAGTGTAAGCCATCTCTTCTCAGATGTGGAATCCAGTCCATAGACCAGACAGATAACAGCAGGGGACAATCTTCTTCCTATGAGAACAATGAACGCCCTGCCCCCCTTGACAAGTTTTTCAGCTTTTTCCCTTATCTTAATTGAAGATTGTCCCTCTCTGCAGTCTACCTGGGCACCTCCCTTCTGATCTGGTTGAACGGGGGGGGGGATACTTTGTTTGTGAATATCTCTTAAACCATAAAGGTTTGAGAGATAAGACTTATATCGTTCTTCATGTTTTTTTAATGCCTACAAAATAAAATAAAGATAAAACGAAGTATTACTATCCCTTTAAGCTCAATAAGTCCACGTTATTGCAGAAAAAAAACCTTCTTCAGCAGGAACCAGAGGACAACAGCGAACGTATCTTAGAGGAAATGTACCTCTGAGTCTGCGCTGTCTGTCCCTTTCATTGCCAGCATTGGGGAGTAACGTTAGCTGGTTACCTTAATGTAACAGAAGTTCCTGACGGCGCAGGCGTACAGAGCTTCTCTTGTAAGCTCTGAGCAGCCTGATGCCTGCAAATGAAGTTGTTTTTCTGCAATAACTCAGACTTATTGGGCTTCAAGGGTTAGTAATGTCTAACATTAACTAACCCTAATATTGAAGGTAGGGCTTAAAATTTGATGCCCTTTGCTACTAGCCAGACCAGAAAAGTTACTCGCCATTGCAAGCCATAACATACCCACCAGGGCTGAATTTCTACTCACCAGGGCTAAATTTTCACTTGCCATTGGCTAGTGGCGAGTGGAAATTTTGAGCCCTGTTGAAGGTATTCAAAAGATAATCTTACTATGCCAAGTTGGATCTCTCAAAGCTTTATGGTTTGAGAGATATAAGCTCTTAAAGTTACCCCCTCCTGCTGATGAGCTGTAAAGCTGTCAGCAGTGGATCTGAGTGGTGCGACTCAGCGGCTCTTCAGCAGAGCTGAATAAGCTCTATAGAAAAACAGATGCTTCACTCGAACGGTCTACAAAGTGTGCTTGGTTTGCAAGAACACTTTGCAGGACATTCAACTGAAGTATTTGTTTTTCGATAGTGCTCATTCAACTCCGCTGTAGAGCCGCCGGCTGCTGTGGGACCGGGATCTCATGACGTCATCTATACTGACGTCTGGAAAAAGGGAGAGAGGGGGAACTTTAAGCGCTTATATCTCTCAAACATAAAGGTTTGAGAGATCCAACGTGGCACAGTAAGATTATCTTTTGAATACTTTCAATATTAGGGTTAGTTAATGTTAGACATTACTAACCCTTTAACTATAGTATGGCTTTGCATATCACAAGGTTAGTAATGTATTGGGGAGCAATGTTATTATCATGATAGTTCTGCTTTAAGCATCTGGGGTACAATATCACAATTTGTTGGTGCCACAGATAGGTTACTGGGATTTGTAGTCTTCTACTGCTACATCCCTTCCAAGTGTTCCTCTTTAGGTGATACTAGGGGTGATTAATACATCCCAAGTGTCCATCTATCATACCTCCCAAGTGTACCTCATTAGGAGGGAGAGACCCAAATCCCTCTTTCTTGGAGACCAGACTGTGTGTTGTGTGTGTATAGGTGTCCCACATTGCTCCATAGCACTAAAACTCATATCACTGTGTATTTAAACGTCACTGTATGTGTTTTTAAATAAGCCTGTATAGATAAAGTAATTTAGTCTTGCACTACATCATTTACTCAGTTCTACAAATAGGTGTCGATACTTAAAAGGTCTCAATAACGTCCCGCCCCACCAGTAATACCACCTAAAACAAAAGTGTCCCTCCTTCATATCTCCCAAGTGTCCCTCTTTTAGACCTAAATCCCTCCGTCCCTCTTTCCCACCCTGATGTCCCTCTTTTTAGGAGATCAGACTGTGTGATGACGTGTATATAAGCGTATAATATTGCTCTACAGCAATCAAACTCACATTAATGTTTGTATAAATGTCAGTATAGGTGTTTACAAATTAGTCTGTGTAAATAAAATACTTTGGTCTTGTTCTAAATCATTTATTAGGTTACACAAGGAGGTGACAATAAGTCATGAAACAGCTTAAAAATTCCTGGTAATGCCCCACCCACCAGCCACGCCCCCAGCAACACCCCCTAAAACACAAGTGTCCCTCTCTGGCAATTTGAAATGTTGGGAGGTAAGCTCCTTAGCCATTTGAAGTGTTGGGAGTTATGCTGTTAGCCTACAAATCCCGTCAACCTGCCAAAGGCCAAATGAAAGGGATGGGAGCTGTAATTCAGAAACAGCTGGAGAGCCACACGTTGCCCACCCCATCACGCCATAACCGCACTTGCGCCGAAAACACTTTTGATGTTGCGCATGCGTATTAGACTACCACTACTGCGCGAGATATGCGCAATTCGCACGTACCTACAGAGAAACACTACGCATGTGTAATATTTATTAACCAGGCCGGGTAAGAAACTGCGCATGTGCAGTGGGAAGTGGGTGTTTTCAGGTGCCCCACGCACGTTTCTTACGCAGGGGAAACTGCGCCTGCGTAGCGGCGCTTCTCCTATAAAAGAGGGCGCTCCGAGGCCTTTTCCTTCTCTTCCTGTGTGTGTTGATCGGTAAGTGCTAGCAGTAATCCGGTGCAATCCGTCGTTGGTGACCACGGTTTTCTGGTGCCTGTGTTCTTAATGTGTAACGTTGGGTTCAAACTTTTGCCTGTAGTGCTTATTGTGCTGTGTGATGGTGCCTGCCTTTTTATTTAACCCTTTCAGTGCTATGTGTATCCAAGGTGATACTCTGGCACTCAAGTGGTTAAATTGAAGTACCTTCGTAGTGGGCCCACACACATTATTACTATTAATGCCTTAGAACTCTGGGTGCCGCGGTTGTTTCAAGCTAAGTGCGTTAGGTGCCTCTGGCCTTCAAAAGGTTAAGGCGTGAAGGGGGGGGGGTGGTAATATCTTGGGAGGAACTCTATTATATGTAGTAACGTGCTTATGGCTTTCGCTCAGTTAAATTGTAGGATTTACTGTTTGTAAGTCCCTAACGTGTTGTCTCTCTGCGGGATAGAAGCCTGGCCTCATGTGTCTTCAACTTGCAATATCAGATTGCATGCTGTAGGCTCAGTAACTCTTGGCTTGCTAGCATGGTGTGCATTGCTTTGTGTTAATACCCTGCTGGTGGTTAAAGGGCTAGTAATTAAAATGTTGTAGGCTTTATCCCCCCGAGTAAACCAGGGGTACTCCCACTGCAGAAAGGTTTTAGTCTAAAGATATTACAGCTCAAAGTTGAATATTTATTTATTTTTTGTTCAATATCAGTTACCTGAACTAGTACAGTGGTGCTGTTACTACACCATCCTATGGAGATTTAAGCTCCAGGGACCAGAGCTGTCCATAGGATGGTGTAGCAACAGTGCCACTGTACAATATCAGGCCACAGTGATATTGCACCTAAAATTTGAGCTGTAATAACTTTTGAATAAAACACCTTTCAGCAGTGGGAGTACCCTTGTTTTACTCAGGGGGTTAAACCCTACAACTTTTTTTTTTTTTTTACATTTTAAGTCGTACTATCTCTTTAAGGCTGTATTAGCTATATAAAGTTATGGGGAGTGCTAAGGGTTAATAGATCTATCTCCTCTTATAGAGATTCCTGAGTATTTGAAGTTTTTTTCCTTTCTCAATAAGGGAAACTAAGACCGAAAGGCGTGATCAATTTCTTTACAGCACAGAAATGTCAGGACTTCAATTGTCCGACTACTGTGCGGTAACTTCTTGCAAATATAAAATGCTGCTTTAGTTACTAAAACTAGTGTCTGACTACAGATTAAATGATGACTTATCTTTTTTCCCCATCAGATCGACAATGTTGACTTCTGATGCTATTAAAGCCAGTTATGTCTGATTAAATCTGTACTCTGCTCTTGTTTACGTGTGCACATACCTCTTGAAATGTCTCAATCTGGATCTGACTTTGTTTTTAAGGGAATCCAAAATGAGAGGATCGCACATGGCATCTGATATCAATAACCTGATGGCTGTATTGGATTATCCAGGCCTGACTGAGCAAGTGGTAATAAAGGTAAGTTGAAGTGACTGATTCTTGAGCACCAATAATCCTAGTTGTAGGGTAGCTGTCCTGATTATTGAGGCAACAATAGTGCATGTTTTCAGGATATCTCAGCAGGAGCACAGGTAGACATTTTAGTGTCTCAGACTTTTATAATCTTCAGGTATATGCTGAAAAATACACTAGCTTTTTTAGTACTAGGGCTGTGTATCCCTGTTCTAATAGAATCGGCCCACTTGGCTACTCCTAGTGTTCAAGTGCTTCAACAGAAGGACTCGGTTGAGTAGAAACCCTTAATACAGTAGCCTTATGCTCTTGCTAACTGTCTTACTATCTTATAATGCACCAACAAACTTAGTGGTTTAGAATATTATTCACAGATGTGAACATAGAGTAATTCCGGCATAGTGGTTCTAAAAACTTGTTGTAGTGGAATTCCTTAATTTGAACTAATCTCCATAGAATGCCTACCAACAAAACCTTATTATTCTGTGTGTTCTATCAGAAAACAAAATTCCCTGCATTTGTCACACATCCAGATGTACCCCAGCCATGTCACTGTTATTTAAATCAATGGGAACACATTTCCCTGTTATGATGCAGTTTGCTCACAAACTGTTACTAATGGCCTTCAGTGTAGGTACACTGGTCATTTGATCTGGGATTTTAGAACTGTGACAGTCCCACAGTTATTGGCTTTATTAAACTATACATACATTTAACATTCATCTTTAAATCGCTTAATGTTTCTGGATTCAGAGGCACCTGGTGTAGGACAATTTGTGTAAGTTTGTTTAACCTTACCATGAGTGCTGCTATACTGCTGGCCAGTGATACGACAGTGTAAACTGCTGCAAGTCTGGTTCTTCCTTGACTGGTTAGTTTGGGGTCGGGGGGGGGGGGGGGTGTTCTGCCATCGCTGATGTTTACATGATGACTAAACTTTTTTCCCCATCAGATCGACAATGTTGATTTTTGATGCTATAAGCCAGTTATGTCTGATACATCAGCACGTTTTTCTATAGTTGCTCAGGTTTTTTCAATATGGTCTTTTAACACACTATCCTCTCATTGTAGTGAATGGTGATGAGCAAGGACTACATGATGGAAGCTGTCAGTTGGTCTACTTAATGTGTCCAGGAATTGCATGATTTGGGATTAATCCCTCAGTAATAAAGGTAAGTGATATATAGAAGACTGTGTTCAGGAAGCCAAAATAGATCTGCAAGTTAACCACCACCTAAGACCAATAAAATCCATTTAAAAGGGGGCTTTTATCCGTTTGAGCTGTAGGGCTGACCAAACTTAATCCTTTGACCCAGTATTCAGTGGCTTGGGCCTTGAACCTCTAGTGGGTTAAGGTTTAAAGACTTTGCTTTCTGGGTGTTACATCAGTTTGAGCTGTAGGAGTATAACTGATGCAATTGTCATATCTCAGAATTGGGCTTTTTTATTTTTTTTATATATACTTTGCAGTTCCAGAAACTTAGTCAGATGTAAATATTACTGTGGCTTATCTGCTTTGTGTATAGCTACACATGTTCTGCTTGCTGATGTTTACGTGATGACTAAACTTTTTTCCCCATCAGATCGACAATGTTGATTTTTGATGCTTTAAGCCAGTTATGTCTGATACATCAGTAAGTGGGACCGAAAGTGTTGTGTACCATATTCTAAACCACTCTGACCTGTCTTTACATTAGTTTGTGTTAGGGTGTCCTTTAAGTACAGGCTGAGCAGTTGCAATGTCTGAGCCATTGCAGACCTGCTTACAATTGGCTTTAACTTTAAAGGCCTCTGACTACAGTCATGTATGGTGCATTATATTTACAGCTACGTGTCAAGAACAGCTTGTGTTGGTGGGGTGTGCGTGTTACTTTAAAATGCATTTCATAGTACTCTGCCTTTCAAATGGTTAAAATATCCATAGATGACTGCTTTTTAACACCTTGAATTCTAGGTATCGTTGTTGCAGAAGTCATCTTGTTTTGCTTTTAATCCCATTTAGATGGGAATTGTCCCCCCTATAGGGGGAGTACAGGATGCTTTAAAATTGTTCCCTTTCCTCCCACTGGCACACTAGACCCTGTATAATCAGTCTGTTCTGTTTATACATTTACTCCCTGAAGTGGCAATACATCCAGGAGCACTTAAGTTTTAGTCTAGCCTCCCAGGGAAACTGCTTCTCTGACAGACCCCCATGAAAATGAAGATTCATTATGCTGCTTGTACGGTGTAAGACATACTGTGATGTAATTAAAAATGCCTGTTATTGACCCATCTAGTCTGACTGCATACTTTAGTGGGACCAGAGTTCTCTTCTGCTAATGTTAAATGCAAGTAATGGGGCACTTTATTGAACCCCTGACTACCAGGAATGTATGAATTGGATTCCTCCCTGGCACTTGTGTCCAATTGGAATTGGTGCAAATGTTGTCCCATTAGTGCAGTCACTCCAGTCTGAATTCAATTTCATCTTTACAAATCAAAGGCCCCTGTGTCTAGTTGGAGTACAGCTTCCATACTTATTCAGCTGCTCACTGCTTGGGTGATAGTGCAATTCTGGTCAGCCTGTGAGTAGACTACATTGCACAAGTCTGTTTTGAAGCCCAGATGCATTGTGTGTAATAGACTTCTCTATTACAGCAGTAACAGCCTGCTTCCTGGTGTGATGGCTGGAGCCAAACACTCAGACCCACTGGAGTGACAAAGGGAACAATCTGGGGATGTCGGAAGAAAACTGAGAACAGGTAAGGTTCTGTTGTACAGTACTGGAGCTTTAGCCCTGAAGGAGTAGCAGTTGTGTAGCTTGCTCCAGAATTAGGTGACCAGTTATTTTTATATGGGTATTTAACCCTTTAATTTTAGGTCTCACACTGACCTATCTAGCATTCAAAGGGCTTAAAGGGACAGTAATACTTAAAATGTAAAAAAAAAATGTTGTAGGGTTTATCCCCCTGAGTAAAACAAGGGTACTCCCACTGCTGAAAAGTCTTGGTAAAGTGTTCAGTTTCATTTTTTTTTAGGTGCAGTATCAGTGGCCTGACTGACATTGTACAGAGGTTCTGTCTCTCCATCCAATGGAGATTTATGGTCTACAGAACAGTTGTCCATAAGATGGTGTAACAGCACCACTGTACACCTTCAGGCCACTGATACTGCACATAAAACAACTTTGAGCTGTAATAACTTTTGAATAAAACACCTTTCAGCAATGAAATGCTACAATATATACTTAGTAAGTATTACCATCCCTTTAAGTGATGGCACATTAACCTGGTGTGCCAGTGGTGCACCAGTACATTGCACACCTGACTCAGGATTACTAGACAAACATTCACTTTAAGGTCTTTATGTGGCCTTCTGTCTGACAGGCAAAGTTAACTTTGAATAAGATTTCATAAAACATTAACACCTTGAATGTGGTGGTTCTAGTTCACTGAGTAATTTGGAAACTGTAAACAGTGGCCTTTTTGCCTAAGAAAATGGTCTTTGAGGGGAAGTTCTCAGGTGCAATAAGTATCTGGCTGCATGTAGCTACTTGTTACTTGACAGTGGCTTAACCCTTTGAGTCAGGAGTACACCACACACTGCAAAGAATCAATGTAGTGTGCCTCAAAGGGTTAAATACATAAGACAGGTGACTTAAGGGACCAGTTGTGCAGTAGGACAGTTCCAGGAGGCTTATCTGCTATATATGATGACTGAAACTTTTTTCCCCAGCAGATCGACAATGTTGACTGCAACTAAACTTTAAGCCAAATTGTCTGATATGCAGATAAGATCCTGTGCAGGGCTGGCTGCTTGGTTTAGCGTTATAGCATTTATGAATGGTGACTTTGCAAAATAGTCAGCTTAGGTTCTTAAACTTATTTTCTTTTCCTTGCAGTTGTAAGAAAATGGAATGCGGGCAACGAAGAATGGAACTCACGCGGACTTGTAGAAAATCTAACATGGCTTTATGTTGTGGAATTGTTTATATTTCTGACATACCACCTACTGTTGCTACAAGCTGCATGACTCTGGATCAATGTGAAGGTCAAAGTATCCTGGTGCATTGCCTTTCTTACAGAAGTTGATGGCACTTAAGTTTCACTTTTTTAATAAATACTGAAATTATACTATTGTTTGTGGGTGTTTTTTTTTTTTTTTTTTTTTTTTTTTTTTTTTCTTGCCAAAGAGCCTATGATCCAAGACTGGAGCTGTTGTGCTAATTACATCCCCTCAGTTATAGAAGCAGCATCTGTAAAATTAAAAATCTGTAAGGAAGGCTGGATAGGGTGTTTCTCTGCATTCCATAAGATTTTCTGGGATGGCAGTAACTTAACACAACACCTACCCAAAGCATGGAGGTCTTTATAGATTAAAGATGCATTGGTGATGAAATGTTCTCAATTTATTACATATACTGTATAGTGTTTTGAACTTGACCAAAATAGCTTTTTAATCCCCTTTAAAATGTTTACTTTTTTGTGTATGAAGGCAGTGGAATTCTGGAGCCAGCTAGACTACACCAGAGGATAGTTTTCAAAATTGTCATTTTATTTCTGTGAAACTCAAGTGAGGCTGTACTCGTTTAAAGCAAACCTGCTGTTTGTACAGGAGAAACTCTATAGAGTAAATGCTGGACATAAAAACATTGGTTTAAATCATTGGGAAGTCTTGGCTCTATGGTGACTGCCATTCTCCTGCTGTCTCTTTACATATAATGCACATGTTAAAGGATAGGAATTTTTCACAATAAAAGCAGCTCTAATCATAGCATTTGGTCCATGGAGTTATTTCAATACTGTCAGTTGTACAAGAGTAATTGAATGATAAAGTATTCCCATCCTGACCCTCTTGCTGATGTAACACTGCTTGCCTCAGAGCAACAAGACTGTCCAGATGGATTGCAAAGAGGGACAATTCTCAGGATAAACCTGTCCACCATGGCACTCAAGGGTTACTTTCTGTTGGTGGAATGATTTTGCTGTTTGAAACTGGTCTGTTACCTCTAGTGCAGCTGCTCCCATGTGTCTAGCTTCAAACTAGAGCTATACCTGAGCAAATGTGGGGCCAGATTACCCAATGGGCAGAGCAGGCAGCTGCCTAGAGCTCCAGGTTCTGAGGGGAGGAGCCTCTGCTTCTGACCACACTTCAAATCTGCATTGTGGCTCTGGCCACAACAATGTCCTAAACAAGTTTTCCCCTTTTACAGGCTATTTCAGCCTTTTGGATGGTAGATCAACACATTGCAGAGCATTTGGAGATCTCTAGGAGCCAAGGGGTTAAAGCTTTGTTCTTTGCTTGTTATGGGCCAGAGGAGTGTTCTGTGACAGAAAACTGTGGATGGGCGTGGGTTTAGTAATGGGCAGAGCTAAGGAGGCCTTGTCTGTCTGCATCTGGGAGGTACGTCCAAGTTACAGCAGCACAGATCGTTCACACAAGCCATTTTGGAGGTTGCAATTTTCACTGTGAACTCATCGCGTTAAGACCTGTGCCAATGTGGAATGAGTATCCATCAGTGCCCAACCCTGCAATAAGATCATTGGGGGGGGGGAGCAGAAAATCAAAGGTAAAGGAACATGAGCCTAAACCTACATTACCCAGTACAGCAAAGCGGATTGTGTGAATGTAGTCCCAGCAGTAAGAGCAAATGTGAATACTGTCTGTAAGGTACACATTTAAAGGAGGGGGCCATAACGTGTATGCAACAGAGGGAGCATGTTGCTGACATTCTCTAACCCCTCATAAAAATGTACCAAAAAAAAAAATCAATGTGTGCATTCTACTAGGGGCATTTTTATGGTGTGTGTGTGTGTGTGTGTGTGGTGTTATCCATATTTAATAAGCAAAGGCTGGCATGTGACCAGAATTTTGTCAATGCCAGACACACCCTGGGGTGGCAGCAAGGAGATATTCAAATTTCCTCCATACTGTGTTACAACTGGCTGTAGGCAATTACTGCAAGCACGCACTGTCTGCCAGCTAGGGAATAGAAGGCCGCTGCTGTTTCTCCCTCCCACATAGCTTTATTAAACATTTTCAAGATATGATAAAGGACAAAACTGGGTAAGGGGGTAGGACAGAGGCTGATTCTCTGGTGGTAAGTTATCTGTGGAGGTCTGTCCACTTCTCATCCTTTTCCTCCCACTTCTGCCCACTCTTTTCCTCACACTTCTACTGCCCACTCTTTTCCTCCCACTTCCCTACCACTTGTACTCCTTCCCACACTATTCCTCCATCTCCCAACTTCTCCTTCTCACCCAGTTCTGCCCACCCTGTTCCTCTCAATTCTCCTCATTTATACTCTGTTCCTCCCACATCCTGCCCACTTTTCCTCCTCCTTCCTACCTTGGTCTTCCCACATCCTGCCCACTTTCCTTCCCACTTTTCCTCCTTCCCACTTTGTCACAAATATGTTTAAACCCAGTCAAGCCACACCTGTTTTATGACTCCAATCACATCCTCAACAACCCCATGTTGGCAGCACATGACCCCTTTCGTGTGTTCTACATCAAGTTCCCAGTTATGGAGTTGTGTAGGAAAATGGGCAGGCAAGCTGTGCTAGTTGGTTCTCTGCCATGTTTTGTGTGCCCTCTGTTATTGAGTCTGCTCTGGCAGTAACCGGAGTGGGCACAAGAATGGTATAAAAGCCAATAAACTCTATATTGCAAGATATTTCGGGAGAGACAGAGATAATTAGAGGTGCTACTGAAACAGAAAATACACTTATTAAATACCTTGCTTACTCACATGTAATTTGATAAGCAACATAACAGAAAGGTATCAATTTCAACAATCCGCAGGATAATATATTCAAAATAAACTGAGTCAGGCTTAAAAAAAAATAAAAATAAAAATCCAATAGCTGCTATAATTGTATGTATCACTCAAAAAAACAAATGAGTTCTTCAGTTACTGATGTACACTTTTGTGTGGAATGGAATTGCAGTAATTTACTATTAACCCTTTGCATGTCAGAGTGGTGTTTAACTCACAATGCTTTTTGTATCCCTGACACCTAAAGGGACCTGGAGTTCAAATGAAAAGTAGGCAGTGCTGAATGCTCAGTGTGATGCAATACAATGTTACACCATCCCTGTCACACTGAATGTTCTTTGTTTTGTAGTATAATGTTAGTCTCTCTGAGGCACTGAACGTTCTGTGTGATGTAATACAATGTTACTCTCCCTGCAGAACTGAATGCTCACTCTGATGTGACACTCTCTCTGCAGCACTGAATGTTCTTTGTGATGTAATACAATGTTGCACTCTGCAGTACTGAATGCTCTGTGTGATGTAATACAATATTGCACTCTCTGCAGTACTGAATGCTCTGTGTGATGCAATACAATGTTATACTCTCTCTGCAGCACTGAATGCTCTGTGTGATGCAATACAATGTTATACTCTCTCTGCAGCACTGAATGCTCTGTGTGATGCAATACAATGTTATACTCTCTCTGCAGCACTGAATGCTCTGTGTGATGTAATGCAATATTACATTCTCCCTGCAGCAATGAATGATCTGTGTGATGTAATACAATATTACACTCTCCCTGCAGCAATGAATGTGCTGTGTGATGTAATACAACCTTACACACTCCCTGCAGTACTGAATGATCTGCGTGATGTAATACATGTTAGTCTCTCTGCAGCACTGAATGCTCTGTGTGATGTAATACAATGTTACAGTCTCTCTGCAGAACTGAATGCTCTGTGGGATGTAATACAATGTTACACTCTCCCTGCAGCACTGAATGCTCTGTGTGATGTAATACAATGCTACACTCTCTCTGCAGCACTAAATGCGCTGTGTGATGTAATACAATGTTACACTGTACCTGCAGCATTGAATTATCTGTGTGATGTAATACAATGTTACACTATCCCTGCAGCACTGAATGCTCTGTGTGAGGTAACACAATGTTGCACTCTCCGTGCAGCACTGAATTCTCTGTGTGCTATCTTGCTTACATTGTATCCTTATCCCTATGGCATTGAATGTTCTGTGTTATCTCTTGTTTACATTGTATCACTATCCCTGTGTGCTTTGTGAGTGTTCCTTTTGCTCTTTTTTTTACATTGTGTCTCTAGACTCGCTTTCATGTTCCCTCACAGAAATCTCTCTGTAAACAGATCCAGGAAGCTCATTGTCAGGGACAGAAAAGTGTATAAAAGAATAGGTGAAGATTAAAAAAAAAAAAAAAAAAGTAAAAAAAAGTATGCACAATTTAACTGTGCATATTATGTACTTTCAAAATATACATTACATTAAAATAAGGGTTTATCATTACTTTAAAACTGCATTAATCAAAGAGAATTGGGAATTTTCTTTTTTTTTTTTTTTAGTCTGTGGTACATTTGATTTGTCCCACAATGACTCCACTGTTCTTATTATGTCAACATTATGTTGGGCAAATCAGTGGCATCATGTAACTTGTAGATTGCATGCAATATATGATTCTGTGCCATGCGGACTCCTTCCACATATGATGGACATGTCCAGAAGTTCAAGGTATGTGGAGGGAAGTCATTCTCCATATAAATGATATTTGTAATATTTGGTTTGATTTTTCACCTGCTTAGATTTTGCTGCATCTTAATTGGCCAAATATGAGTGCAATAAAAGGGCAATTGTGGAACACGTTCTTGTAGCCACAAAACTCTGGGTAGCAAAACACTGGAAGTTGAATATTATACCATCTTGGTGCACAATTTAACAACAGTGTATTTGCCAATTTAGGATGGAGCAGAAGTTATCCAATTGGACTGGGGTTTAAAAGGGATGGTTCAAATTTTGGCAGAGTGGCTTGGAGGCTATAAATCAGACTTAAAGGGATAGTAATGTTTCATAATAAAAGCAGCTCTAATTAATCATCATAGTATTTGGACTTTGGAGAGTGTTATTTCAATTCTGTCAGAGTTGTAGTTCAAGAGTAATTCAATGACAAAGTATCCCCCTCCCGCTCCTTTTACTGATGTAACACTGCTCAGCCAGATCAGAAGGGAGGTGCCCAGGTAGACTGCAGAGAGGGACAATCTTCAGTTAAGATAAGGGAAAAACCTGAAAAACTTGTCAAGGGGGGGCAGGGCTTTCATTGTTCTCATAGGAAGAAGATTGTCCCCTTCTGTTATCTGTCTGGTCTATGTACTGCATTCCACATCTGAGAAGAGATGGCTTACATTAGGTAAAAGGGGCGGGAGGGAAAACTTTGCTTGTGAATACCTCTCAAACCATAAAGGTTTGAGAGATAAGACTTATATCATTCTTCATGTTTTTTTAATGCCTACAAAATAAAATAAAGATAAAACAAAGTATTACTATCCCTTTAATTGTGGAACTCTGTCTAAATATATTTTTTTATTGTATACATGGAATGCAGTTACTGTTGACCTGGATTTTGCTTGTTGTCTTTTGTGTGTCTCTTTTGTAAAGCTCGTAATGTTTTATTTGGTTAAATTAAAAGGAAAAAAAAAAAAAAGATAAAAAACTTTACTGTGTGTATTTTTCTGCCCAGCTTTAAAGGGGATGTATCATCTTAAAGGGATAGTAATACTTCATTTTATCTTTATTTTATTTTGTAGGCATTAAAAAAACATGAAGAGCGATATAAGTCTTATCTCTCAAACCTTTATGGTTTACGAGATATTCACAAGCAAAGTTTCCCCTCCCGCCCCTTTTTCCTAGTGTAAGCCATCTCTTCTCAGATGTGAATCTGGTTGTAAGACCAGACAGATAACAGCAGGGGACAATCTTCTTTGTATGAAAAGCCCTTCCCCCCCTTGACAAGTTTTTCAGGTTTCTCCCTTATCTTAATTGTAGATTGTCCCTCTCTGCAGTCTACCTGGGCACCTCCCTTCTGATCTGGCTGAAGAGGGGGGGTACTTTGCTTGTGAATATCTCTTAAACCATAAAGGTTTGAGAAATAAGACTTATATCGTTCTTCATGTTTTTTTAATGCCTACAAAATAAAATAAAGATAAAACGAAGTATTACTATCCCTTTAATATAAGTTTGCCTTATTCTGTTGGAGTGAGCTCTACAGACAATGCTCTATTTTTTTTTTTTTTTAATGGTATAGAAATCTAGTTTTTCAGCTTACATTTTCCCCTGTGTCATCTTCTCCTTACTTTGACCGACAATACGCTTGCCCAAGAAAATAAAGCAGAAACCCTACTCAGCGCTGGTCTGACTCCCTTAAGGTCGCCCCACCAATTTACATCTATGTCTGTAAGCTGGAGCACTGTCACTAGCAGAGATCGATATCTAGCCAATGAGAGCGCTCCAACTTACAGGGAGGAAGCCTCCATCACTGGAGGAAGCTGGATAGAGGAAGGAGAGCAGAGGCAGAGGGACGTACTGCGGTACAGTGCAGGCAGCAATCATGGATGGTCAGACAAGCCAGAGGTCAGGGCAGGCAGCAATAAAGGATGGTCAGACAAGCCAGAGGTCAGGGTAGGCAACAATCAAAGATGTATATGTACAAGAGAGAGCACACTCACAGCACAGTAAAAACTAATAACAGCTATTGCTCAATGCCACCCTTCTTCAGGCATAACAATCAACCACCCATAACCCAGTTTAAATACATACAAGTCTATCCATCAATCCACCGAAACATTGCATGTTTTTCTTCTAATCAATAAACATTCAGTAATAGCTGTTATTTTTACACTTTGCTGTGAGTGTGTTCTCCCTTGTACATATACGTTCGTGAGTGGTCAAGCAGAAGACCACTGGAGTTTCTGCAGCCAGACGAAAATAAGTGCAGGCCTTGAAGCCATTGTAGTGTGCATCCATCTTCTGTATTTTGCAAGCAATCAGAGATGGTCATACAAGGCAGAGGTCAGAGGAATGAGTAGTAAGGCCAAGGGTCTAAGTAGGAGGCAAGTAGAAGTGATCAGACAAAGTCAGAGGTCAAGAGAGGATTTCTATGCAGAGATTGAACAAAGAACTCACAGAATGTCACTTGGACGGATAGGAGCGCAAAAAAGCACCGAGCCGCCAGTTCTCAGGGCTTAAATACAAGAGGATCATGACGCCTCCCGATGTAATGTTGCAGTGATGTTGGCCAAGCCGACACTTAAGGATGCAGAAGCAGGTGGCAGGCCCAAAACAGGAAGAGGAAAGAGGATGTGCACTACCATCCCGCCACGGAGGCGCCTGTTGGGTAGGGAGTGTACGGACCCGGCACATTGATTCAAGTTTCCATTTTTGAAAACTTCATTAAAAACTGCCTATGTGCCCGTTAGCCAAAACACCATCAAATATATATTTATGGAAATACTCATACTTAGTACCACATACTAATGTATGCTAAATGTGGTACCTGTGATGTTTCATATGCTAATCAGGCCTTTTCAATGGCATTCCATATGCTAATGAGAGGGGGTTCAGGGATATTACATATGCTAATTAAGCACTGTGCTGAACCAGGCAACTTTCTATTTCACTTTTCCCAGAAATAAAAGTGTGGATCTCTCCTAAATTATACATCTGCTGGACTTTTGGTTAACATGAAACACAGGCAGTTTTGAATTACGTTTTCAGATATATATATATAAAAAAAATTCAACGTAACGGTCCACTTTAGTCCTCATAAGAAGTGCAAAGCAATTTGTAGGCTGCATTCTGGGTAGCACTGCAAAAACTCATTGCAATATAGATATGGCAACTGTACAATTTGGTCTTTCCCAAATAAGGATATCATTGCCTGCATTGCCGCTTTAGACACTTGTGTTCTGTAATCCTGTTAGAAAATACAGATATCAGAAATATGAAGGCAGCAGACTGACAGCACACAGCCGCAGACCTGGTTTGTGTATCCAGACTGGAGAGAAATCAGGTTTGATGAACTTTAAAGGAACACTAACCCTCCTTATAACAACACTTCTTTAACCCTATGGCACTCATAGGGTTAAAGTAGATCTGTCACCTACCAGATTTAAACTTTTCTCACATAAGAGTTGAGCACTCTATAATTAAAACATATTCTTTATTCTGAAAATTAAAACATACTAAGCATACAAACCATCACTTCTATCCCTGACGAAAGTCCTAATTAAGGACTGAAACGTTGGAGAGTATGTTTTCGTTTTGAGAATAAAGAATATGTTTTAATTATATCGAATGCTTATGTGAGAAAAGTTTGAATAAAGTCTGAGTTTGGAAGCACTGGGATTCAAGTGATGTGAGTGCGGTGGTAGCTACAAACATTTCTGACCTAGCAGATTTAGACTGCTTTCATACAGGCGACACAATGTAGAGATGGTCCTCTGCTAATATCACCCATACTGAAAGGTAAGCTGATGAAATACAGGGGAAGATGCACTAAAAAGGCGATAAAGTTGAGATGACTTCTCCAGTGATATCACTTCTCCAATTCCCCTATTAATTTATGGAACCAATGCACCAAGATTTCTCAAGTGGGAGAGATCGTAGTGCATAGTCTCCATAGTATAACATAGAAACAAGAGAAGGGATATCACTGGAGAAGTCATCTCCACTTTATCACCTTTTTATCACATCTTAGTACATAACCCCCATATCTCCTTTAACACTGGTGACTGTTGTCTCACATGAGCACACCACAGTCGAGCATGCTGCAGCTTTACTTAACATATAAAAGTTGCAGCAGGGCAGATCTGAACAGAAGCCTATGGTACTGCCGGCTTTCTGACTGGTCGCCTACCAATGTGTAGGCGGCTTTCTGATTGGCCAACTACTGTATTGTAGTGTGTAGGTAGCTTTCTGATTGGCCATCTACCATTCTGTGTAAAAATGTGATGTGAATGATGCACTGTGTATTTGACAGGTAGGCGGGTTTCTCATTTGATTGCTGCTTGTTGAACAATGCAGAGCATCACGTTGCTTCAGAAAATAGGCGGCTCTGAGATTGGTCGCCACCTGTCCCCATCTTGTTGCTCCAGTTCCCATTGGCTGGAGAGCTGGTGCAGCAAGATTTAATTATTTTTCCCGGCCCGGATAATGCAATCAAGGTATGAATTCAATACAACCTGGCTCGGATTGGTCGCCATTGTTGTTGTCACTTGTAGCTCCGATTCCCATAGGTTCGAGATCGGAACAGCAATATTAAATTAAGTTATTTTTTATTCTTTCGTTTTGTACAGTATAAAAATGTCCCATTCCCCCAAATAAAGTGAATTAATTATGGAATTGAACTGCATGCTGTCCTTTATTTTAAGAATGGCTTAAAGGGTCCTCCTTTGACCCTGATTCCACAGAACTTTGTTCCAGCAAGACCAGCTTGGCTACCTATTTGGAGCCGCATCATGGAAAGGTAAACCTGGTGTCCTTAGCTTCTGTTCCAATCTCATCCTTTAATGAATGGCCGATCCAAGAGGCCATCAGCCAAAAGTACTAGGTGGATGCTAAAAATGGCCTCTTTCAATTTATGTTAGCCTAGGGCGACCATTCCACTTTAAAGCAGACCTGTCCCCCTCACACAACTTTGCCTTAATCAATAAAAAAAAGTCTGAATGTTATGTTAACATTTTTTCATTTATATCTTTATTTCTGCGGATAATCCCAACTGAAAACCCTAACTGGTGATGCAATTTCTGATGTAGTCTGTGGTCCCACAAGCTAAAGTGCTGTACCACAGGCTAATTAACCCCTTAACGACCCATGATGTACATGTGCATCATGAGGTGGATGTCCCTAAAGGACCAAGGGCATCATGTACGTCATAGAATTCCGGGCTCCCTGCGCGGCTGCACGCGGTTCGCGGAGTCCAGAATCGGATCAGCAAAAAACAAAAAAAAATGTTCCGTGGTCCTTAAGTGACGGGCGGGTGCGTGTGCGGCTAGTCCTTAAGGGTTTAACCCAGCCCAATGCTTGCTGACATTCCCATCCACTGTAGGCTCCATGCAGGGAGCCAGTAAAAATCTGGCTGCTTACCAAGCAGCATTCACGCAACAGAGTGGCTGCATTGTACAAGGGACGGGCTAAAGAAACATGATTGGCAGCTCTGCAGAGTGACAGCACAGCCAATCATTATGACATCAAGATGGCGGCTCTCTCCCTCTGCTCAATCAAAGGTTGGATTTGAAGCTGTCAGTGAGGTTTGGGGAGCAAAATATGGTTTGTTACACTATAATTGCACCATAGAAAAGGATTGTGGGCAAGGCTGGATTTATATCTGTTGTGGGACAGACCGGATAAGAGGTGGACTGGGCTGTCAATGTGGAAGTGTCCAGTGCTAGCGGATGATGTCATCACATCAGCACATCACTATCACCTTGCCGAGAGCATCATCCCGCTGCCGCCCTGCAATATTGGCCAGCTAACTAGCTGGCAAGGGCCCAAGTATCTCCGGCTGTGATCCGGAGCAATAGTTAGGACACAGATATACATCGTACCTTTAAATAAACGGAGTTGGCCATTAGACACTCCATTGACCCTACTCCTTGGTGTGGATCTCTTTAATGGTAAGTGCTACTACAGCCAATGTGAAACCCCCCCAGAAAGCAACATAACAGTGTCGATGAGGATTATAAATAACTACTGTGCTGAACCTACATCTCTGTTGCCTGACCTGTGAGTGTTTGGATACAATTTTGGGTCTCCTGAACTTTTGTGGGGTTTGATTGCTTATACATATCTGGGCTGGGTTTTTTGTGGATTACAAATCTATCTATCTATATTCTGGGGTACATAGTTTTGCAACTTGGATTCTGAAGCATAACCAGCATGATAGTGAATGTATTTGGTACGATACAGGAGTTTAATGAGGAAGTGGAACCTTGGTCCTCCTATGCTGATAGACTGGATTAATTTATGCAGGCTAATGACATCCCGGCCACCAAGCAGACTTCTGTCTTTATCATGGGGAGGAAGCCATATGCAGTGTTACAGAATTTAGTGGTGCCTCTGAAACCTGGAGACAAACCCCTGAAGGATTTGCTTGAACCTCTTACCAATTACTATCAATCTCCACCTCTAGAAATTGCTAGAAGCAGCAACTCCCGGAAGCAGCATCAAGGGGAACCGGAGCAAGTATACATGGAACTGAGATGCTTGGCTGTTACGTGCAACTTTGGAGCTCATCTCCCTAGAGCTTTAAGAGAGCAATTTGTTTGTGGACTGTTAAATAAAAGCATAAGGCGTGTGTTGTCTGAAAAAACTTTAACTGATCAATCTGTGCTGGATATTGCTGTGGGTATGGAGATGGCTGACCGTGATGCAACTCATTTACAAGCCCAGCATGTGGCGCAGACATTGGAAGGAGCCACAGCTGTTTTGAAGTTAACCCCATCGAAACAAAGTCCTCAAATGGCGCAATCTGCTAGGAAATGTTTCCGCTGTGGGGCCAGTAATCACAACGCAAATCAATGTCATTTCAAAGTGGAGGTGTGTTTTAATTGTTCAAAAAGAGGACATTTGAGCAAATTCTGCCGGAGTGCACGCACATCAAGAGGCACATTTCGAGGAAACAGACGTAGTTCTACAAATTTTATACAGCACCATTTGGAAATGTTTGAGGATGGTGATTGGTTGGCCCACCTCACCGTCAACAATCTAGACTGCCAGATGACAATATGCAAGTAACTGTGCAGATTAATGGCCGGGAGGTCGTAATGGACTTAGACACAGGGTCTGCTGTGTCCCTGATGACCAAAAGTCAACTCAAAGTGGTGCAACTGACTTTGCCACTGGAATCTACATCGATGACTCTGCGTACTTATAGCGGTCATATTGTTTGGCCATTGGGCTATGCCTGGGTGACTGTGACTTTCCCCAATTCTGACTACAGGGTACAACTGTATGTTGTGGAAGATGACGGCCCTCCTTTGTTCAGGAGAGCATGGATTAAAACAATGGGCATGCCAGCCTTAGAAAATGTCCACTCCTTGTCACCAGCCATAGACTCGATTTGCCATCAGGAATGTATTTCCGAGATCCAACAAGCTTTTAAAGAGGTGTTTGCTCCTACACTGGGTACAGTCAAAGGTATGCAAGCTCAATTACAGATGAAACCGGGTACCGTTCCACGTTTCTGCAAGGCCCGCATGTTGCCATTTGCTGTTAGAGCCCAGGTGGAAAGAGAATTGATGCGCCTGGAAGAACAAGGTGTGATATTAAAAGTACCCTGCAGTGACTGGGAGTCTCCTATTGTTCCGGTCATTAAGAATTCGCCTCTGTGGGGATTTTAGGGTGGCGATCAATAGTCAACTAGAAATTGAACAATATTCCCTGCCGCGGCTAGATGAGCTGTTCGCATCATTGGCGGGTGGCCAAATGTTTACGAAGTTTGATTTGCGACAGTCCTACCTTCAACTGGAAATGCACCCAGATAGCCGCAAGTATTTAACCATCAATATGCATAAGGGATTGTACCAGTATCAGCGAATGGTATTTGGAGTAACGTCTGCCCCAGCCATCTAGCAGAGAACTATGGACACTATTTTAGAGGGAATCCCAAATACCAAGTGTTTGTTAGATGACATGCTCATCACTGGTAAAACAAATGAAGATCACCGCAAAAATGTCATCTCTGTCCTACAAAGACTGCAGGAGTATGGCTTGAAAGCAAATTTGGATAAGTGTCAATTTTTTCAACCTACTTTGACTTTCTGGGGCCATGTTATTAACAAGGATGGTTTACACACTTCCAGTGAGAAAGTACAGGTACTAGTGAATGCTCCAGCACCAAAGAACATCTCACAATTACGCTCCTATCTGGGGGTTATTAAATTGCTGCCACAGGTTCTTGCCGAATTTGGCTCACATCTTACACCCGTTACACCGGCTGTTAGAGACCAATACCTCTTGGGACTGGAACGTTGATTGTCAGCGATCCTTCAGAGAAACCAAGGAGTTGATCTTGTCTTCCAAGGTGTTGGTCCACTATGATCTTCATAAACCTGTGACTATAGTGTGTGATGCCTCGCCATATGGCCTCGGGGCTGTTCTCTCACATATTATTCCTGATGGGTCTATGCAGCCCATCGCTTTTGCTTCCAGATCACTGACACCAGCGGAGTGCAACTACACTCAGATTGATAAAGAAGCTTTGGCCATAGTGTGGGATCTACAATAATTTACTTTGTTTCTCTACAGGCTGCAGTTTACGCTCATTAATGATAGCACTCCTTGCTATTTTTAACCCACAAAAGGGTATTTTGCCAACTGCAGCTGCCCATTTACAGCGCTATTCTCTGTACCTTGGTGCTTTCAATTACTCCATTCAGTATCGCCCATATAATCACCATGCTAATGTGGATGCTATGTCCCGAATGATTCTGGCCTTGACACCCCTTGGGGTCTCCAGACTATCAACATCATCTTCTCTGACATCAGACCAGCATCATATTTGTTACACCACCTTATGTACCTCCCAATCCATTGCAACACCTACGAGTGCTGATGACGTCTAGAACAGGTTTTTCAGTTCTTGCTTCATGGCTGGCCTTCCTCAGTGTCCCCAGCTTGTCGCCCTTACTGAAATAGAAGATTGGAACTCAGTGCGGCTGATGGTTGTCTCTTATGGGGTTCCAGAGTCATCATTCCATCAACTTTGCGGGACACCACTCTGCGGATTCTCCATGAAGGTCATCCTGGTGTGGTAAGGATGAAGCAGAATGCCCGTGCTTCTGTTTGGTGGCCTTCTCTCGATGCGGATATTGAACTCTGGGTCTGTGCTTGTGCCGGCTGTGCTCAAACCAGGAAGAAACACAGCCCTGCTCTGGTCCTTCCTTGGCCCCAACCTATCCTCCCTTGGGTATGCTTACATTTGGATTTTGCTGGGCCCCTGCAGGGCAAGTCATATCTGATCCTGGTGGATGCTTATACGAAATGGCCTGAGGTTTGGCCCATGTCTTCGACCATGAAGGAAGCTATGATCAGGGTCCACAGACAAATTTTTGCTGTGTATAGCTTACCCCAGCTCCTAGTGACTGACAATGGCCCTCAGTTTACTGCCTATGCTTTTCAAACTTACCTTGCCTCCATTGGTGTTCAGCATAGCACCTCTGCTCCCTATCACCCTGCTACTAATGGCCTAGCAGACTTTCAAGGCTGCTCTGGCTATGGCTGCACCCTCCGCTGATGTCTCGTTGACAATTTTAGAGTTTCTGTCCTCCTACCAGACAACTCCTCACGCTGCCACTGGGGTTTCTCCGGCTTCTCTGATGTTTGGCTGGCAATCCGCACAAAATTGGATGTTCTCAAGCCTGCTCCTCTCAACCTGACCCTCATCGCCGGTCATCTCAGCCGATGGAGCTGCACGCTCCAGTTTTTCACAGGGGAGACAGGGTCTGGGCCCGCAGCTATCAAGGTCCAAGGAAATGGGTTGCAGGCCAAATATTGAGGGTGCTGGGTTCTCGGACTTACATAGTTTACACTGCTCATGTCTTACAGTGGAAGAGGCATGTTGTGGATCAGTTGCGCACAGGCCCTCCTGTGGCAGTTTCAATTGGGGAATCAGGAGCTGAAGACGATGTGATCTCGCCGGCAAGCTCTCCAGTTATTACGCCTAGGCCAAATATGCCTGACAATTTAAGGGCTACACCCAGTTCTCTGGAGTCACCTTTCAGTAGCCCATCTACCAGAAGCTCAGGAGAGAACCCTCCACCAACAGTAATGGCATGGCCAGTAAGAGCCTCTCGCCTTCCTGTGAGATGGGAACCAAATGAGGTTCTCAGAAGTTGGCGGTGGCCATGAAGATGTTCCAGTCTTTCTCTCTCTCTCTCTCCCTCCCCTGCATTTTTGTTGTACATTTTGTGTTCTGTTGTTTCAGGAAAGGGAGAGGTGTTGTGGGGCAGACCGGATAAGAGGCACCCGGGTGGACTGGGCTGTCAATGTGGAAGCGTCTGGTGCAGGAGGATGATGTCATAAGCCAGCGCGTCACTAACCCGACACTGACCAGGAAGCTGTTCAGTTGGGTGCAAGTCACCGAGCCGAGAGCATCATCCCGCTGCCGCTCTGCAATATTGGCCAGCTGACTAGCTGGCAAGGGCCTAAGTATTTCCGGCTGTTATCCGAAGGAACAGTTAGGCACAGGTAAACATTGTACCTTTAAATTAACGGAGTTGACCGGTTGCCACTCCATTGACCCTACTCCTTGCTGTGGATCTCTTTAATGGTAACTGCTACTAAGCCAATCTGAAAAATCCCCAGAAAGCAACATAACAATATCCCTGGCTCACTTAGGTAAAGCACTCGAGGTGCCCTTAGCTCCGCCCATTACCACACACCCCTTCCTCATGTGGCCCTACCCCCAGACCCATCCACTATTTTCTAGCAGAGGAAATACCCATTGGCCTATAACAAGCAAGCGTAAAAAAAAGGCTTTTATGCCCTTGTTTCCTAGACAGATCTCCAACGCTTTGCATTGCAATGTATTGGATGTCTCTCTAGTTTTCAAGGGGTTAAATAATTCAGCACAGTTGAGGCGCCGGTCAAAATTTGGAGCTCTCGGCAGTTGCTTTGTAGGGAAAAATGGGTAGCCCATCTTACATACAGGTGTCTCGATCACTGGCTCAGTCTGTTTTATATCTCAATACCATGGCCCATTAAGAAAACAATTTTGGATTTGTCTCATTGCAACATTTGCCAGCTGTAAACTGTGCAGTTTCTTCCTGTCTTCAGTAAAAGGCTCTCTGATTACTTCTCAGATCAATAACATGGATGTGCCCACAGCATCCGAGACTAGATTGTTACTTTGGCAAAGAATTAAGTACACCCTCACACTTGGCAGAGATTTAGTTAGACAAATGAAAAAAATCGTGTGTCTCTATAATCTGATGCGCCTTAAAGGAGAAGTAACACCTGCTAATAAGATAGGCTGACAAATTATTATAGCTAAAAAATCCTAACGGCCCTCATGAATTTTGTCCATGTGCTCATGTTGAAAAGTCAGCGTCTTAACCCTTAACACTCTTAAGCAATATTTGGACAGTACTGTACTGCAGGAAGTAGTATATTGCTCTCAAAATGGCGCAATTAACAAAGGAAGACAGTCAGATCATTATAACCCTTAACCCTTTGAGTGCCAGAGGAGTACGGAACACAATGCTTTTCAATGCGTTGCGTACCCCTCTGGCACTCAAAGGGTTAATTCAGGCCTGATGTCATGCCCAAGACAGGGCTGTATTTCCCAACCGCTAGAGTAGACAACCGCCTGGAGCTCCAAACGTTGAGGGGAGGAGCCACAGCTGTCTTGGCTCCACCCACAATTCAGCAATGTCCTTGCAGCAGTTTATATAGGATATTATTTAACCCATGGAATGCTGGAGGGATCTCCAAAGCATTGCAGAGCAATGCATTTGAATTCTCTCTAGCAAAGGTATCCTATGGAAATGTCGCTCTCTAATTGGCAACCATCAAAAAAAGGCGAGATCATAATGAAGAGATCACAAAGGAGATGGAGAGCCAGACGGAGAGATGTGGTGAGGAAGGGGTGAAAGGAAGGTGGCACAAGAAAACATCAGCTGCCAGAGAGCCTGAATGAAAACTTAAAGGGATAGTAATGACTATATAGAATTTTATCTTTGAGTCTTCTATATCATATGAGTCGCCTGTCACGCAAGCTGTTGACTCTCAGAAACTTGTCATCTGATTCTGTTGTGGCTTTGGGATTGCCAGACCTCTTCCTGTCAGAGTTTCCTCCAGTTTCTAAGTGCCTTTTGATGGTGTAGGAAACTGTGCTCACTGACACCTTGGCTTTCTTTGCAGTGTCTCTAAAGGAAAGACCTACACATTTAAACCTTTGAGTGCCAGAGGGGTACGGAACGCATTGCAACGGAACGCATTGCAAAGCATTGCTTTCCGTACTCCTCTGGCACTCAAAGGGTTAAGGGTTATAATGGTCTTTATGTCTTCCTTTGTTAATTGCCTTTTTTTCGCCATTTTGAGAGCAATATACTACTTCCTGCAGTACAATACTGTCCAAAAAATAAGAGGTTTTACTAACATGGTCTGTTCCAACACTGCTTTTTTTTCAGTTTTAAAAGCTTTATTGAAGTACAGTAGAAGATTACATAATATAAGAATCCAAGAAAACAGCATATGACAAAGCCGCAGCTTGTGAGGAACAAAACAGTGAATACATATAAGCTGGTACATAAGACAGGACTCCTGAGGTACAAGCATTCTATAAGCGGCATAACAGAGTTGGATAGAGCGTTATCCTGAATGAGTCAGAATGAAAAATAGAGGAGAAAGAAAAAGGGCAGCATAGGCTAGCATATAAATAAATAATGCGATAAGTAAACTATCAACAAGGATATATAGTGAGCCATATGCAGTCATTCCTAGCTAATGATGCAGTAGGTAAGGGAACATACAAAAAAGGGACCGGCAGCCAAGCTGGAGGGGCTGGAGGCAGTAGTCACTAATGACTCGGCCTAGCCCCCAAACCCCTAAACTTAGTAAACATCAGATCAGGGTTCTTGAACTTTATTATCCGGTACACATAGGATAAGGGTGTAAACCAGAGATTAGGAAGAACAACAGCTAACGTATCAGTAAATTGGAAGAGTATCTAGCAGTAAACTAGGTATACAAAACTGGAGACCTAAGTCTACAGTGATGCCAAATCGCAGAAAACTGCGAGGCTAAGGGGGGGTACATTGAAAAGCATAAGTACAAGTCAGCAAACCCTCTATACAGAGTTATTAAGGCTACAGAGTGTCGACCCTGGGAGTGAACTAGAACAGTGGAGAGTCGGCCTCAGGGGGAGGTAATAAGTGAAAGGGATGGGGCACACCATAGCTGTATATAAGGATGGGTTAGGAACCTGAGTGAGGTGGTGAACTGTTAGATAGCCAACAGATTGTAAGCAAATATATGCGAAAACGCATCTGGTGGCCGCAACAGAGGAAGGTGGTGGATAGTGACGGAAAGAGAGACTGTTGCACGTCTCGGAATTATTAACGGAGTCATAGTGAAGGGAAAGGGCATGAAATCTGGAGAGATGGGGTTAGTGCAATAGTAAGCCAAGGCCATGGGGTATATAATGCTCCTTTGTTCATTAATATACTAGTACTCCTTATGCCTCCCTGTTAAGATACCATCTACATAAGTATAGAACCATCAAACACAGTGCATGCAGGATTGGAAGTGGCCCTGGGAAATCCACTGACAGAACCCGGGAGGCCCTAATGAGACTCAAGGTCAACCACCCGGATCATGTCAAAACTAGGGGCATCAGCCCCCACTAGAGGTAGAGCACCAGTCCCAGTACAAGTCTCCGTTTAGGTCCATAGTGATCACACAATATTCATGGAGAAGAAGCAAAGTAAAGTGGATCCCCCCAGGCCCTAGAGGGACCACTCATATGGGCTAGATGCAAACAACCAACCTCAGAGGAACCTGAACTCCATAACGCAGTGACAGAAATTAAAGTGCTACCAAGATATGTAGGCCACTAAGAAAGGGTAGAGTCCAACTGACATGGAGATTCACAGATACAGACAGTTCAGCCACGAAGATAACACTGTCTCCCATCATTCGAGCAAGGCACGAAATACCGGGTGCCCTTTCTGGCAAGAGGAATTTCCATGGAGGAGTCTCTAATTCCTGGATCCCAAGGTGAGGTATCTCGGACACAATGCTGATATTGAAATGGGGAGAGGAGAGCATCTCGAGTCGTTGGCATGATAACAAGACAATGGCACTGTTTATTAAAGCCAAAAAAAAGTTTGAGCTGTTAAGCTGTAATAAAATATGAATTAATCATCTTCCGCATAATAAAACATTATCCGTACTTTAATACAGGACGCTTAACAAAAACACGAGGAAAACCCTGCCCCCTTGACAGGTTTTTCAGGTTTTTCCTTATGGTCGCTGAAGATTGTCCCTCTCTGTGATCCATCCGGACAGTCTTGCTGCTCTAAGGTGAGCAGTGTTACATCAGTAAAAGAGGAGGGAGGGGGATACTTTATCATTCCTTTACTCTTGAACTACAACTCTGACAGTATTGAAATAACCCTCTCCATGGCCCAAATACTATAAAGATTAATCGGAGCTGCTTTTATTGTGAAACATTACTATCTCTTTAGGGGTGTGGTGTGAACTCTCATGGAGGTTCTATCTACTCATCCGGTCATTAAGGATGGGTACAATACAGTTAGAGACTAGCAGATAAACTGCTGGCACTACAGGATATATATATCTATATATCTATATCTATCTATCTATCTATCTATATATATATATATATATATATATATATATATATATATACCCTGCTTATGACATTAGGATCTTGCAGAGTTCAGAAGGATGTAGATACTGGGAACAAACAAACAAACAAAAAAAAGTATATTTACACTTAAATTGATACATATGATATTTACAATAACTATAAGATTTTCCACATGTACAAGTTCCTGTTTCACATTAGCTAATAAGACCATCAAGGAGCAGTAAACTTTTGTTTATGAAAACACATATTTTGCAGAGCATTTCCTGCTGAATAAAACAAGGTCACTCCCATCACTGTCAGATGTTTTATTCAAAATGTATAGCAGTTTAAATAACCAGGAAGTGAATGTACTGTGTTTACTTCCTGATAGTTCTAACTGACAGGAAGTGAATTTACTATGTTTACTTCCTGATAGTTCTAACTGACAGGAAGTGACTCAGCAGTTTCTATCACATTCTATGAAGAACTGTATGTCTCTGACTTTCCTCTCCATTAGAATCTAACAGGAAATATAATTAGAATTTGACCACTAGAAGGCACTGCTAATGTAAAAAAAACATGGGTTTAAACTGTAATAACTCTGGAAATATAAATCTCTCGGCAGTGGGAGTACCATTATTTTACTCAATAGGAAAATCCCTACAATATATATATTTTCATAAAAAAAGTTTGGGCCTACTCTGCAGATGATAACACTATAGTTTGACAACGGTTGTTGTTACTAGATTTCAACCAATAAATTGTTCACTGATTGAACCATCTGTGTATAATGCTGAACAAAGTTATATATATTTACCACTCGAATGTACTGTTCTCAGAGAGGGATGCTTGGGCAAATGGTCTTCTCAGTTCTCTTCATAAGCTTCTAATTGCTGAACGATGGTGAGGGAGCCTTTTGCTCAACTCTTTCTCAACTCTCTTTCCTGTGCTCCCCAAATTATCTGGCAGGAGGAGGACCGCAGGAGAGACAAGATATCGGTTCAATATTGCTATTTAACCATTATGAAAACTCAATTGTTCATAGTTACATGATGAGTCTTTGCTCACGCTTTTGAATACTCACGTTGTCATGTATGTATACTAGTTTACAAGCCCTTGATGATTACCTTGTACTTAGTCAGCATTAGCTCTGACAGGGGAAGGACCCCTCGCAGAACGGGAGGTTAAATGAATCTCTCCTCCTGTCTGAGCACGTGAGAGACACAATAAGGAAAGATATACTAGATTACTTCATCCTCAACTCCTCTCCTGATACCACCCCCACAAACGTATGTGAGGCACACAAATGTGTGCTGAGGGGTCACCTTATTAAAATTGGAGCATGGAAAAATAGGGAGAAAATGAAGAGAATCCAAGAACTGATAGGAGACATCAGGCTCCTTGAACTGAACCACATACAACTCGCGACACCAGATTCCTTGCAAGCACTTTCGCACAAAAAATCTGAACTCAACGTCCTTCTCAGGGAGAACGTTACGGAATCCTTTATGTAGCGAAATACCACGCTTACTTAGCGGGTAACAAATGCAGGAGGATGCTTGCTAGAATTGCAGCCATTAAACGTTGTTCTACCTTAATTTCTCAGATTGAAATGCAACAGAAAACCATGATCTCTTCTTACCCAGACATCGCCAATGCATTTCGGGAATTCTATAAAACTCTTTATAATTTCCAAGATAACCAGAAATACTCCACCAGTTACTCATTAAACAAATTAAAAGCTTTCCTAAAAAAAAGCGAAGCTCAACACACTATCTCCGGCGGAAGGAGAAACTCTGGAATCCCCCATCACGATGGAGGAGATCCGAGACTCCATAAAATCCTCAGCATCAGGGAAGTCCCCAGGCCCAGATGACTTCTTCCTCAAATATTACTCGACCTTTATGGAACCCCTACTCCCACATTTATGCAACACATTCAATGCGGTTTTAGAAGGCACCCCCTTTCCTTCTCAGTTTTTGGAGGCACACATTGTGGTTATACATAAACCAGAGAAAAATCCCCTAGATTGTGCTAGCTACCGCCCAATTTCACTTTTGAACTCGGACCTAAAAATATTCGCCAAGATTCTGGCTGAAAGACTTAAAAACATCTACCAAAACTGATACAGATCAGAATGGATTCATCCCAGGCAGAGAGGTCATACACAGCACATCTCTCGCTATTTCCGCCATACAATACACAATTACCCAAGATATCCCATCACTCTTTCTCTCAGCGGATGCAGAAAAAGCATTTGAAAGAGTGCACTGGGACTATATGTTTGGGGTTCTTGAACACTTCGGATTAGAGAATAAACTTATGACAGGAAAAAAAAGTTTATACAATAATCTGACAGCCAGGGTCTTGGTGAATGATACACTTTCCACCCCGTTTGATATAAGAAATGGCACGAGGCAAGGTTGTCCCTTATCCCCAATCCTCTTTATCTTATCTTTGGAACAACTTCTTAATACGGTAAGATTATCTCCGGACATTACCTGACTCAGTCAGGGCAGAGTGACACTAAAGATTTCGGCATACGCAGACGACACATTGTTCCTTCTGTCACACCTCTCATCCTCTCTTCCCCATCTACTTCCCCTGCTAAATGAATATTCCACACTTTCCCAAGACAAGATCCCAGATCGGCAAGGTCCCTCATACCACTATACTGGAAACAAACGACAACCCCTCCTATCCCCCTTTGGCTTGTAAAAATTAATTATATTCAATCCATGGAGAGATGCCATGCTATCGCCAGTTCTGTCATATCCTCTTGTGACTCTTGCTGGAAAGACTGGCAAGTGTAGATGTTCCTCTGGTATTGATTGAATGACTGACGGTTGTAGACTATGCTATTTGAGTTCCAGGGACGTGCACAGACATTTTGGGGGGCAGGGGCTCAAATGAAAAAAAGGGCACTTCTCATAATTATTTATTCAAAGTATATATTTAAAAAAAGAAAATAATTTACATCTCAGGAGCCTGTAGGCACAGAAATCTGAAGTGCCCACCCCCCCCATTGGCCATCTCCACTGGACACCTCCACAATGCTCCTAATCTCCACACTGTCCCCCATCATCTCCATATTGCCCTTACATTGTCCCCTGTCAGCTCCATATTGCCCCCATCAGCTCCACATTGCACCCATCATCTCCATATTGCCCCATCAGCTCCTAATTACCCTCACATTGCCCCCATCATCTCCATATTGCCCCCATCATCTCCATGTTGCCCTATCAGCTCCATATTGCCCCATCAGCTCCATATTGCCCCATCAGCTCCAACTTACCCTCACATTGCCCCCATCATCTCCATATTGCCCCCATCATCTCCATATTGCCCCATCAGCTCCAACTTACCCTCACATTGCCCCCTTCATCTCCATATTGCCCCCATCAGCTCCATATTGCCATCAGCTCCAACTTACCCTCACATACATTGCCCCATCATCTGTACATTGCCATCATCTCCATCTTGCCCCCCATCAAATCCATATTGCCCCATCACTTCCACATTGCTCCCCTGTGTCCGTTTCCTACCTCTTCCCTGGTGGACCAGCGGCAGGAGAGGTCTGTATGTGCCTGCTTTCGCACAGACCTGTAGCTGCTGGAGCTCCCGCGTGGTCTTCTCTTCATGCAGAGCGCTGGGAGATGATGTCATCTCCCAGCGCTCTGTAATGCTAAAGAGCCGACGAGGGAGCGCAGCATCTACAGGTCTGTCCTGAAGGAGGCACAGACCTGACTGGGGGGTGGGGGGTTAGTGCGGGCAGCGAGGCAACTTTTTTTTTTGTTTGTTTTTTGTTAAAAGGGCACGAGGACACGAGGCTCAAGCCCCCCTTGGTGTCTATGTGTGCACGTGCCTGTTGAATTCAGAAGCGCAGTTCCTTCAGAGATTTGCCGACTTCTCCTTCCCCCCTCTTTCTACCTTCCTCTATGTAATTTCTTATTCCTACTCATTTCTATTCAAATATTCCTTTTATTATTATCCTATACATAGCTTCACACTCTATTAAAGGGATAGTAATACTTCATTTTAACTTTATTTTATTTTGTAGGCATTAAAAAAACATGAAGAATGATATAAGTCTTATCTCTGAAACCTTTATGGTTTAAGAGATATTCACAAACAAAGTATCCCCCCCCCTGTTCAACCAAATCAGAAGGGAGATGCCCAGGTAGACTGCAGAGAGGGACAATCTTCAATTAAGATAATGGAAAAAGCTGAAAAACTTATCAAGGGGGGAAGGGCTTTCATTGTTTTCATACAAAGAAAATTGTCCCCTTCTGTTATCTGTACTGTCATACAACCAGACTCACATCTGAGAAGAGATTGTTTACACTAGGTAAAAGGGGCGGGGAGGGGAACTTTGCTTGTGAATATCTCATAAACCATAAAGGTTTGAGCGATAAGACTTATATCATTCTTCATGTTTTTTTAATGCCAACAAAATAAAATAAAGTTAAAACGAAGTGTTACTATCCCTTTAACCTTAACGGACAAACGCATGCCAACTTAAACATAGGATTTGCTTCGATTAGGAGCACTGGAGGCGCCCTTAGCTCTAGTCTAGACGTTCAAAGGGATGTAGGCCCAATTAATAAGGGTTTCCTAATAACCACCACGCTTGCTTCTAATTTATGTTAGTATTACTTATACAATATGTGCATATGGGGTATGTATATGACTTTACTGTACCTATGTTTCATTTAATGAGATATGTCATCCTTTCAACTTTTTGACATTGTAATGTTGGAATTTTCTCACTAAAAATCCTTAACCCCTCAAAGGGTTAGTAATGTTTCATAATAAAAGCAGCTCTAATCAATCATCATTGTATTTTGACTTTGGAGAGTGTTATTTCAATTCTGTCAGAGCTGTAGTTCAAGAGTAATTCAATGACAAAGTATCCCCCTCCCGCCCCTTTTACTGATGTAACACTGCTCAGCCAGATCAGAAGGGAGGTGCCCAGGTAGACTGCAGAGAGGGACAATCTTCAATTAAGATAAGGGAAAAACCTGAAAAACTTGTCAAGGGGGGCAGGGATTTCATTGTTCTCATAGGAAGAAGATTGTCCCCTTCTGTTATCTGTCTGGTCTATGGACTGGATTGCACATCTGAGAAGAGATGGCTTACACTAGGTAAAAGGGGCGGGAGGGGAAACTTTGCTTGTGAATATCTCTCAAACCATAAAGGTTTGAGAGATAAGACTTATATCATTCTTCGTGTTTTTTTAATGCCTACAAAATAAAATAAAGATAAAACGAAGTATTACTAACCCTTTAAGGACTACATGACGTACTATGACTGTCATAGTCCTTATACCCTTAAGGACCGATGACGGTCATAGTACATCACATACTTTTTACTTACAGCACTCCACTGGGAGCGCTGTAAGTAAAAATGGGACCTAAAATTGACCGCTCCAAGACTGGAGTGATCTCTTTCAGGCCCCAAAGCAGGTCACGTGTACCGGCGCATCAGGTGTTAAAAAAACAAACAAACATTATTATCCCTTTAAGACGTTTGTGAATACTTACCATAAATGGAGTTCTGCATTCATACTTCCACTGGGGGCATAAGGGTTTCTTAACCCTTTGAGTGCCAGAGGTGCACGCAACGCATTGCTGAGCTGGAACTCAAAGGGTTAAAACTTCCCTTCCCAGAATTGGTCCACGTTTGTTTTCTACATCTAGCCCTCGGGTTTTGGAACAGATGGGTGTTTATACACAAAATACTTGCCAGCCTTTCAAACAAATATTTCCAGGGACACTCTTCGCCCTGGGCAGTGACATGAGTGACTGAGCGTCATTAGCAATCCATTGTACTGTGTAGCACAACGCCAACAAAAAGCCTCACGCTTTAGACGTATTGCTGCATTTAGACAGCACAACAAACATTGCTCACACCAAAATATTGTATTGTATCTTGTAAATAGGTATTGAAATAGGCATTAACAAGTTGGGAACTAGTAGCTGTGTTAAAATAAGCTAGACAGACCTGTTCTTTAACCCCGTGAGGACCAGAGGGGTATGCAATGAGCTTCACACACATCTAGTCCCCATGGGATTAACTGCATACCTCCCAACATCCTATATAATAATTTGCTACGGATGTTTGTCAGAAGCCGTCATGCGCAGTAGAGACGGCTGCTTGTGCTGCAGTCATGCGCAGTAGAGAATACCTGCGCCGCTGCTAATACGGAGTAGGGTGCTCCGAATTCAGACCGGAGTCCTCTCTGCGCACCTTCCTGGGACTACGGTCTGAATTCGGAGCACCCGCTTCGTATCGGCCGCTGTGCTGGCAGTCTGTACTGTGCATGACTGCAGAGCGCGGCCAGTGACGACAGGATCCGGCCACCAGCTGAGGTTGCTGGGTGGCACTGTGGCCCATGCAAACGGGCTCTTCAACTACTTTAAAATAACGGGACACTTTTGATTTAGGCAGGGCCGGATAGGCACCTGCTGTGCTGGCCACACCCACATTCTGAATTGTGGGTGGGGCCAGAGCAATCTCTGTATCCCTGCAGTAGCTTATACACCCCTTTACGGGCTATTATTTAACCCCTTGGATGCTAGTGATATCTCCAACGCATTGCAGAGCAATGCGATGGAGATCTCTCTCTATCAACCAAAGGGGTTAAAGCTTTTATGTCCTTGCTTGTTGTAGGCCAGAGGTATATTCTGTGCCAGGAAACAGTGGAAGAGACTGGTGGAGTGGTCATGTGAGGAGTGGGGTGTGGCCATGGGCGGAGCTAAGGGTGCCCAGAGTGCCTTGCCTAGGGGAGCCTGGAATATAAATCCAGCCCTGAATTTAGGTTATTATGCTGGGGGCTTGGCTGGTGGACGGGGCAAATAGAAAGAATTTTCCAGTTATTTCATGACCTACTGACACCTATTTGTGTAACTGAAAAAATGATTTAGAACAAGACCAAAGTATTTTACTTACACAGACTAATTTATATATACATATACCGATGTTTATACAAACATTAATGTGAGTTTTATTACTGTGGCGCAAAGTGATACACTTCTATACACACCACACAGTCTGATCTCCTAAACACAGGGACACCAGGGTGATACACTTCTATACACACCACACAGTCTGATCTCCTAAACACAGGGACACCAGGGTGATACGCTTCTATACACACCACACAGTCTGATCTCCTAAACACAGGGACACCAGGTTGATACACTTCTATACACACCACACAGTCTGATCTCCTAAACACAGGGACACCAGGGTGATACGCTTCTATACACACCACACAGTCTGATCTCCTAAACACAGGGACACCAGGGTGATACACTTCTATACACACCACACGGTCTGATCTCCTAAACACAGGGACACCAGGGTGATACACTTATATACACACCACACAGTCTGATCTCCTAAACACAGGGGCACCAGGGTGATACACTTCTATACACACCACACGGTCTGATCTCCTAAACACAGGGACACCAGGGTGATACACTTATATATACACCATACAGTCTGATCTCCTAAACACAGGGACACCAGGGTGATACACTTCTATACACACCACACACTCTGATCTCCTAAACACAGGGACACCAGGGTGATACACTTATATACACACCATACAGTCTGATCTCCTAAACACAGGGACACCAGGGTGATACACTTCTATACACACCACACACTCTGATCTCCTAAACACAGGGACACCAGGGTGATACACTTATATACACACCACACAGTCTGATCTCCTAAACACAGGGACACCAGGGTGATACACTTATATACACACCACACAGTCTGATCTCCTAAACACAGGGACACCAGGGTGATACACTTCTATACACACCACACAGTCTGATCTCCTAAACACAGGGACATCAGGGTGATACACTTCTATACACACCAAACAGTCTGATCTACTAAACACTGGGACACCAGGGTGATACACTTATATACATACCACACAGTCTGATCTCCTAAACACAGGGACACCAGGGTGATACACTTATATATACACCACACAGTCTGATCTCCTAAACACAGGGACACCAGGGTGATACACTTCTATACACAGCGCACAGTCTGATCTCCTAAACACAGGGACACCGGGGTGATACACTTATATACACACCACACAGTCTGATCTCCTAAACACAGGGACACCAGGGTGATACACTTCTATACACAGCGCACAGTCTGATCTCCTAAACACAGGGACACCGGGGTGATACACTTATATACACACCACACAGTCTGATCTCCTAAACACAGGGACACCAGGGTGATACACTTATATACACACCACACAGTCTGATCTCCTAAACACAGGGACACCAGGGTGATACACTTCTATACACACCACACAGTCTGATCTCCTAAACACAGGGACACCAGGGTGATACACTTCTATACACACCACACAGTCTGATCTCCTAAACACAGGAACACCAGGGTGATACACTTCTATATACACCACACAGTCTGATCTCCTAAACACAGGGACACCAGGGTGATACACTTATATACACACCACACAGTCTGATCTCCTAAACACACGGACACCGGGGTGATACACTTATATACACACCACACAGTCTGATCTCCTAAACACAGGGATACCGGGGTGATACACTTCTATACACACCACACAGTATGATCTCCTAAAGACAGGGACACCAGTGTGATACACTTCTATACACACCACACAGTCTGATCTCCAAAACACAGGGACACCAGGGTGATACACTTATATACACACCACACAGTCTGATCTCCTAAACACAGGGACACCAGGGTGATACACTTATATACACACCACACAGTCTGATCTCCTAAACACAGGGACACCAGGGTGATATACTTATATACACACCACACAGTCTGAGCTCCTTAACACAGGGACACCGGGGTGATACACTTCTATACACACCACAGTCTGATCTCCTAAACACAGGGACACCGGGGTGATACACTTCTATACACACCACACAGTCTGATCTCCTAAACACAGGGACACCAGGGTGATACACTTCTATACATACCATACAGTCTGATCTCCTAAACACAGGGACACCAGGGTGATACACTTCTATACACACCACACAGTCTGATCTCCTAAACACAGGGACACCAGGGTGATACACTTATATACACATCACAGAGTCTGATCTCCTAAACACAGGGACACCAGAGTGATACACTTCTATACACACCACACAGTCTGATCTCCTAAACACAGGGACACCAGGGTGATACACTTCTATACACATCACACAGTCTGATCTCCTAAACACAGGGACACCAGAGTGATACACTTCTATACACACCACACAGTCTGATCTCCTAAACACAGGGACACCAGGGTGATACACTTCTATACACACCGCACAGTCTGATCTCCTAAACACAGGGACACCAGGGTGATACACTTATATACACATCGCACAGTCTGATCTCCTAAACACAGGGACACCAGGGTGGGAAAGAGGGACAGAGGGATTTGGGTCTCAAAGGGGGACTGACCCTCCTAAAGAGGTACACTTGGCAGGTACGTACCCTCTAATATCTCCTAAAGAAGAACACTTGGGAGGTATGGACCCCTAATATATCCTAAAGAGGGACACTTGGGAGGTTTGGATCTTTAATATCTACTAAAGAGGGACACTTGGGAGCTACAGACCCCTAATATCTCCTAAAGAGGGACACTTGGGAGGTACGGACTCCTAATATCTCCTAAAGATGGACACTTGGGAGGTATGGACCCCTAATATCTCCTAAAGAAGGACACTTGTGAGGTACAGACCCCTAATATCCCCTAAAGAGGGACACTTGGGAGGTATGGATCCTAATATCTCCTAAAGAAGGACACTTGGGAGGTAAGCACCAGTAATATCTCCTAAAGAGGGACACTTGGGAGGTATGTACCCCTATTATCTCCTAAAAAAGGACACTTGGGAGGTATGGATCCTAATATCTCCTAAAGAGGTACACTTGGGAGGTATGTACCCCTATTATCTCCTAAAAAAGGACACTTGGGAGGTATGGATCCTAATAGCTCCTAAAGAAGGACACTCGGGAGGTATGGACCCCTAATATCTCCTAAAGAGGGACAATTGGGAGGTATGGATCCTAATATCTCCTAAAGAGGGACACTTGGGAGGTATGTACCCCTAATATCTCCTAAAGAGGGACATTTGGGAGATACAGACCCCTAATATCTCCTAAAGAGGAACACTCGGGAGATAAGGAGCCCTAATAGCTTTTAAAAAGGGAAACTTGGGAGGTATGGATCCCTAATATCTACTAAAAAGGAACAGTTGGGAGGTACAGACCCCTAATATCTCCTAAAGAGGGACATTTGGGAGGTATGGACCCCTAATATATCCTAAAGAGGGACACTTGGGAGGTATGGATCCTAATATCTCATAAAGAGGGACACTTGTGAAGTATGTACTCCTAATATCTCCAAAAGAGGGACATTTGGGAGGTACAGACCCCTAATATCTCTTAAAGAGGAACACTTGGGAGGTATGTACCCCTAATATCTCCTAAGGAGGAACACTTGTGAGGTACAGAGCCCTAATATCTCCTAAATAGGGACACTTGGGAGGTATGAATCCTAATATCTCCCAAAGAGGGACACTTGGGAGGTATGGATCCCTAATATCTCCTAAAGAGGGACACGTGGGAGGTACTGACCCCTAATATCTCCTAAAGAGGGACACTTGGGAGGTACGGACCCCTAATATCTCCTAAAGAGGGACACTTGGGAGGTATGGACCCCTAATATCTCCTAAAGAGGGACGCTTGGGAGGTATGGATCCTAATATCTCATAAAGAGGGACACTTGTGAAATATGTACTCCTTATATCTCCTAAAGAGGGACACTTGGGAGGTATGGACCCCTAATATCTCCTAAAGAGGGACACTTGGGCGGTATGGATCCTAATATCTCATAAAGAGGGACACTTGTGAAATATGTACTCCTTATATCTCCTAAAGAGGGACACTTGGGAGGTATGGACCCCTAATATCTCCTAAAGAGGGACATTTGGGAGGTACAGACCCCTAATATATTCTAAAGAGGGACACTTGGGAGGTATGGACCCCTAATATCATCTAAAGATGGACATTTGGGAGGTACAGACCCCTAATATCTCCTAAAGAGGAACACTTGTGAGGTACAGACCCCTAATATCTCCAAAAGAGGGACACTTGGGAGGTATGAATCCTAATATCTCCTAAAGAGGGACACTTTGGAGGTACGGAGCACTATTATCTCCTAAAGAGGGACACTTGGGAGGTATGGACCCCTAATATCTCCTAAAGAGGGACACGTGGGAGGTACTGACCCCTAATATCTCCTAAAGAGGGACACAGGAGGTATGGACCCCTAATATCTCCTAAAGAGGAACACTTGGGAGGTATGGACCCCTAATATCTCCTAAAGAGGGACACTTGGGAGGTATGGACCCCTAATATCTCCTAAAGAGGGACACGTGGGAGGTACTGACCCCTAATGTCTCCTAAAGAGGGACACAGGAGGTATGGACCCCTAATATCTCCTAAAGAGGAACACTTGGGAGGTACAGACCCCTAATATCTCCAAAAGAGGGACACTTGGGAGGTATGAATCCTAATATCTCCTAAAGAGGGACACTTTGGAGGTACGGAGCACTATTATCTCCTAAAGAGGGACACTTGGGAGGTATGGACCCCTAATATCTCCTAAAGAGGGACACGTGGGAGGTACTGACCCCTAATATCTCCTAAAGAGGGACACAGGAGGTATGGACCCCTAATATCTCCTAAAGAGGAACACTTGGGAGGTATGGACCCCTAATATCTCCTAAAGAGGGACACTTGGGAGGTATGGACCCCTAATATCTCCTAAAGAGGGACACGTGGGAGGTACTGACCCCTAATGTCTCCTAAAGAGGGACACAGGAGGTATGGACCCCTAATATCTCCTAAAGAGGAACACTTGGGAGGTATGAACCCCTAATATCTCCTAAAGAGGGACACGTGCGAGGTACTGACCCCTAATATCTCCTAAAGAGGGACACAGGAGGTATGGACCCCTAATATCTCCTAAAGAGGAACACTTGGGAGGTAAGGACCCCTAATATCTCCTAAAGATGGACACTTGGTGCATGATCCCTAATATCTCGTAAAGAGGAACACTTGGGAGGTATGGACCCCTAATATCTCCTAAAGAGGGACACGTGGGAGGTACTGACCCCTAATATCTCCTAAAGAGGGACACAGGAGGTATGGACCCCTAATATCTCCTAAAGAGGGACACTTGGGAGGTATGGACCCCTAATATCTCCTAAATATGGACACTTGCTGCATGATCCTTAATATCTCGTAAAGAGGAACACTTGGGAGGTATGGACCCCTAATATCTCCTAAAGAGGGACATTTGGGAGGTACGGACACCTAATATCTCCTAAAGAGGGACACTTGGAAGGTATGCACCCATAATATCTCCTACAGAGGAACACTTGGGAGGTATGGACCCCTAATATCTCCTAAAGAGGGACACTTGGGAGGTATTTTGTGTGAAAAAGTAACATTACTGACTGAGTTCAGTCCCCTAGCTTCTCCTACCCTCTCCACAATGAGGATTTTTCTCCAAATCAAAAGCAAATAGGGTACTATCCCGCATAAAAAAGGTATAGATGAACGAGATGGGAACATACTTCTACCTCTATATAACTCCTTGGTAAGACCTCATCTAGAACATTGAGTACAGTTTTGGGCTCCGGTTCTTTAAAAATAAAAGACATTGTTGAACTGGAGAAAGTGCTAGGAAGTGCAACAAAACTAAAAAAGGGATTGGAGGATGTGAGTTAAAAATATTGTCCAAACTGGGTTTGTTTACATTAGAGAAAAAACGTCTATGGGGTGATATGATTACCATTTACACATATATTCAGGGTCATAACAAAGAACTATCCAATGAATTATTTACTCAAGTAGCTGAGCTAAGAACAAGATATCATCCATTAAGACTAGAAGAAAGGCGCTTTTGACTAAACAAAGGCAGGGATTTTTTTTATAGTTAGGGCAGTAAAGCTATGGAATTCTTTGCCTTTGGGATGCTGTGCTTGTAGATACTATAACTGCTTTCAAAAAAGCAATGGACACCTATCTAGCACAGAACAATTATAGAGAATAATGACAGATGGCTTCAATGCAGATAGGCATACTTGGGAACTCTCCAGATTTGCCCCGGAGACTCCGGTTTTGGCACTGCTTTACTAGGTCTCCGGGGCAGAGGCTGAGTCCTCCGGATGTGGGGAGCTTCTATTGAAACTCTACCCACTTCCACGTTTTTCCCCCAGTGTAACTCCTTTTCCCCCCAGCTTTCTTTTAAGCTCTCCCCCGGCACTTGCGTTAAGACCCGCCCCATTTTGACGCGATACACGTAATTCTTCACACCACCCATGGCAGCAGAGGACTCCCCTCCGGGGAGACAACAATAAACAGTTCCCAGGTATGCAGATAGGATGTTGCTTCAGGGAAATATCCAACTGCCATTTGGAGTCAAGAAGGAATGTTCTTACCCACTTGGGACTAAAACTGAAATGGCTTCAATGTTTGTTTGTCTTTATTGCCTTCCTCTGGATCAACAGGGGTGATCTGATATGGGCTGGACTTGATGGATGCAGGTCTTTTTTCAGCCTCATCAACTATGTTACTTTACTATGTTACTATGTAAGATGTATTTTGTTTCTCATCATAGCAGGAGGAATTGTTCACCGGTGGAGAGAATGAGCAAGACACAAGTCTTTTGCATTGTTGTTGTCGAACTCTCCTTGGTGATAAACTGGTATGAAAGGATTGTACAGAACACTTTATATTGTTGGTTCATATATATACACTAAAGCAAAATGTTTTATGGGTTCTTAACTATTAGATATATTTATTTGAGACGTGTAATCAATAGTAATCCAGTAGAGTGAACGCCTGTCTGTATGTAATCAACTGTGAATGAATGGATTACTCTGCACTGAAAAATGTATGTTCTGATTAATGTTTTCCTAATAATAACACCATGAGTGCCAGGGGCTGCCCAATACATTGGATACCCCTCTGGCACGCAAACGGTTAATGTGGACAGACGATCTTAACCCTTTGAGTGGCAGAAGGTATCCAACGCATTGCTTTGCAGTGCTTCTGGCACCCAAAGAGTTATTAACCTCTGTATATCAGTTCTTTGCTGACTGGTCCCCCAAAATAAATCTTTAATTAGAACTGGAGGAAGACGTGATTCTTTGTTGCACTCCAAGGGCTCGATACTATGAGCCCCGTTATTTCTTTAAAACCAGCAGCAGTGGTTTTTGACAGCACAGTTTGCAATTCTATAAACTGTACTGTCAAGAACCACCAATTGCATCACACAGGCCATTAGAATTTTCTGCTTGGATTAAGGTAAGCGGAGGTGCTAGTGTTTCTTTATCAGTTATGTGCTATTATTTCCCATCCAGATTAAAACGCCTCTGTAACAGACCATAGACTGTTACTATGAGCACTTGTAAGTGCCAGCAAAAGGATCATAAGAGACTGGATGGCACTGGGTGACGTCCCAGCTCCTGGCAGCTGGACAGCCATTACAATACAGCCGGGCAGGTCAGATTCCCTGCCATTCATGTCAGAAGATAGGCAACCAATCAGAAGGTGGTAGAATGTAGGCGGCTGTCTGATTGGTTGCCTACCGTTCCATGGGGAAACTGTGTCAATTTATTTGCATCGGAAAGTCAGTATGTGATTCTATGTTTGACCAGCTGGTGTCTCCCTGAACAGTATATAAAGTTAATAGTATGTTGCTGGACAAGTAGGCACTCTTCTGATTGGTCGCCACCTGTCCATCTAGTCTGCCGCTCCAGTTCCCATTAGTTGGGGGGCTGGAGTGACATGATTGAGTCAGACCCGGGTAATCCAATCTCCTGTAGAGAACAATGGCCTCAGTCTGGAATGGTCACTTGTCTCTCAGATTCCTATTGATTAGGGATTGGAGCAGCAAGACTGAATTATGTAAAGATACTTTTACTGTGTACAGTCCCTTTGTCCTATGTTTATTCCCTATTGTGCCCATTGTATTATGTTGCCACCTCACCATTGTCCCTTTGTATTCCCCGTGTACACTCCCATTGTTTAACTGTGTTGACTTTATGTATAAAATGTTCCTTGTCCCCTGAATAAAGTAGCAGTCGTTCTGGTCTAGAAGTGTATCCTGTGTCTTCATTCCTGAATGGTGTAACGGGTCCATTCTGACCCCCATTCCGGAGTTCTACATTCCTGCATTCCAGGCACTGACCTGGCTACCCAGTTGTAGCCGTCATCTGGAGAATGAAAGCTGGCACGACAGCCCAAGACAACCCGTCGTCTTGGGTTCCCATTACAGCTTCGTTTTTAGGGTTGCCACCTTTTCTTCAAAAAAATACCGGCCGTGGCATTCCCTCCATAGACTTAACACTGGACAGAAGCCAATTTTTTACAGGCCTGCCGGCAAAATACCGGCTGGGTGGCAACACTATTCGTTTTCCATTTTTCAGATTTCCTCATCTGAAATAAACCGGGGGGGGGGGGGTAACCCCTTCAGTTCCAGAGTTGTCTGAGCCAAACAGGTCTCCTGGCAGGAGAGGTGTGTTGGACATCTTTTTTGGCCCTTCAGTTCTAGTGCAGTCAGAAGAAAACATTATTTCCTGGCAGGGAAAAAATAAAAGGTTTCAGTGGAAGTGCTGGGGTTAACCATGCCAGCAGCCCATTTTGCCTTTTCCTTTTCTGTAAACACTGCAATGCAGAACAAGGACCATCATAAATAAATAAGTAGTCTTTTCCTCCCAGCCCAGAGCCTTCTACACGCAGGCTGCAAGGTTCTGAGTTCTGTTTAGGCTGTGCTGCTCCTCACAATTAAGAACAGGTTCAGCCTCATTCCCATGAGTGTTATGTATTAGGTCTATTCATCTGTGCCACTAACATTAGAAGGAATCTATCATTTAAAAAAACGCTTGCACAAAAACAAAAAAGAAATAGGTTGATATAACTTTACATTTCACATAGGTATAGCTAGCATATGTAAAAATGAATTATTCATATGTTATATCACTAAAATATAATCCTAAAATAGCTTTTAAACACATATAAACTGTTCTGTTCAGAAAGCATTTATTTAAAGGGATAGTAATGTTTCAAAATAAATGCAGGTCCAATTAGTCTTTATAGATTTTGGGCCATGTAGGGTGGTATTATCATTCTCTACAATGCAGAGGCGTAACTAGAAGCCACCAGACCCTGGTGCCAGAATTGCCATGGGCCCCCCCCGACCACATTGGCCCCCCTCAGCCACATTGGCCACCTCCACATTGCCCCTTCCACAATGCCCCTCATTCTCCACATTGTCCCTTCATCTCCACAATGCCCCCATCACAATGCCCCCATCTCCACATTGCCCCTTCCACAATGCCCCTCATTCTCCACATTGCCCCTTCAACAATGCCCCATCACAATGCCCCTTCCACAATGCCCCCATCACAATGCCCCCATCTCCACATTGACCCTTCCACAACGCCCCTCATTCTCCACATTGTCCCTTCATCTCCACATTGCCCCTTCCACAATGCCCCTCATTCTCCACATTGCCCCTTCAACAATGCCCCCATCACAGTGCCCCTTCCACAAAGCCCCCATCACAGTGCCCCTTCCTCAATGCCCCCATCACAATGCCCCCATCTCCACACTGACCCTTCCACAATTCCCCTGATTCTCCACATTGCCCCTTCATCTCCACATTGCCCCTTCCACAATGCCCCTCATTCTCCACATTGCCCCTTCAACAATGCCTCCATCACAGTGCCCCTTCCACAATGACCCTTCCACAATGCCCCTACTGACCCCCCTGTCCTCCTACCTCGAGTCCCTGGTGATCTAGCGGTATGTGACATGACAGATCTGTACCTCATTCAGCACAGACCTCTGACTGGAACACAAGCTCCCACGTGGTTCTTAGTAATGCGGAGCGCTGGGAGATCAGCTGCGCTGCCCTGTTTCATAACTTGCTGCGAGCGCATAGTGAGGGGGTCGCAGGGGGCGGCCGGGCCACTGAGAGTGACAGGCCCGGTCGCAGGTGCGACACCTGTGACCCCTATTGTTACGTCACTGCTACAATGTATAGTTCCAGAGTAATTGAATCCTAAAGTGTCCTCCTCCCGCCCCTTATACCTATTGTAAAGTTGCAGAGCAAGACCATCCGGATGGATCACAGCAAGGGACAATCTTCTGCTAACAAGAGGAAAAACCTGCCCTTCTTCTTCAAGTGGAGCAGGGATTTCCTTATGATCACAGTAAGAAGATTGTCCCTCTATCCAGTCCGATGACCAGATTCCACATCTGAGGGGAGGCGGCTTACAGTAGGTAAAAGGGGCAGAAAGGGGATACTTTATAATCTGATTACTCTGGAACTACACATTGTAGAGTATACAGGGCCGGATTTATAATAAGGCAGAGTAGGCATCTGCCTACAGGTGCACCCCACAGAGGGGCGCCTGTCATTGGGATCATTTTTTTTTTAAATTAGTCTTACATGATGCATCAGCATGTCTAAAGGTGCTGGAGTACCGAGTTCAGGTGGTGGGAGGTTGTGTGTGTCTGTGTGTGATGACTGAATGTGCGGAGCGGCCGCGGATGGGGGGGGCGGTGATGAACTCCTTGTTCTCTCTCCCCCCCTCTCCTGTAGGAGGAGAAGTGAGTGCCTGGTGCTGTGTCACGGGCAGCGGCCACCTGAAGTATCGCGGAGGCACACACACACATATCAATATCATCATCATGCTGCCTTATGTTTGTAAGTTTACTGCATATTTCCCCTTTAAATTTAAACTAAATTTATCGGCTGAAGAGTATACCCAAGCTAATCCTGCTCGCCTTTAATGATTTGCTGGAGCTGATCTGGCTAGTCTCTAACTAGACTCACAATTAACAAGTTACCGGCTTGCTTCTAATAACTTGTATATGCCGGGGCTGATTCGGCTTGTCCTTAAATACTCTTATATGCTGGGGCTGGTCCGGCTTGCCTCTAGCTGCTGAAAATCAGTTTAAAGGAATAGTAATACTTAAAATGTAAAAAAAAAAATATGTTGTAGGGTTTATCCCTCTGAGTAAAACAAGGGTACTCCCACTGCTGAAAGGTGTTTCATTCAAACGTTATTAATTTTCAAAGTTGAACTTTTTAGGTGCAATATCACAGTGGCCTGAAATCGTATAGTGGCGCTGTTGCTACACGATCCTATGGACAGCTCTGGTCAGTTGACCATAAATCTCCATAGGATCGTGTAGCAACAGCGCCACTGTACAATTTCATGCAACTGGGATATTGCACCTAAAAAATTCAACTTGAAAAGTAATAACTTTTGAATGAAACACCTTTCAGCAGTGGGAGTACTCTTGTTTTACTCAGGGGGATAAACCCTACAACATATTTTTTTTTTTACATTTTAAGTATTACTATTCCTTTAAGATCGAATAGATTGCTGGGGCTGTTCCGACTTGCCTCTAATTATTTCTATTATACTAAAGGCTAGAGAGTATGTTGGAACTGATCCTGTCTGCCTATAATAGTTATGATATGATACCTAAAACCGGGGCTAATCCGGCTTGCCTCTGATTCTGTTAAAGTGCACCAGGACTTATCCGGCGTGCCATTTAATATTTTCTACCCTGTACCTCAATGCCTCAAACAAATAGTTAAACCCTGAATATGTGTGAAACAAACTAGCGGCAGAGGTGTGTTCGCAACACCCGGCATTTCTTCGGAGCAACTTTTTTGGACTTTTTTTTTTGGGGGGGGCGCTTCAGATTTCTGTGCCTACAGGCTTCTGAGATGTAAATCCGGCTCTGAGAGTATACTAATAATGCTCTACATGGCCCCAAAACTATAAAGAATCATTGGAGCTGTGTTTATTTTGAAATATTACCATATCTTTAGTGTTCCAAAAGGAACAAGAGATGACCCCTCACCACTTATATACCAAAAACTGGACTTTATCATATCACATCCCTCTAATATCCTCATAAAAACATAATCCAGATGGGACATATCATCACAATATCACAACAATATTTTTTTATTATTTTTATTTATTTATTTTTAGAAAATGTTTTCTCGAAAAATACAGTGGGGTTATGCATTAAGGTGTGATAGAGTGGTGATAAAGCGGAGAGGACTTTTCCCAGTGATATCACTTCCCCAGTTCCTATGTTATTCTATAAAGACTATACACCGAGATCTTCAGGGTTGGGGAAATCTTAGTGCATTGGTTCCATAGAATAACATAGGAATTGGAGAAGTGATATCACTGGAAACGTCATCACCACTTTATCACCTCTTTATCACACCTTAGTGCATCTCTCTCATTGAGTTTTTTCTCATTTTCAAGCATGTCCAGTCACATATTTACGCAAATAGAAAAACAAAGTATACACCCATACATATACACATAAACACATATAAGAAAAAAATTATATACAGTTACAGTGGATATAAAAAGTCTACACACCCCTGTTTAAATGTCAGGTTCTTGTGATGTTAAAGTATGAGACAAAGATAAATCATGTCAGAACTTTTTCCACCTTTAATGTGACTTATAACATGAACAATTTAATTGCAAAACAAACTGAAATCGTTGAGGGGGGAAAAAAAAACCCTCACAATAACCTGGTTGCATAGGTGTGCACACCCTCTTATAACTGGGATGTGGCTGTGTTCAGAATTAACCAATCACATTCAATCTCATGTTAAATAGAAGTCATTACACACCTGCCATCATTTAAAGTGACTCCGATTAATCACAAATAAAGTTCAGCCGTTCTAGTAGGATTTTCCTGACATTTGCTTAGTTGCATCTCAGAGCAAAAGCCATGGTCCGTAGAGAGCTTCCAAAGCATCAGAGGGATCTCATTGTTGAAAGATATCAGGAGAAGGGTACAAAAGAATTTCCAAAGCATTAGATATACCATGGAACACAGTGAAGACAGTCATCATCAAGTGGAGAAAATATGGCACAACAGAGACATTACCAAGAACTGGACGTCCCTCCAAAATTGATGAGAAGACGAGAAGAAAACTGCTCAGGGAGGCTTCCAAGAGGCCTACTGCAACATTAAAGGAACTACAGGAATTTCTGGCAAGTACTAGCTGTGTGCTACATGTGACAACAATCTCCCGTATTCTTCATATGAATAGGCTATGGGGTAGGGTAGCAAGACGGAAGCCTTTTCTTACAAAGAAAAACATCCAAGCCCGGCTGAAGTTTGCAATAACAAACATCAAGTCCCCCAAAATCACGTGGGTAAATGTGTTATGGTCTGATGAAACCAAGGTTGAACTTTTTTGCCATAATTCCAAAAGGTATGTTTGGCACAAAAACAACACTGCACATCCTCCAAAGAACACCATACCCACAGTGATGTATGGTGGTGGTAGCATCATGCTTTGAGGCTATTTTTCCTTAGCTGGAACCGGGGCCTTAGTCAGGGTGGAGGAAATTATGAACAGTTCCAAATACCAGGCAATTTTGGCACAAAACCTTAAGGCGTCCGTTAGAAAGCTGAAGATGAAGTTCACCTTTCAGCACGACAACGACCCAAAGCACACATCCAAATCCACAAAAGCAAGGCTTCACCAGAAGAAGATTAACGTTTTGGAATGGCCCAGCCAGAGCCCAGGCCTGAATCCAATTGAACATCTGTGGGGTGATCTGAAGAGGGCTGTGCACAGGAGATGTCCTCGCAATCTGACAGATTTGGAGAGCTTTTGCAAAGATGAGTGGGCAAATATTGCCACGTCAAGTTGTGCCATGCTAATAACCTCCTACCCAAAAAGACTGATTGCTGTAATAAAACCAAAAGGTGCTTCAACAAAGTATTAGTTTAAGGGTGTGCACACCTATGCAACCAGGTTATTGTGAGTTTTTTATTTTTTATTTTTCCCCCTCAATGATTTCAGTTTGTTTTGCAATTGAATTGTTCATGTTATAGGTCACATTAAAGGTGGAAAAAGTTCTGACATGATTTATCTTTGTCTCATTCTTTAACATCACAATTTGGACTGTACTTTTATAATGCCGTACAAAATGTGATTAAAGGAGACCTAAAATCAACTAATAATAACCTCTCTCCCCCAATTACCTTAGCTGAAAATCCCAATGATCCCTATGAACCTTAGATATCTCATTTCCACGGAGGTGAACATTATAGTTGCTGACAATTTTTTTTCAGACTGAAGCAGGAAGTGTGCATTAGCCTACTTAACTCTTTAAAGACCAGCGAGGGAGCGCAATGCGTTGCTTTGCAATGTGTTACACAACCCTCTGATCCTTAAAGGTTTGGTCCTTTCCAACGTGCCGGTAGACGTGACCTTTTGCATGTATTGGTGTGGTGAGTTGGAGACTGAGAGAGACCACTTCTGTTTTGGAGCGGTCAATTTCAGTCCCCATTTTACTTAAGAAAAATGTATGTTACGTGATATGACGTCTCAGGACCATAAGTCAAAAAATGTGAGACGGTCATAGGCCAGAACGTGGTCCTTAAGGAGTTAAGATTAAAATGCAGAAACGTCTCCTGGACTGATGAAGATATTATCTCATAAACCAAGAAGCAAAGACAAAATTCATAGGGGCCATAAGGATTTTCTGGCCATAGTAAGGTAAGTGTGTATGGATATTATTATGTTAGTTCCCCTTTAATTTTGCATCCCTATCCCTTAGTTTTCATGCACAAAATATAATAACGCAGCGACGGAACATGATACCTGAAGATAAAAGCTGAACTCAATTAGAATGGAATTAACATTTCACTTGTAGGAAATTATCTATGTAATGAGATAAACATTTGGTTTGAGGTAAATGAGAGATTGCCAAAGGGAATACGTACCCATGGAGTGCTTAATGAATGGAACGCTTTAATTAAGCAGGTGTAACGGCTAAACTTCTCCGAGGAATATGAAACTGCTCCTGTCAATGTCACGAAAAAATAAATCACCCCTAACTCTAAAATCTGGACTCTACAGCTTGGAATCATATGAATTCCTTTGTTAAAGGGCTAGTGAAGTTTGTTTATGAAAACACGTAGGGTTCTATTTAAAATGACAGTGCTATGACACCACAGTGCCAATCAGCTGTTGCGCTTTATTAGCGTCAGTGCCTATAATCTCCACTACACTGTGCTGAGACTTAAAGGTATAGTAATACTTCGTTTTAACTTTATTTTATTTTGTAGGCATTAAAAAAACACGAAGAATGATATAAGTCTTATCTCTCAAACCTTTATGGTTTATGAGATATTCACAAGCAAAGTTTCCCCTCCCGCCCCTTTTACCTACTGTAAACAATCTCTTCTCAGATGTGGAATGCAGTCCATAGACTGGACAGATAACAGAAGGGGACACTCTTATTCCTATGAAAACAATGAAATCCCTGCCCCCCTTGACAAGCTTTTCAGGTTTTTCCCTTATCTTAATTGAAGATTGTCCCTCTCTGCAGTCTACCTGGGCACCTCCCTTCTGCTCAGGCTGAAGAGTGTGACATCAGTAAAAGGGGAGGGAGGGGGGAAACTTTGCTTGTGAATATCTCTTAAACCATAAAGGTTTGAGAGATAAGACTTATATCATTCTTCATGTTTTTTTAATGCCTACAAAATAAAATAAAGTTAAAATGAAGTATTACTATCCCTTTAACCTACCTGTACAACGTGGAATCATAAGAATTCATTTGTTAAAGGGCTAGTAAATACATATACAAAATGGGAGAGGCTTCTGGGAACGAACAACTGCACAATGGCCTGTTCTACGGCTAGTCATCACACAGAAGCATCACGTTTTAGCTCTCTAGTGCCATTACAGAGGAGAAATTTCCACAGACATATTAGACTAATCCCACCCAAAAGAGAGGCCCAGTTAATAAATGACGGGCAAGTCCCCTCTGCACGGGAACACCAGCTAACCCCAGACATACATTTTGGCCTTGTTGGGACTCATCAGTAAGGTACAGCTGGATTTCCAAGGCACTGAGAGCAAGGGGTTCACATCTGGATTACCTTATACTCTTAGGGAGACCGCCTAAGAGTATTCAAAATACATATACAAAATGTGAGAGACTTCTGGGATGAACAAACAGCACAATGGTCTGTTCTACAGCTAGTCACCACTCAAAAGCATGATGTTTTAGCTCTGTAGTGCCATTACAGAGGAGAAACTAGACTAATCCCACCCAAAAGAGAGGTCCAGTTCCAAAATCACTGGCAAGTCCCCTCTGCACGGGAACACCAGCTAACCCCAGACATAAGTTTCGGCCGTATTGGACCACGTCATTTAGGTGCAGCTGGATTCCCTTGGCAACGAGAGCAAGGTGTTCATGCCTAGATTACCCTTTACTCTTAGAGAGACCCCCTAAGAGTATTCAAAATATACATACAAAATGTGAGAGGCTTCTGTGGACAAACAAACAGCACAATGACTTGTTCTACGGCTATTCATGACTCAGAAGCATCACATTTTAGCTGTATAATTCCATTACAGAGAAGAAATTAAACTAAATCCACCCAAAAGAGAGGTCCAGTTTCAAAATGAGGGGCAAGTCCCCTCTGCACAGGAACACCAGCTAACCCCAGACCTAATTTTCGGCCTTGTTGGACCTCGTCAGTGAGGTGCATCTGGATTCTGGTTCCATTACAGAGAAGAAATTTGCATTTATATATAAGACTAACCCTGCCATAAGAGTAGTCCAGTTCCAAAATGAGCAGCACCCTGCACCGGAACACCAGCTAACGCCCGACATACACTTAGACCTTGTGAGGCCTCTTCAGTGAGGTACAGCTGGATTCCCTAGGCACTGAGAGCAAGGGGTCCATGTCTGGATTACCCTTTACTCTTAGGAAGACCCCTAAGAATATTCAAAATGCACGTACAAAACATGAGAGGCCATTGTGGTGTTTGTTCATCCTCAGAAGCCTCTCACGTTTTGTATTCATATTTTGAGTACTCTTAGGGGGTCTCCCTGAGAGTAAAAGGCAATCTAGATGTGGACCCTTGCTCTCAGTGCCTGGGGAATCCAGCTACACCTCACTGACGAGGCCCAACAAGGCCGAAACATATGTCTGGTGTTAGCTGGTGTTCCTGTCCAGAAGGGACTTGCTTGTCATTTTGGAACTGGACTGCCCTTTTGGACCGGATTAATTTAATATGTATGTGGAAATTTCTCCTCTGTAATGGCACTAGAGAGCTAAAACATGATGCTTCTGAGTGGTGACTAGCTGTAGAACAGGCCATTGTGCTGTTTGTTCGTACTCAGAAGCCTCTCACATTTTGTATGCGTATTTTGAATCTCCCTAAGAGTGAAGGGTAATAGAGACGTGGACCCCTTACTCTCAGTGCTTAGGGAAATAAAAAGGCGCACCCTCAATAAAAAATAACTATAATAACTATTGAATGAATCAGTTCTCAGCAGTGGGAATACCCTTGTTTTACTCTGGATTATTGAGGCCCAATAAGACCAAAATCTACATCTGGATTTAGCTGCTTCCCTCTTTCGGAGAGGAACTGTCTAGCATTTCGTAGCTGGACTGTCCTTTGGGCCAGACCAGTATGATATGCTTCAGAATATTTCTTCTCTGTGTATGGCACTTTCAAGCTAAAAAAAGATTGCACCCTGGGTGCAGGACACCAGTTGTAATGAGCTTTATTCATACCATTGCAGGCTCATGAGCCTAGTAGAGCAACTCTGACCTCTACTTTTTCATGTGCAAGAAAAGGCCTGCCATATGTGATGTATCACAACAAAAATGTACTCCTCCTTAAAGGGATAGTAATACTTAGTTTTATCTTTATTTTATTTTGTAGGCATTAAAGAAACATGAAGAATGATATAACCTTTATGGTTTGAGAGATATTCACAAGCAAAGTTTCCCCCCTCTCTCTGTAGTGCCATTACAGAGGAGAAACTAAACTAATCCCACCCAAAAGAGAGGTCCAGTTCCAAAATCACTGGCAAGTCCCCTCCGCACGGGAACACCAGCTAACCCCAGATATAAGTTTCGGCCTTATTGGACCTCGTCAGTTAGGTGCAGCTGGATTCCCTAGGCACTGAGAGCAAGGGGTCCATGTCTGAATTACCCTTCACTCTTAGAGAGACCCCATAAGAGTATTCAAAATATACATACAAAATGTGAGAGGCTTCTGTGGACAAACAAACAGCACAATGACTTGTTCTACGGCTATTCATGACTCAGAAGCATCACATTTTAGCTGTATAATTCCATTACAGAGAAGAAATTAGACTAAATCCACCCAAAAGAGAGGTCCAGTTTCAAAATGAAGGGCAAGTCCCCTCTGCCAGCTAACCCCAAACCTAAATTTTGTCCTTGTTGGACCTCGTCAGTGAGGTGCATCTGGATTCTGGTTCCATTACAGAGAAGAAATTTGCATTTATATATTAGACTAACCCTGCGCGAAGAGTAGTCCAGTTCCAAAATGAGGAGCACCCTGCACCGGAACACCAGCTAACGCCCAACATACACTTAGACCTTGTGAGGCCTCTTCAGTGAGGTTCAGCTGGATTCCCTAGGCACTGAGAGCAAGGGGTCCATGTCTGGATTACCCGTTACTCTTAGGAAGACCCCTAAGAATATTCAAAATGCACGTACAAAACATGAGAGGCCATTGTGGTGTTTGTTCATCCTCAGAAGCCTCTCACGTTTTGTATTCATATTTTGAGTACTCTTAGGGGGTCTCCCTGAGAGTAAAAGGCAATCTAGATGTGGACCCTTGCTCTCAGTGCCCGGGGAATCCAGCTGCACCTCACTGACGAGGCCCAACAAGGCCGAAACATATGTCTGGTTTTAGCTGGTGTTCCTGTCCAGAAGGGACTTGCTTGTCATTTTGGAACTGGACTGCCCTTTTGGACCGGATTAATTTAATATGTATGTGGAAATTTCTCCTCTGTAATGGCACTAGAGAGCTAAAACATGATGCTTCTGAGTGGTGACTAGCTGTAGAACAGGCCGTTGTGCTGTTTGTTCATACTCAGAAGCCTCTCACATTTTGTATGCATATTTTGAATCTCCCTAAGAGTGAAGGGTAATAGAGACGTGGACCCCTTACCCTCAGTGCTTAGGGAAATAAAAAGGCACACCCTCAATAAAAAATAACTATAATAACTATTGAATGAATTAGTTCTCAGCAGTGGGAATACCCTTGTTTCACTCTGCATTATTAAGGCCCAATAAGACCAAAATCTACATCTGGATTTAGCTGCTTCCCTCTTTCGGAGAGGAACTGTCTAGCATTTCGTAGCTGGACTGTCCTTTGGGCCAGACCAGTATGATATGCTTCAGAATATTTCTTCTCTGTGTATGGCACTTTCAAGCTAAAAAAGATTGCACCCTGGGTGCAGGACACCAGTTGTAATGAGCTTTATTCATACCATTGCAGGCTCATGAGCCTAGTAGAGCAACTCTGACCTCTACTTTTTCATGTGCAAGAAAAGGCCTGCCATATGTGATGTATCACAACAAAAATGTACTCCTCCTTAAAGGGATAGTAATACTTAGTTTTATCTTTATTTTATTTTGTAGGCATTAAAGAAACATGAAGAATGATATAACCTTTATGGTTTGAGAGATATTCACAAGCAAAGTTTCCCCCCTCTCTCTGTAGTGCCATTACAGAGGAGAAACTAAACTAATCCCACCCAAAAGAGAGGTCCAGTTCCAAAATCACTGGCAAGTCCCCTCCGCACGGGAACACCAGCTAACCCCAGATATAAGTTTCGGCCTCATTGGACCTCGTCAGTTAGGTGCAGCTGGATTCCCTAGGCACTGAGAGCAAGGGGTCCATGTCTGAATTACCCTTCACTCTTAGAGAGACCCCATAAGAGTATTCAAAATATACATACAAAATGTGAGAGGCTTCTGTGGACAAACAAACAGCACAATGACTTGTTCTACGGCTATTCATGACTCAGAAGCATCATATTTTAGCTGTATAATTCCATTACAGAGAAGAAATTAGACTAAATCCGCCCAAAAGAGAGGTCCAGTTTCAAAATGAAGGGCAAGTCCCCTCTGCCAGCTAACCCCAAACCTAAATTTTGTCCTTGTTGGACCTCGTCAGTGAGGTGCATCTGGATTCTGGTTCCATTACAGAGAAGAAATTTGCATTTATATATTAGACTAACCCTGCGCGAAGAGTAGTCCAGTTCCAAAATGAGGAGCACCCTGCACCGGAACACCAGCTAACGCCCAACATACACTTAGACCTTGTGAGGCCTCTTCAGTGAGGTTCAGCTGGATTCCCTAGGCACTGAGAGCAAGGGGTCCATGTCTGAATTACCCTTCACTCTTAGAGAGACCCCATAAGAGTATTCAAAATATACATACAAAATGTGAGAGGCTTCTGTGGACAAACAAACAGCACAATGACTTGTTCTACGGCTATTCATGACTCAGAAGCATCATATTTTAGCTGTATAATTCCATTACAGAGAAGAAATTAGACTAAATCCGCCCAAAAGAGAGGTCCAGTTTCAAAATGAAGGGCAAGTCCCCTCTGCCAGCTAACCCCAAACCTAAATTTTGTCCTTGTTGGACCTCGTCAGTGAGGTGCATCTGGATTCTGGTTCCATTACAGAGAAGAAATTTGCATTTATATATTAGACTAACCCTGCGCGAAGAGTAGTCCAGTTCCAAAATGAGGAGCACCCTGCACCGGAACACCAGCTAACGCCCAACATACACTTAGACCTTGTGAGGCCTCTTCAGTGAGGTTCAGCTGGATTCCCTAGGCACTGAGAGCAAGGGGTCCATGTCTGGATTACCCGTTACTCTTAGGAAGACCCCTAAGAATATTCAAAATGCACGTACAAAACATGAGAGGCCATTGTGGTGTTTGTTCATCCTCAGAAGCCTCTCACGTTTTGTATTCATATTTTGAGTACTCTTAGGGGGTCTCCCTGAGAGTAAAAGGCAATCTAGATGTGGACCCTTGCTCTCAGTGCCCAGGGAATCCAGCTGCACCTCACTGACGAGGCCCAACAAGGCCGAAACATATGTCTGGTGTTAGCTGGTGTTCCTGTCCAGAAGGGACTTGCTTGTCATTTTGGAACTGGACTGCCCTTTTGGACCGGATTAATTTAAAATGTATGTGGAAATTTCTCCTCTGTAATGGCACTAGAGAGCTAAAACATGATGCTTCTGAGTGGTGACTAGCTGTAGAACAGGCCGTTGTGCTGTTTGTTCATACTCAGAAGCCTCTCACATTTTGTATGCATATTTTGAATCTCCCTAAGAGTGAAGGGTAATAGAGACGTGGACCCCTTACCCTCAGTGCTTAGGGAAATAAAAAGGCACACCCTCAATAAAAAATAACTATAATAACTATTGAATGAATCAGTTCTCAGCAGTGGGAATACCCTTGTTTCACTCTGTATTATTAAGGCCCAATAAGACCAAAATCTACATCTGGATTTAGCTGCTTCCCTCTTTCGGAGAGGAACTGTCTAGCATTTCGTAGCTGGACTGTCCTTTGGGCCAGACCAGTATGATATGCTTCAGAATATTTCTTCTCTGTGTATGGCACTTTCAAGCTAAAAAAAGATTGCACCCTGGGTGCACGACACCAGTTGTAATGAGCTTTATTCATACCATTGCAGGCTCATGAGCCTAGTAGAGCAACTCTGACCTCTACTTTTTCATGTGCAAGAAAAGGCCTGCCATATGTGATGTATCACAACAAAAATGTACTCCTCCTTAAAGGGATAGTAATACTTAGTTTTATCTTTATTTTATTTTGTAGGCATTAAAGAAACATGAAGAATGATATAACCTTTATGGTTTGAGAGATATTCACAAGCAAAGTTTCCCCCCTCTCTCTGTAGTGCCATTACAGAGGAGAAACTAAACTAATCCCACCCAAAAGAGAGGTCCAGTTCCAAAATCACTGGCAAGTCCCCTCCGCACGGGAACACCAGCTAACCCCAGATATAAGTTTCGGCCTTATTGGACCTCGTCAGTTAGGTGCAGCTGGATTCCCTAGGCACTGAGAGCAAGGGGTCCATGTCTGAATTACCCTTCACTCTTAGAGAGACCCCATAAGAGTATTCAAAATATACATACAAAATGTGAGAGGCTTCTGTGGACAAACAAACAGCACAATGACTTGTTCTACGGCTATTCATGACTCAGAAGCATCACATTTTAGCTGTATAATTCCATTACAGAGAAGAAATTAGACTAAATCCACCCAAAAGAGAGGTCCAGTTTCAAAATGAAGGGCAAGTCCCCTCTGCCAGCTAACCCCAAACCTAAATTTTGTCCTTGTTGGACCTCGTCAGTGAGGTGCATCTGGATTCTGGTTCCATTACAGAGAAGAAATTTGCATTTATATATTAGACTAACCCTGCGCGAAGAGTAGTCCAGTTCCAAAATGAGGAGCACCCTGCACCGGAACACCAGCTAACGCCCAACATACACTTAGACCTTGTGAGGCCTCTTCAGTGAGGTTCAGCTGGATTCCCTAGGCACTGAGAGCAAGGGGTCCATGTCTGGATTACCCGTTACTCTTAGGAAGACCCCTAAGAATATTCAAAATGCACGTACAAAACATGAGAGGCCATTGTGGTGTTTGTTCATCCTCAGAAGCCTCTCACGTTTTGTATTCATATTTTGAGTACTCTTAGGGGGTCTCCCTGAGAGTAAAAGGCAATCTAGATGTGGACCCTTGCTCTCAGTGCCCGGGGAATCCAGCTGCACCTCACTGACGAGGCCCAACAAGGCCGAAACATATGTCTGGTTTTAGCTGGTGTTCCTGTCCAGAAGGGACTTGCTTGTCATTTTGGAACTGGACTGCCCTTTTGGACCGGATTAATTTAATATGTATGTGGAAATTTCTCCTCTGTAATGGCACTAGAGAGCTAAAACATGATGCTTCTGAGTGGTGACTAGCTGTAGAACAGGCCGTTGTGCTGTTTGTTCGTACTCAGAAGCCTCTCACATTTTGTATGCATATTTTGAATCTCCCTAAGAGTGAAGGGTAGTAGAGACGTGGACCCCTTACCCTCAGTGCTTAGGGAAATAAAAAGGCACACCCTCAATAAAAAATAACTATAATAACTATTGAATGAATCAGTTCTCAGCAGTGGGAATACCCTTGTTTCACTCTGCATTATTAAGGCCCAATAAGACCAAAATCTACATCTGGATTTAGCTGCTTCCCTCTTTCGGAGAGGAACTGTCTAGCATTTCGTAGCTGGACTGTCCTTTGGGCCAGACCAGTATGATATGCTTCAGAATATTTCTTCTCTGTGTATGGCACTTTCAAGCTAAAAAAAGATTGCACCCTGGGTGCAGGACACCAGTTGTAATGAGCTTTATTCATACCATTGCAGGCTCATGAGCCTAGTAGAGCAACTCTGACCTCTACTTTTTCATCTGCAAGAAAAGGCCTACCATATGTGATGTATCACAACAAAAATGTACTCCTCCTTAAAGGGATAGTAATACTTAGTTTTATCTTTATTTTATTTTGTAGGCATTAAAGAAACATGAAGAACGATATAAGTCTTATCTCTCAAACCTTTATGGTTTGAGAGATATTCACAAGCAAAGTTTCCCCTCCCGCCCTTTTTACCTAGTATAAGCCATCTCTTCTCAGATGTGGAATCCAGTCCATAGACCAGACAGATAACAGCAGGGGACAATCTTTTTCCTATGAGAACAATGAAAGCCCTGCCCCCCTTGACAAGTTTTTCAGGTTTTTCCCTTATCTTAATTGAAGATTGTCCCTCTCTGCAGTCTACCTGGGCACCTCCCTTCTGATCTGGCTGAGCAGTGTTACATCAGTAAAAGGGGCGGGAGGGGGACACTGTCAGTGAATTACTCCTGAACTATAACTCTGATAGAATTGAAATAACACTCTCCAAAGTCCAAATACTATGATGATTAATTAGATCTGCTTTTATTATGAAACATTACTATCCCTTTAAAGCTTTGGAATGGGTTATTGGAGTTTGGGTATCCTTTTGATATGTCGCCCACTTTTGGGTGACCAACCAAATGCCGTGTTAAACATGATGCTGGCATGAAAAGAATAACCTAAGAATCTTGTCCGTATCAAAAGGACTAGATTCTTATGTTGCATGATAAAACTTCGCACTCATCTTCCTTTTCCTCCAACTAGTGCATAGTGGCTAGATCATACTGTATTGCTCCAGTCTCTCTCTCTTTCTGTTACCTGCGCTCAGGAACCAATAACACCTGAGCTACACTATTATGTATCAGCGCGGGTAACAGAGAGAGAGGCTGGAGCAACACAGTGTGATTTAGCCTCTGGCTGAACTATGCACCCGGAGAAGGAAAAGGAAGAGGAGTGTGGCCTGATAGCGGTATTACCGCAGGACCATACTTTTCATGTGTTTGGTTTGTTGCAGTTTTGTACTACAGTGTCTCGTTTCACATATGATCTAGCCGCTATGCACCAGGAGGAGTGAAAGGAAGAGGAGTGCAATGTTTTACCACGCGGCATAAGAATATCATCCTTTTGATGCAGACGAGATTCTTATGTTGCTCTTTTCATCCCAGAAACATGTTTAAACAGCATTTGGTTGGTCGCACAAAAGTGGGTGATATTTTGAAAGTGAACCGTAGTTTGTACCATCTGCCATTTCTGTAAACCCCTTGGGTGCTAGACACGTCTCCAATGCATTGCTTAACAACGCAAGAAGTCTGAAGTATCCAAGTGATCGATAATTACAATTAATGCAAAGCAGAAATTTGGGGTGCAATGCAAGAAATGTACACAGTCGCTAGTTACAGTGTATTGATAAGCACCAAAAATTGCATATGCTATTTCTGAATTACTGAAAGTTTGCTCATTTTTTTAGGAAATATGTTTCAAAATGTGTGTGTGGCTAAAATTTCAGGTGTTTTGTGAGAGGATTAGAAATTACACGTAATTCAGCAAAGCAAATAGCACAGATTTTCATACACCTGGTTAACTTTGTTGTTAATTTTGTAGTATTAATTAACTTTGCTGTTAATTTAGGAGCATGTGCTAACTTTGCTGTTAATTTTGCTGTTAATTTAGGAGCATTTATTAACTTTGCCGTTAATTTAGAAGCATGTGCTAACTTTGCTGTTACTTTAGTAGCTGTGCTAATTTTGCTAACTTTGCTGTTAATTTAGTAGCATGTGATAACTTTGCCGTTAATTTAGAAGCATGTGCTAAATTTGCTGTTAATTTAGTAGCTGTGCTAATTTTGCTAACTTTGCTGTTAATTTAGTAGCATGTGATAACTTTGCTGTTAATTTAGAAGGATGTGCTAAATTTGCTGTTAATTTAGTAGCATATGCTAAATTTGCCGTTAATTTAGGAGCATGTGCTAACTTTGCTGTTAATTTTTGAGCATTCATTAACTTTGCTGTTAATTTAGGAGCATGTGCTAACTTTGCAATTAATTTAGGAGCATGTACTAACTTTGCAGTTAATTTAGTTGAATGTGCTAAATTTGCCATTAATTTAGGAGCATGTGCTAACTTTGCCGTTAATTTTTGAGCATTCATTAACTTTGTTGTTAATTTAGTAGTATGTGCTAACATTGCTTTTAACTTTGGAGCATTTATTAACTTTGCCGTTAATTTTGGAGCATGTGCTAACTTTGCAGTTAATTTAGTTGCATGTGCTAATTTTGCCATTAATTTAGGAGCATTCATTAACTTTGCTGTTAATTTTGGAGCATTCATTAACTTTGCAGTTAATTTAGGAGCATATGCTACCTTTGTCGTTAATTTAGGAGTAGGTGCTAATTTTTTTATGTTCAGTTTGGAGCATGTGCTAACTTTGCTGTTAATTGTGGACCATGTGCTAAGTTTGCTGTTCATTTTTGAGCATTTATTAACTTTGCTGTTAATTTAGGATCATTTGCTAAATTTGCTGTTAATTTAGGAGCATGTGCTAACTTTGCTGTTAATTTTTGAGCATTCATTAACTTTGCTGTTAATTTTGGAGCAGTTGCTAACTTTGCTGTTAATTTAGGAGCATGTGCTAACTTTGCTGTTAATTTAGGAGCAGGTGCTAATTTTGCTGTTCAGTTTTGAGCATTAATAAACTTTTATGTTAATTTAGGAGCATGTGCTAACTTTGCCATTAATTTAGAAGCATGTGTTAATTTTGCTGTTCATTTTGGAGCGTTCATTATCTTTGATGTTAATTTAGGAGCATGTGCTAACTTTGCTGTTAATTTTTGATCATTCATTAACTTTTCTGTTAATTTAGGAGCATGTGCTAAATTTGCTGTTATAACTTTGTTTGGGAATCTATCATGGCATAAGGAAACATGTTACAGTGAAACTTTCACCTTAGTTGAAGTTTGCATATTTTAAAACTGCATTAAAAACTTCCTATTTGTCATGTTAACCAAATATCCAAAAGATGTATAGTTTAGGAAATATTCACACTTTTAGTTCTAGGAAAAGTAAAAGTGAAGGTTTCCTGGCACTGCACAAAGCTTAATTAGCATATTGAACAGCAATGAGACCTCCATTAGCATATGGAACATCACTGAGGCATTCATTAGCATATGGAACGTAACCAATGCCACCGTTAGCTATTGCACTTAAATGGCATTAGCATATGAAAAGTCACTGACTAGCTTAATTAGCATATACAATTTCACTCTTACAGCACACAATTAGCATACATTAGCATATGAAAGAAGTGTACAATGCTACTAAGGTTGGTGAGTGGAGGTTGCAACCTCAGTAGCATTGTACATGGAGTTTGCTGTAACGCTACAACACAGAAACCCAGCTTCGAAGGGGAGCGTGAACGCACTCCCTGGGACATCTGGGAAGTCAAGCGGGACATTCAGTCCCGCAGAACGCGGAAGTGCCCGATTTTGATGGGCTAATATCTGCACTTGTAAGCAATATTTTTTTAAGTACACCCAGCTCTAATCTTCAGTTAACTATTAAAACTTACTAGAAAAGCTTGAATCTAGGTGATAGTTCCGCTTTAACATGACGCATAAGCAGATAAGATCCTTGTACGGACCACTCTAAATGACACAAATGTAGAGATGGTAAATAAATAGTTAATTATTGTAGATCAGATATAAGGTAACATTGGACTGTGTCACCTTATGAATTTAGCCCTTCACCCTGAGACCATGATGAGATTTGGGTCAAAGCTCTGAGTGTCAGGGTCAAACTCTGGCAGTTTCCAGGTATGGTCATTAACTCCTTAAGGACCACTGACGTGGCAGGACTGTCACGCTGGTCCGGCACTTAAGGACCAGTGATGGTCCTGGCACGTCACGTACTTTTACTCACAGCGCTCCTGTAGGGGAGTGGTGAGTAATACCGGGGACCGAAGTTGATCTCTCCAAGACCGGAGCGATCTCTTTCAGTCCCCCGTCTGGCGTGCCGCCCCACGTGATCAGTCACTTGGGACGGCACATCAAAGTTTCCTATGTGGTACTTAACGGACCGCACACCCTGGGACCGCTGGTCCTTAAGGGGTTAATCTCACATGATCTGGGCGAAAATCAGTCCTATATGAATTTGTAAATGCACCATTTGCGATGTTTAAATTCGAAGCAGACAGATAAATTCACTTCATCTTCTTAAAATCAATCATCTTTATTGAACAATTAAAAAATCATACCTGCTTCTCAGATGTCTCCAAAAACACAGCTTAACTTACAGAGTGGGTAAATAGCAGGTTGTTAACGGTGATGTCAATCAACGCGTTTCGCGCTTATGCAGTGCTTACTCATGATTAAACTCATCATACTAGTAAATGAAGCTGTATTTTTGGAGACATCTGAGAAGCAGGTATGATTTTTTAATTGTTCAATAAAGATGATTGATTTTAGGAAGATGAAGTGAATTTATCTATCTGCTTCGAATTTAAAGGGATAGTGATACTTTGTTTTATCTTTATTTTATTTTGCAGGCATTAAAAAAACATGAAGAACACTATCATTATTATCTCTCAAACCTTTATGGTTTGAGAGATATTCACAAGCAACGTTTCCCGTCCCGCCCCTTTTACCTAGTGTAAGCCATCTCTTCTCAGATGTGGAATGCAGTCCATAGACCAGACAGATAACAGCAGGGGACAATCTTCTTCCTATGAGAACAATGAAAGCCCTGCCCCCCTTGACAAGTTTTTCAGGTTTTTCCCTTATCTTAATTGAAGATTGTCCCTCTCTGCAGTCTACCTGGGCACCTCCCTTCTGATCTGGCTGAGCAGTGTTACATCAGTAAAAGGGGCTGGAGGGGGATACTTTGTCATGGAATTACTCTAGAACTACAACTCTGACAGTATTGAAATAACACTCTCCAAAGTCCAAATACGATGATGATTAATTAGAGCTGCTTTTATTATGAAACATTACTATCCCTTTAAACATGGTGCATTTACAAATTCACATGTGACGTGTCGTGAGTCATAAGGAAGCTTCTAAATTTGCAAGTTTTTTGATGTTTTTATATTTGGATGTTCTCCATTGTCTGGTGTATTCATATGAAGCGAGAAAGCCCCTATTCTATATCATATTAGGTGAATGGAGCCGCTGAATTTGTGTCTAAGTATGGAGTTGAAAATCAGTCCTGCCAGCTACGCTAATCTGTTTCTCGCATTGTAATACATTATGGCAGCAAAAGAGTGAATGTAGATCTCAACCAATTAATTTCGTTTCATCCCTGAAACCTTTTCTGTGTAGTCTTTAAACTGTACCAATTTTTTTCAGCCTATGAAACGTTCACTGGTAATTACATATGACTCCAGCTTGGGTCTTGTCCTTCTAATTACAAGAAAATAATGACTTTTCCCTTTCTAATTATGACATTGAATTACATCTCATAAACTTCATTATATGTTTATTGGCTAAATTCAACTTTCTCTTGCATTTGCTTAATGGCTTTTAAGCCCAGTTAGTAGTTGATATTATTTCTGTACCCCATCGGAATATTAATTGTTTCTCTGTCTCAGCAGGTTGTACATTCTGGGGCTTGTGCACTAAAATATAATGGTGTAATTGTGGGATAAATGGTGAATCAGCATGGCTGGGCTTGGGTTTAACCAGCATAAACTCCGCTCATGTGTACTTGCGACTGCACATTTACCTTATAATGTGAAACCTCATTGGTTAACCATTTAAGTACCAGAGGGGTATCCAATGCATTGTTTGAAAGAGGGACACTTGGGAGAGATGGACCCCTAATATCTCCTAAAGATGGACACTTGGGAGGTATGGACCCCTGATATCTCTTAAAGATGGACACTTGGGAGGTATGGACCCCTAATATCTCCTACAGAGGGACATTTGGGAGGTATGGACCCCTAATATCTAATAAAGATGGACACTTGGGAGGTATGGAGCCCTAATATCTCCTAAAGAGGGACACTTGGGAGGTATGGACCCGTAACATTTCCTAAAGAGGGACACTTGGGAGGTACATACCCCTAATATTTCCTAAAGAGAGACACTTGGGAGGTATGTACCCCTAATATCTCCTAAAGAGAGACACTTGGGAGGTATGGACCCCTAATATCTCCTAAAGAGGGACACTTGGGAGGTATGGACCACTAATATCTCCTAAAGAGGGACACTTGGGAGGTATGGACCACTAATATCTCCTAAAGAGGGACACTTGGGAGGTATGGACCACTAATATCTCCTAAAGAGGGACACTTGGGAGGTATGGACCCCTAATATCTCCTAAAGAGAGACACTTGGGAGGTATGGATCCCTAATATCTCCTTAAGAGGGTTACTTGGGAGGTATGTACCCCTAATATCTCCTAAAGAGAGACACTTGGGAGGTATGGACCCCTAATATCTCCTAAAAAGGGACACTTGGGAGGTATGTACCCCTAATATCTCATAAAGAGGGACACTTGGGAGGTATGTACCCCTAATATCTCCTAAAGAGGGACACTTGGGAGTTATGTACCCCTAATATCTCCTAAAGAGGGACACTTGGGAGGTATGGACCCCTAATATCTCCTAAAAAGGGACACTTGGGAGGTATGTACCCCTAATATCTCATAAAGAGGGACACTTGGGAGGTATGTACCCCTAATATCTCCTAAAGAGGGACACTTGGGAGGTATGTACCCCTAATATCTCATAAAGAGGGACACCTGGGAGGTATGTACCCCTAATATCTCGTAAAGAGGGACACTTGGGAGGTATGGACCCCTAATATCTCGTAAAGAGGGACACTTGTGAGGTATGGACCCCTAATATCTCATAAAGAGGTACACTTGGGAGGTATGCAGCTAGAAGCAATATAAGTTATATCACCATAAAATCACCATTATGACTGCTATGGATCCGGTTTCCCCTAATTAAGAGCCACCGCGTCATTGCTCCCACTGACTTCTATTGCTTGATCACGATCAAGCAAAAGCATAATCAGAGATTGGACTAAGATCTGTAGATCTGATTATGTCAGGGTCAGACTGCCCAAATAAATAAGATCATTTAATGTAGATTAGTAGTAGTAAATCGCTCAGATGCTCACAGTCTCACATACTAATTTTTTGCGGCTGGAGCCTGGCGCTGGAGAAGGGAAGCGAGTTCCACATTTTGGCACCTGGCTGGCTTCTTCAAGTGTGCCCTCCGGTGTCATGTGAAGAGAGAGTCAGCACACATCATACATAGTTCTGGTGGGGGTGTGGGAGGCCCCAACTCCTATGAAATGAATGAGCAGAGTCAGTGACAGAGGTCTTATGGACATTCTCAGATACCATGCCCAGTTGCATCTCCACCCCCCAAGGGCTGTGCTGGTAAATATTGTCACCTCTCGCGGCCGCCGTCACTGTGTGCAGGTCCACCGTCGGGCTCCTGCCTCTGTGACTGTCTCCTCCTGCGGCCGCCGCCGCTGTGTACGGATCCACCGCCGGGGTTCTGCTTCTGCGCATGCGCTGGCTCTGTCGGCTGTCCCAGCCGATGCGCATGCGCCACAGGTCATGTCCGGTGCTGCTGACTAGCAGCACCATCTTTCAGTTTGTCCTCCTCTCCTTCACTGGGCATTGTCCTATGCCCAATAGGAGAGGATAGATCTCTGCTCACCCATTGGACATTTCATAAGTCCATTTGGATTTTTGGCAGACCTCTGTTTCCTTTGGGCTGTGTTGCCCAATGGAATTCAGGTCTGCCTCCTTGTTCTCATTGGTCAGTCTAGGTATTTAAACACCCAGTTGCCCTTCAGTCCATGCCCGTTCCACGAGCTTTCTGTGTTTAGCTACCTAGCTAATCTGATCTTTCCTGACTCTCTGGATCCTAACCCGGCTTGTCTGACCATTCCTGGCTCTCTGATATCCTGACCCGGCTTGTCTGACCTTCCTTGGCTCTCTGGTATCCTGATCCGGCTTGTCTGACCATTCCTGGCTCTCTGGTATCCTGACCCGGCTTGTCCGACCATTCCTGGCTCTCTGGTATCCTGACCCGGCTTGTCTGACCGCTCCCGGCCTTCTAGTTCCTCATACCCTTCTGCTCACCCTCAGTTGACTTTTGGTTCTGGCTACACGGATCCCGGGTACTCTCATCCTGGTTGCACCCCGGCTCAACTGGGGTGGAACAATCTGGTTTCGCTACCAGCACCTTTATTTAGCTTCGGCTGCAGCAAGGGAGTACCTGGCACGCCGTCAACGCACCCGAGCACTGCTCCCAAGCGTCGAACTCAAGCAGCTACCAGTTCCAAGGCCACGAGGGTTCCTACCCCCCGCATGGTGACATATATAAACAGGACTTTTCCTGTTAAATAAAATAAGAAAATAAGGATACTCCCAATGTCGAGAGTTGCATATCTCCAAAGTAATTAAAGTTTAAACACCTGTTTTTTCACATTAACAGTGCCCTCTAGTGGTCAAATTCCATTTAGCTATTGTATTCCATTCTATTTGAGTGGAAAGCCAGTGACAAACAGTTCTCCACAGAATTTGATAGGAACTGCTGAGTCACTTCCTGTCTGTTAAATCTCCTAGGAAGTAAAAGCACTGTAATTCACTTCCCGATTATTTGAAACTAGTTTTAAAGCCCGTGTACACGGGCCAACACTGACAGCGCTGCAGTCATATGCAGTACTGACTGTCTGCAATGCGGCTAATACGGAGCGGGGAGTTCCAAATTCAGACCGTAGTCCTCTCTGAACACCTGAAGGTACTCAGAGAGGACTCCGGTCTGAATTCGGAACTCCCCGCTCCATATCAGCTGTGGCACAGGCAGTCTGTACTGCTCATGACTGCAGTGCAACCAGCTCTACTGCGCATGATGGCTTCTGACAAACATCCTTAGTGAATTTTAATATAGGAGGTTATAACATTTCAATAAAACAACTGACAGCGGTGGGAGTGCCTTTGTTTTACTTGGCAGGAAAAGCTCAATAACATATAGGTTTTCATTAAAAAAAAATACATACTGCTCCTTTAAAATGTTAAGATTTCCATGTACAGGGGTTGGATTTTGTGTCCTCCTTTCTTGCCAGCAACTGTCATGACCGCCTCCATTGGAATGACATCCTGGCATGATTGATGATATCTTCTCTTGAATCAAAGAGCAAGAAAGTAATTCAGAGCTGATATTAAGGTTTTATTGCCATGATTAGGTAGGTGGGGATATTATACTGGTTTACTGCCCCTTTAAGTGCAGAGTGAGACCAGCAGCATGTTCAGTTACACCACTTTTTCCTATGTACCTCTCAACAAATCCTATTTACTTCTGAAATCCTGGAAGGGGTAGACTGGTATCTTTAATATAATCCCTCATATCAGCTGGCTGGGTTCAATGGCTAATACTTATTCAGGTTACAACAAGTAAGAACATCTACCCAAATAAATATTTTAGCACGACCTGCTGTAACGGTAGAAGGTACGCAATCCTACAATCCTTCACTTCAATCATAAATAATTCAAGTGGGTTGTTCTAATCAGATTGATGGCATTCTGACACCAGGGAAATTAGCAGATACAAGGAGGATAGCTTGTCAGCATTAACCCCCTAATAAACAGCAGTCCTGGGAGTGGACTCCCGTTAAGGACCACTTTGATCTGAGCCAGCGAGTGGGCATACGTGACTGATCATGTGTGCTAGCTATCACGATGCCCATGATTGCTGCATTGTCTTGTCTATCACCAGTAGGGGGCTTCCATTGGCTGTGTGCCTTCAGCCCGCCTCATATTGCCTATTTAAACCTGGATTGGGCACCCCTTGGTTGCCCTTTCGTGGTGTCTCGGACCACATTTGCTTCCACCATGTCAGTAGTCATTTGGGCCTTTTTTGCTGGGTTCCTGAGTTCCTGATAGCATCTGGTTCCAGTGCCTCTTGTCTGCAGAGTTGTTCCAGTCCTGGTTCCGGCCTAGTTCTCTGGGGTTGCTGTTTCCTGCTGACCGTCTTTGCTGCTGCTTCCTGACCTGGCTGATCGTCCTGCTGGTTCCTGTCATCTCCTGGCCTGTCTCCTGTGTTCCTGGCGACCTTCTGCTCGGTCGTGTCGGCGACATTCCTTGTTAGTCCCAGCGTGCGGACGTTGGGTTACTCCAAAGCCTTGCGGCTATACGATTCACTTGTTGGTCCCAGCGTGCGGACGCTGGTTTGCTTCCAAGCCTTGCGGCTATACGATTCACTTGTTGGTCCCAGTGTGCGGACTCTGGTTTGCTCCCAAGCCTTGCGGCTATACGATTCACTTGTTGATCCCAGTGTGCGGACGCTGGTTTGCTCCCAAGCCTTGCGGCTATACGATTCACTTGTTGGTTCCAGTGTGCGGACGCTGGTTTGCTCCAAAGCCTTGCGGCTACACGATACATATTGTTGGGCCCAGTGTGCTGGCGCTGGCTTGCTCTAAAGCCTTGCGGCTATACGATAATATTGTTAGTCCCAGCGTGCAGACATTGGGTTACTCCAAAGCCTTGCGGCTATATGATTCCCTTGTTGGTCCCAGTGTGCGGACACTGGTTTGCTCCAAAGCCTTATGGCCATACGATTCCCTTGTTGGTCCCAGCTTGCGGACGCTGGCTTGCTCCAAAGTCTTAAGGCTACTCTCAGTTGGCAGATCCTTGAGGTTGCTGACAGTAAGCGCTGTTCAGTCCTAACAGCGGCAGTCTGGCCTTTCCTGTGGAGACAGAGTACCATCTGCCTAGGTCTCTCCCTGATCTGGCTACTCACTGAGTTACTACTGTCATTGTCACCTGCCAGCATTCGGGACCTAGTCAGTCTCCAGGTATCTTTGGGCTGCCTTGCCCGGTATTGGTAAGGCCGGTAGAACCTTACTCCTTAATCCATCTGAGGTTGCCTTACCCGGTATTGGCAAGGCCGGTAGAGCCTACACCTTTGTGCTACTTGGGCTGCCTTGCCCGGTATTGGTAAGGCCGGTAGAACCTGGTACATTATTCCATCTAAGGTTGCCTTACCCGGTATTGGCAAGGCCGGTAGAGCCTATTATCCCTGATTACCCAGGCTGTCTTGCCCGGTATATTGGCAAGACCGGTAGAGTCTGTATTATTCGTAATTGCCATTCTTTCTATGTTTGTATGTATATGTTTACAATCCTAAGGGATTATCTTTATTGTTTCAATAAAGTTGTGTTTTTACCTAAACCTTGTGTCTGAAAGTCGTAACAAACCGTGACACCAGCCCACCAAACGGGGCTCTGATAGTGACTGCTCTGGGCTTGGAGTGATCAACCTCAGACTCAGCTAGTGCTCACAATGCTTCTACGGGAGCCAGGACCATCACCCATCCTTTAACAGAGCTGCCAAGTGTACCACTGTAGGAGATATTAGGGATCCATACCTCCCAAGTGTCCCTCTTTAGGAGATATTAGGGGCACATACCTTCCAAGTGTCCCTCTTTAGGAGATATTAGGGGTCTATAGCTCCCAAGTGTCCCTCTTTAGGAGATATTAGGGTCCATACCTCCCAAGTGTCCGTCTTTAGGAAGGATGGTGTCTCTTTGAGACCCAAGACCCTCTGTCCCTCTTTCTGATCCTGGTGTCCCTGTGTTTAGGAGATCAGACAGTGTGGTGTGTATAGAAGTGTATCACCCTGGTGTCCCTGTGTTTAGGAGATCAGACTGTGTGGTGTGTATATAAGTGTATCACTCTGGTGTCCCTGTGTTTAGGAGATCAGACTGTGTGGTGCATATAGAAGTGTATCACCCTGGTGTTCCTGTGTTTAGGAGATCAGACTGTGTGATGTGTATATAAGTGTATCACCCTGGTGTCCCTGTGTTTAGGAGATCAGACTGTGTGGTGTGTATAGAAGTGTATCACCCTGGTGTCCCTGTGTTTAGGAGATCAGACTGTGTGATGTGTATATAAGTTTATCACCCTGGTGTCCCTGTGTTTAGGAGATCAGACTGTGTGGTGTGTATAGAAGTGTATCACCCTGGTGTACCTGTGTTTAGGAGATCAGACTGTGTGGTGTGTATATAAGTGTATCACCCTGGTGTCCCTGTGTTTAGGAGATCAGGCTGTGTGGTGTGTGTATAGAAGTGTATCACCCTGGTGTCACTGTGTTCAGGAGATCAGACTGTGTGGTGTGTATAGAAGTGTATCACCCTGGTGTACCTGTGTTTAGGAGATCAGACTGTGTGGTGTGTATATAAGTGTATCATCCTGGTGTCCCTGTGTTTAGGAGATCAGGCTGTGTGGTGTGTATAGAAGTGTATCACCCTGGTGTCCCCGTGTTTAGGAGATCAGGCTGTGTGGTGTGTATAGAAGTGTATCATATTGCTTCACAGCATTAAAACTCACATTAATGTTTGTATAAACGTCAGAATATATATGTGTATATGTGTATATACATTAGTCTGTGTAAATAAGACACTTTGGTCTTGCTCTAAATCATTTATTCAGTTGCACAAAGAGGTGTCAATAGGTCATGAAATAACCTAAACATTCTCGGTCATACCCCACCTACAGGCCACGCCCCCAGAAACACCCTCTAAAACTAATGTGTCCCTCTTTGGACATTTGCAATGTTGGGAGTTATGCTTTAGGCAAAGACACCATTGATGGTCCTGACACATCGCCAGTCATTAAGGGGTTAAAGCACATACTGTATTCTTTCTCTCTCTTTCTCTCTCTCTACATATATATACTAATATTGAAGGCCAGTGTGCACATGCCAGAGTGCCACCGAGGGGACGGGTGGTGGGCTGTTCAGGGCGCCCCCCTCCGGATCGTCCATGCCTTGGACTGGAGGCCGGCGCATTCGGGCAGTCTCTGCTGCGCATGTGTGTTTTACGCACACAGGGATCTTCGCATCTTAGCAAATTATATTATAGGATATATCTATATCTATATATATAGATATATTATAAATATCCCCTGCCTCTGGCAAACACATTTAAAGAACCCCTAACACCTTTCAATAGTAATCCCCCACTTACCTTACTATGATGAGAAAATACTCATGTCCCCAATGACTTTTTTCCTTAGTGTGTTTATTCATTTAGAGTTGTTTATAGTACTGGAAAACCCATCTCCAAAAGGATACAGATACTCTAGACAGAATTCAGCTAAGAGCTACTACAATGGTGACTGGTTTACAGGAAAAGAAATATCAGGATAGACTAAAGTATCTGAACATGTATAGCTTGGAGGAGAGGAGCACGGCTGGATTTCCCACTAGGAAGAGTAGGCAACTGCCTCCAAATGCTTAGGGGTGGAGCCTCATATGTGTTGGCCACACCCACATTCTGACATGTGAGTGTGGCCAAAGCTATTTCAATTTCCCTTTCAATATCCTTTTGCAGGCTATTATTTAAGCCCTTGGATCTCTCTAGCAACCAGTGGGTTAAATATTGTTATAGACCAAACCTTTGGTTTACTAGAGAAATCGCCAATGCATTGTGGGACTGGGGGCGGGGTTATGTGAGAAGTGGGGTGTTTGGCCATGAGCAGAGCTAAGGGTTTATAGAGTATCTTTTCTAGAGACCCAGGGATGTAAATCCAATCCTGGGGAGGAGAGAGGGGATATGACAGACACATTCAAATACATGAAGGGAGTCAACAAAGTGCAGGAGGGAAGTACATTCGAAAGGAATAAAAATGTTAGGACAAGAGGTTTAGTCTAACAATAGACGGTCAGAGGCTTAAATATAATGTAAGAAAGTTTTACTGCACTGAGACGGTGATAGATAAGTGGGACGCCTACCAGCAGGAGTGTAACTGGAATAGCCTACCAGCAGAAGTGGTAGATAACTGGAATTGCCTACCAGCAGGAGTGGTAGATAACTGGAATTGCCTACCAGCAGAAGTGTAAGATAACTGGAATAGCCTACCAGCAGAAGTGGTAGATAACTGGAATAGCCTACCAGCAGAAATGGTAGATAACTGGAATAGCCTACCAACAGGAGTGGTAGATAACTGGAATAGCCTACCAGTAGGAGTGGTAGATAACTGGAACAGTGTGCCAGCAGAAGTGGTAGAGGTTAATAAAGTGACGGGATGTAAGCATGCATGTGATAGGCATAAGACTGTCCTAAACATAAGACAAGACCAAGGACCAAATAAGGTTTGAGGTCTTTACAGTAGGAAAATGGGCAGACTAGATGGGCCGAATGCTTCTTATCTGCCATCAAATTCTATGCATCTATGTATCTTCAGTCTATCATGGATGTTGCGGCCATGGAGGTGGACATGACAGTTCATTACAGAACCACAGGACCTCAGACGTTGGTCATTGCACATGGTAATCGCAACCACATTGTTCTACAATGCTGTGCACACGCTAAGGCGTCGGGTTATCCTTAGCCGTCATTCCAGAGTCCTCTCTCCTAGAAGCGGCTGCAGAAGGGTAGCGGCTCCGGTGAGTCAGGACAGATGGCTGGAACACTGGAACAGATGACTCCTGGCTGGTGAATCAGGATAAAAGGCTGGAACCCTTGAAGCGCTGGATACACAAGCTGTGGGAACATTCACTGGAAATCTGCAGCTGAAGAATCCACTGGACTGCTGAAAAGGCTGGAACAGAAGACTATTGAATGGGGGGCAAAGGGGCCCCTTTCTACCATTCAGAAAAAGGACACAGGACTCCTTCTTAGTGCCAAACGACTAACAAGCTTTTTGGTGAACTCAGCTCTTTTATACAGAGTTAATACAATAAACTATGGGCTGGATACAACAGGAACAATGGGAAACAAAGTTGGTGGGGCACAATACACAAGTGAACAATGGATATGTAAACATGGGAACAAAGGGCAAAGGGATGGTACGCAGTCAACAGCATCCTTTACATAATTCAGTTCTGCCTCTCCAATTCCTAGCCAATAGGAATTGGAATGGCAGAGTACATTAACCAATGAGGAAGCTACAATCTTCCCAACCAGTGGCAGCCATAGTTACGTCTGGCAGGGCAGCCAATCCCTGGGCCTCCTGCTTTCCCCATTCAAATTCTTTAAACCTGTTACCTGATGGTAGCAGCCAATCGGCGAGCCACCTACTTTTCCAAGGTCCGTGATTTCCAGTCTCTTTTCACAAGCAGTTCCTTAGGCCTGAAAAGGCCTCCAAGTAACGGCCTACGGTTTGTTAGAACCATATTTAATTAGAAGTACAATTCTAGCAAATCCAGGATACCAAGACATCTGTGCCAATATGTTAGTCTTTAAGGGAATTCACATTCTCTTAAAGTAGTTCTGTTATTGTGATGGGGCATTGAACTGTTAACCTCTTGAGTCCCAGAATGGTATGCAAAATAATGCTCTAATGGTTTGCATAGCCTTCTGGCACTCAGTAATTATGCTGGATAATAGTAGTATTGTTAAGCTTATCACTAGATGGGTAATTGTTGGGGGGGAGACTTTATTTGGGGTGAAAGTTCCCTTTTAAGTATTACTATCACTTTAAATATAACCAAGGGTAACCTTGTTAGTAGTCTCTGTCATGTAGAGGTATGTAAGGGACAGGGGAAGCTGCATGTTAAACCCTTGCTGCTGCGTGTGACTCTTCATCAGGACCCACGCTGTCAGCAATCACCTCCCCAGCATGAATTATGAGCAGTGTCATCTATTGATTTGTTTTAATATGGGCATGCCGCAGGGTGTCTCACGTGAGGGTCTGCTTTACAAAACGTGGCTATTTATCAGGGAGGATTTCATTTAAAGGGAAACAATCACTTCATATTCTTGATGCTGTAAAACAGTAATTCTATCTACGGAAATATAATTTATAATGAAAGAACTTAAAGGGATAGTAATTTTTCATAATAAAAGCAGCTCTAATTAATCATCATAGTATTTGGACTTTGGAGAGTGTTATTTCAATTCTGTCAGAGTTGTAGTTCAAGAGTAATTCAATGACAAAGTATCCCCCTCCCGACCCTTTTACTGATGTAACACTGCTCAGCCAGAGCAGAAGGGAGGTGCCCAGGTAGACTGCAGAGAGGGACAATCTTCAATTAAGATAAGGGAAAAACCTGAAAAGCTTGTCAAGGGGGGCAGGGCTTTCATTGTTTTCATAGGAAGAAGATTGTCCCTTTCTGTTATCTGTCTGGTCTATGGACTAGAGTCCACATCTGAGAAGAGATGGCTTACACTAGGTAAAAGGGGTTGGAGGTAGGGTTTCCACCTTTTCTTGAAAAAAATACCGGCCAAGGCATTCTCTCCATAGACTTAACATTGGAAAGAAGCCAATTTTTTACCGGCCTGCCGGTAAAATACTGGCTGGGTGGCAATCCTAGTTGGAAGGGAAACTTTTCTTGTAAATATCTCTCAAACCATAAAGGTGTGAGAGATAAGACTTATATCATTCTTCATGTTTTTTAATGCCTACAAAATAAAGATAAAACTAAGTATTACTATCCCTTTAAAGGGATAGTAATACTTAAGATGTAAAAATATAGATGTTATAGGGTTTATGTCCCCGAATAAAACAAGGGTAGTCTCACTGCTCAAACTTGAATTTACAGTGGCCTAAAAATTTACAGTGGCGCTGTTGCTACACCGTCCTATGGAGATTTATGGTCTACGGACCAGAGCCATCCATAGGATGGTGTAGCAACAGCGCCACTGTAAATTTTCAGGCCACTGTGATATTGCACCTAAAAAAAATTCAAGTTTGAGCTGTTATAATTTTTTAAATAAAATGTCTCACAGTAGTGAGAGTACCCTTGTTTTACTCAGGGGGATAAAACCTACAAAATATATTTTTTTACATTTTAAGTCTTTCTATCCCTTTAAAGTAACTGTAATATCTAAACACAAGTATATCTCTGAGTCTTCTTTAGATTATATGAAACACTTTGCGCTGTTTAAAAATTCTTATTTTTGTGTCGTTCTAAAGTCATGAAGTGGAGAAGGATCCCCCGCCCACCCCTTCTGGCTGCCTCCCACTGAATGGCTAGTGGTGTCTTGCCACTCGATGGCTGCAGCGAGGGAAAAACTTCAGTACATATAAGGAAAACCCTGCCCTCCCTTAACGATTTCCCTTTGCTTACTGAAGATTGTCCCTCGCCGCATCCATCCGGACCTCAGAGAGCTGCAGCAGTGACATAGGCAGAAGGGGTGGGCGAGGGGATCCTTCTCCACTTCACAACTATAGAACGACGCAAAAGTACAAGTTTTTAAGCAGCGTATAGTGTTTCTTATAATCTAAAGAAGACTTGGCGATATACTTCTATTTAAACATTACAATCATTTTAAACGTAATATCTTAATGAACTAGTAAATGTTTTTTTGTGTGTGTGTGTTTAACCCTTTGAGTGCCATAGGGGTACTCAACGCATTGCTGGAGGTGGGTCTAACAGCTCACTGAGTGGTAAATTTGGTCTAGAACTAATTAGCATATTGAATAGTGCATTAGCATAAAGTGCCGGATTGTGTCACCAAAACATAAACGTTAATGTCTCTAAAACCATTTATTTTGCATACAAAATGGTTATTACAACTTACAGCCAGATTTAAATTGTTTGTATAACAAACTAAACGTTAACATGCTGTTATCGCAGGTTTTTTTTAAACAAAATGTTAACCCTTTGAATGCCAGAGAAGTATCCAACCCATTGCAATGCAATGTGCTGGGTCCTTCTCTGGTACTCCAAATTTTAATTCTTAAAGCTAGACCAGTCAGATGAAAACTCACATCATCCCCTCTTGGCTGGTTAGGGACGAAGGGAGTTTTAGCATACCTCCCAAGCGTCCTTCTTTAGAAGGGACAGTCCCTTTTTGAGATCCAAATCCCTCTGTCCCTCTTTTCTGGAGATCAGAATGAGTAGTGTGTATCACATTGCTCCACAACAATAAAACTCACATAAATGTATAGTTAACCCTTTGAGTGCAAGATGGGTCGGCAACGCATTGCAAAGCAATGCGTTGCGTACCCCGCTGGCACTCAAAGGGTTAATCTTCACTATATGTGTTCCTAAATTAGTGTGTGTAAATGAACTACTTTAGTCTTGCTGTAAATAATTTATTCGGTTACTCAAAGAGGTGTCTTGAAATAACCTAAAAATTCTTGTAAATGCCCCGCTCACCAGCCACACACCCCATAAACATCACCTAAAACAAAAGTGTCCCTCTTTGGCCATTTGAAATGTTGGGCGGTATGGTTTTAGTCCCTTAAAACTGCCTAAAAAAATGCCTAAAGCATTTTATTCCTATTATCTATTAAGAAAAGGATAAATCACATATAAAATGGCATTAGTCTTCATAACAAACTTTTAATATGTAATTAATAGTCTGGGATTAATTGGGGGACATATCTGGAAAGGTTAGCTAATTATGCGTTTCAAATGAAAAGAAACAAAATGATGTATAAATCAAAATGGATTTGAAAACTTCGAGAATTTAAAATGAATTTGCTGATTGGGGTGAGAAGATCACAGGTAATTCATATTGGGTGATAATCACTTTTGAAGATTTTTAAGTTCACCCAAGGTCGTTGTGAGGCCCAGGGGAAAAGTATGTTGCATCCCTGTTTAAAGGGATAGTAATACCTCATTTATTTAGGCTGTAATATTGAAAGTATTAAATAAATAAACCAAAGCATCCATGTCTCTTTTTGCAATCATTTTTATAGTTTAACCCCTTAAGGACCAGGAAAATCTGAGGTAGATTTCACTTAAGGACCGGAGCAATTCTGACCTTTTTGACTATGTCTTTGTTCAACGCTGTTTTCCAGCCACATAAATTATATACCATTTTTCAGTTTTATTCCAGCCACATAAATTATATACCATTTTTTTTACACACAAACAGGGCTGTCTTTTGATACCATACTTATATGGATAACCCACCATTTATTTTTATAAAATTAGAGAAAATGGTAAAAAAAAATGTAAAAGAAAAACACCATTTTGTTTTCTCTTGGGATCATTTGGTCACAATGGGTTAAATTTTTATGGAGACTGCATGAAAGGTATGAACGGTCAGTCATACCTACAAAATGGTCAGTTTTAATTGGGCACTGTCCCCCCTGGGTGAAAATCCTCATGTTCCTTTTTCCCACCCTATTTTCCCACTTTTTTATCTCTTACATTTGGCGGTGTGTATAAGTGTATTACATGGCTCCACAACAATCACACTCCAGTTTTGTTCATTGACATATTCTGTTTTTTTTAATAAATTTAAAAAAAAATTGTGTTGTGTTTAATTTAAAAAAAAAAAAAAAAAAAGTGTATCTTTGCAGGTCAGACATGGACCTGCATCTAGCAAGCCTCCAGCACCAACAGTGAAGGGGTTAATACCCCCAGCTGCTGCATTTTTTTCCACTAGGTGTCTCCTATCTGCTTCTCTCTCCCTTACTTTAAGGTAGAGACAGGCAAAGGGTAGACACAGAGGCAGTATGCTTTGCATACTGCCTCAATCATTTCAAATGCCGGTATGTGGGATCTCTCCTGCAGCAACCACATGACCCGGCACAAGTGACAAGGGCTGAGACTGAACACTCCGGTACCGGAGCTCTCAGTCTCAGCCTGCAATGAATGATAGCAGCGTGCATGGAGGCGCATTGCTATTATTTAACCCATGACATACCAGGACCGTCATGGGTTCTTAAGGGAAATGTACCCATGACGGTCCTGGCACGTTATTAACGGGTTAAGAGTATTCTCGATATAAGGTTTACCCCTCCCGTCCCTTTTAGCTACGCTTCTGCTCTATCTGTCAGACTTGGATTCTGGTCTGCGGAATGGACGGCTTGTCTGGAGAGATGAAATAGGAGTAGATACAAAGGAAATCTTCATGACAACGGTCTACTGCCTCAAACCGTGTCCACTTTGTAGACCGTTGTCATGATGATTTCCTTTGTATCCACTGCTATTTCGGCTCTCCAGGTGAGCCATCTGGTCTGCAGACCAGAATCCAAGTCTGACAGATAGAGCAGTGACGTACCTAAAAGGGGCGGGAGGGGTAAACATTACATCAAGGTTACTTTTAAAGTATAGAAGTTATCACAAAAACACATGGATGCTTTGGTTATTTATTTAAAGGAGCAGAACATTTTTTTATGAAAACATATATGTTATAGAGCTTTTCCCGCAGAGTAAAACAAGGACCATCCCACCACTGTCAGTTGTTTTATTCAAAACTTATAACAGTTCATATAATCAGGAAGTGAATTTACTGTGTTTACTTCCTGATAATTCTAACTGACAGGAAGTGAATTTACTGTGTTTACTTCCTGGTAGTTCTAACTGACAGGAAGTGAATTTACTGTGTGATTACTTCCTGATAGGTCTAACTGACAAGAAGTGACTCAGCAGTATCTATCACATTCTGTGGAGAACTGTAAATCACTGACTTTATTCTCCATTATAATGTACCAGAATAACTATTTGGAATTTGACCACCAGAGGGCACTGCTAATGTAAAAAAGATGGGTTTAAACTTTAATAACTGGAAATATGGACCTCTCATCAATGGGAGTGCCCTCAACAGGCAACACCCTACAATATATATTTTTTTTCATAAAAAAGTTTTTCCTTTAATACTTTAAATATTAAAGCCTAAATAAATGAAGTATTACTATCCCTTTGACTTCTTCGATGCTAGGTTTCCAGGGCACTGAAAAATGTGTTTCACCCTGAGTAAAACAAAGATATACTTAAAGGTGGTTGATGCTTTATTCAAGAGTTATTATATCTCGATTTTTTTCATTTTTAATCAAATGTCAATGTATGAAAAGTCACAGTTGCCACTGTTGCTATTGTTTTCTCTTAAGACTGCAATAGAGAAATACATTTTGTAGGCTTGTTTGAGCTGTGATAACTTCTGCTACTCCATCTCCCTGCAGTTTTTTTTATGTAAACAACATTACTACTCCCTTCACATGTGGCATTATGTAATGTGCTATTTGAATTGGGCAGGGGTGTAGTGGAGCACTCTGCAGCTACAGCAGTATAGACTGTCCCAGTGCGATATTATGGACCTCCCAGTGGGCAATATCCCTTCAAGATGGGGGCCGTTGCGCAGCACTTTCGATCCTTCAGCACAAGGATTTTATTATTTGCCACAAAGAGCAGAAAGTCTGGGCCGGCCCCTCTTTAATTTATTCAGTGTGTAGGAGGAGACTCAGGAGAGGCATTATTTGTCACTGATCTGTGTTGGGCCAGTGGCACTTAACCCTTTGAGTGCCAGAGGGGAGTGCAACGCATTGCTTAACAATGCCTTGTTTTCCCCTTTGGCGCTCAAAGGGTTAACCCTTCAAGTGCCAGACAGGCATCCAGTACTTCTCTGGCACTAAAAGGGTTTACATTTTGTAATCAATCAAAGAGGGCGGCCTGCATGAACTCTTACTGACCCGGTTCCTTCTGATCTTTTGCCTCTCTCACTCACATACCTCCCAAGTGTTCCTCTTTAGGAGGGACAGTCCCTCTTTGAGACCCAAATCCCCCTGTCTCTCTTTTCTACCCTGTTGTCCCTCTTTTCAGGACATCAGAGTGAGTGGTGTGTATATTAGTCTATCACATTGCTCCACAGCAATTAAATTCACATAAATGGTTACATAATCTTCAGTATATGTATTTGTAAATGAATCTGTGTAAATAAAATACTTTGGTCTTGTTCTAAATCCTTTATTCAGTTGCACAAAGAGGAGTCAATAGGTCACAAGGTAACCTAAAAATTCCCAGCCCACCAGCCACGCCCCCAGAAACACCACCTAAAACACAGGTGTCCCCCTTTGGCCATTTGAAATGTTGGAAGGTATGCACTCAGACACATGACTGTGACGCTGAGTGAGAGAGCAGCAAGGAACCAGGGAGTGATTGGAGTGGGAAGTAGAGACATAGAGTACTTTTGTCTGGGTCTGGGACCATCAGTCAGGTCTGTCTGTGATACAGGTTTATGTCATGTGCTGTGCTGGAGTGGGTATTATTTCAGCTGTGCTAGAAAATAATATGATTGGGGGATAAGATTCTCTCACCTCATGGAGGATTCAGCTTGAAGAGCCCAGTCATCATCTCCGACAATGATAGTGCACACTTGCAGGAGGATATTGGGACAGGTCACATGACCGTTATGAAGTAGGGTGACCACATTTGCATTCTGCCATTCCGGGACATGTGGTCACCCTAGTTCCGTGGCTAAGGCTCAGCCACGGGTCTCACTTGTAGCACCAGCTTACCTGCTCCACCCCAGCTGCCTCACACGTACCAGTCCAGCCAATGAAGACCATATAGCAAATACATTTAATCATACCTCCCAAGTGTCCCTCTTTAGGAGGGACAGTCCCTCTTTGAGACCCAAATCCCACTGTCCCTCTTTTCTACCCTGTTGTCCCTCTTTTTAGGACAACAGAGTGAGTGGTGTATATATTAGTCTATCACATTGCTCCACAGCAATGACATTCGCAAAAATGTTTAGTTAATCTTCAGTATATGTGTTTGTAATTGAATCTGTGTAAATAAAATACTTTGGTCTTGTTCTAAATCCTTTATTCAGTTGCACAAAGAGGAGTCAATAGGTCACAAGGTAACCTAAAAATTCCCAGCCCACCAGCCACGCCCCCAGAAACACCACCTAAAACACAGGTGTCCCCCTTTGGCCATTTGAAATGTTGGAAGGTATGCACTCAGACACATGACTGTGACGCTGAGTGAGAGAGCAGCAAGGAACCAGGGAGTGATTGGAGTGGGAAGTAGAGACATAGAGTACTTTTGTCTGGGTCTGGGACCATCAGTCAGGTCTGTCTGTGATACAGGTTTATGTCATGTGCTGTGCTGGAGTGGGTATTATTTCAGCTGTGCTAGAAAATAATATGATTGGGGGATAAGATTCTCTCACCTCATGGAGGATTCAGCTTGAAGAGCCCAGTCATCATCTCCGACAATGATAGTGCACACTTGCAGGAGGATATTGGGACAGGTCACATGACCGTTATGAAGTAGGGTGACCACATTTGCATTCTGCCATTCCGGGACATGTGGTCACCCTAGTTCCGTGGCTAAGGCTCAGCCACGGGTCTCACTTGTAGCACCAGCTTACCTGCTCCACCCCAGCTGCCTCACACGTACCAGTCCAGCCAATGAAGACCATATAGCAAATACATTTAATCATACCTCCCAAGTGTCCCTCTTTAGGAGGGACAGTCCCTCTTTGAGACCCAAATCCCACTGTCCCTCTTTTCTACCCTGTTGTCCCTCTTTTTAGGACAACAGAGTGAGTGGTGTATATATTAGTCTATCACATTGCTCCACAGCAATGACATTCGCAAAAATGTTTAGTTAATCTTCAGTATATGTGTTTGTAATTGAATCTGTGTAAATAAAATACTTTGGTCTTGCTCTAAATCATTTATTCAGTTAAACAAAGAGGTGTCAATAGGTGACAAAGTAACCTAAAGATTCCCCTCCCACCAGCCACGTCCCTAAAAACACCACTTAAAACACAAGTGTCCCTCTTTGGCCATTTGAAATGTTGGGAGGTATGCATTTCATTGGCTGGCTGGACTGGCGCATGTTGCTCAGTTGCGGGACTCTTTGTTGTCCCGGTGGGGGGTGACCGCGTCCCCTAATAAGGTATAGTCCTGGTCATTCCGTGACGTGTGGTCACCCTATTATGAAGGCAACACAGTGTTTGTATCTAGCAGCATGGAAGAGCTCAGCAAGGACTGCTAGCTGTGTGCACTGCTGCATATTGTTCATCTGAAGCACACTAAGCTTTAACCCTTTGGGTGCCAGAGTGGTATGGAATGCATTGCAAAGCAATGCATTCCGTACCCCTCTGGCACTCAAAGGGTTATATCCCTAGAGAGAGGAGGAAAGGGGCAAAGGAGGGACTTGTATCTGACTGAAACTGGGCTACTCTTAGCATTGCATCAGAGTGTCAGACAGCAGTTAATACAAGAGCTGAATTGTGCCTAGCCCAACCTATGTGGGGGACAGAGACTTTATATTACTGATAGAGTCAGGCTGAATCTGTTGTAAGTTGTGTTCAGTTTAGTGCTCTGAAATGGATAAAGTCTGTAGGGATACAGACAGTGCAGGGTGTTAACCCTCCAAGTGCAAGAGATGAGTGCCAAGCATTTCAGAGCAATTCTATAAGCATCATGGCACTCAGAGGGTTAAGCTTGACTTGTAGTGATACAGTGGCAGAGTGTGTAAGATTGTCAGATGGTATGGATGTGTGTGTAAGGGCCATATGTTCAAAGAGGTAGCGAAATAGGTTTTGTCATTTGTAACAACTTTTCAAAGTACAGTGTCGTTGGGATCATTAATATTTTCAGAGAGTGTCGGTTGTGATTGGAAATATATCATTTGTCCTGACTGAAACAGTCGTATATATCGACAAAAAAAAAGTGTCTTAACTAACGACAAAAATGTCTTAACTAAAGACAAAAATTCTTACATTCAGAACACATTCCCTCCACTTTTTGCTTAACGCATACCTCCCAAGTGTCCCTCTTTAGGAGGGACAGTCCCTCTTTTAGACCCAAATCCCTCTGTCCCTCTTTCCCACCCTGATGTCCCTCTTTTTAGGAGATCAGATTGTGTGGTGTGTGTATAAGTGTATCACATTGCTCTACAGCAATAAAACTCACATTATTGTTTGTTTAAACTTCAGTATATATGTGTTTAGAATTTAAGTCTGAATAAATAAAATACTATGGTCTTGTTATAAGTCATTTATTAAGTTACACAAGGAGGTGTCAATAGGTCATGAAATAGCCTAAAAATTCTTGGTAATCTCCTGCCCACCAGCCACGCCCCCAACAACACCCCCTAAAACACAAGTGTCCCTCTTTGGCAATTTGAAATGTTGGGAGGTATGTTAACGTACGAATTTTGTCATTTGAAAGACATTTTTTTGTCGTTAGTTACGACAAATTTTCTTTTCCACTATACGACACTGGAGAATAGTTTAGCCACGCCCTTGCCCCGCCCCTTTGCCTGTCCATTCTGGTGTTGTGACGTACACAACGGACATTTTTTTGTCGTATACTCTATAGAAAATATGTCGTTCATGCATTCAAGGACTTATTTTTGTCTTTCATACGACAATTTTTTGTCGTTATCCCTTTGAACATATGGCCCTAAGAGTAGGAGTGTGGATATGGGAGTACTTCAATAATCTCTTCCAACAATAAAAGTGTATACGGTGCATTTTAATAAATTACCTCACACAAACCTCTGGTACACAAAGGGTTAAATGTAGCTTGTATTTCTTGTTTAGCTTTAATTTTAATTGTCTGTTGTGGTGGTTGTTTAAAGGTGCAGTAAACATTTTTTTATGAAAACACCTATTTTACAGATCATTTCCTGCTGAATAAAACAAGATCACTCCCGTCGCTGTCAGATGTTTTATTCAAAATTTATAGCAGTTTAAATAATCAGGAAGTGAATTTACTGTGTTTACTTCCTGATAGTTCTAACTGACAGGAAGTGAATCAGCAGTTTCTACCACATTCTATGGAGAACTGTATACCACAGACTTTTCTGACTTTCCTCTCCATTAGATTCTAACAGGAAATCTAATTAGAATTTGACCACTAGAGGGCACTGCTAATGTAAAAAAACATGGGTTTAAACTGTAATAACTAACTCTTGGCAGTGGGAGTACCCTTATTTTACGCAATAGGAAAATCCCTACAATATATTTTTTCTTAAAAAAGTTTACTGCTCCTTTAACCCATTGTATACTAGCTTCATCCACACCTTTGTCTTTAACATCCAAGGGGTAAACATTTTGTGTACAAGCACATTTGTGTTGCATGGGCAACGGTATATGTATGTAAGGAGAAAGCACAAATCCAGTCTTGCTCTAAAAAGTGTGAAGAACTGTTCTTGTGTACTGCACCTGATCATTACCTTGTTGTACACATTTGTCTGCTTTGCACCATGTGTGACAAGAAGTGGGCAATTTGGGAGTGTACTGGCAATTCATACCATTCCTTTGCGTTTGTATGCAAGATCTGTGCAAACTATTCTTGTCTTGCTGATGAATTTTGTTATTGTAATGTAGTCATATGTTGGAAGTCTCAGGGTTTGACCTAAATCTCAGGATCTCACCCTGAATTGCCTCGGTGCCCTAGGTTAGTGTTTTAAAACCGCAGGGACAGTGCAGCAGTTAGTAGGGCATTTTTTTTCGGACAGGTAACCTCACATTGTTGTGCTAAGTTCAGGCCTGCTGTCAGTCACTGAGCATGTTTTGAAATTGGTGCTGTAACTGAGGTTAAATAGAGGTACCCAGCACACATTGCAGTTTGAAAGTTCTCATGGTGTTTTCATTGAAGTATCAACATCTGCAGAATGGGAGTGGAGGGGGTAAAGTAAAAATATACGAGACTGCACTTCCCTTTTCTAACCTTCCCTTTAACCATTTGATCGCCAGTGGGTTGTGCAATGGAATGCAGATCCATGTTTTGAACAACCCATTGGCAATGAGCTGAGGCTCATTGAACGTGTTCCTTAATCCTTTCAGTGCCATCAAGGTGTCAGCCATTGGACCTCTCTCTAGCACTCAAAGGGTTCATATGTGTGATGTGTCCCCGTCTCAGTTATCCTACCCTCCTATATCTCCCCACCCCATTGCCCATATTAATCCCATCCCCCCTCTCTTCACCTTATCTGTCCTTTGCCTTTATTCCTCACCTCTCTTTTCTCCATCTTGCCCTCCCCCTTTTATTTCTTCTCTCCCTTTCTCTCCTCTTTTGTCCTCCTTTCTTTCTCCCCTCATTGACACTCATAGAATTGTAAGCTCTGTGGAACACTAGCGTAGTTCTGTTTCAGTTGTTAACCCTGCGGTATCATTAATGTAGATTAATTTCACTTGTAAGCTCTGTAGCATCAATAATATAGCAAAAAATATTTGTAAGCTCTGGTGTTGTGCAGCACCATTTCAATTGTAAGCTCTGTGATATCACTATTGGTGCCCCATTTCAAATGTAAGCTCTGTGGTAGCAATAGTGTAGCTTCATTTCTGTTGTAAGCTCTGTGATATCACTAGTGAAGCCATATTTCAGTTGTAAGATCTGTTGTATCTCAAAAAATAACTGGGTTAAATTGAAATAATTTAAAAGTTAATAATCAGATCTGTGCACATGTGTGCGTGTTTGTGTGAAGTGCCCTGAGGTGTGAATGTGTGTCAGTATAAGGTGCCCTGTGGTGTATATTTTATACACACACATTACTTTAGGCCAGAAGTAGTCACCCTGGACTTTAAAGGGATAGTAATGTTTCATAATAAAAGCAGCTCTAATTAATCATCATAGTATTTGGACTTTGGAGAGTGTTATTTCAATTCTGTCAGAGTTGTAATTCTAGAGTAATTCAATGACAAAGTATCCCCCTCCCACCCCTTTTACTGATATCACACTGCTCAGCCAGATCAGAAGGGAGGTGCCCAGGTAGACTGCAGAGAGGGACAATCTTCAGTTAAGATAAGGGAAAAACCTGAAAAACTTGTCAATGGGGGTAGGGCTTTCATTGTTCTCATAGGAAGAAGACTGTCCCCTTCTGTTATGTGTCTGGTCTATGGACTGGATTCCACATCTGAGAAGAGATGGCTTACACTAGGTAAAAGGGGCGGGAGGGGAAACTTTCCTTGTGAATATCTCTCAAATCATAAAGGTTTGAGAGATAAGACTTATATCGTTCTTCATGTTTTTTTTAATGCCTACAAAATAAAACAAAAACAAAATGAACATTACTATCCCTTTAAGAGCTACCAGCAGTGCACATTTTCAGGATATCCCTGAATGAGCAGAGGTGGACTAATTAAAGTGGCTGAGCCACGAATTAGTCCAGATTTGATTTATCTGGGATATCTTGAAAACATGCATTATTGGTAGCTCCTGAGGACCAGGGTTATATATCATTTCTCTAGACAGAGCAGGTATGAGCAAATTGTGGCCCTCCCACTGGTAGTAAACTACATCGCTAATTATCTAGAGCCAGCTATTTGTTGATTGAGAACGATGAGAGTTGTAGATTGACAACATAGTACTACTAGCCACAACAGCAGCAACCACATGCTTCGTGGTTTATCCTTTACCTGCCATGTTGTGTCCCCTTTATCCCCACAGCCCATGTCTGTAATTCCTACTCCTACCTACTTAACCTTCCCTGTTTCACTGCCTATTTTCCTCCCATTTCACACTGTCTCTCTAATGTTAATCTATAAACCAGCATAGGATATGTAGACATACTGAGTTGTATTATGGCTGGTTTGTAGAATAACAGCAGGGAGACAATGGGAATGAAAGAGGCAGTGAAAGAGTGTGGCAGGAAAGATGGGGAAGAATATTGGTATAGAGATGTCAAAAAGGGATGACGGAAGTCATCTAAAATGGATATACAAGAGTGGAGTGGTGGTGATGGTAAAGGCTAAGCTGCACTCACCAAAATGTTGGTGAGGAGCCAATGACTCCTTGCTGGTAAGGTCATAGATCCCATGTTACTAAAGTAGGTGCAGCCCTGTTCTATAGAATGCAAACTGTCTGCTGAAGTTCCCTTTTAGATTGTAATCTCTGTGGGGCAATTGGTAAGTAGATTGTAAAATCTAGGAATAATGAATGAGTACCAAATAAAATTCTCACCAACAACAAAAAGTAGCCTGAGGGATAACTAGTGCAACACCATTTCAATTATAAGGTCTGTGGTATCACTAGAATAGCTTCATTTCAATCATAAGCTCCATGGTATCACCAGTGCAGCACCATTTCAATTGTAAGCTCTGTGGTATCACTTTGTAGCTCCATTTCAATTGTAAGGTCAGTGATTTGTAATACAAGTATAGCTCAGTTTCAATTGTAAGCTCTGGGGAATCACCTACCTTGCTTCACATCATTAATGCCAATTAAAAACTTAACAAAAAGGGGGTTGGCTGGGACGATGGGCTGGAGTGATAGTAGAAATGGACCACTTGATTATACTTTGCCCCCCAGGCCAAACGTTGCCAGCCCTCCCCTGTTTGAAGATTCTCTTCAAAGCAATTATTATGCAGTAATGTATGTTAGCCTTTCGTGTCTTTTGTTATTAGATGCCTCTAGAGTGTGGCTTCAAGAAGCAGGAATATTTCGGCCAGCATTGTGACCCTTGCCCTCTTCATATCAGCATTCAGAAGCGGGACAGAATATAGGTGACGAGGAGATAGTAATGACATTCAATCAAGGGGAGTTGCTTTCAGGAGGGATAAAGATGTGATAAAGTGGAGATGACCTCTCCGATTATATCACTTCTCCAGTTCCTATGTTATACTATGGAGCCTATGCACTAAGATCTCTCCCACTTGAGGAATCTTAGGAACTGGAGAAGTGATATCACCAGAGAAGTCCTCTCCACTTTATCACCGCTTAGTGCATCTCCCCCCAAAGTCATCTTGGGAACCACTGGACCCAGTTAATAACAAGCAAAGCTGTGTACATGGTTAAAGTTTTTATTAGCATATATCAACAATTAATATTAAGTTATGGCACTTCTTGATAGAGGTGGAAGAACCCCTAATGTTCAGTGGTTTCCTTATGTTCATAAATCTGATCTTACTTTATTCATTCCATCTCATTGCAGAGCAGTACGGTCATTCCATCTGATTGCAGAGCAGTAGGGTCATTCCATCTGATTGCAGAGCAATAGGGTCATTCCATCTGATTGCAGAGCAGTAGGGTCATTCCATCTGATTGCAGAGCAGTAGGGTCATTCCAGCTCATTGAATAGCAGCAGAGACAAAAGAAATAAAGCAGCGCTCTCCGGAAAAAGTCTTGAGTATCTGTTAAAATGAGTGAACTATTTAACTAAAAAGATAATTGGAGATGTATAACAGATAATACATGGGGTTGAATATCTCGACTGTTAGATCACATAAGACAAAAAAGCCACAAGTGACTGGACAAAATAATACAGATAATTGGTAACTAGTTTAGATACAGCTCGCTCATACGCATGTAGATATATATTAAAGACAATGACAGTACATTCCTAGCACCCAACTACAATGTAATAGTTGACACTGTACGGCAAAACGAAACATGCACATTAAACAGATAACTAGATAAAGTCCATTGGTCAATGTCTATATTGATGATATGAAAAACAGGTCAGTATATACCGTTCTCTGTCGATGCCATAGTGGAAATAGATGGTAAGATGCCAGTCAATAGTATGATGATCAATGTTCTGTTCTTAGTGATGACATGAACAGTAAATGATTTGATGGATAGATGAAAATGAATGGAGATGAATGTAAAAGAAAAGAAACCCCCTGAAGTGTAACTAAAGGAGGGGGGGGGCATGCAAAATGGGAGGGTTGAGAATAGGTAAGGGTAGAAGCGGAAATAGGCATAGGGGCAGGAAGGGGAGGTAGTTGTGGCTGGGCAGAGGATGGAGCAGGCCCGCCCGCCCATTCTGATTTTTGGTGGTTGAGGAATTGGCTTTGGTGTCCTTGGCTCAGATGGGGTATGGTGAGTGTTGACAAAATAATTCAGGATGGATCCTTAGGGAGGTAACCTAGGGAGTTTGGCATCGGGCTAATGCCACGGGTGGTTACGTTGCCCATTGTAGCTGGCTGGGTCTGGCACAATGGGGCAACTGGTGAACTGCACTTTAAAAAGGATGGATAATGGTTCTGGTTTAAGCATGAGCCCGTTTTTTGTATTTGGTCATGCTGGGAAGAGGTACTTCAAGCTAGTAAGTGGCTTAAAGGGATAGTAATACTTTGTTTTATCTTTATTTTATTTTGTAGGCATTAAAAAAACATGAAGAATGATATAAGTCTTATCTTCCAAACCTTTATGGTTTGAGAGATATTCACAAGGAAAGTTTCCCCTCCTGCCCCTTTTACCTAGTGTAAGCCATATCTTCACAGATGTGGAATCCAGTCCATAGACCAGACAGATAACAACAGGGGACAATCTTCTTCCTATGAGAAAAATTGACAAGTTTTTCAGGTTTTTTCCTTATCTTAATTGAAGATTGTCCCTCTCTGCAGTCTACCTGGACACCTCCCTTCTGATCTGGCTGAGCAGTGTTACACTAGGTAAAAGGGGAGGGAGGGGGATACTTTGTCATTGAATTACTCTTGAACTACAACTCTGACAGAATTGAAATAACACTCTCCAAAGTCCAAATACTATGATGATTAATTAGAGCTGCTTTTATTATGAAACATTACTATCCCTTTAAAAGGGGGCAAGGACTATGTTAATGTTTAACAATAGGGAGTAAGAGTTGATTGGTATGTGTTACTTATGTTAAGTATTTAAAATTGGCTAATAAAATTGACCTGTTGTTACCCAATATAAGTGTGTGTTTTATTCCCGATACCCTTGTACTTTTGCATGACAGATGAAACAGATGAAGGTAAATTAAGGAGGAGATTCTTCTTATTGATGTTCTCAGTTGAACTAGTATTCATCTGTCGTGTCTCTGCAGCTGCATCTGTCCCGGAGTCCCCTCGGGTATATGAATATAGAAAAGTGTAATAAAGCAGGGCAAAGGAGTGTACTAAATTAATAAAAACAATGCACAGCTAAAACTATTGTTCATTTATTTATTTTAGTCTCATGTTTGTGTTTTTATTATGTTCTATAGGCCTGCTTTCCAAAATGCTTGATCCTAAATGCTTTTTATCCATATTAATAAAAAATAGTGAATGTTTTATAGATCCGTTGTTTTTATTCATTTACTACACTTAGACCACTCTTTTGCACTAAATGAAATTGATGTATAGCGTAGTATGGAAAACAAATATATTTATGTATATTGTATGGTTTTTCCTTCTGAGTAAAACAAGGGCACTCCAGCTGCTGAAAGAAGTTTTATTCAAGAGTTATTGCAGCTCAAACTTGCATTTTTTGGGGTGTGTGCAGTACCTCCATATGGCCTGAAATTTTATGGTGACACTGTTGCTGCTGCTGCTGCAGCTTGTGGAGGGTTATTGTCATTGACAATAGCTGCATTAGCAAGTACCCTTGTTTTACTATGCCAGATAATCAATTCAATATATATATATATATATATATATATATATTATATTATATTAAGCAATACTATCCTTTTCAAGTTCTTCCTAATATTTCTTGGACAGTGATTTGATGTAATCTCCCAGCACTCTGCATTACTAAAGAGCTCACGAGGGAGCTCTGCAGCTAAAGGTCTGTGCCGAAAGAGGCACAGACATGAGGGCTAGAATAATTAAAAATATATATATAAAAATAAATAAATAAACGGGTCCCAATGACAGGCGCCCCTCTGTGGGGTGCGCCTGTATGCAGATGCCTACTCTGCCTTACGAGAAATCCGGCCCTGATTATAATACGAATGTATAAGGTTCAACTTTCTTTGATTTCCTGCCAATGGAAAGAAAGTGATGTCATAGGTTATAAAAAGTATCAATCTGTTTCAGGGGTCTCCAACCTTTTCTTTAAATTGAGCTACTTGTAATCGATGAAACATATACTGAGCTACTATAAAACACACACACATAAATATATAATGAATTTATAACTGTACATATTGAGCCATCTCCAAAGGTATTCTTACCAATTCTTAGTGCATTCCCACACCTTCCAATAGCAATTTGCCGCACAGAAAATAAGTGACCTTAACACCATTATAAAATTCTGTTACAAAATGTCTAATCTTTAGCAGATGGAATCCATATTCACTATAGAAGACAAAAGCCATGGCTCTCCAGTGAGACACAGATTTTATGATTGACAAGGGATAGTAATACTTGAAAATAAGTCTATTTTATATTGTGGCCCTTAAAAAAGCACGGAAAATGATATAAGTCTTATCTCCCAAACCTTTATGGTTTGGGAGATATTCAGAAGTAAAGTTTCCCCTGGAGTGACGTCATTGCTCCACCCTTCAGATTTGGAATACGGTCCCGGGACCGCTGCGGCTCTCCAGAAGTGCTGAGATCACCATCTTTAAAAATAATTTCTTAATTGGAATGGTCTACAAAGTGTGCTTTCAAGCCAGGCACACTTTGTAGATAGTTCCAGTTAAGTAGTTCTTTTCAAAGATCGTGATCTCGGCACTGCTAAGGAGCCGCAGGTTGCTCTGTGGACCGAATTCCAAATCTGTCCACTAGATGGCAGACTTGGCTGAAACAGCCAGGAAAAGAGAATTTTACTATATTTTACAAGTGAATATCTCCCAAACCATAAAGGTTTGGGAGATAAGACTTATATCATTTTTCATGTTTTTTTAAGGGCTACAATATAAAATAAACTTATTTTCAAGTATTACTATCCCTTTAAAGGGATAGTAATGTCACAATCTAAAGTTATCGATTATTCATTACACTGTATTATAACGTACGGTACCATTCTAAATGTCCATCTCGTTGTAGTCTTCTTATCATTTTATTTTAACTCTTTGAGTGCCAGGGGGGCACTCTGGCACTCAGAGGGTTAAAGTTCCCCCTCCTGTCCCTTTTCCCTACGTCATGCTGTCTCCTCAGATCTGAGAGTCGGTCTGAACAGATCGTAATGAGGGATGTTACTGTGTCAGCATAAGGAAAACACTGGTCCTCTTCATCAATCCATCGAGTCAAGTGACCGGCTTTCAGATCTGAGGGAACAAGAGTGATGTAGGGAAAAGGGACGGGAGGAATAAACTTTAAAATAAAAGGACAAAAATATTACAATGATATGGACATTTACAATGGTATTGTGCTTTATAAAAAAGTGTAACATAGTAACATAGTAGATAAGGCTGAAAAAAGACATGCGTCCATCAAGTCCAGCCCATACCAAAAACACCCCTGTGGATCCAGAGGAAGGCAAAAAAAGCCCTCTGGAGCCATTACCAATCTATCCCCAAGTGTGTGTGGGGGGAATTATTCCTTCCTGACTCCAACTGGTAGTCAAATAGTTCCCTGGATCACTACCTGTCATAATTGTCAATATTGTTCTGTGCTAGATAGGCATCCATTGCTTTTTTGAATGTAGTTGCATTATCTGTAAGCACAACATCCCGAGGCAAAGAATTCCATAGCCTTACCGCCCTTACTGTAAAGAATCCCTGCCTGTGTTTTAGTCGAAAGCGCCTTTCATCAAGTCTTAATGGATGACCTCTTGTTCTTAGCTCAGCTCTTTGCATAAATAATTCATTGGAGAGTTCTTTCTATTGACCTTGAATGTATTTGTAAACGGTAATCATATCACCCCTTAGACGTCTCTTCTCTAATGTAAACAAACCCAGTTTGGCTAGTCTCTCTTTGTAACTCAGATCATCCAATGTGTAATGTGTAATCGATAAGCCCTTTATATTGTGACATTACTATCTTTTTAAAGGGATAGTAATCCTTAAAATGTAAAAAAAAATATATGTTGTAGGGTTTATCCCCCTGAGTAAAACAAGGGTACTCCCACTGCTGAAAGATGTTTTATTCAAAAGTTATTACAGTTCAAAGTTGAATTTTTTAGGTGCAATATCACAGTGGCCTGAAATAGTACAGTAGCGCTGTTGCTACACCATCTTATGGACAGCTCTGGCTGTGGCCACACGGCACATTAAAGGGGAATATTCACAAAAGAAAAACTTTCGTGTAGTGGCTTCAATCAGATTAATTAGTCCTGGATATCATTGTCCATGGAAGCAGACATGATTCTTTGTTGCAGGAATCTAGAATCCCAAAATCCGCCCTCTGGAATTCTGCAACAAAGAATCATGTCTTCTTCCATGGACAATGGTATCCAGTTCTAATTAAAGATTCACTTTGGAGGACCAATCCACACAGAATGTATTCATAGTGGCTATTATCATTCAGAGGCACAAAGGAATTTTACTTGAGAATTGCATTTTTTGTCATATAGACCTTTGTGTTAAAAGGTTCCTTGAGGGCTTTCATGCAAACTTTCAAAGGGAATTGACCCTGAGATCTTTGAATCATTAACCCTCAAGTTCCCCATAATGTAGATTATAGATGATATGTAGCTGCCTGCACTTATCCAGGGGTGCTCTGATCAGACCTCAAGGAACGGTTAACATGTAACAACTTACAGGTCTTACTGTTTGATCACACAGTGACTGGGAATGCTAATGGCCACTACAAACACACTGTGTGTGGACTGGTCCTTCAAAATGTATCTCTCACTGCCTGCCTGATAGAAATGGCGCCAATCTGGAGACTAAATAAACAGGCAATTGGTGCATATACCATAGTGGGTAACACTTGACTATCTCACCCTGAGTATTTGTTCCATGACCCTGAGATTTACATTGTTACATAGTAAATGATGTTGAAACTGTTCAGCTAGCACTGACCGACAGGCAGTGGCAGTTGGTAATGTAGAACAGTGTGAAATGTTAGTATCTGGCCAGCAGGGCGTGGTATTTAGTAATGTGGAGCAATGTGGAATGTTAGTATCTGTTGACAGGGAGCAGTAGTTGTTAAAGTCCAGCACTATGGAATGTTAGTATCTGTTGGCAGGACATGGCAGTTGGTGAAGTGGAGCAGTGTGGAATGTTAGTATCTGCCTGCAGGAAGTGACAGCTGATAATGTAGAGCAGCATAGAATGTTAGTATCTGGCTAACAGGGAGTGGCAGCTGGTAATATAAAGCTGTGTGGAATGTTAGTATCTGTTGACAGGTAGCAGCAGTTGTTAAATTTAAGCAGTTTGGAATGTTAGTGTCTGCTGGCAAGAAGTGGCAGTTGGTAATGTAGTGCAGTTTGGAATGTTAGTATCTGGCCAACTGGAAGTAGCAGTTGGTAATGTAAATTTGTGTGGAATGTTAGTATCTGGCTGCAGGGGCGGATTGTCCTATAGGGGGATCGGGCATCCCCCGGTGGGCCAAGCAATCATGGGCCGGTTTCCACTGTCTGGTCTATGCTGTTTATATGAGGGATTGGAGAAATGTCTGATTAATCTTTGAGTGCCAGAGGGATAAGGAAGACATTGCTTTGCAATGCTTTCCATACTCCTCTGGCACTCAAAGAGTTAAGGTGTGATCTATGAGCTGAGACGAAGAGAGTGTAATGAGTAGCATGAGCAGTGCGTTGCATGTGGGATGTAGTATACACACTACATTCCCCTCCGAGTAATTCTAAGTTATAGGTTGTCACTTCTGTTAAAAAAAAAAATAAAGTATATATATATATATATATATATATATATATATATATATATATATACATACATAAATGTAATGGAATACCAGCTAGTGGGCCAGTTTAAAAAAAATCCCCCGGGCTGGTATCAAGCTACAATCCGCCCCTGTCTGGCTGACAGGGAGCAGTAGTTGTTAAAGTCGAGTACTGTGGAATGTTAGTATCTGTTGGCAAGACGTGGCAGTTGGTAAAGTGGAGCAGTATAGAATGTTAGTATCTTGCTGGCAGGGAGTGGCAGTTGGTAATGTAGAGCAGTGTGGAATATTAGTATCTGGCCAACTGGGAGTAGCAGTTGGTAATTTAAATCTGAGTGGAATGTTAGTATTGGGCTGACAGGGAGCAGTAGTCGTTAAAGTCAAGCACTGTGGAATGTTAGTATCTACTGGCAGGAAGTGGCAGCTGGTAATGTAGAGCAGCATGAAATGTTAGTATCTGGCTGGTAGGCAGTGACAGTTGTTAAAGTCGAGCAGTGTGGAATATTAGAAACTATTGGCAGGAAGTGCCGGTTGGTAATGTAGAGCAGTGTGGAATGTTAGTATTTGCTGGCAGGAAGTGGCAGTTGGTAATGTAGAGAACTGTGGAATGTTAGTGTCTGGTTGGCAGGGAGTGGCAGTTGGTAATATAAAGCTGTGTGGGATGTTAGTATCTATGGGCAAGAAGTGGCAGCTGGTAATGTTGAGCAATGTGGAATCTTAGTATCTGGCTGGTAGGCAGTGGCTGTTATAGTCAAGCAGTGTGGAATATTAGAATCTACTGTCAGGAAGTGGCAGTTGGTAATGTGGAGTAGTGTGTAATGTTAGTATCTTGCCAGCAGGGAGCGGCAGTTGGTAATGTAGAGCAGTGTGGAATGTTAGTATCTTGCTGGCAGGGAGTGGCAGTTGGTAAGGTAGAGCAGTGTGGAATGTTAGTATCTTGCTGGCAGGGAGTGGCAGTTGGTAATGTAGAGCAGTGTGGAATGTTAGTATCTTGCTGGCAGGGAGTGGCAGTTGGTAATGTAGAGCACTGTGGAATGTTAGTATCTTGCTGGCAGGGAGCGGCAGTTGGTAATGTAGAGCACTGTGGAATGTTAGTATCTTGCTGGCAGGAAGTGGCAGTTGGTAATGTAGAGCAGTGTGGAATGTTAGTGTCTGGTTGGTAGGGAGTGGCAGTTGGTAATTTAAAGCTGTGTGGGATGTTAGTATTTGCGGACAGAGAGCACCAGTTGTTACAGTTAAGCAGTTTGGAATGTTAGTATCTACAGGCAAGAAGTGGCAGCTGGTAATGTAGGGCATTAGTATCTGGCTGGTAGGCAGTGGCTGCTGTTAAAGTCAAGCAGTTTAGAATATTAGAATCTACTGTCAGGCAGTTGGTAATGTGGAGCAGTGTGGAATGTTAGTATCTTGTCAGCAGGGAGCGGCAGTTGATAATGTAGAGCAGTGTGGAATGTTAGTATCTTGCTGGCAGGGAGTGGCAGTTGATAATGTAGAGCAGTGTGTAATTTTAGTATCTTGCTGGCAGGAAGTGGCAGTTGGTAATGTAGAGTACTGTGGAATGTTAGTATCTGGCCAACTCGGAGTAGCATCTGGTAATGTAAATCTGTGTGGAATGTTAGTATCTGGCTGACAGGGAGCAGTAGTTGTTAAAGTTGAGCACTGTGGAATGTTAGTATCTGTTGGCAGGACGTGGCAGTTGGTAAAGTGGAGCAGTGTGGACTGTTAGTATCTACTGTCAGGAAGTGGCAGCTGGTAATATACAGCAGCATAGAATGTTAGTATCTGGCTGGTAGGCAGTGGCAGTTGTTAAAGTCGAGCAGTGTGGAATATTAGAATCTACTGGCAGAAAGTGGCAGTTGGTAATGTAGAGCAGTGTGGAATGTTTGTATTTGCTGGCAGTAAGTAGCAGTTGGTAATGTAGAGCAGTGTGGAATGTTAGTGTCTGGTTGGCAGGGAGTGGCAGTTGGTAATGTAGAGCAGTGTGGAATATTAATATCTTGCTGGCAGGGAGTGGCAATTGCTAATGTAGAGCAGTATGAAATGTTAGTATCTTGCTGGCAGGGAGTGGCAGTTGGTAATGTAGAGCAGTGTGGAATGTTAGTATCTGGCCAACTGGGAGTAGCAGTTGGTAATTTAAATCTGTGTGGAATGTTAGTATCTGGCTGACAGGGAGCAGTAGTTGTTAAAGTCAAGCAGTGTGGAATGTTAGCATCTGTTGGCAGGACGTGGCAGTTGGTAAAGTGGAGCAGTGTGGACTGTTAGTATCTACTGGCAGGAAGTGGCAGCTGGTAATATAGAGCAGCATAGAATGTTAGTATCTGGCTGGTAGGCAGTGGCAGTTGTTAAAGTCGAGCAGTGTGGAATATTAGAATCTACTGGCAGGAAGTGGCGGTTGCTAATGTAGAGCAGTGTGGAATGTTAGTGTCTGGTTGGCAGGGAGTGCCAGTTGGTAATGGAGAGCAGTGTGGAATGTTAGTATCTTGCCAGCAGGGAGTGCCAGTTGGTAATGGAGAGCAGTGTGGAATGTTAGTATCTTGCCAGCACAGAGCAGCAGTTGGTAGAGCAGTGTGGAATGTTAGTATCTTGACAGCAGGGAGTGGCAGCTGATAATTTAAAACAGTGTGGAATGTTAGTATCTGGCCAGCAGGGAGCAGCAGTTGTTAAAGTCAAGCACTGTGGAATGTTAGAATCTTGTGGAAGAAAGTGGCAGTTGGTAATGTAGAGCAGTGTGGAATGTTAGTATCTGGCTGGCAGAGAGTGGCAGTTGGTAATGTAGAGAGGGGTCGAATGTTAATATCTGTCTGGCAAGCCTGGCACTAACGGACAAAGAAAAAAAGAAAGCTAAATATCTTATATACTATTGTTTTAAATACAAAATCTCTAACATTCATTTGGGTAATTATGAAAGCCCTTTGGAACGTGACAGATCCTGCTTATAGTTTAATTCCCTCTAGCCAAATAGGCTTTATGAATGGGAATAAAAATCCTGAAATTTAACATTTAAATAGGGATACATTAGTAAAAAAAATCTTAAAGGGATAGTAATACTTCCTTTTTTCTTTATTTTATTTTGTAGGCATTAAAAAAACCTGAAGAACGATATAAGTCTTATCTCTCAAACCTTTATGTTTTGAGAGATATTCACAAGCAAAGTTCCCCTCCTGCCCCTTTTACCTAGTGTAAGCCATCTCTTCTCAGATGTGGAATCCAGTCCATAGACCAGACAGATAACAGAAGGGGACAATCTTCTTCTTATGAGAACAATGAAAGCCTTGCCCCCCTTGACAAGTTTTTCAGGTTTTCCCTTATCTTAATTGAAGATTGTCCCTCTCTGCAGTCTACCTGGGCACCTCCCTTCTGATCTGGCTGAACAGTGTTACACCAGTAAAAGGGGCGGGAGGGGGATACTTTGTCATTGAATTACTCTTGTACTACAACTCTGACAGAATTGAAATAACACTCTCCAAAGTCCAAATACTATGATGATTAATTAGAGCTGCTTTTATTATGAAACATTACTATCCCTTTCAAGTGAACTTGTCACTCTAGAAATTATTTTAAAGAGAATTGAAAACTGCCTATACATTTTACTTGCCATTTGTTTGTATTATAAATAGTTTTTCCATAATTAACCCATATTTGATGGTGGCACATTGTGGCATTTTATGCTAATTCATTTATTTGCTGGGCCTGTATTATCCCCACTGTGATATGAATCTAGGCAGAGCCCACGCATTGAGGCGAATAGAGAGGATAGCTTTGCCTTGAATATATCTAATTAGCTTTCTGTGAAGGGAATTAGCATTGAGTGGCAGACTGTGACACCAAAACGTAAAAGATTAAATCTGAAAAACTATTGATTTTAGATAAAAATGCAACATATAGGCACATTTCTTTTTAAATCAAACTAAGCTCAGACCAGTCCACTTTAAGGTCACTTGCTAAACGGTACATCAGCATCCTCCTTTGGCCTTGCCAAGTTTAACCCTTTCAGACAGATGGGTATCCAATGCAAATGCGTTGGAGAGCCCTTGGACACTCATAGGGTTAAAAGTTTCCCGTCAGAGACAGATGGGTAAGGGTGGGGGCAAGACGTATGTTATTTGTACAAGAGTCATCATGTGCTTCAACCTACTGCCCAGCTGTGCTGTCGTTTTAATTTCAGCAGCCCAATCTGTTTAATTACATTTCTTAAAACTGGTTGTCACGTTGATGCTAAAAATAGAGAGATCAAAAAAGGGCGTGCACGCAGCGAAGGCAGATGGGTAAATAGGGGTTTCAGAAGCAACCGTTCTATGATACGTTTACTTATGACAAGATTAATTTAGGCCACATATGGCTCGGGAACACATTTAGAAAAGCCTCTTACTGTGGGGTGGCAGATTAAAGGAGCAGTGCATGTTAGGGCTGTCTGTAAGCACTGATCTCTCCTGGACAATCCTTGCTCCACAATTCTGCTTTTCTGTAGCTGAAATAATTTCTTCTCATCCCCAATGCATATATACCACATAAATTATTGTAAGGCAGCTTCAATACTAGTCAATTGGAAAAAACATTAAATCTCCATGAGAACGAAATATTTGTTCTACATTGAGTTGGTAAGATGTCATACCTCCTAAGTGTCCCTCTTTAGGAGGGACAGCCCCTCTTTGAGACCCAAATCCCTCTTTCCCACCCTGGTGTCCCCCTTTTTAGGAGATCAGACTGTGTGGTGTGTTTAGAAATGTATCACTCTGGTGTCCCTGTGTTTAGGAGATCAGACTGTGTGGTGTGTATATAAATGTATCACCCTGGTGTCCCTGTGTTTAGGAGATCAGGCTGTGTGGTGTGTATATAAATGTATCACCCTGGTGTCCCTGTGTTTAGGAGATCAGACTGTGTGGTGTGTATATAAGTGTATCACCCTGGTGTCCCTGTGTTTAGGAGATCAGACTGTGTGGTGTGTATATAAGTGTATCACCCTGGTGTTCCTGTGTTTAGGGGTTCAGACTGTGTGGTGTGTATATAAGTGTATCACCCTGGTGTCCCTGTGTTTAGGAGATCAGACTGTGTGGTATGTGTATATAAGTATATCCCCCTGGTGTCCCCGTGTTTAAGAGATCAGACTGTGTGGTGTGTATATAAATGTATCACCCTGGTGTCCCTGTGTTTAGGAGATCAGGCTGTGTGGTGTGTATATAAGTGTATCACCCTGGTGTCCCTGTGTTTAGGAGATCAGACTGTGTGGTGTGTATATAAGTGTATCACCCCGGTGTCCCTGTGTTTAGGAGATCAGACTGTGTGGTGTGTTTATAAGTGTATCACCCTGGTGTCCCTCTTTTTAGGAGATCAGACTGTATGGTGTGTATAGAAGTGTATCACCCTGCTGTCCCTGTGTTTAGGAGATCAGACTGTGTGGTGTGTATATAAGTGTATCACCCTGGTGTCCCTGTGTTTAGGAGATCAGACTGTGTGGTGTGTATATAAGTGTATCACCCTGGTGTCCCTGTGTTTAGGAGATCAGACTGTGTGGTGTGTATATAAGTGTATCACCCTGGTGTCCCTGTGTTTAGGAGATCAGACTGTGTGGTGTGTATATAAGTGTATCATCACCCTGGTGTCCCTGTGTTTAGGAGATCAGACTGTGTGGTGTGTATAGAAGTGTATCACCCTGGTATCCCTGTGTTTAGGAGATCAGACTGTGTGGTGTGTATAGAAGTGTATCATCACCCTGGAGTCCCTGTGTTTAGGAGATCAGACTGTGTGGTGTGTATAGAAGTGTATCATCACCCTGGAGTCCCTGTGTTTAGGAGATCAGACTGTGTGGTGTGTATAGAAGTGTATCATCACCCTGGAGTCCCTGTGTTTAGGAGATCAGACTGTGTGGTGTGTATAGAAGTGTATCATCACCCTGGTGTCCCTGTGTTTAGGAGATCAGACTGTGTGGTTTTTGTATATAGGGATAGAAGTGTATCACCCTGGTGTCCCTGTGTGTTGGAGATCAGACTGTGTGGTGTGTATATAAGTGTATCACCCTGGTGTCCCTGTGTTTAGGAGATCAGACTGTGTGGTATGTATAGAAGTGTATCACCCTGGTGTCCCTGTGTTTAGGAGATCAGACTGTGTGGCGTGTATATAAATGTAAAATATTGCTCCACAGCAATAAAACTCACATTAACGTTTGTTTAAACTTCAAGATATGTGTTTATAAATTAGTCTGTGAAAATAAAATATTTTATTCTTTTTCTAAATGATTTATTAAATTAAATAAAGAGGTGTCAATAGGTTATGAAGTAATCTAAAAATGATCAGTAATGCCCAGCCCACCAATCAAACCTCTAGCAACAATATCTAAAACAAACATGTCCCTCTTTGGCCATTTGAAACGTTGGGCGGTATGATATGTGGTTCATAATTTCCTTTATAATCAATTTTATAATGGACATGTTTTAGGGAATTTTTGTGGGCAATTTAAGGTGATCTGTGTGTAATGCCCTTCACGTTGACCTTTCATTTATGGGTTACTATTTTCGGTAAACTTGTACATTACAGTACAGAAATATATAAAATGTTAAATAAATTAGACAAATTAGCATTTAAACTGGACAAATCTTAGTTATTTGGGATCACTTAAAGGGGTAGTAATACTTAAAATGTAAAAAAAAAAAAATATTGTAGGGTTTATCCCCCCTGAGTAAAACAAGGGGACTCCCACTGCTGAAAGGTGTTTTATTCAAAAGTTATTAAAACTCAAACTTGAATTTTTTAGGTGCAATATCATACTGACCTGAACTTGGACAGTGGCGCTGTTGCTACACTATCCTATCAAGGTTTATGGTCAACTGACCAGAGTTGTCCATAGGATGGTGTAGCAACAGCGCCACTGTACAATTTCAGGCCAGTGTGATATTGCACCTAAAAAATTCAAACTAGTACCTTTATGCAAGCCTGGACTCCAACCTTAACCCTTTGAGTGCCAAAGGCATTGGCTATCTCTCTGGCACTCAGAGGGTTGACGGTCACCTTTGCCATTACCCTACTGGCCTTCTAACCCCAAGTCCAATGGGTATGGCTGAGTTAACCCACAGCCAGAACCTGTGGTATCTGCTTTGCAATGCGTTGTGCACCCCACTGGTCATCAAGGAGTTAATGGAGACATGAACTTTCTTTTATGAAAATAAATAAATATAGGCAGGTTGCTGGATAGACGGCACTCACAGGACTTCTTCAAAGTTGAAACAGAAATGTTTTATTGTATCAATATATATATATATATATATATATATATATATATATATATAGTAATTATTTTCTTGTGGAGTCAATAAGGGCACTACCACTGCTGTATATTTTTTAATTCAAAAGTTATTGATGCTCTAACCTTTCTTTAAATTAAAATGCAGTTTTGTATTGGGATCAGCAGGTGGCGCTTTCCTATCACTTTACTATGGAGGCATGTAATATATATTCTTTCTCATACCAGTTAGTGTTGCAGTCAACAGTTTGATTAAAAAACATTTTTTCTCTGTATATGTTGCCATGTGCAGGGTAGAGGGAGATATTAAAGAGGTAGAAATGGTTTTCTATGAAATCCTCAGACTTTTTTTTTTTTTTTACACACTTATGCCCTTAAAAGTGAACTTCGTAGATCTGTTTGCAATGAGCTTTCTGTCAGGGAACATGAAAGTAGGTCTAGTGATACAATGTAAACAAGATGTACTGTAATAGGTGTTAATTATACCAAAATAATTTAGGGGGAAAACAAGAGTGCCTATGTATAATATGCACCCTTGTTTTCCCCGTCTACTCAAAAAAAAAAGAAAAGGTTTTTGGTGATCTCATTCCCTCCCTCCACCAGTGCAGTCTGCTGTCAGCTTGCCCTCCTTCCACTCACCCCCTCTGGAGTCATCTGTGAACTCTGCACAGCGGGCGGCATGCTTGCATTTGTCCACCGCTTCCAGAAATGCCCTGTGAGGACCTTTTAATTTAAAGGGATAGTAATACTTCATTTTAACTTTATTTTATTTTTTAGGCATTAAAAAAACATGAATAATGATATAAGTCTTATCTCCCAAACCTTTATGGTTTAAGAGATATTCACAAGCAAAGTGTCCCTCTCCCGCCCCTTTTACTGATGTAACACTTCTCAGCCAGGGCAGAAGGGAGCTGCCCAGGTAGACTGCAGAGAGGGACAATCTTCTATTAAGATAAGGGGAAAACCTGAAAAGCTTGTCAAGGGGGGCAGGGATTTCATTGTTTTCAAAGGAATAAGAGTGTCCCCTTCTGTTATCTGCCCTAGTGACGTCCGCGCACCTGCCTCCTACAGCCGTCTGGGACTGACAGCGCAGGTGCGTGGACGTCACTAGGGAAAGATGTCCGCGCTCCGTCCTGCCTGTCAGCCGAGGACGAATGCATTTTTCTCCATAACCAGGTAATAATTCTCACGACTAGCGCTACTAAGCAGCTAGCCGCCAGATATGGAATTATTAGAAACAAAGTTGCTTAGCGGTGGTAGTTCTGCTTTAAGCAAATGGTAATGCCTTTTGAGGATGTCAAGGTCCTCACAGGGCAATAACGTAGATGCAATGCAGAGATACTGCACATTGGGTCTACGGTATTGCAATATGCCCTGTAGGAAGTTTATTCTTACAAATCCTTACTATTAAAACGTGCGTCGCTTAAGCCCGCAATATCAGAATCTCACCCTTTTGATGCAGGCGACTTGTGCCGTTTCGCACGTTGCCCAATAGCGGGCGGCGTTTTGATAGTGAACCCTTGTGAAAGAACCAGTGAAATCGGTCCTGGGAGAAAACATGGAGTGCAGACAAGAGGACAGTAAGCAGACATGGGAACTGCCTCCGGTGGAGCTCCCGAGGAAAAGATTGGAAAAATTGTCAGCAAACATCATGTCTGCCCCCACGGACATAACATCTAGGACTGATTGATGATATCTCCTGAACCCAGGGACAAAGGCAAAATTCATAGGGGCCATTAGTTGTTTTTGACCATAGTAAGGTAAGCAGGGGGTCATTATTACTATTATTTGGTGTTACGTCTCTTTACCCCTTGAGCGCCAGAGGTGTATGCAAAGCATTGCTTTGCAATGCATTGCGTACCCCTCTGGTACTCAAAGGGTTAAAACATTAAAATGCAACTTCTGGTTTTCCAGCAGATAGTCTCGTTGGGGATGATGGGAGTTGCAGTGCACAACAGGCGCAGAGCTGGTTGTCGTCCCCTGGTCTTATACCAATGTATCTGATAGTTTGCATAGCCTTTTCATTGCTGATTTCATAACCTCAAATTACCACACAGCAAGTGACACTACATTCTACTTATGGGAAAAAGATTTTAATGATAGCTCATTCTCAGTGTCTGTGAGAAACAGCCTCATAACTGTTATTATCGCTATATGATTTCATTTCATTTTAATCATTCTGACCTTTTAGCAAGTCTTTGGCTATGGCTCTCCTCAACGGAGCCGAATTCTCACAGTATTTAGAGAGTCTGAAGTATTTCTTCAGTATCAATCACTGAACGACTTCTCTTCTCTTGTATCGATTTCCAGACTCTTCTGTTGCTTCAATTAACTCCGTTTTAGAATACTCTTTTTTAATTGGCTGTCATTGAAGTTATAGAAAAAACGTCAAAAAATTCCCAGTTATGTGTATGTGTGCAATGTGTTTGTGTATATGTGTGTGTGTACAAGTCTGTATGGATATGTGAGTGTACACGTCTGTATGAATATGTGTGTGTACACGTCTGTATGTATATGTGAGTGTACACGTCTGTATGTATATGTGTCTGTACAGGTCTGTAGGTGTAAATGCTGTAAAGTAAGAATTCTTTCAAAAATAGACATGTTAATAGTTTATTTTTATCAGTTAACAAAATGATAGTGAGTGAACCGAAGAAAAACCTAAATCAAATCAATATTTGGTGTGGCCACCCTTTGCCTTCCAAACACAATCAGTTTTTCTAGGTACACTTGCACACAGTTTGTTAAGGATCTCGGCAGGTAGGACGTTCCAAACATCTTGGAGAACTAACCACAGTTCCTCTCTCTTCATGTAATCCCAGACAGACTCCATGATGTTGAGATCAGGGCTCTGTGGGAGCCATACCATCACTTCCGGGACTCCTTGTTCTTCTTTACGCTGAAGATAGTTCTTAATGACTGTATGATTGGGGTAGTTGTCATGCTGCACAATAAATTTGGGACCAATCAGGTGCCTCCCTGATGGTATTGTATGATTGATAAGTATCTGCCTGTACTTCTCAATATTGAGGAGACCATTCGTTCTGACCAAATCCCCAGAAATGCAGCCCCAAACTTGCAAGGAACCTCCATCATGCTTCACTGTTGCCTGCAGACACTCATTCTTGTACCATTCTACATCCCTTCACAAACAAACTGCCTTCTGCTACAGCCAAATATTTAAAAATTTGACTCATCAGTCCAGAGCACCTACTGCCATTTTTCCACTTCTGACCAGACTTCTCCAAACAGTAGATGGGTGTGCCAGGGTCCCACTGTTTTCTGCCAATTCTGAGCTGATGGCACTGCTGGACATCTTTCGACTGCGAAGGGAAATAAGCATGATTTGTCTTTCATCTGTCGACTTTGGCCGACCACTGCGTTTATGGTCTTCAGCGTTGCCTGTTTCTTTGTGCTTCTTCAAAAAAGCTTGGACAGCACATATTGAAAGCCCTGTCTGCCTTGAAATTTCTGCCTGGGAGAGACCTTGCTGATGAAGTATAACTACCTTGTGTCTTGTTGCTGTTCTCAGTCTTGCCATGGTGTATGAATTTTGACATTAAACTGTCTTCAGCAACCTCACCTTGTTAGCTGAGTCTGGCTGTTCCTCACCAAGTTTTATTCCTCCTACACAGCTGTTTCTGTTTCAGTTAATGATTGTTTTTCAACCGACATTAAATGGATGATTATTAGCACTTGTTTGGTATAATTTTTTAATAATACACCTGACTATATGCCTACAAAATCCCTGAATTTGTGCAAGTGTACATGGAAGAATTGATGTTGTTTTGAAGGCAAAGAGTGGTCACACCAAATATTGATTTGATTTAGATTTTTCTTCACTCACTTTCATTTTGTTAATTGATAAATATAAACTATTAACATGTCTATTTTTGAAAGAATTCTTACTTTATAAATTTTTTTCAGTATTGTATATATATATATATATATATATATATATATATATATGTGTGTACAAGTGTATGTGTATATGTGTGTCTGTGTGTGTACAAGTCTGTGTGTCTGTGCAAGTGTATATGTGTGTGTGCAAAGTGTGTTTGTATGTGTATTTGTGTGTGTACAAGTCTGCATGTTTATACAAGTGAGGTATATATGTGTGTGTATGTACAAGTATATGTATGTGTATAAACATGCAGACTTGTACACACAAATACACTTACACACTTTACACACACACACATATACACTTGCACAAATACGCAGACTTGTACACACACAGACACACATATACACATACACGTGTACACACACACATACTTATGTGTATGTATAAGTATATATATATATATATATATATATATATATACACAATACTGAAAAAATGATATGACAGTTACTTTTAGAGCAGGCAGAGTGCATGAACCTTCTAAACCATTTAAGGACCAGAGAGCCATTAAAGGGTTAAGATTACTATGTGCAGTGGGAAGAGTTTGTTTCCTGTAGTTCCGATAGCCACTGTCATGTCCTCCTCCATGGACATGAATTTCAGGACTAAAGATGTTTTCTCTTGAACAAAGGCACAAGAGCAAAATTTATAGTAACATAGTAAATGAAGTTAAAAAAAAGACACAAGTCCATCAAGTTCAACCTTTTCCTTATAACCCAGAGAAATTAGAATTTTATAGTTTTTCCTGCTGACAAATAAGTTAGTCTTTATCTGACCTTCCTGTTTTACCTACTGTAACTTCTCAGTGCCAACAAGACTGGCATGAAAGACTGAACCTTCACTGGCTAAAGTCCCAACTCAAGGCAGCTGGGTGATAGAAAATTTCTGCCACAGTTTTAAAAAGTAGGCGGTCACCAGATTGGCTGCCTACTACATTGCAAAATGTAGGTGACTTTTTGATTGGTTGCCCACCACTGTAGGTTGAAATACAATGTCATTGTCTAATTGTGTATTCAACAGGTAGACACCTCTCTGATTGGTCGCCTACCCGTCCATGTTACAGTATTGTACAGTGTGCCTGACAAGTAGATGGCTTTGTGATTGGTCACCTCTTGTCCCCCATCTCATCGCTCCAGTTCCCTATTGTTGGGGAGCTGGAGTGACAACATTGAATCAGGATGTCAGGCCCGGGTAATTCAATCAGTGTTCGAATACAATAGCCCGGGCCCAGATTGGTCGACTGTTCCTTGACACTCCAATCATCATTGGCTGAAGATTGGAGCAAGACTGAATTGTGTTTTTGTGTTCTTTTGTTCATTTGCATTTTTACTGCATAAAATGTTTCTATGTCCCCCAATAAACTGAGTTAGTTTTAGAGCTGAAATTTTGTGATGTCCTTTATATTAGGATTGGTTTAAAGGATCCCTTTTGACCCTCTTCACAGGAAACTTTGTTCCAGATTCAAAGGCCCAGGTACCTGCCCTTCAGAAGGGAGAAACCCACCACGACGGCCAAGGACATCCCAGAGTTCTTGGTTTCCATTATAACTACTAATACACAGTATAACCCTGTATGTTCCCTCTTGAAAGAAATGTATCTAATCTTCTCTTAAATGTATCCATTGTATCTGCCATTGCGACATACTTGGGCAAGCAATTCTACAATGTAACAGCCCTTGCTGTAAAAGAACCCTTCCTCTGCTGAAGTTGAAACTTCCTTTCCTCTAATCTCAAGGGGTGTCCCCTGGTTATTTGATCAGGCCTTCGAATGAATAGCTCACCAGATAGATCCTTATATTGACTTCATATTTACTTGTACATTGTGATAAGGTCTCCTCTTAGTCATCGTCTCTCTAGTGTAAATAAACCAAGTTTGTCTAGTTGTTCCTCATAGTCAAGTCTTACATTCTTTTAATAAAATTTGTTGCTCTTTGCTGTAATCTCTCCAGTTTTAGAATATCTGTTTTTAGACTGGTGCCCAAAACTGCATTGCATGTCCGAGGTGAGGTCTTACCAACAATTTGTACAATGGCAAAATATTGTTATCTGCTCTTGCTTCAATACCCCTTTTTATGCAAGACAGGACTTTGCTTTTGCTACTGCTATTTGACACTGGTCACTGTTTCCAACTTTGTAGTTTACAAGGATTCCTAGGTCTTTCTCTAGCAATGAGTCTCCTAAAATGATTCCATTAAGTTCATAAGTAGCATTGGTTTTTGTTTCTTCCCAAATGCATGACTTTACACTTCCCCACATTAAACTTCATATTCCATTTGTTTGCCCAGTCTGTCATTTTACATATATCCCTCTGTAGAGAACAAATATCCTGCTCTGAATTAATGACCTTGCATAATTTAGTGTGATCTGCAAATATTGATAATTTGATTTCTATATCTATTTCCAGGTCGTTATAGGGAACATAATGAATTTTTGGCCACAGTAAGGTAAATGTGGTTTACTGTTAAGAGGTGTTAATTCTCCTTTAATGCATTTATTACTTTACTAGACAGTAGAAATGTCAAGGAACCCCCCCCCCTCCAAGTCTATTTTTGTACATCTACTGTATGTAAAGCTAATGAGATTGCAGTAATTGGTCCTTCTTCCATTAACCAACCAATCAACCTTGAAATTAGCATGAACAAAATCACTGATCTAAAAATATGGCATATCCATCCAAAATCTTTATTATGCTCATTAAAAATATTCATCCAGTCTGGCAGGACTCCAGGCTGTTATGTTTTCCCTTGTAGAACGAGTCTTTGTTTTTCTAATCAAAGTGACAGTCAAGTCATAAGGTGAACGCATATTTTAAACAGCTAGACTCAATGGGGGAGATTTAGAAAAGTGGAGTTGAAAGAATATTGGCTTTAACCTGTGCTTAAAATAAAGGTCGGCCTTTCTAAAACTAGAAACACAAAAAGTGTGACAAACGCACAGAGAGACAGAACAAAATGAAGTGTTTTGTTCAAGGTGTGATAGCCTCTCAGGTGATGCTGAAGTCAGATTTTTCACTCCCATTTGCCATTGCAAAATCTCCATATCCACATCAGACTGGTCCTGCCCTCAAAACGTAAACAATGAAGCGCTTTGTAGGTTGATGGAAATATATGGAGATCTGTCGTGGGAAGCTCTGTTTGCTGATGTTCCAATGTGGGTATCACCTACGTCACCTACGTCACACTATATATAAGTGAAAAGAAAGAAAAAAGGGGACAAACAGCGCAAAAACCTTCTAAGTCTTCTAAGTGTAGTATTATCAACAATGAAAATAATCACGAGCTCAAAAATAAAGAGGCATGGAATAACTCAATAAAAAAGTTATAAAAAAAAAATTATATATATATATATATATCCCAAAATAGGGGTATGAAAGCTCTGGAAGGCTCTACGCGTTTCGTGACACTTCGGGTAAATGTCACTTCGTCAGGAGCAGTATAAAGAGTATAAAGGTCTACTCCCATATTTTATCTATTGTTTGTACCATTAATAGGTTCCCATAGACATTTAGTCCATACATTTTATTTATATGATCTTTGTCATTTGATTACTACATCTTTTCATATTTTCATTTTTATATATCTGGTACCATCTGTAACGGAAGCTGAGAAGGGACCCGTCGCCTTCCGCCGTCGTTCCTGGGTCTCTCCTGCTCGACGCAGATAAGCGCCGTCGGATGCACCAGTTGAAGTATGGACAGTCACTGGAAACTGCCGCAGGATCGCTGGAAGCAGGGAAGCAGGGAAGAGTCCACATCGCCGCCTGACAGTCCACGAAGGTAGGTCGCAGGAAACTGGCAGCAGGCGGTCGGCGATTCAGGATACTTGGCGCAGATGGGTATCAGAGGGGATACTTTAGACCATAAGCAATACAAGACTCCAGGACTCCTTGTTCACTCCAAAACAGAACTCTCTTTATTGTCACAAACCACAGATATTTATATACAGTACAGTACATTGGATCACATGGGGAAATCTGATACAATAGGGAACATGATTAAATCATAACACATCAGACAAAAGGCAAGGGCTGACACAATGAGAGCATTCACAGAGGTAATCAACTCACAACATAATACAAAGGGCTGGCAACAGAGTTTCAGGCTATACAATAGGTGACTCACAGACTGAGGGGTGTGAATGGATTAACACACACAGCAGGGGGTCTCAGGACAGTTCTCACTCCAAGGACTTGAGTGGCCAGAATATACATTCCCTTAACAATGGCCAGGGGTTGAATAATCAAGCAAAAGGTTTGGGAGTCTGCAATACATATTGAAATAATTAACCCCTCACTGCCTATTCCCTTGGAGTAAACCCTCAAACATACCACATACAATAACTAAAACGTTCGCCATACATTAAACATAGTATGTGATCCAAAGTCTATGAATGTAAGTCTTTCTCTTAGGGAATAGCTGGCCAGTTTGTACGCCAAGGCACAGCACAGAGTCCAAACAGTAATAAATGTCCATAGTCTTTGGATAAATAGTTTGAGGTCCGGACAAGGGCTCAGTAACGGGTAGGATCCGTTACACCATCGTTTGGAGCGATCATCATCAAGCGCATGCTGTTTATACTGGGAGGCAGATATAACCTCCCTATAATGTGAGTACAATGTATATTGGGTTATAAGGGTTCATCGTTGATAATACTACGCTTAGAAGACTGGTTTTTGCACTGTTTGTCCCCTTTTTCTTCCCGGTTCTGCCCTCAGACAGTCCAGCTCCGAAATGTCAGACAAATCCTCACTGCACGAGAGAAACAGCACAACCACAGCTGTGGGTTTCGGCCTATAGGAGTCTCGTCAATGGGGTGCAGCTGATTCCCTCTAGGCACTTGGACCTATAGGTTACACAAAATGATACCTGAGGGTCTACATGAGACTCTGGAATCAGTAGTTTGAACAGTACCTCCACCTTTTTCCTTCTCTCGCTTTCCCGCTGGCACACTTTTTCACACCTAATTATTAGTATGAAATAATACTGAATGTGTTAATAAGCATTTTTTTTAGTGCTCAGTAAACTATTAGTCGTCTTGAATCGCTCTATTTATTGGATTGACACAGACTGTAACACAAATACACTCATGTTTAGAAACGTACACCATGAATATTTATAATGTCTATATTTTGAGATATTATCAAGCTGAATTCTGTCTTTGGTTTGATTGTTGCTTGTTATAATGAGCATTTGATAAATAACTCACATGGCTTCATATAATACTCTTTTCAATATTCAGTCATCCTGTGTGAGTTATTTTCAAATGCTCAATTTGTTCCACTGATTATGTTGAACAATAGATTCTGCTTCTCGTTCATATCTTAGATTCATAATTGAGTCTGAGTTCTACTAGACAGAATTGCTAAAGGGTTGAACTCCGTTCTTAGTTCATTTGTTGTTTCCTATAATAACTTTACACTGTTTTATTTATTTGTTTAACCCCTTAAGGACCCATGACGGTCCTGGACCGTCATGGGTTGTTGTACCCTTAAGGACCCATGACGGTCCTGGACCGTCATGTGTTGTTATACCCTTAAGGACCCATGACGGTCCTGGACCATCATGGAATTCCGTGCTCCCCGCATGTCCCCCTCCCACCCCTTTTACATATATTACAGATCTGGAATTGGGTCATCGGACCAGAGAGATCGCGACGAGGTACAATCTTCTGTTTGTCAGTATAAGGAAAACACTGACCACCTTGACAAAGGAGGGAAGGTTTTCCTTATCCTCACATGAAAGTGTCCCTCATCGCGATCCTTCCGAACTGGCTTGCCGCTTTGAGGAGAGAAGTGTTACATATGCAAGAGTGGGTGGAGCCGATTGGCCAAGATTTTGGCAAAGAGCTTAATGTTCTGGTTCAATAACAATATAGGCCTATTGTTAGCTGGTACCTTTGGATCTTTCCCAGCCTTAGGGCTGAGGGTAATAAAAGCTTGCACCAAAGTTGGATGTTGCTCAATAACCAGCAGGATCTCTTTGGAGACTTGGCATAAAAGAGGGGAGAGATCCGACAACATTTTTTTGTAAAATATCATCCTACGGACAGGAGCCATTTTGTCTCACCACCTCCTCAACCTCTTGAAAGCTAATAGGAACCTCCAAACCTGATGATTGGGCAGGAGTGGGCTTAGGAGTATTTGATCTGTGTATGTAGGACATAATGTCTTCAGCATGATCAGGGGGATGGGAAATCCCAAATCACATTACCCTCTTGAGTATCCTTGGTGGTCCCTTAGCCTGATGCACCAATAGTCTTCTGCACTTATAACTATATTCAGATTCATAGTCTAACGCCCTAGATAACTTAGAACATAGGCATTCCTTTACCTGCTGGAGGAGGGAGGTCAGAGACCTCAGGGTTACGGAGTTATTGGTCAACATATGTTCAAATTCCACGGCCTCAAAAGAGGACAATACCCATTCTGCTGTAAAGAAATGTGGTGTGTGTTCATCAAAGCATGGTACATGGGTCTACAAGGAGATCCAACCAATGAGTAGTCACTCAAGCAGACAGGGGTGCAGGCATGGGAGGAAAATTGGGGCTAACAATAGCATATTATGTGATTCTCCCTTCACTCTTTTGGCAACATAATACCCAGAGAAGACAACCCCAATAAGGCTCACAGGATAATCATCCATAGCCTGCTTTAGCTAAGAGTCACCCCCGTCCCACCAACTTAAAGAGAGGGAGGCGAGTCAGATGGAAGACCATCAACAAAAATCAGAGGTATAGCGGTGGCGCAGGCCTCCACCCTGCCAGGCCCCACCAAAAAATGTGGGACCCACCGACAAGGCGGACAGCAAACCCATGAACCGCAACAGAAAATAACATAAGCCAACCAGCATACCAAAGCAGAATTCAGTGTAGGCAGGATCCCACAGTCACTCAGTCCCTGACCAGACGGTTAGGAGAATCAGCATGTGAAGGCCCCTTTCATTTCCTAGGGGCAACAGAGCACCAAGTAGGGTGGTCAGGAGGGTTTAGAGTCAGGTTTTGCTTGTTGTGGATAAGTGAATCCCAAAGCTGGACTTGAGCACAGTTCAATGCTGAACACAATTTAGCAGCATCCTCTGAATTCTTCACCACATAAGTGGTCCCCTCATGGGAAAGCCCCATCGGCAGAGGACATTATTTTCCCATAAAGCGTCCATTTAAATGCACTTCTCAGCTGAAGAGTATAGGTAGAGAGATCAAATATAACTGTATAACAGAGCCCTCATAGGAGATGATGTAGTGTTGATGGGACAGCTGCATGATTGAGTCCTTCTGCTTGAAGGAAAGCAGGTAACAGAACACGCCGAGCAGGTTGTCCCCTGCATTGGAATGGGGCATCAGGGCCTGATGAAACCACTCAATTTGTATGGAGGTAGGTTTGGTACCAATGATCTCCCCAAACACTCAGCCAAAGTCATTAAGAACTATCTTGGGTGTAAAGAAGAACAGGGAGTCCTGGAACTGATGGTATGGTCCCCACACAGAGCCCTGATCTCAGCATCATCAAGTCTGTCTGTGATTACATGAAGAGAGAGAAGCAACTGAAGCTGCCTAAATCCACAGAAGAACTGTGATTACTTTTCCAAGATATTCTGGAAAGGAGCGCAAAGGAAACAAATCTAAAATCACGATTTATTCAAATAATCATACAGCACAACTATTAGATTGCACTCACCGGATATCCATATATCATGAGCTCAAAAGACCTCCCAGCATTCCGGCATTAGCCTTTCATCATCCGATACCTTGTATCCCAGAGGGAATCTGATCTTCCAATAATTGCTCTCCCAATATGCAAGCTTCGATTCTCACCTCCAATATATCTCAGAATCAGGTTGTCTGGCTATAAATACTGCCGACAATGTCAGGAGGTACCAAGATCACATTCAATAATATAATTTACCCTACGTGTATCGCGGCTCTCTAGCCGCTTCCTCAGGGGTTACAGACCACAATGCAAATTCCTCTTCAAAACGCTAATGATCTTACACCTCACCTTACGTCATCATTCCTAGCCACTTTTCATTGTTAAAGGGATAGTAAATTAAATATACAATTAATATACAATTAAAAGAGAGATCTTGCACTTAGCCGTATCTCTCAAACCGTTATGGTGTGAGAGATATAGGAAAATAAAGTTCTCTGGTCCCTCCCCTTTCTACTTGACGTGCTGTAAAGCTGTCAGAAGCAGATTCTGGTCACTTGACCAGATGCGGCTCTTCAGCAGCACTAATATAACGATATCTAAAGATAAATACTTAATTTGGAACGGTCTACAAAGTGTGCCTGGCTTGCAAGAACACTATATATACCGTTCCAATGAAGTATTTATTTCTAAATAGCGTGATTTCAGCTCTGCTGAAGAGCCTCTGTCTGTTCAAATGACTGGAATCTGCAGCTGTCAGCTAGATGGCAGACTTGAGTAAAACAGCCAGGAAAAGGTTTGAGAGATAAGACACCAATGTTAATCTTTTTTTAATGTCTACAATATTAAATCAACTGAAAATTAACCATTACTATCCCTTTAATTACTCAATTAACTCTTACTGCTATTCCCTTTCATTAACCCCTGCATTCTTCAAAATACACTTCTAGAGTAACAATCTACAAACCTCCCACACCATATAATATTATAATAATACATAAAAATAATTAAGTTAAAATCCTACAATTAGTAAAAATTCAATTAAAAATACACAAACATAATTACTCTAAGAATGCTGCCAGGTCTATATCCACATTTAACCCTTCTGGCACCAAAGTTCCTAACTCTTTAATCCATCTGGTTTCCATTTTCCTCAATGCTATAAGTTTATTACCCCCTCTTCTTACAGTTTTAAAGCGGAACTTTCAGACATTAGCCAGTCGCCATGTATTCATTAAATGCATGGCGACTAGCTTGAAAATAGATGTCTTACCGTAAAAAAATAGATGTTGTGACCAGATGGAATAACTTACAACTATACCACTTGAAATATTGATCCCTACGTTGTACATTGTGTGACATAATGTAATAGTTTGGATGGGGTTACTGTAATTCCTTTACAGGGATATGATAGTTGGGAACCAGAGTGCAGAGAAAATAAAGGCTATGCCCAGCACTCCTGCTTGCTTCAGATCTGTGCAACTTGGCTAAACAATGACTGGAATGTTAATTGGCTCCTGCTGTGCTTCCTTGACCAATCAGGGGAGGTTATTATGGTCCAGTCAAAATGCCCCATTTCCAAACCCTACTTTGCATTCTTATCTGGATAGGAGTGACTGGAAATGTAGGCCATTATCTGATTGGTCAAGCATAGCAGCACTGTCCCAAGCACTAATTTAAATTCTAATCTTGATAAGAGTGTCTGGAAGTGTATATAAGCAGTGTTTTTCATCAATAAAGCTGTTCTGTTCTACCCTCCTTAATACAAGTCTCGGCTGTATTTCTGGAGGGGACATAGGCTGGGGATTCTCACCTTAGCCATTACAGGAGCAAATTCACTTTCCTCGCCGGTCTACTGGCGTAGGGCCTCTGGAAACCCTACCTAGGGTTCTGCAGCTAAATTCACTATCTCTGCCAGTCTGCCAGGGGGCAGCATCCAGTTGTTCCTGCCTGAGCATCCAGGACCTCCAGGAAGCAGCAGGGCTCCAGCCGGCCGTGGAAGAGGGTAGCAGCAGTGGCGGTTCAGGAACCGACGGCCCCAAAAGGGTCCGGTAAATCCTGGTACCGTCACATCTGGTGTCAGAAGTGGGATGCCCTCTTCCTAAAGGCATCCAAACCACTACTGGGACAATCTCCATCGGGAGATTTGGCTGGAGCCAGTGGCAGGTGTATGGAGGAATTCTACGATCAGCTAAAGCGATCCACCTGAAGAGATCCTTACTGCCAGAGGCGGAGAAGCAAGGGGACCCAGGAAGACTGATTTGGTTGAGGCTTTGATGCAGATGGACCACCTATCAGTTGGAACAGCCAGCCCTGCCAGCCGGCAGACCAGCATGGGATCCGGGGAGAGCCCTACAGAGCATGAGGATGCCTTCACCCGAGCTGTCAAGATCCGACTTGCATTTTATGGCCCCAATCCCTCTGCTGAGGTAGTGGATAGAGTAATGGCCATGGTGACTCAGGAGAGGACAGCAGAAAGGGAGGAGCGCATGAGGATGGCAGAACTGGAGAGAGTCCCAAGAGATTCAGGATCTCCACGGAGCTATGGATCCAGGAACGGCAAACTGCCTCATCAAGCCTTCAAGGTGTTTGAGGAAAGCACAGGTGACATAGATGGGTACCTGCAAGATTTTGAGAGGCAATGTGCCCTTCATGAGGTGGATTCGAGAGACTGGGTAACAATTCTGGCAGGCAAGCTGACTGGACGTGCAGCCGAGGCATATCGAGCCCTACCTGATGACGTCAGCCGGGATTATACAGAGGTAAAACGGTGCCTGCTTGCCCGGTATGCGGTCACCCCAGATGCTTACCGGCGGAAGTTCCGGGATACCCGACGGCGGGAGCAGGACTCTTATGCAGAATGGGTGTACCGCATGGACCGTGCTTGTGCCAACTGGCTACTGGGCTGCAATGCAAAGACTATGGAGGATTGTCGGCAGCTTTTCCTACTGGAGCAATTCTTCCAACATACGCCTCCTGACGTTCGGGATTGGGTACGGGACCATGACCCAGCTACGGTGGGGGAAGCAGCCAAGTTGGCCGATAAATATGTGGAAACTAGGAAGAGTGGGCCCCGTCCCTCTCCTCTCCCACCCAGAGGGTCTAATTCCACTCCTCGAGGGGTCCAGGTACCACTGCCCAGCCCCATTCCAGCCACTTCCAACTCGCCCAGTAGAAGGCGCAGTTCTGGCCTGCAGTGTTATAATTGTTTGCAGCTGGGACATGTTCGGAGCAATTGCCCTCAGAGATGGTCCAGACCTAGACCCCTGCACCAGAGGCCAATACCTCCACCAGTCCCACCCCGGAGTGCACCAAGACAAGCCTTCTGTATGGAAAGATATGTGGAGACTCAAGAGAATGGGCCCTGTCTCTCTCCTGTACAATCCAAAGGAATTACTACAGACACTCAAATGGGCCAGATACCACATCTCAGCTCCATTCCCATCAGTCACAACCAGCCCAGCAGAGGGCGCCGCTATGGACTGCAGTGTGATGATTGTTTGCAACCTGGGCACGTTCGGAGCAATTACCCTCAGAGACAGTCACAGCCTGGGCTCTTGCCCCAGCAGCCGGTATCTCTACCAGTCCCACCCCAGAGTGCACCAAGACAAGCCTACGGTGGAGGAGAGGACCCTGGCACTGAACCTATGGAGTATAATTTATCCATGCCCATGGGAGTGGATTACAATATTGCCCCTTTTGGCAGGGACAAAGTGTGGGGACCGATCCACGAGGTGAGCCTGGTCCAAACCGCCAGAACAGATAACCGAGGACACCATGGTCAGACAGTGCTGGTGAACGGGCAGCCAGCCAAGGGGTTGAGAGACACTGGGGCCACAATCACTATGGTACAACCCCACCGGGTCCTCCCCAGGCAGAGAACTGGCCGGACAGTGGCTGTACAAGTTGCTGGAGGAGCCATACACCAGATTCCCTTGGCCCGGATCACACTGGATTGGGGTGCTGGAGAAAGAGACTGTGAGGTGGGAGTGATGTCTGGCATTCCCGCTGAGGTACTGTTAGCAAATGATTTGGGGTATCTTACCAGTGCCTTCGCAAACTCCATGTCTGTACAACCCCAAAGGTGGATGCATTTCTGAATGTTTGTAGGAAAAATGGACAGTTGTTACACAGCTGGAGCTTCTCCCTCCACCTTTACCATTCAGTGCAGACCTAGCAGGTATAACAAAAAGGCTGATAGACTATCCTGGCAAGAAGATGACTGAAAGACTTTGTGGACAGTGCAGAGGTGGATCCGTTGGGATCACACCTGGTCTGTCCAAGACTTGGGGGGGGGGGTAATGTGACCAGATGGAATAACTTACAACTATACCACTTGAAATATTGATCCCTACGTTGTACATTGTGTGACATAATGTAATAGTTTGGATGGGGTTACTGTAATTCCTTTACAGGGATATGATAGTTGGGAACCAGAGTGCAGAGAAAATAAAGGCTATGCCCAGCACTCCTGCTTGCTTCAGATCTGTGCAACTTGGCTAAACAATGACTGGAATGTTAATTGGCTCCTGCTGTGCTTCCTTGACCAATCAGGGGAGGTTATTATGGTCCAGTCAAAATGCCCCATTTCCAAACCCTACTTTGCATTCTTATCTGGATAGGAGTGACTGGAAATGTAGGCCATTATCTGATTGGTCAAGCATAGCAGCACTGTCCCAAGCACTAATTTAAATTCTAATCTTGATAAGAGTGTCTGGAAGTGTATATAAGCAGTGTTTTTCATCAATAAAGCTGTTCTGTTCTACCCTCCTTAATACAAGTCTCGGCTGTATTTCTGGAGGGGACATAGGCTGGGGATTCTCACCTTAGCCATTACAGGAGCAAATTCACTTTCCTCGCCGGTCTACTGGCGTAGGGCCTCTGGAAACCCTACCTAGGGTTCTGCAGCTAAATTCACTATCTCTGCCAGTCTGCCAGGGGGCAGCATCCAGTTGTTCCTGCCTGAGCATCCAGGACCTCCAGGAAGCAGCAGGGCTCCAGCCGGCCGTGGAAGAGGGTAGCAGCAGTGGCGGTTCAGGAACCGACGGCCCCAAAAGGGTCCGGTAAATCCTGGTACCGTCACAGATGTGTCTAAAGGAATCCGTCCATTTCGGGACTGACGGGCAGGTTAGTGCGGTCTGTGTTCCTGCAGTCCCTTCTGGTGACCATATGGTGCAAAGCAGTCTACTCAATGGAGACCGGGGCTGACGGCGCTTGCGCACAGACAGGATGTCTGCGCTCTAGTTCCAGTCTCCAAACGGGATGGATTCCTTTAAAAACACTTATTTTTTTATGGTAAGACATCTATTTTCACGCTAGTTGCCATGCATTTAATGAATGCATGACAACTTGCTATTATCTGAAAGTTCCGCTTTAACCTGATCTAAAACTTGTATCTGTAATCCTAGGACTGACCCTTCATGTTTTTCACACATGTGTCTCGAGAGGCTATGTTTATCAAATCTATTACTAATATTTCTCAGATGTTCACTCGCTCTGGTTTTCAGTTTCCTGCATGTCCCTCCCATATATTGCAATCCACACATATATGTGTTCAAATAGGCCACATATGTGGAATTGCAATTAAATTTACCATCCACCATAAATTCTTTCTTGGTGGTCCTCGATATCACTTTTCTAGTACTAATTCCTTTAGGTACTAACGGGCAGGTACTACATTGTTTTCTCCCACATTTAAAAGTTCCATACGTTCTTCCTAATATTCCTGTACAAGTCAAATCCAAGAATCTAAGAATGGAAGAAAGAAAAGGGATTTGACTTGTACAGGAATATTAGGAAGGTCGTATGGAACTTTTAAATGTATTTATCTTTAAGTATCGTTATATCGGCACTGCTGAAGAGCCGACGTCTGATCCAGGAACCAGAATCTGCTTCTGACAGCTTTACAGCTCGTCAAGCAGAAAGGGGAGGGAGCGGAGAACTTTATTTTCCTATAGCTCTCAAACCATAACTGTTTGAGAGATATGAATAAGTGCAAGTACTCTCTTTTAATGTTATCTACCATATACTTAATACTTTTTTTCTGACATTACTATCCCTTCAATTCGATCTTTGAAAAAGTAATTCTTCTTGCTAAGGAAACGAACAATTCCTCCAGCCTGGGTAGTAGGTATTGATCTACCTCCAGCTGGTTATTTAAGGTCAGCAGGAAATTGCAGCAAATCCTGATGTCGCCAGTCTGTTTGAGTACCAGGACAATCGGAGAAGCCAGTTTGCTACTTTTTTCTTTGTAAATGATACTTTGTGCCTCTAGTCCCTGCACGTTTGTTTCCATATTTGAATGTATTGCAAATGTCACACTGCAAACCTTGTATCATTTTGGGCAAGTCCCTTGGTGTAACTTAAGTTTTACCTGAACGTCTTCGGCTTTACGGACGCTAAAGTCAAAACCGTTTGCAAATGTAACCTGCGACTCTTGTATCCAGGCTGCTGTACGGTGAGCATACAGAACGTATACACAGCTTTGGTAATGCTTGACATTTCCATCCTCCAAGTACATGAACTCTCAAACAGTGGTGGACCTCCCTCCTTGACCACAGAGACCCAGTTGGTAGACTTCCTCTTAGTAATGAAGAGACACCTGTGTTACTCACAGAGGTGTAATAATGTATGTTTTAAAATGTGCATGAGTTGGGTACAATTGCAAGTGTAGGTTTGCTCACTGTGCCTGATCCATAGGAATCACTGACACTACTACTTCTGTGTCAATGTCCATAATTTTGGGTTGTCCATTTATCTCCAGGCTAACTTGCAAAGCCTCTTGCCCAGTGCCTAATTGGCAAACAATCAAACCCAATATCCAACTGTCTTCTGCTATTGGCTCCTTTTCCTAATGAGCCATGAATGATTCCATGTAATATGTTCTTTGATGATGGCCTTCCTTGCCATTTCCTCTCTGTGATCAGAGGTTCCTTCACACCTTCAAATGCTTCTTCTTAGAACACGTGAATCAAACTTCATCTTTGAAGTCATAAAGCCTAATAAGCCACCGACCCACAGCATAAACATCTTCTCCATATGATTGGATGTCTGGAGATTGTTTCTGATTGGTCCCTCTCCAAAAACCTCTGTGATGTCTCTCACTGTGTTGGCTTCAGTTACGTTGGACTTTTAGATGTATCCGTATCACCCATTTTCATCGCAGTTGTAATGTCCAGCAAGGGTTTTTCTGCGTGATCTCATTCTGAGAGAAGCCATTTATGAATAGTTTTGTTGATGATTCCACAGGTAAAATGGTCCTGCAGTGCTTGTGGCAAGTTAGCTCCAAACATACAGGTAGGAGCCGGGCAATGTAATCATGCTCTATGTGTGAAAGGATGATTTCCTTTTGTATTTCTTTTGCAGGGAAAGCTGAGATATTGACTCTGAAATGTGTCCCCCTGTTCCTGTAAAATACTCCTGTTTCAGGGATGGGCAACCAGTGTGGCTGTGCTCTCCGTTCTGCCCTAGAATTGCCCAGACTGGATGTCACATACAAGCAGGCGGACATGACCGTTACTAGCAGGACCACAGGACATAAGTGTCTACTGACGGCTCATAGTCATCTTAGCTCTTTAGAGACCAGAGTGGTGTACAGCTCATTGGTTTACAATGCTTTGCGCACTCCTTTGGTTCTTAAAGGGTTAGTAATGCTTCACAAACACAGCAGCTCCAATTAATCTTCATAGTATTTGGGCCACAGAGAGTGTTATTTGCCCTTGTTCATCGGTTTCTGTACCCAAGTCTCGATATATTTGTCTATGTATCCAATAGGTGACCATTCAGCTGATCATGGGTGTCTAATCCCTTCAGGATCAAACAAGGGGTTACCTTGTTCATCAATAAGCTTGTTTGGCTCATGCTCCAAATGCGTCTCCACACTTTTAGTATAAGTTAGTTTTCCTGCTGCCGTATCAGTAGACTCATCGTCACTTGAGGGTTGAACCCATTCCTCATCATCACCCTCCTTGCTTACTGAGGAGCAATATGAATCTGGCTTAGCCCTTTTTTATTTATATTTCCTCAATATACCTTCCTCTTGAGGCGAGGATTTAGTATGTGGAACTAGGCCACATGATTCCAACCTGCCTTTATTATGCAGTGTCAATCATGATGCATCTTCGGCTTTATTAGCAGATTGTCTCTTACTTTTGGAAATCTGCTTCCTTTTTTGAGAACACTTTCCTCTTTTTTCCATAGATTCTTCCTTATCAGACTGAGGATCCTCAGCTGACCAATAAGCCTCCAAAGGACCTGCAGATTTCCTAATAGTGGAATCCAAAGGTCCTGAGGATTTTTGAATGGTACTTCCCATAGTATTGGTCGTGCTATTGAAAGTCATTGTAAAAGACTCCTTCAAAGTCTCAGACAGTTGCTGCATTGCTGATGTAACAGCCAAATTCAAGGACTTAGCCATTGATTGTTCCATACATTTTTGAAAAGTAGCTGATTGAGACATACCAGTCAACCCAGAATCATCAGGTCTGACATCCCTATGGCTAGCATCCCCTTTGGCATGAATAGGGTCAGACATTTCTGGACTGTCACTATTCCCAGAATGTGCCATTAATGCTTGTAACAGATAAATGTAATAAATGCAAATTATTCACAAATAAATTGTAGTTAAGGGCAATATCTGTCCCAGTTATGATAATAAAGAAAACAGCTCAAATATGTAGCACTAGTGTTATAACACCAATATGAAGAATGAGCCTCTAAATATCCAATAAGATAACAGTAAAGAGGAAGGAAAACCTCAATAGAACTATAGGGCAAAGCCTTAGTGGCAAGGAAGTCTATATAGAGAATTAAATTCCAAGTGGCATTGTATTTATACCCAAAATGTGTGGGCCTGTCATACTGTATTACCATTTACTTGTTTTGGCTGGAGCTGGATAGCAATCATGGCATTGGCTCTAAACAGTACAGCAGTTTCTCCCGTTTATATGCAAGTTGATGCAACATTTTTCACCCACCAAATGTATAATAAATATGTACACAAGTGAAGTATGCTGGCAATCATGATGGCATTGGACCTAAACAGTACAATTCCCGTTTATATTACTAAAATCTGTCCCTTCCTCTGCTCCTCCACAGCTAAAATTCTTACACACGCAATCATCCTCTCCCACATGGACTATTGCAACATTCTTCTGTCTGACATTCCTGCTTCCCATCTCCATACACTTCAATCTATACAGAATGCTGCAGCACGAATTACTCTTCTGTCACCTAGGTTTGTTCCTGCCCCACTCCTCCTCAAAACTCTCCAATGGCTGCCTATCAAACTCCGGATATCTTACAAAATCTTACTTCTCTCTTTCAAGACACTTCTCTCCTCTACTCCTTCCTACGTTTCCACTCTGATCTCCCGTTATACCCCATCCCGCCACTTAAGTTCAGCCAATGACTGTCTTCTCTCAGCTCCTTTTGTCTCTACAGACCTGTCACGTATCAAACCTTTTTCTCTCATTGCTCCATATCTATGGAAAGCTCTACCATCCAACCTGCGCCACTGCACCTCGCTGATAACCTTCAAATCTCACTTGAAAATGCACCTCATGGATAAAACCTCAACATGCTAGAAGTCACTGATGTTGTACAATGAACACTCTTATAAATTATTTACATTACTGATGTCTTCTATCATCATCAGAACTAGCACTGTATTCAGCACTTGTCCCTAATGTACTCTGTATGTCTCCCATTACCACTTTAGATTGTAAGCTTTCGGGCAGGGACCTCCCACCCAATGTTTCACTCTACAATGCACCTGTAACCCTGTATAGTTTAAACCCTTAAATTGTAAAACACTGCGTACACTTGTGGCGCTATATAAATAAACATTCATTCATTCATTCACTTTATATGCAACATTTTTTCACCCACCACCAGATTTATAAATATTCTATGTACACCTCCACCTCCAGCCAAAACAAGTAAATGGCAATACAGAATTACAGGCCCATACATTTTGGCCCAGGACCCCTTTTCTTGCCCAGGACTAACTTTACACACCACCACTTTGATTTGGTTTGTCTCTCTCATTCTTTTATCCCCCAAACTTTTCCCTATTTGCCATTAATAGGGTTAACCCACTGTTTGATGAAAAATGCAGGCAGCGGGTGCCGGGAAGGAATTTTGCCATGGACTCTAGCCCCAGATAGTTTTGGAACCTAGAAATGCCCCTGATCAATAGGAAGGCAAGGATGGCATTACCTAAGCTGCATCTGCCATTCAATGCCTTCCCAACAAGTTGAAATGGCAGCCAATGAGAGAGGAGAGTTTTGCCAGGACACTCCTCTCTCATTGGCTGTAGTGCATGGGATGGCGGTGTGGCATTCAGAGCAAGTGGAGCAGGAATGCAGGCAGAAGCAGGACACCTCTCCAGCATGACTTGTCAAACTCAACTTGAAGTGAGTGCCTGTTTGTTCTGTATTTAGATAACACCAGTCAGTGTTCTTGTCTAGAAGAGGTTAATCTTCCCAAGGAAGGAATTCTTACCCAAACTGAGCATTCACTGGGCTTATTAATGGAATGGCAGGGGTGTCATAGGGTGGTAACACAGTCCCCAGTCAGCCTTCATTTCCTCCTGCTGCTGGAGATAGGATGATGGGAGCTGTATTTCCTTGGGACCCCCCTGAAACTTTGAGCTCCGGCACTAGCAGAAGTTTCTTTCCTGGTTATCCTTCTGGGGTCTCTGGTGATGACTGGGGTACAGGACAAATAAATCATGGGGAAAAGGCAGGGGGAATGACCTGGGATTATCTCATCACAATGGGCTACAGCATTACCCTGTTTTCCATCACAAGTCCATACAGCACAGGAGAAGCTCACATACAGTCCCAGTGTCATGCAGCTCCCAATCCACAGTCCAGAATGTGGGACCCGGGGATGCGGGGTGACTGGGATCAGCACCCGTCTAATCCCAAACAGTCCCAGGTCCTTTCACCACACTCCTCACTGTAAATAGTGGTTTTGCCCCAGCAGATATAAGAATGTGGAAGACTGGTAAATGGAGATGATAGCTCCTCCTTCTGCATTCTCCTGCCAATCCTATCCTAGGGAACCATGGCTCATGGCCAGCCCACATGAGCAGCAGTCTGATACTATTGGCTTATGCCCACATAGACTGGACATTCATTGGTGGCTGGGATTAACACTGAGTCTTCTAGTTGGCTTGTGTAAATGATCTGTCTGTGGACCTACAGGCCAATGTGCAGATCTGTCCTGCTGCATTTATACTGAGTCCCTGCTGCAGCCCAATAAATATGCAGCATTCCGGACTTCGGTGAATTCATACGAGGCAATAGTCGCCCATGTTGCTGGGAAATCTAATCTCAGGCAGAGCTTTGTTCTCTGACTTGATCAGATAAATATGGATAATTGGTTACTTATATGCCTAGAAAATCACCTCTCTACACCTTCTTAGGCTGCTAAAATCAATCCGTTTCCCCCAGAAGGGTGGAATAAAATAAGGATGAATATACATGCAAATGCTTTCAAGATGGAAGCTTCCGCTGAGGACTTGGAAAAGTGACAGGTCCTCTATAACACCATAACGACCGTCCATGCCACTGAGAGGCCAGCACTTAAAGAAGCAGTAAACTTTTTTTGTATGAAAAAATATATATTGTAGGGATTTTCCTATTGAGTAAGATAAGGGTACTCCCACTGCTGAGAGATTTATATTTCCAGAGTTATTACAGTTTAAACCCATGTTTTTTTACATTAGCAGTGCCCTCTATTGGTCAAATTCTAATTAGTTTTCCTGTTAGATTCTAATGGAGAGGAAAGTCAGAAAAATCAGAGACATACAGGTCTCTATAGAATGTGATAGAAACTGCTGAGTCACTTCCTGTCAGTTAGAACTATCAGGAAGTAAACACACAGTAAATTCACTTCCTGATTATTTAAACTGCTATAAATTTTGAATAAAACATCTGACAGCGATGGGAGTGACCTTGTTTTATTCCGGGGGAAATGCTCTATAAAATATGTGTTTTCATAAAAAAAGTTTACTTCTTCTTTAAGGACCACAGGGCTGTGATGTGCCAGGACCATTATGTGTCCTTAACGCAAGTTTTCCCATGCTGGTCACAGTACGTCATGGGTCCTTAAAGGAGCAGTAAAAATTTTTTTATTAAAACCTATATGTTATAGAGTTTTTCTGCTGAGGAAAGCAAGAGAACTCACACCACTGCCAGTTGTTTTATTGCAAACTTTATAACAGTTTTAATAATCAGGAAGCGAATTTACTGTGTTTACTTCCTGATAGTTGTAACTGACAGGAAGTGACTCAGCAGTTTCTATCACATTCTATGGAGGACTGTATGTCACTGACTTTACTCACCATTAAAATGTAACAGAATAACTCTTTGGAATTTGACCGCTAGAGGGCACTGCTAATGTAAAAAAACTGTTTTAAACAGTAATAACAGAAATATATATTTATCAGCAGTGGGAGTCATCTTACTCGACAGGAAACACCCTGTAATATATATTTTTTCATTAGAAAAAAGTTTACTACTCCTTTAAGGGGTTAACCACATGATGATCAGAGGTGTGTGCTGTGTATTGTTTTACAGAGTGTTGCTCACCCCTTCGTTCCAGAAGGGGTTAAACATTTAAAAACCAGGAAGCCTTTTGTGTGAAGGAATAAATGTATTTTTCAGGAATGGCTGAGTTTAGATACATATATCTCTGTATGATGTGAGGAATTTGTCATTCTCAGGAAAAACGATCAGAAAGCTTCAAGGCAGAAAATCTCCTCTGCGTTATTAGAGCAATTTATAATTTTATTCTAGTGTTCCAAGACTTGAGCTTTTATTTTCTTTGGGCCGTAGGCACAAGTAAAAATGGAGTCATTCTGGGATGAACCAGCAGAACGGGAGGGGGCGACAAAAACTGAGATTAACCCTTTGAGTGCCATAGGGGTACGCAACGCATTGCTTTGCAATGCGTTGCTTACCCCTCTGGCACTCAAAGGGTTATGGATAAAGAACCAATGGCACGATGCAAGAAATGTTCACATCTGCTAAAGGCATTTTTGTGCGCAGATAGATTTTGCACATGTTCTGATCCAGGTAGCTGAATACCAAACACGTCTTGAATTGCACATAAAAAAATCCTTTTTACAACAATGTAACAGAATCTGGAAGGAACTATGTTGCCCTCAGCCGTCGTTCCGGGTCTCTGCTTCGCGGAGGCGGATTGCGCAGCCTGGTTCCTACCGGTTGAGCATTAGCTGGCTCAGTCGAACATCAGTGGTGTCGTAAACACTGTGTCGAAGCCGGATGAAAGTGTTAGTGCCGTCCACACCGTGTCAGAGTCGGAAGAAATCCAGGCGAACAGGAAGAGGGTCGAAGGGACTCACAGCCAGAGTCGGGTTGCAACCTGGTACCACAGGCCATAGAGAGTGAGGCCTCTACTCCCAGTCGGAAGGTAGCTGGAGGATGTCCAGGAAACACAAGAAGGTCTAGCGGAGTCCAAGTCGCCGCCTGACAGCATACGAACACCCAAAGTCCTGACTTGGAATCGAATCCGCAGATAGCTGGCAGCAGACGGTCGACACGCAGGATACTCAGCTCAGATGGGCATCAGAAAGGACACTTTAAACCACAAGCTCATAAGGACACCAGGACTCAGAGAAACATAATAGGGCAGACATGACTGATTAACACACAGCAGGGGGTCTTACTACAGTTCACCAACATACACTGGCTGGAGTGGCTGGAATACACATCTTGGGGACAATGGCCCAAGGTTGGAGCCTTTGTTTGACTACTTTGAATGGCCTGATCCAACCTTGACCAATCACTGAGCTGCCTACTGTTCTCCATGTTAGGCTTTGGAAGTCATTTGCATGTCCACCTCAGGGATTCGTTCCAACAAGCCTTCGCCTCTTGCCCCCTGCCACTGAGCTTTCGACCCGATGGAGAAGATTGTACACCGAGCCGGCAACCTCCAAATGGTAGTCGGAGAATGAGTAAACCTCGAACACGACAATACATTAAACATAGACTATTCAACACTCTGAACACAGGGCCGTTCTGAGTATTAAGTTCTTGTTCGACACAGCTGCCTATTCACATAAAGTCTAGCCTAAGTCTCTTAGTTCATAATAAGGGCTTGAGGGGTCGTACGACCCTTCCCATAACCGTTACAGACAACACTACATAGACGTATAAATTAATTCGGAGCATCCCGCTCTGTATCAGCCTCGTCACAGGCAGTCTCTACAGTGCATTACTGCGTTGTTACACACGTTTTAGCGAATTATTATATAGGATGTTTGCTGCTATGGGAGTACACTTGGTGAAAATACTGGAGCTGTACTATGCAGGTAACAAATAGCTGATGTCAGCAGTTTAGGGGGTAAAAACTGACCCCATTGTCTGGAAGGGAGCTGGAAACTAATCCAGAAGTCTGTAGCTTAAAGCCATAAATGTAACAGGTTGCAAATGTTTTAATGACTTTCAGGACTGGATTTTTACTCCAGGCTCCCCTAGGCAAGGCACTCTGGGCACCCTTAGCTCCGCCCATGGCCCACCCCACGCCTCACATGACCACTCCACCAGTGTCTTCCGCTGCTTCCTGGCACAGAATATACCTCTGGCCTTCAACAAGCAAGGACATAAAAGCTTTAACCCCCTTGGTTGCTTGAGAGATCTCCAACGCATTGCTCTGCAATGCATTGGAGGATATCACTAGCATCCAAGGTGTTAAATAAGAGCCTGTAAAGCGGTGTATAAGGTACTGCAGGGATACAGAGATTGCTCTGGCCCCACCCACAATTCAGAATGGCCAGCACAGCTGAGACTCCCTTCAAAATTAGGATCTCTAGGCAGGTGCCTAGTCTGCCTATTGGGAAATCCGGCCCTGATGATTTTCATTAGCCGCTATGGGAGCTGTGCACACAGTTCAGTACATCTTGCTTGTGCAGAGGGTGGACAAGGTGCGTCCACAGAAATGTTTCCATGATATGTCCCCCAGGCCAGCTCGACCAACCGCCATTTTTATTCAGGGTGGGCAAGTGCGGGGGGGGGGTAAGTGCACCCTTTTGCCCTCTTTGCCGTCACCTAAGGACAAGGCCTCTCTATCAGAACTTGTTCCGCTATCCTGTTGATCCATCTGGGCCCGCAGTGCAGTCACTGATTCATTGGCTCGAATTAGAGTGACCACATTTCAATTCTGCCATTCAGGGACACTCTAGAGAGAAGAGTGCACCACAGAGTTCTAAACACTGGAGGGAGAACTGCCCCTTTAATTGCTGTGTAAGAAAGTAATGCCTGTTGTGGGCTGCAAGAAAATATACATCAATCCCAGAGCCTTAAACTAAAATCACACTACAACAAAATGTCACTGCAGCTCCCGATTGATGCCCGAATCAAGGCTCAGTTATCTCTCTCTCGTGTTTTGCGCTCCGTCAAAAAGGCCATTTTGTTGTAGCCCAGCAGAGGCATCACTTCCTGTTACAGTAGACAATGGACAGTTCTCCTTCTAGTGTTTAGAACTCTGTGATCTGGAGTCTTCATTCTGGGACTTTGTACTGTCCGAGAAAGGGCTGCCGGGGACAAGGGACATGCACAAAAAATCTGGGACTGTTCCTGGCAATCAGGGACATGTGGTCACCCTAGCTCGAATATTGCAACATCCTACTCTCTGGTCTTCCTGACTCTCATCCTTCTCCACTCCAGTATGTTGTCAATTCAGCTGCAATGATAACTACCTTTGCCCCCGGATATCTTCCCCCTCATCTGCTCCTGAAATCCTTCTATTGGCTCCCTATAAGGACTCGTATTTCTTACAAGATTCTTGTCCTCTCCTTTAAGTGCCTTTCTTCTGCAGCACGCTTTTACATTTCTGCTTTTATCTCCCACTACACCCCTTCCCATCACTTGCATTCTTCTCAGCGGTTCTTCCTGTCCTCTCCCTACACAACTCAAGCCATTTCTTGGCTGCAGTCTTTTTCACTGGCCGCCCCTTGACTTTGGAATGTCCTCCCTATCACCATTCACCAGTCATCCACACTCATCACTTTCAAGCATCTCCTGAAAACCCACCTGCTCAAGGAGGCATCTCAGTAACAATATCCTCCTTGTGCCACTGACACTCACATTAGAATCATTCTGCACTTCCTTCACTATACCTTGTACTTGCACTTATGATCCTTCTCCTTCTGTCTCTGTATGTTGTCAGGATTTCTAATTAGATTGTAAGCTCCTTGGGGCAGGGTTGCTTTCCCAATGTAATATACACTTTGGTGCACTGCAATGATCACACTTTATCCTGATGTTCTTAACCCAGTTCTGTATTTTGTACTGTATAATTACAACTGTACATATATGGCACTATATAAATAAAGATACATACACACATACATTAGCATGTCTGCATATCTGATAGCTGTCCTTTAATGGAATGATTGCACCTCCTAATAATAATCGCCTACTTAACTTACCATGGCTAGAAAAACCTAATGGTCACTATGAATTTTACCCTTGTGACTTTGATCAAGAGATAACATCTTCAATCTGTCCTGCATGCCACGTCCATGGATGGGGACATGATAGTTGATGGCAGGATTACTGATCTTCAAACTCCACCCACTGGAACGCCATTTTATTTCCACAACATTGAAACAGTTGAGTGCATGAACATCAAAGGATTACCACTCTCAGCTGAGGGGCTTTGAGGTTTAGTAGTCTTGCCAACAAGATTCATGTCTCCCTCCATGGACATACCATCCAGGAGAGATTGAACAAGTTATCTACTGAGCCAAGGGTCAAGGGAAAAACATGTTGGCCATATTAAAGGAGCAGTAAACTTTTTTTTATGAAAACACATATTTTACAGAGCATTTCCTGCTGAGTAAAACAAGGTCACTCCCACTGCTGTCAGATGTTTTATTAAACAATTATAGCAGTTTAAATAATCAGGAAGTGAATTTACTGTATTTACTTCCTGATGGTTCTAACTGACAGGAAGTGACTCAGCAGTTTCTATCACATTCTATGGAGAACTGTATGTCTCTGACTTTTCTGACTTTCCTCTCCATTAGAATCTAACAGGAAATCTAATTAGAATTCAACCACTAGAGGGCACTGCTAATGTAAAAAAAAACATGGGTTTAAACCTTAATAACTCTGGAAATATAAATCTCTCGGCAGCGGGAGTACCCTTAGTTTACTCAATAGGAAAATTTTTTTATAAAAAAAAGTTTACTGCTCCTTTAAGGTAAGTTTGTGTGTGTGAGTATTATTAGGAGATGCTAGTTGGACACCACCTTAAAGGGATAGTAATACTTCATTTTAACTTTATTTTATTTTGTAGGCATTAAAAAAACATGAAGCATGATATAAGTCTTATCTCTCAAACCTTTATGGTTTATGAGATATTCACAAGCAAAGTTCCCCTCCCCGTCCCTTTTACCTAGTGTAAGCCATCTCTTCTCAGATGTGAATCTGGTTGTATGACCAGACAGATAACAGAAGGGGACACTCTTCTTTGTATGAAAACAATGAAAGCCCTTCCCCCTTGACGAGTTTTTCAGCTTTTTCCCTTATCTTAATTGAAGATTGTCCCTCTCTGCAGTCTACCTGGGCACCTCCCTTCTGATCTGGTTGAACAGTGGGGGGATACTTTGTTTGTGAATATCTCATAAACCATAAAGGTTTGAGTGATAAGACTTATATCATTCTTCATGTTTTTTTAATACCTACAAAATAAAATAAAGTTAAAACGAAGTATTACTATCCCTTTAAAGGATTAAAGTGATAGTTGCCCTTGCCCTTCTAAATATTTATAGACTTTTCTTTGGTTGTGTGTTTTCACCCTTTTGGATAAATATTATAGGGAGTAAGATGGTTTATCTCCAGTTTATAGGTATGGATGTTATTATGATTGATTTAGAAATTATAATGTTGAACGTTCATGCTGTATTGTTTCTGTAAAATGCTAATCAAGTGTTCTGACATCTGGATATGATCAGTGTCAAGAGAGAATCTCATTATTGCTTGTAATCCTTGATTAATGGATGCAGTTTACTGGAAAGGACAGCATATTGCTGCCTTAACATCATTTTCTCATTTCAAACCCTTTATAAGATTAGAATTTGAACTTTATAAGATTAGAATTTGAACTGCTGTGCAAAGTTAAGAAAACTAAGCAGATACCTAAACCTAAGTGGGCGAACCAAACCTAAGGACCCTAACCTAAAACTAACCAAATAAAGACTAACCTAAACCTAACCCTAACAGATACTGGACGAACCAAACTTAAGGACCCTAACCTAAACCTAACTACATAATGGCTAACCTAATCCTAATAGATACCTAGACCTAACAGATACTAGGTGAAACAAACCTAAGGACCCTAACCTAAACCTAACTAAATACTGGCTAACCTAAGCCTAACAGATACCTAAACATAACTGATACTGGGTGAACGAAACCTAAGGACCCTAATCTAAACCTAAGTAGATACAGACTAACCTAAGCCGAACAGATACCTAAACCTAACAGATACTAGGTGAACCAAACCTAAGGGACTTAACATAAACCTAACAACCTTAATCTAAACCTAACAGATACCTAATCCTAACAGATATTGGCTAACCTAAACCTAACAGATAGTGGATGAACCAAACTACGGACCCGAACCTTAACCTAATGACCCTAACCTAAACCTAAACAGATACTGTCTTACCTATTGCTAACAAATAATGTCCAGCCTAACAACCCATGCCTAACCTAACTATGGTGCATTCCTTGTGATTCCCCTGGAGAAGTGAGGAGGAGCTGAGACCAACATGGGCATCCATAGGGGAAGGGCAAGAGGGGGCTCTTGCCACCGTCATATAAACAAAGGCACTGGGCGGACTGGCCTGGGGGTCATATTATGGCTTTGCCTCCACTTGGAAACATTTCTGGAGGCCAGTGCAAAGTCCTGTTGGATCTCTCTCCAGCTCTCTGCTGTGTGATTCAGTCCCTTCAGTCACACTCACACTCAGACATACAGATTCCTGAACAGCCTGTGATTTTTCCCTGAGCACAATCCTATTTGGGCAGATACACATTGATACAATTAGTTGCTGGTTCCATGTGTGTGGTCACTAAGGAGCAGTGTGTATAGAGGCACTCATGTTGATGGGTACGTGGAATCTACAGTCTTGGTCTTCTAACCATCTCTCTTACTGTGGCTTTTTGTACCGTAACAGATACTGGGCAACTTGGCGACATTTACGATGATGCAATTAGTAATACTCCATTTTGACAGGCAAGACATTTTGAATGTGCTGTTGTGACTCACACCATTTAGGCAGCGACACTGTAATAGGATACAGGAAGTCCTGAAACACATTTGTTTGTTTCTTTTTCCATAATAAAGTTTTACTATTCCTTTAAGTGGCTGATTACACAAGCAGCCAGGGACATCCATACAAGGACAGCTTTTTAAATCTCTTCATGTAAAAAAAAAAAAAGAAAGTTTTTATGCTTTCGACCAGATTGGCATTTTAATGCCAGATGCTTATGAAAAATGCATAGTGCTGGATGTGCCTTGGTTTCAAAATATGCATTTTTCAAGAGCATTCTGCATGTTTGGGAGGTCAAGAACGCATTGCCTCACCCCTAAAGGGTTAAAATGTTCATAAATGGCATTGCCTTGTCCTAGTTTACAGGAAAAGAAATATCAGGATAAGACTAAAGGATCTGAACTTGTATAGCTTGGAGGAGAGAAGGGAGAGAGGGGATATGATAGAGGCATTTAAATACATTAAAAGATTCAACCACTGCAGGAGGGAATTACATTTCAAAGGAGTAAAAATGTTAGGACAAGAGGCCACAGTCTAAAACTAGAGGGACACATATTTAGATGTAATGTAAGAACGTTTTACTTCACTGAGAAGTGTCGAACCAATTATGTTGAAGGTATCCAAAGGGTTAAAAGGATAGTAATACTTCGTTTTATCTTTATTTTATTTTGTAGGCATTAAAAAAAACATGAAGAACGATATAAGTCTTATCTCTCAAACCTTTATGGTTTGAGAGATATTCACAAGCAAAGTTTCCCCTCCTGCCCCTTTTACCTAGTGTAAGTCATCTCTTCTCAGATGTGGAATCTGGTCCATAGACCAGACAGATAACAGCAGGGCACAATCTTCTTCCTATGAGAACAATGAAAGCCCTGCCCCCTTGACAAGTTTTTCAGGTTTTTCCCTTATCTTAATTGAAGATTGTCCCTCTCTGCAGTCTACCTGTGCACCTCCCTTCTGATCTAGCTGAACAGTGTTACATCAGTAAAAGGGGTGGGAGGGGGATACTTTGTCATTGAATTACTCCTAAACTACAACTCAGACAGAATTGAAATAACACTCTCCATGGCCCAAATACTATGAAGATTAATTAGAGCTGCTTTTATTATGAAACATTACTATCTCTTTAAAACAAGAGAACCAATCAGGATGGATATCTTCACATAAATAGATAAATGACAATATTAAATAATTTTGAGAACTTAACACAATACTAGGTATTGACACTCTACTTCACAGTAAAGAACTGATTCAAATAATCAATCCCGCATATTTGTGCAAAAATATATATATAATTTATTAAATACAATATACTATATATAAAGTGTAAACAACAATGATATAAATGAGTGACCAGCAATTACAATAGATATACAGTAACTCAAACTACAGTTATCACCATTAGGATTACCAGCACTTAAAGGGTTAACCACACATAGGTATGTTCAGTGTTATTAGATAACAATAATTGCACTCAGAAGCATAGAAAAGGATTATTGATCCTAACAATTAATAAAATACAGTTGGCAGCAGTGTATATGAATACCTCTGCCCCAGAAACTGTATAAACTATGCTAATTGAGGTTTAAGGTATGTTGTCAGGTGAATCAACTTTTAATATGAAGCCAGGTCCTCTGACAATTTTCCTTGTACAATATGCAATAGCAACATTTTAGAGAAACTAGCTGGAATAAAATCCCAGACAGAGATCACTATAATTTAATGCCTTAAGGACCATTGATGTGCCAGGACCGTCACAGCGGTCCGGCACTTAAGGACCAGTGACGGTCCTGGCACAGCATGGAGTTCGGGGCTCCTGGCATGGCTGCATGCCGCTCCAGAAGCCCTGAACCGGAAGTTAAAAAAAAAAAAAAAAAGTCCTGTGGTCCTCAAGTGCCAGCCGTGCGCGCCGGTCCTTAAGGGGTTAATAATGTACTGATTTCATATATTGTATACCTTCTGAATAAAACATATAAATTGCATTTAATATAGTCAATAATAGATTATACCAAGAATAGACTTAGAGTCAAATCTAATAAAACAGGTCTAGACAGTATACCAAACTTCATGCAACATATATCATTAACATGACTATAGCAATCCTATGTAAAACCTATAGGGTACTTCAAGGGTTAATCCATTAAGATAGGATGCCACACCCAAGATGGCAGCTTCTTCTGTCTAGTGAGAATTTAAAAACTTTTCACTGTACAAACGTTTAGACCCAAAACGTACACAAAAAAATCCAAGAAATACCCCAAAGTAAATAGACAAATAGCAGATAAAGGGTTAATAAATGAATTCAATTAATTCCCCAGATTAAATATTAGTTATATAACCTTTCCAGAAACACAATATATTATTCTAGAAACACTAAGAATTATATTAACTAATATATAAACCAATCTATTTAACTATATTACACTTATCCTGCAAAATATAACAATTTACCAATAATAAATACATTCTGCTTAATTTCAGAGTTTCTATAGCTAATATAGCTTATTATAATTGATCCCAAATGGCTGGCCAGTCCAATTAAGACAAATTATAAGAAAATTAAGTTTCTTCAAATATAAAAGAAATAAGTATTTGATTCTGAATTTTGCAGAATTTAAATAAGGATATATATATAGTTACCAGTCCAATAAGTGTGGATTTCTTAGGATTTCTTTAGCAGGCAGCCAGGTATACAGCAGGAATTGAAGAGCCAGGAACCAAGAGGAACCCCCCCCCCAAAAAAAAAAAACAGCCAAGACTCAAGAGGAAAGACCCCTTTTCTCTCTAAACTTGCATATTTATAATGTGAAATTCCTCTTATCAAAATCTGCTCTGATTGGTTAAAGAGCCATCTCATTATGCAGTGACATCAGAATAAATTATGGAAAAATTCCAAAGCATTAGTAATAACACCATATAATATATAGATGGTGCCATTACTTTACATTAAAATTCACACCTAAAATGATACCTGGTCTGGGTTCTACCAAAAATTTGAAATGTGAACCTTGACCCTACGTCACATAAATATGTCACCTTACTAGAATTTCCCATAGGGGAGTGTTTTAGATTTTTGAGATTTTCTCATAAGATACTAATATTGCTTGAGACCGTGGTTGTCTGCAATCCTATATCAATCACCATTAAAGTCTCCCAAATATTTCCCCCCCTCCATTGAGGAAGAGAGGCTCATTGTCTTGTCTTTTCTGTTACATGTGATAATTTAAACACATTTAAAACACAGATTTTTAGAGAATTTGGTTTAAAAGAAAAATTAACAATTTCCTCCCCATTTTGGCAATGTCTCTGACAGAGGGTAGTAAATAAGTGGACTAGCCTACCAGAAGAAGTGGTAGAAGTTAATGCAATGGCAGAATTTAATCATGCATGGGATAGGCATAAGGGTTCACTTTTCAAAGGTGACACATTAACAATGTCGCCATGATAACAATGGCAACAGGAGAATCTCGCACTGCATGACAATGCAAGATTCTCATGCCGCGTACTGAATGGCCGCATATCTTTAAGGCTGTCCTAGACCATCGGTGTTTAAAAAACATAAAGAAGAAGGAGAAGAAGGCAAGGCTCTTTTTGAAGCAATAACCTCATCCCAGTTTTGCTGAGTGCTGCACAGGTTCTCTCTCTCCTTCTATGCGTATTCAAACTAATAACTTACGCATTCTTCTGTGGCCAGATAACTACTGGTACCTTAAATTCATCATTTGGAACTGGCATTTGCTCTGTAATTATTCTGGAGGGGGTGAACGGGTTAAAGACTGGCATTGCCATTTGCTCTATACTTATTCTGGAGGAGATGAACGGGTTAAACTGGCATTAGCATTTGCTCTATAATTATTCTAGAGGGGATGAAAGGGTTAAACTGGCATTAGCATTTGCTCTATAATTATTCTAGAGGGGATGAATGGGTTAAACTGGCATTACCATTTGCTCTATAATTATTCTGTAGGGGATGAACCTGTTAAAGGTACAAGACCATTCAGTAGGCGACATGAGAATCTCACACTGTCATGCAGAGCGAGATTCTCATGTTGCCATATTTATCATGGCGACATTCTTAATGTGTCATGTGATCTTTTAAAAGGATACCGGCATAAGGCTGTCCTGAACATAATACAAGACCAAATAAGGTTTGAGGTTTTTACAGTAGGAAAAATGGGCAGAGTAGATGGGCCGAATGGTTCTTATCTGCCGTCAAATTATATGTTTCTATGTTTAAGTGGTGTGATAGAGAGAGGGGTAAACTAATTCTGGGTCTAAATGAACTAGACAATAGGGACAAATAAAAAAAAAATAATAATAATGTCCATTGATTTAAATTGGGATTTTAATGCCTTGAAGGGGTTAAAACCCCAACTTGAATCAACAGAACTGTTTGATTACTCCCCCACAGAGCAGTTGATTTGCTCCAGAATTTACCCGGTATTATTAGGCAAATTGGGGAACTCTCTGGATCAGACTCGCAGACTCCGTTGTTTATAGTTAATTACCAGGTCTCTGGGGACAGAGGCTGATTTACACTACACAGCATTCAGCAGCTCTTACTCCCAATGACTGGAATGTGTTAACCGAGGAAAGGTCTCACTTCAAACCAACAATCTCATGTGGAATCGCTATACATGTGTGTTCACATGGTACAGAGGCTAATTTACACTACACAGCATTCAGCAGCTCTTACTCCCAATGACTGGAATGTGTTAACCGAGGCAAGGTCTCACTTCAATCCAACAATCTCATGTGGAATCGCTATACATGTGTGTTCATATGGTACAGAGGCTGATTTACACTACACAGCATTCAGCAGCTCTTACTCCCAATGACTGGAATGTGTTAACCGAGGCAAGGTCTCACTTCAAACCAACAATCTTATGTGGAATCGCTATACATGTGTGTTCATATGGTACAGAGGCTGATTTACACTACACAGCATTCAGCAGCTCTTACTCCCAATGACTGGAATGTGTTAACCGAGGCAAGGTCTCACTTCAAACCAACAATCTCATGTGGAATCACTATACATGCGGGTTCACATGGTACACGTGCGTTCAAAGAGCATTCCCTTTAAGTTCAAAATCACAATATTGCAAAGAAACTGAAGAACCACACTTCCATGCCAAATCCACATTGATAAAAACAACTTTATTGTGATATATGAATAAAAACTTCCATATTGCCTCCGAAGCAAATCATTTCTTTACATATGAATGTACCATATGGACAGACTTACAGTCATGGAGCTGCAAATAGATGTAACAATGTAGCATCTCGCCAATCAACGCTTTTCGCTTGTTGTGCGCTTAGTCATGATCAGAGGCGAAACGCGTTGATCGGCGAGATGCTATCTTGTTACATCTACTGTGCAGCTCCGTGACTGTAAGCCTCTCCATATGGTACATTTATATGTCAATAAATAATTTGTTTTGGAGTCAATATGGAAGTTTTTATTCATATATCACAATAAATGTATTTTTATCAATGCGGATTTGGCATGGAAGTGTGGTTCTTCAGTTTCTTTGCGACAGAGGCTGATTCTCAGGGTTCACTGAGTTCTCTTGTAACTCCACCCATTTCACTGTCAGTTCTGGTCTCTCTCCTCCCTATTTTTCCCACTCTTCACCCATCTTAAAGGAACAGTAAACTTTTGCTACGAAAAAATAAATGTACTAGGTCTTTTTCCTTTTGAGTAAAATAAGGATAATCCCACAGTCAAGATGTATATTTCCAGAGTTATTACAGTTTAAACTAGTGTTTGTTTATTTTTACAATAACAGTGCCCTCTAGTGGACTCATTCCAATTAGTTATTCTGTTACAGTCTATGTAAAAGGAAAGTCATTGATAAAATTTTTTTATAGAATGTGATAGAAACTGCTGAGTCACTTCCTGTCAGTTAGAACTTTCAGGAAGTAGTCACACCGTAATTCACTGATTATTTAAACTGTTCTTATGTTTCAATAAACAACTGACAGCAGTGGGGGTACTCTTGTTTTACAAAGAAGGAAAAGCTCTATAAAGTATAGTTTTTAATAAGAAAAAGTTTACTGCTCCTGTAATGGAAATCCCACCTCCAATCTCACCCACCAGTCAAGCCCCATCCACTTGATGACATGGATCACATCAGCTGCAGACTCCCACCCCCAGACCTAGTGGAGGTTTGGGATAAGAAGGCTCTCAGTCTCCCCACTCTGCCTCCACTTGCTGCTTCAGGCAATACCTTATCATAATATAATATAATGGTCTAATGGCCTCATTTGTCAGTAGAAACAGGTCTCCGGTATAATCCCCACCTTACCATTACACTTCTGATCAGACTTCTCCAGACAGTAGATGGGTGTACCAGGATCCCACTGTTTTCTGCCAATTCTGAGCTGATGGCACTGCTGGATATTTTCAGATTGTGTAGGGAAGTAAGCATGATGTTTCTTTCATCTGCTGCTCTAAGTTTCCTTGGCCGACCACTAAGTCTGCAGTCCTCAACATTGCCTGTTTCTTTGTGCTTCTTCAAAAGAGCTTGTGTGCCTTGAAATATCTGCCTGATAGACACCTTGCTAATGCAGTATAACTACCTTGTGTCTTGTTGCTGTGCTCAGTCTTGCAATGGGGTATGACTTTTGACATTAATCTGTCTTCAGCAACCTCACCTTGTTAGCAGAGTGTGGCTGTGCCTTGCCCAGTTTTATTCCTCCTACACATCTGTTTCTGTTTCAGTTAATGATTGTGTTTCAACCTACTTATTAAATTGATGATCATTAGCAACTGTTTGGTATAATTGTGAATCTGAAAGCTCTTTCACAAGTACCCAAAACATTATAAATTATTAGTTCCACTTTATCTGATAATTAGTGTCTCTGGATCAGATCTAGAGAATATCCAAGTATACCCTTGGGTCATATTCATCAACAAAACACACGGTGCAATTCTCAGACAAACCAGCTGCATTTGAATAGAAACCTAGAAATGAACATGCTGGCTGAAACAAATGTTTTTTTTTATTTTAATACATAATAAATTGTAATTTTGTTTATAAAAATTATTTTTCTTATAAAAATTATAACATAAATAATAAATAAATGTAATAAATGGGGTTTGGCATTCAAACAGTTAAAATCCCCATTTAAATCAATGGAGATTTTGATTTGTTCCATGCAGTGTAGAAGGTGTGCCTCTGAATTGCATTTCTGTCTTTATATGAACATTCCTTCCTGCCTTCTGTTTTAGCATTCTGGGATGGGGGTGCAGCTGATAGAAAAACCTAATGATTAACTGCCCAACTGAGTTATCTACTGTAAGAAAGAAAAGAATGTGGGCGGATTACCTGTATAGACAAAAACTGCATTTCCCAAAAGTCTGGGGAAGGAAAGAGGCGTAAATGTAATTATTTTTATTAGTTTTTCAAAGGATCCTAGAATGCACGAGTCTTCGCTTGTGTGTGTTCGAGTTTGTGTATGAATGAACTTTACAAATGAAATAAAAGTAAAAACCCAGTTAATTCTGTTGCCATATCGAATTAATAATGGAATATAGTCTTTAAAGGGGAACTACCACCTCTTCAAGAATTTAACTTCAATAAATCCCCGTCTGGCGACTAGCAGCTTAGTAGCGCTAGTCGCCAGAATTATTACCTTATTCCAAAGAAATGTGCATTGTTCTGGGGCTGACAGCAGGACGGATCTCGGACATCTTGCCATAATGACATCCGCGCCTGCGCTGTCAGTCCCAGCCGGGTCTAGGAGGTGTTGCTAGGAGCCGGACGGCTCTGGAAGGGACTGACAGAGCAGGCGTATGGACGTCATTATGGCAAGATGTCCGCGACTTGTCCTGCTGTCAGCCCCAGAATAATGCACATTTCTTTGGAATAAGGTAATAATTTTGGCGTTAGCACTACATGTCAGGACCATCAGGGTTTTTTCCCCCTTAAGGACTGGTGATGGTCGTGGCACGTCACTCTCTCAGACCACCGTTCGCGCGGCGGTACATGTCACCATTCATGTGTGCTGGAGCGCTGACGTAGATCAAATCGGTTCTTACAAGAAGGTCAAATCCCTGAACTGCATGTTGTTAAAGGGTTAAAGCCTCTGTTTTCAATAAAAGAAAAGGTCAGCATGTCAACCGTCAACATTTTGCCAAGTTTATTATTCCATAGGCATACTTTTGTATGGTTCACTTTTAAAAGGTCGCACACAAAAGAGCATGCGACCACATGAGACATTAAACATGTCGCCATGATAAAAATGGCAACATGAGAATCTTGTGACAGAGCGAGATTTTCATGTTGCCCAAGTAACGGTCACTTCCCGTCTCTATCTTGCAGGTAGCTTGCATTTCAGTATACAAATACTGCAAATAGCTGTCTGCTGTTCTCTGCACCACGCATTATGACACTGATAGGGCGATAGACTGCAATATTAGGGCTACCATGGCTGGGAGGGACATGAATGGATATCGTTCATTATAAGTAACTAGATACCTGGGATTTGTAGCCAATTGTATTGCACCTGCTTAGCGCTGCCCTGGCTTTCTCTCCTCGCTCTGGCCACATGGCTCTCTCTGCTCATTCTGCCCCAACTCTCTTTCCTTCTTTGCATGCAGAAAGACAGGCCGAAGCGGAGCAGGGAGAGAGAGCCGGGGCAGCACTGTGAAGGAATGCAAGCTACATACAAGATAGGGAGGGGATGCGACCATTCAGTAGGCAACATGAAAATCTCGAGCTGTCATGCAGTACGAGAGTCTCATGTTGCCATTTTTATGATGGCGACAGGTTTAATGTTACACGTGGTCTCACGCAACCTTTTAAGAGCATACCCTTTTGCATTGTTTGTGTAGGTTTTTACTTCTTTCTAAGAACTTATTTAGTGTGGGATGACAGTACATAGTAGAACTGTATAACTTTATTGCGTTAATGCCATAACTTGTGGAGATGATGGGGATGGTGATGGTAGGTACCCTATGACTCTTGTCATTTCCTACAGCAAACCCATAATCATCATACGCCTCTGCAGCAGGAACCATAGGTGTTATTTGGAATGAACTAACTATTGGCAGTGGCACACTCTCTGACAGGGCCGGATTTACATCTCAGGAGCCTGTAGGCACAGAAATCTGAAGCGCCCCCCCCATTGGCCATTTCCACTGGACACCTCCACAATGCTCCAAATCTCCACATTGCCCCCCATCAGCTCTACATTGCCCCCCATCAGCTCTACATTGCCCTCATATTGCTCCATCACCTCAACATTGCCCCCCATCAGCTCCACATTGCCACCGAACATCTCCATATTGCCCCAATCAGCTCCACATTGCTTGCCCCCCCATCAGCTCCATATTGCCCTCACATTGCCCCCATCATCTACACATTAAGCCTCACACTTCCTACCTCCCTGGTGGTCCAGCGGCAGGAGAAATCTGTGCTTCTGCACACACACAGACCTGTAGCTGCTGGAGCTCCCACGTGGTCTTCTCTTTAGTAATGCAGAGCGCTGGGAGATGATGTTGGTATTGTTGCTCTATCTGTGGTCTCCCGGCCCAATGACCCTCTGGTTTAAAGGAGCAGTATCCTTTTTTAATGAAAAAATATATATTGTAGGGATTTTCCTATTGAGTAAAATAAGGGTACTCCCACTGCGGAGAGATTTATATTTCCAGAGTTATTACAGTTTAAACCCATGTTTTTTTATTTTACATTAGCAGTGGTCAAATTCTAATTAGATTTCCTGTTAGATTCTAATGGAAAGGAAAGTCAGAGACATACAGTTCTCCACAGAATGTGATAGAAACTGCTGAGTCACTTCCTGTCAGAACTATCAGGAAGTAAACACAGTAAATTCACTTCCTGATTATTTAAACTGTTATCAATTTTTAATAAAACATCTGACAGCGATGGGAGTGACCTTGTTTTATTTAGCAGGGAATGCTCTATAACATATGTGTTTTCATGAAAAAAAGTGTACTGCTCCTTTAAGAAAGAATGTTCAGTTCCTTCAGACTTAAATAGTTTAAATGCTTTTTTTTTTACTTGCCATTTCCTTCTTTACATTTGCAGTTAACCATCATGGCGGTGATCTACTTGTTTTGCATTTGTTCTCCACTGGTGTATATTGTTGGGTACATTTCTGCAACCTAAATTTGAATTCTGACCATTTTTCCTTAGTATTTCTGCCTTTAAATGTTTTGGTGCTTGTTTGTCTCATTGCCAGATGCAGCAGTTGGTTCAGGTGCAATAGCTTCCTCCATTATGTCATCATCAAAATGCGACTGGTTGTCATCTTCAGTGTTCTTTTTTTTATGGTAAAGGCGCTGGTGGAACTTTTGGTGGGATCTAGACAAACTGCTTCCTCCTCAGGAGAAAAGGGGTTGTGACAGAAGCCAAGAATACCAGTCCTTAGCCATTGTGCCGGGTTTCCCTCTCCTAGAAGTGGCTAGGGTTGCCACCTTTTCTTCAAAAAAATACCGGCCATGGCATTCCCTCCATAGACTTAACATTGGACAGATGCCATTTTTTTACCGGCCTGCCGGTAAAATACCGGCTGGGTGGCAACTCTAGAAGTGGCTACAGAAGGGCAGCCATGTCAGTCATGACAGTATTGAAATAACACTCTCCATGGCTCAAATACTATGAAGATTAACTGGATCTGCCTTTTTTGTGAAACATTACTATCCCTTTAATTAGTAGTAGATGTTCTGTCCAATGATTCTTGGGTAAAGAACTCCTGGAAGTCAAACTCCTCCCACTTCCACTTCAGTCTTCCAATGAACATTTCAGTGGGCGGAGCTGAGTCCAGGAGTTTTACAAAATGAATCATGTCCGCTTCCGTGGACGTGATATCCAGTGCTAATTAAATATTAATTTTGGGGAACCAGTCCATGTAGAACTGATCCATAGTGATCATTATGATTCTCTGCCCAAATTAAGATAAGTAAAGGGCTATTAAAGGGATAGTTATGTGTGCATATTAACCCCTTAATGACCCTTGACGGTAACAGTACGTCAAGGTAGATCCGACTGAATGACCCATGATGTATTATGACCGTCAGGGAATTCCGGGCTCCCCCCGCGACTGCACGCCGTTCGGGGAGTCCGAAAGCAGATTCCGAAAAAAAAAAAAATGCTGTGTGGTCCTTAACTGAACTCGCCGCACCGATCGGCCAGTCATTAAGGGGTTAAGTTATCTTTGATTATTCATTATACCTTAATACCTTCGTTATAATAATGAAACATACTTTAATAAGTGTCCATAAAGTTGCATTCTTAATTTTATTTTATTTTAAAGTGTCCCCCTCCCGCCCCTTTTCCATAAGTAATACTGCCTTCACTCAGAGCAGCAAGCCAGTCCAGACAGATCGCGATGAGGGACAATCTTATATGAATATAAGGAAAGCCTGCCCTCCTTCATCAAGTGGGAAGGGTTTCCATACTGATAGACACAAGATTGTCCCTCCTTGCGATCTGTTCGGTCAAGCAACCGGCTTTCAGATGTGAGGGAAGGCAGCATAACGTAGGGAAAAGCTCCAAAAACGGGGACACTTTAAAATAAAATAAAACAAAGAATACACCGTTAACCCCCTTAAGGACCACGGACCTTTAAAGAGATAGTAATACTTCGTTTTATCTTTATTTTTTTGTAGGCATTAAAAAAACATGAAGAATGATATAAGTCTTATCTCTCAAACCTTTATGGTTTGAGAGATATTCACAAGCAAAGTTCCCCTCCGCCCCTTTTACCTAGTGTAAGCCATCTCTTATCAGATGTGGAATGCAGTCCATAGACCAAACAGATAACAGCAGGGGACAATCTTCTTCCTATGAAAACAATGAAAGCCCTGCCCCCCTTGACAAGTTTTCAGGTTTTTCCCTTTTCTTAATTGAAGATTGTCCCTCTCTGCAGTCTACCTGGGCTCCTCCCTTCTGCTGTAGCTGAACAGTGTTACATCAGTAAAAGGGGCGGGAGGGGGATACTTTGTCATTGAATTACTCTTGAACTACAACTCTGACAGTATTGAAATAACACTCTCCAAACTCCAAATACTATGATGATTAATTAGAGCTGCTTTTTCTTATGAAACATTACTATCCCTTTAGCAATCCGAATCAAGGCTTTCCGAGCAGCGTGCAGCCACGCAGGGAGCACTGAAATCCATGACAGTTTTGGCACGTCATGGATCCTTATTGTATGTTGTGCCAGGACTGTCATGGGTCCTTAAAGGGTTAAGGACACTTAGCAATTTAAGTTTTGTTATAAAAATGTATAATGAATAATCAACGATTACTTAATATTCAGACATTACTATCTCTTTAAAGGGGAACTATCACCCCAACTAAAGTCCATCCCACCTAATTAGGCATCTAGCGATAAGCTTAAAGGGATAGTAATACTTCGTTTTATCTTTATTTTATTTTGTAGGCATTAAAAAAACATGAAGAACGATATAAGTCTTATCTCTCAAACCTTTATGGTTTAAGAGATATTCACAAGCAAAGTATCCCCCCCCTGTTCAGCCAAATCAGAAGGGAGGTGCCCAGGTAGACTGCAGAGAGGGACAATCTTCAATTAAGATAAGAGAAAAACCTGAAAAGCTTGTCAAGGGGGGCAGGGCCTTCATTCTTTTCATACAAAGAAGATTGTCCCCTGCTGTTATCTGTCTGGTCTTACAACCAGATTCACATCTGAGAAGAGATGGCTTACACTAGGAAAAAGGGGCGGGAGGGGGAAACTTTGCTTGTGAATATCTCTCAAACCATAAAGGTTTGAGAGATAAGACTTATATCATTCTTCATGTTTTTTTAATACCTACAAAATAAAATAAAGTTAAAACGAAGTATTACTATCCCTTTAATAATCAAACTGTTATGTAGAATAAAGACAGAGTTAGTTAAAAATCCTACCTCAGCCGATACTGATGGCCAGGCAACAACACAGATATCTTTGCTTACAGACTTCTGCTCCTTCATAGACGGCTCAGGCGCGGATTCCTCTGGAGTGCCGTTGTCTGGCTGACAGTGTCGGCTGAGAAAGGATTTCTGACTAACGAAGTCTTTATTCTACATAAAAGTTTGATTGTTAAAGGAGCAGTAAACTTTTTTATGAAAAAATATATATTGTAGGGATTTTCCTATTAAGTAAAATAAGGGTACTCCCACTGCTGAGAGATTCATATTTCCACAGTTATTACAGTTTAAATCCATGTTTTTTTACATTAACGGTGCCCTCTAGTGGTCAAATTCTAATTAGATTTCCTGTTAGATTCTAATGGAGCGGAAAGTCAGAAAAGTCAGAGACATACAGTTCTCCACAGAATGTGATAGAAACTGCTGAGTCACTTCCTGTCAGTTAGAACTATCAGGAAGTAAACACAGTAAATTCACTTCCTGTCAGTTAGAACTATCAGGAATTAAACATAGTAAATTCACTTCCTGATTATTTAAACTGCTATAAATTTTGACTAAAACATCTCACAGCAGTGGGAGTCACCTTGTTTTATTCAGCAGGAAATGCTCTATAAAATATGTGTTTTCATAAAAAAAAAGTTTACTGTACCTTTAAGCTTATCACTAGATGCCTAATCAGGTGGGGTGGACTTTAGTTGGGGTGATAGTTCCCCTTTAATAGCAGGTGTTAACCCTTTGAGTGCCAGAGGGGTACGGAACGCATTGCAAAGCAATGCGTTGCGTACCCTTCTGGCACTCAAAGGGTTAATATCCTTTTAAAAATCTGGCTCTGCTGTAGCACTTGAGGATAAAATTTTTGTGCTGCTGGAATAAATGTATAATTAAAGACATGATGGATGTCTTACATTCAGAAATATTTAATGTGATCACTGGTATTCAATAGGAATAAAATTACATCGACACAATATAACCGTGTGCTACTTCAAAGAACGTTGTGTGTATGCATTCCTGTGCATTTCATTCTTGCCAATTTATCAGTCTCTAGGAATGAGTGTTCGTTTGTGAGTCATAGTTTAACCCATATCCTCAATCCTTTCAGATACTATTTATATAATACTGTAATATATCGGGTATAATACGCACATTTTACACCATTTCACCTTATGTGAAGTGGGGGGTGCGTATTATACACGAGTGAAAAAAAAAAAACAACAACAAAAATTTAAAGGGATAGTAATGTTTCATAATAAAAGCAGCTCTAATTAATCATCATAGTATTTGGACTTTGGAGAGTGTTATTTCAATTATGTCAGAGTTGTAGTTCCAGAGTAATTCAATGACAAAGTATCCCCCTCCCGCCCCTTTTACTGATGTAACACTGTTCAGCCAGAGCAGAAGGGAGAGGCCCAGGTCGACTGCAGAGTTGGACAATCTTCACTTAAGATAAGGGAAAAACCTGAAAAGCTTGTCAAGGGGGGCAGGGCTTTCATTGTTCTCATAGGAAGAAGATTGTCCCCTGCTGTTATCTGTTTGGTCTATGGACTGCATTCCACATCTGAGAAGAGATGGCTTACACTAGGTAAAAGGGGCGGGAGGGGGAAACTTTGCTTGTGAATATCTCATAAACCGTAAAGGGTTGAGAGATAAGATTTTTATCATTCTTCATGTTTTTTTAATGCCTACAAAATAATATAAAGTTAAAACGAAGTATTACTATCCCTTTAAAACACCCCCCTCAATCTCCCTTCCCAGTTTCTCCCACCTTAATATTAGTACTTGCCTGCCCCCCTTTCTGCAGTCAGACCCCCCTGAAGTCCAGGACCCCCCCATCTGGAGTCAGGAGTGGCATTCCTGCGCCCACTGGCCGCTTCCTCTATGATCCATTACTCAAAAAAATCTTAAAGGGATAGTAATACTTAAATATTACTATTCCCCATATTGTAGCCATTTTAAAAAGAATTGAATTGTCCCCAGTGTCCTTGAGAGATAACCACCCACAAAGTTCCCCCCTCCCTCCCCCTTTCCCTGAAGTCAGTGTTGTACTGACTGCAGGGATATCCAGTCTGACTTTCATCAGGCGGCTCTGCAGCAGAGCCGAGATCGCGTTAGTCAGAATGAATTATTTCACTGAAACGGTCTTCTACGTGTGATTGGTTTGCAAGCACACATAGAAGACCGTTTCAGTGAAATAATTATTTTTTACTAACACGATCTCGTCTCTGCTGCAGAGCCACCCGATGAAAGTCAGACCAGATATCCCTGCAGTCAGTACAACGCTGACTTCAGGGGAAGGAGGGGGTAACTTTGCGTTCAGTTATCTCTCAGACCATAAAGGTTTGAGAGATGAACCTAGGGGCAATTCAATTATTTTTAAAATGGCTACAAGGGGTTGCTGATAAGTATTGAGCCTTACCCAGAAATAATTGAGCTAGGAAGCTGTAAATTGCAGGGTGTACTGGCCAATTTGTCTATATTCAATGGCGCAGCTACCTATGATTTTAACTTATCTTTATTTTTAAGGTCCAAAGTGAACATGGCAGCACCTCCAGTAAAGTTCAATGTGGAAGAGCATAGGACCATAATCAATTTTCTGTTTCTCCAAGGGAAAGGTGCGAAGCAGATCCATGAAGAAATGACACAAACCTTGGGTGACAGTGGCCCTTCATATGCAACAGTTAAACGTTGGGTTGTCAATTTAAAAACTGGTCATTTCTGTGTTGAAAGTGAGAAACCCAGTGGAAAGCCTGGTTCTGTCTCTGTGCCTGCAAATGTGAAAGCCATCCATGACATGATCATGGAGGACCGCCAAATATCAGCCAAACATATTGCTACATATCTGGGAATATCACGTGAGAGAGTTGGTGCCATTATCCACAACAACTTGGAAATGAGAAAGCTTGCAGCAAAGTGGATCCCAAAACGTTTGACAACCGAACAAAAGAGGAGACGTGTGGAGACATCTGTGGCTGTTCTGGAATACTTTGCAAGAAATTAGTCAGATTTCCTGGACAAACTGGTAACTGGTGATGAGACATGGATCTAGTGTTATGATCCTGAGACAAAGGAACAGTCTAAGGAATGGAGGCACAGTGGTTCCCCCAGGCCAAAGAGGTTCAGTGTGCAAAGGTCAGTACAGAAGCAAATGGCAACAGTTTTTTGGGATAAGAAGGGAGTTCTGCTGGTGGACTACCTCCAAAACGGTTCAACCATCAATGCAACATATTACTGTGCTTTATTGACGAAGTTGAGGCAACACTTCAAGGAAAAACATAGAGGAAAGCTCTCCAAAGGTGTCATCCTGTTGCATGACAACGCCTCATCACACACTGCAGGTGACACAATGGCAAAACTGACCTCCTTAGGCTTTCAGGTGATGCCCCATCCACCCTATTTGCCTGACCTGGCTCCTTCTGACTATCATCTGTTTCCCAATCTCAAAAAACACCTAAAGGGACAACGATTTAAGAGTGTTCCAGAGGCAACTGAGTGGTTACACCAGCAGTCGGAAGAATTTTATTTGCAGGGACTTAAGAAGCTGCAGGACAGATGTCGCATGTGCTTTGACTTCCTGGGGGAATATGTAGAATAGTGTGGCAGTTACAGCTTCCTAGCTCAATTTTTTCTGGGTAAGGCTTAATACTTATCAGCACCCCCTCGTACAATATGGGGATTAGTAATATTTAAGTATTACTGTCTCTTTAAAGACCACCTTAATAACCAGGATTCCCCTCTCTGGAAGCAGCCATGAAAACGGGGCAGCGGGTGGCATTCTTGCATTCACCTCCTGCTTCTTCCGCACATGGAACTCCTCTGAGTATCTGGATTGCCCTGATTTCAACAGAAAGGAAGAAACAGGAAGAAGGCCTTGGTACGGCCGTACGAGTGTCTCCTTCCTGTGTCTTCCTGTCTGTCAGAATCATTGCTGTGATTGATGGAGGTTGTTCCGGTTCCACCAGTCGAACAGTAGCGGGTGAGTCAGAATTTTGTTTACACATGTTACTATACTGACTGAAGTTAGTGAATGATATTTGGAGAACTGAAGTAGCAAATGCACTATTGGTTTATTAATATCAGGGTTGCCCTGTCAGCACCTACCATAGATTCAAAGCGCACGTGTTGTGGAAAAAGCAGGCAGCGAACGCAAGAATGCCATCCGCTGCCCCTATGTCATGGCTGACTCCTGAGGGGGGAATCCTGGTTATTAAGGTGAGCTTTAACATTTTTTTGAGTAATGCAGCATAGAGGAAGCGGGTGTGTGTAGGGGATCCTTCACCACACTGGCCTGGGAGAGCTTAGTCTGAGAGAGAGTGCTTAGCCTGAGAGAGAGAGAGAGTGCTTAGTTTGAGAGTGAGAGTGTGAGTGCTTAGTCTGAGAGAGAGTGCTTAGTTTGAGAGAGAGAGTGTGAGTGCTTAGTCTGAGAGAGTGAGTGCTTAGTCTGAGAGTGAGTGCTTAGTTTAAGAGAGAGAATGAGTGTTTAGTCTGAGAAAGAGAGTGTGTGTGCTTAGTCTGAGAGAGAGAGTGTGCTTAGACTGAGAGAGAGCGTGCTTAGTCTGAGCGAGTGCTTAGTCTGAGAGAGTGAGTGCTTAGTCTGAGAGTGAGTGCTTAGTTTAAGAGAGAGAATGAGTGCTTAGTCTGAGAGAGAGAGAGTGTGTGTGTGTGCTTAGTCTGAGAGAGAGAGCATGCTTAGTCTGAGAGAGATAGAGAGTGCTTAGTCTGAGAGAGTGAGTGCTTAGTTTAAGAGAGAGAATGAGTGCTTAGTCTGAGAGAGAGAGAGTATGTGTGTGCTTAGTCTGAGAGAGAGAGCGTGCTTAGTCTGAGAGAGAGAGAGAGAGAGTGCTTAGTCTGAGAGAGAGAGAGAGAGTGCTTAGTCTGAGAGTGGTCATGCAACATTGAGTGGTTCTGCCCCGTTTGTGGCTCCTCCCTTTTGTGGCTCCTCCCTTCTGTTGCCCCTCCCTTTTTTACTCTGCCCTCGCCAACCCACAGCTCTGGCCGGTATTTTTTGTAGGAAAAGGTGGCAACCCTAGCGGGAGGTGAGCACAGGAATGCCACCTATGCCTCCAGATGGGGGGTCCTGGACGTCAGGGGGGTCTGATTGCAGAAATGGGGGGCAGGCAAGTGCTAATATTGTGGTCGGGGTGACTGTTTCTTTGTGGTGGTGTATTATACACAGGTAGTCCATTATTTTACCTAAAATCTTGGATATTATTTACACCTGCGTATTATACCTGAGATTTTACGGTATTTTTCACTGGAATTTGTATAAAAAAATACATAAATAAAAAAAATCAACAAGGCTTTTTAGAGTCCCAAAACTATATTTTCCCTGTAAAGGTTTCTTGATTAACCCCTTGAGAACCACATTGCAATATAAAAAAAAAAAACCCTCCATAAATATAAAATTATAAAGTTTATGGTTCAGTTTAGAAACACAAAGATTATGCCCCTATGATTATTTATTTATTTATTTTTTGTTTTCTTTTTAACCCCTTGAGGACCGGCACATAAAGACCACAAAGCATTTTTTTTTCTTGGATCTGGTTCAGAGCTCCCTGAATGGCATGCAGCCGCTGGGGTGTCCTTATGGCAGTTTTACCCATGACCGTCCTGGCACGTCATAGGTCCTTAACCCCTTAAGAACCAGCTGCACATTTTTTTTTGCGATCCGGTTGAAACCCATGGTGGTCCTGGCACGTTATGGCTCGCCAACCCATGATGTGCCAGGACCGTCATTGGTCCTTAAGGGGTTAATATTATGTCTATGTAAACTATAAATCTTTTATGTTAGTTCTTACACTGCTAAACTCCCATATTCTTCCAGATCTACCATGAAATAATAGAATTACTGAGCAAAGCACAATTCCTCTGTGTGAATCATCATCGTGATTAAAGGGGAACTACCACCCCAACACAATGTACTCTCTGTATGAACAGACTGTGTGGTGTGTGTATATAAGTGCATCACCCTGGTGTCCCTGTGTTTAGGAGATCAGACTGTGTGATGTGTATATAAGTGTATCACCCTGGTGTCCCTGTGTTTAGGAGATCAGACTGTGCGGTGTGTATATAAGTGTATCACTCTGGTGTCCCTGTGTTTAGGAGATCAGACTGTGTGGTGTGTATATAAGTGTATCACCCTGGTGTCCCTGTGTTTAGGAGATCAGACTGTGTGGTGTGTATATAGGTGTATCATCCTGGTGTCCCTGTGTTTAGGAGATCAGACTGTGTGGTGTGTATATAAGTGCATCACCCTGGTGTCCCTGTGTTTAGGAGATCAGACTGTGTGATGTGTATATAAGTGTATCACCCTGGTGTCCCTGTGTTTAGGAGATCAGACTGTGTGATGTGTATATAACTGTATCACCCTGGTGTCCCTGTGTTTAGTAGATCAGACTGTGTGGTGTGTATATAAGTGTATCATCCTGGTGTCCCTGTGTTTAGGAGATCAGAATGTGTGGTGTCTATAAGTGTATCATCCTGGTGTCCCTGTGTTTAGGAGATCAGACTGTGTGGTGTGTATATAAGTGTATCACCCTGGTGTCCCTGTGTTTAGGAGATCAGACTGTGTGGTGTGTATCTAAGTGTATCACCCTGGTGTACCTGTGTTTAGGAGATCAGACTGTGTGGTGTGTATATAAGTGTATCACCCTGGTGTCCCTGTGTTTAGGAGATCAGACTGTGCGGTGTGTATATAAGTGTATCACCCTGGTACCCCTGTGTTTAGGAGATCAGACTGTGTGGTGTGTATATAAGTGTATTACCCTGGTGTCCCTGTGTATAGGAGATCAGACTGTGTGGTGTGTGTATATAAGTGTATCACCCTGGTACCCCTGTGTTTAGGAGATCAGACTGTGTGGTGTATATAAGTGTATCACCCTGGTGTCCCTGTGTTTAGGAGATCAGACTGTGTGGTGTGTATATAAGTGTATCACCCTGGTACCCCTGTGTTTAGGAGATCAGACTGTGTGGTGTATATAAGTGTATCACCCTGGTGTCCCTGTGTTTAGGAGATCAGACTGTGTGGTGTGTATATAAGTGTATCACCCTGGTGTCCCTGTGTTTAGGAGATCAGACTGTGTGGTGTGTATGGAAGTGTATCACCCTGGTGTCCCTGTGTTTAGGAGATCAGACTGTGTGGTGTGTATATAAGTGTATCACCCTGGTGTCCCTGTGTTTAGGAGATCAGACTGTGTGGTGTGTATAGAAGTGTATCACCCTGGTGTCCCTGTGTTTAGGAGATCAGACTGTGTGGTGTGTATATAAGCGTATCACCCTGGTACCCCTGTGTTTAGGAGATCAGACTGTGTGGTGTATATAAGTGCATCACCTTGGTGTCCCTGTGTTTAGGAGATCAGACTGTGCGGTGTGTATATAAGTGTATCACCCTGGTGTCCCTGTGTTTAGGAGATCAGACTGTGTGGTGTGTATATAAGTGTATCACCCTGATGTCACTGTGTTTAGGAGATCAGACTGTGTGGTGTGTGTATATAAGTGTATCACCCCGGTGTCCCTGTGTTCAGGAGATCAGACTGTGTGGTGTGTATGGAAGTGTATCACCCTGGTGTCCCTGTGTTTAGGAGATCAGACTGTGTGGTGTGTATATAAGTGTATCACCCTGGTGTCCCTGTGTTTAGGAGATCAGACTGTGTGGTGTGTATAGAAGTGTATCACCCTGGTGTCCCTGTGTTTAGGAGATCAGACTGTGTGGTGTGTATATAAGCGTATCACCCTGGTACCCCTGTGTTTAGGAGATCAGACTGTGTGCTGTATATAAGTGTATCACCCTGGTACCCCTGTGTTTAGGAGATCAGACTGTGTGGTGTATATAAGTGTATCACCCTGGTGTCCCTGTGTTTAGGAGATCAGACTGTGTGGTGTGTATATAAGTGTATTACCCTGGTGTCCCTGTGTATAGGAGATCAGACTGTGTGGTGTGTGTATATAAGTGTATCACCCTGGTACCCCTGTGTTTAGGAGATCAGACTGTGTGGTGTATATAAGTGTATCACCCTGGTGTCCCTGTGTTTAGGAGATCAGACTGTGTGGTGTATATAAGTGTATCACCCTGGTGTCCCTGTGTTTAGGAGATCAGACTGTGTGGTGTATATAAGTGTATCACCCTGGTGTCCCTGTGTTTAGGAGATCAGACTGTGTGGTGTGTATATAAGTGTATCACCCTGGTGTCCCTGTGTTTAGGAGATCAGACTGTGTGGTGTGTACAGAAGTGTATCACCCTGGTGTCCCTGTGTTTAGGAGATCAGACTGTGTGGTGTGTACAGAAGTGTATCACCCTGGTGTCCCTGTGTTTAGGAGATCAGAATGTGTGGTGTGTATATAAGTGTATCACCCTGGTGTCCCTGTGTTTAGGAGATCAGACTGTGGGGTGTGTATATAAGTGTATCACCCTGGTGTCCCTGTGTTTAGGAGATCAGACTGTGTGGTGTGTATATAAGTGTATCACCCTGATGTCACTGTGTTTAGGAGATCAGACTGTGTGGTGTGTGTATATAAGTGTATCACCCCGGTGTCCCTGTGTTTAGGAGATCAGACTGTGTGGTGTGTATGGAAGTGTATCACCCTGGTGTCCCTGTGTTTAGGAGATCAGACTGTGTGGTGTGTATATAAGTGTATCACCCTGGTGTCCCTGTGTTTAGGAGATCAGACTGTGTGGTGTGTATAGAAGTGTATCACCCTGGTGTCCCTGTGTTTAGGAGATCAGACTGTGTGGTGTGTATATAAGCGTATCACCCTGGTACCCCTGTGTTTAGGAGATCAGACTGTGTGGTGTATATAAGTGTATCACCTTGGTGTCCCTGTGTTTAGGAGATCAGACTGTGCGGTGTGTATATAAGTGTATCACCCTGGTGTCCCTGTGTTTAGGAGATCAGACTGTGTGGTGTGTATAGAAGTGTATCACCCTGGTGTCCGTGTGTTTAGGAGATCAGACTGTGTGGTGTGTATAGAAGTGTATCACTCTGGTGTCCCTGTGTTTAGGAGATCAGACTGTGTGGTGTGTATAGAAGTGTATCACCCTGGTGTCCCTGTGTGTAGGAGATCAGACTGTGTGGTGTGTACAGAAGTGTATCACCCTGGTGTCCCTGTGTTTAGGAGATCAGACTGTGTGGTGTGTATATAAGTGTATCACCCTGATGTCACTGTGTTTAGGAGATCAGACTGTGTGGTGTGTGTATATAAGTGTATCACCCTGGTGTCCCTGTGTTTAGGAGATCAGACTGTGTGGTGTGTATATAAGCGTATCACCCTGGTACCCCTGTGTTTAGGAGATCAGACTGTGTGGTGTATATAAGTGTATCACCTTGGTGTCCCTGTGTTTAGGAGATCAGACTGTGCGGTGTGTATATAAGTGTATCACCCTTGTGTCCCTGTGTTTAGGAGATCAGACTGTGCGGTGTGTATATAAGTGTATCACCCTGGTGTCCCTGTGTTTAGGAGATCAGACTGTGCGGTGTGTATATAAGTGTATCACCCTGGTGTCCCTGTGTTTAGGAGATCAGACTGTGTGGTGTGTATAGAAGTGTATCACCCTGGTGTCCCTGTGTTTAGGAGATCAGACTGTGTGGTGTGTATAGAAGTGTATCACTCTGGTGTCCCTGTGTTTAGGAGATCAGACTGTGTGGTGTGTATAGAAGTGTATCACCCTGGTGTCCCTGTGTTTAGGAGATCAGACTGTGTGGTGTGTATATAAGTGTATCACCCTGGTGTCCCTGTGTTTAGGAGATCAGACTGTGTGGTGTGTATATAAGTGTATCACCCTGGTGTCCCTGTGTTTAGGAGATCAGACTGTGTAGTGTGTATAGAAGTGTATCACCCCGGTGTCTCTGTGTTTAGGAGATCAGACTGTGTGGTGTGTATAGAAGTGTATCAATATCCTCCACAGCAATAAAACTCACATTAATGTTTGCTTAAACATCATTATGTGTGTTTATAAATTAGTATGTGTTAATAAAATACTTTGGTGTTGCTCTAGATCACTTATTAAGTTGCACAAAGAGGTGTCAGTAGGTCTTGAAATCATCTATATATTCCTGGTAATGCTCCGCCCACCAGCCATGCCCCAGTAACACTCCCTAAAACAGAAGTGTCCCTCTTTGGCCATATGAAATGTTGGGAGGTATGGATTAGTGTAATGCAATTAAGAAGCATATAGTTAGATGTAGTTACATATATGTATGAAGACAAAAAAGAGTTGTGAGGAGCACACATCAAGCACGAACAAGATTAAGTGTCTTGTTCTAAGGCATGGTAGCCTCTCAATGGTGCTACAACTCACGTTTTTCACTCCCATGTGCCACTGCAGAGAGGAAATCTCCATGTCCATATCAGACTGGTCCCGCCCGCAGACAGTCCAGCTCCGAAATGTCAGGCAAATCCTCTCCGCACGAGAGAAACGGCAAAACCACAGACGTACGTTTCGGCCTATGTGCAATGGCACATGGGAGTGAAAAAAGTGAGTTGTAGCACCATTGAGAGGCTACCATGCCTTAGAACAAGACACTTAATCTTGTTCGTGCTTGATGTGTGCTTCTCACAACTCTTTTTGTCTCCCTAAGTTTAAGGGCATCCCAGGCATGGGCCCTTGCTTCTGTGTGCCTAGAGGGATTCGGCTGCACCACACTGACGAGGCTCACATAGGCCGAAACGTACGTTTGTGGTTTTGCCGTTTCTCTCGTGCGGAGAGGATTTGCCTGACATTTCGGAGCTGGACTGTCTGTGGGCGGGACCAGTCTGATATGAATATGGAGATTTCCTCTCTGCAATGGCACATGGGAGTGAAAAACGTGAGTTGTAGCACCATTGAGAGGCTACCAAGCCTAGAACAAGACACTTAATCTTGTTCGTGCTTGATGTGTGCTCCTCACAACTCTTTTTGTCTTCATACATATATGTATGAATACTACTGATACGCTAGCTAGAACTCACTTGGATTTTGTCTATATTTCTATGTATTTTCGAAGATTTGCGGCTTCTCCACTCTGCGGGGTTGGAAGTTCATTTTACACAGGTGCTAGGTGAGATAAGGGAAGGTTTGAATATTTTCCTTATCTCCCTCACCAGGGTTTTGCTCACAGCAGAGGTAAAACAATATCACTGCTTTTTAATTGCATTATAAATGTTCACTTCAGGTTTCAGACAGATAGGGACTTTCCCAGCTCAGATGCCTTGACTATATGAATACTACTGATAAGCTAGCCAGCGCTCACCAGGATTGTATATATTTATTGATAGGGTAGGAAGTACTAATACGGGCATCTAAACCAATTTCTACTTTCTACTCCCAGCACCAAGTGATTAAAGGGATAGTAATTAGTGTTGAGCGAGCACCCCGATGCTCGGGTGCTCGGGTGCTCTGACCGAGCACCCCCTGAGGCTCGAGTGCTCGGCCGAGCACCCGAGCCCCATTCAAATGAATGGGGTGACACGAGCATTACACCAGGCACCCCCTGCTCTGATGAGGGGAGGGTGCCTGGTCAATGCCCCCCTTCATCTCCGCTATGCCCCCTTCATCTCTGAATGCCCCCTTCATCTCCGCAATGTCCCCCTTCATCTCCGCTATGCCCCTCTTCCACAATGTCCCCCTTCATCTCCGCTATGCCCCTCTTCCACAATGTCCCCCTTCATCTCCGCTATGCCCCTCTTCCACAATGTCCCCCTTCATCTCCTCTATGGCATAGAGGAGATGAAGGGGGACATTGTGGAAGAGGGGCATAGCGGAGATGAAGGGGGACATTGTGGAAGAGGGGCATAGCGGAGATGAAGGGGGACATTGTGGAAGAGGGGCATAGAGTCTATGCCCCTCTTCCACCATGTCCCCCTTCATCTCCGCAATGCCCCCTTCATCTCCGCAATGCCCCCGTACCTCCAGTCCCTGGTGGTCCAGCGGAGCGTCTTCAGATCTGTGCCTCTTCCGGCACAGATCCCCGCCACCCGAACATGGCGGGCGAGCACATGGCGGTACTCGACGAGTACCGCCATGTGCCGAGCAGAGTGATGCTCGAGCCGATCCGAGCATCGGCCGAGCACGCTCGCTCAACACTAATAGTAATGTTTCATAATAAAAGCAGCTCTAATTAATCATCATAGTATTTGGACTTTGTAGAGTGTTATTTCAATACTGTCAGAGTTGTAGTTCAAGAGTAATTCAATGACAAAATATCCCCCTCCCGTCGCTTTTACTGATGTAACACTGCTCAGTCAAATCAGAAGGGAGGTGCCCAGGTAGACTGCAGAGAGGGACAATCTTCAATTAAGATAAGGGAAAAACCTGAAAAACTTGTCAAGGGGGGCAGGGCTTCCATTGTTCTCATAGGAAGAAGATTGTCCCCTGCTGCTATCTGTCTGGTCTATGGATTGCATTCCACATCTGAGAAGAGATGGCTTACACTAGGTAAAATGGGCGGGAAGGGAAACTTTGCTTTTGAATATCTCTCAAACCATAAAGGTTTGAGAGATAAGACTTATATTGTTCTTCATGTTTTTTTAATGCCTACAAAATAAAATAAAACAAAGTATTACTATCCCTACTTGCTACAAGGGGAGGACAGTGGTGATGTGTTTTTGTGTGTGTGTGTGTGTGTGTGTGGTGGGGGGTGTTTCTTCCCCTACACCTTATTTTAAAGAGCAGCTATTTTTTTTTCTAGAAAATTCTCTAGGCTTTAGGGCTTAACCTCCTGAATAAAATAAGGGTACCCTCACTGCTGTCAGTTGCTATATGCAAAACCATTCAAACTGTTAGGAAGTGACAGCTGAATTACTTCCTGAAAGTTCAAACTGTCATGAAGTGTCTCAGCAGTTTCTATCACATTGTGTGGAGAACTGTTTATCAGTGATCACCTCTCCTATACAATGCATCAGAATAATTGAAATATGACCATTAGGGAGCACTGTTAGTGTAAAAACAAGCATTTAAACTGTAAAAAAGTTTACTGCTCTTTTACAGTATGCAGGGACGTGCACAGACATTTTGGGGGGCAGGGGCACAAATGAAAAAGGGGCACTTCTCATAATTATTTATTAAAAATATATATTTAGAAAAAAGAAAAGAATGTTAACTATATTAACACAACTCCGATGGACTGGGATAAGATAAAATCGGACTGATTACATTTTTTTTTATTTTTTTTTTGTTAAAAAGGCACGAGGGCACTTTGGACAAAAAGCATACCTCCCAAGTGTCCCTCTTTAGGAGGGACAGTCCCTCTTTCCCACTCTGATGTCCCTCTTTTCAGGAGATCAGACTGTGTGATGTGTATATAAGTGTATAATATTGTTGTACAGAAATACAACTTGCATTATTGTTTGTGTAAACAACAGTAGATGTGTTTATAAATTAGTCTGTGCAAATAAAATACTTTGGTCTTGTTATAAGTCATTTATTTGGTTACACAAAGAGGTATGAATAGGTCATGAATAGCCTAAAAATCCCCGGTAATGCCCCACCCACCAGCCACGCCCCCAGAAACACCCCCTAAAACACAAGTGTCCCTCTTTGGCAATTTGAAATGTTGGGAGGTATGAAAAAGGACAGGTGCTCAAGCCCCCCTTGGTGTCTGTGTGTACACGTGCCTGACAGTATGTAATCTGAAGTAACTGTATCTATGGGGAGGGATCATTTTGGACTTGCTTGCATTAAAGGGATAGTAATGTTTCATAATAAAAACAGCTCTAATTAATCATCATAGTATTTGGACTTTGGAAAGTGTTATTTCAATTCTGTCAGAGTTGTAGTTCAGTAGTAATTCAATGACAAAGTAACCCCCTCCCGCCCCTTTTACTGATGTAACACTGCTCAGCCAGATCAGAAGGGAGGTGCCCAGGTAGATTGCAGAGAGGGACAATCTTCAATTAAGATAAGGGAAAAACCTGAAAAACTTGTCAAGAGGGGCAGGGATTTCATTGTTCTCATAGGAAGAAGATTGTCCCCTTCTGTTATCTGTCTGGTCTATGGACTGGACTCCACATCTGAGAAGAGATGGCTTACACTAGGTAAAAGGGGCGGGAGGGGAAACTTTGCTTGTGAATATCTCTCAAACCATAAAGGTTTGAGAGATAAGACTTCTATCCCTTTAAAGTCTTAACAATGATGGAATGAGTATACAGATATGCCTGCTTTATTTACATGCAGACCTACTGACTAAAAATACAAAGAACCTAGAAAGAGTTACCTTCTAATTTCCAATTGATTTGTCATAAACCATATATATTTGTATAAGTAACGTACTTTAACCTTTGAGTGCCAGAGAGGTATGCAACTCATTGCTCTGCAATGCCTTGCTTACCCCTCTGGCACTCAAAGGGTAGCCAGAGAGTGTTATTGTGCTATTCACTTCTCCCTAGTTGTAGAAACATGTAACATAAAGGTTGTATTTTATTAACCCTTTGGATGCTAAATATGTTTTTACCATCTAGGCAGTTAATAATACTTTGCATACTGTGTCAATAATTATCATATAAACTTGTTAAAAAGAAAGTATAACTAAAGGGAAGTTAGCCTTAAAGGAATAGCAAATGCTTATTGTGAACAACGTGTGTAGGGAGATATCTTTTTCAAAAGTAATTACAGTGTAAACTTGCATTTCTTTCAGTGTTTGAGTTTTACTAATTCTAAACATTATTCAAACATTTTAGCAGATGCCTTTTTTTCACCTATGTATAGTCACAGCACTACTCACAATTTTGAGGCACAAATTTCAAAGCTGGGTACTAGTTGGGGGGGGGGCTAAAGCCTCACCTTGCCTTCCCACAGGTCTTCTTGCCACCTTGTCCCTTTTAACGTAGAAGCGCTGCTGACTGCATTTATACACTCACATAGTGAAGATGAAACAAACATTAATGTGGGTTTTAATGCTGCGGAGCAATGTGATACAATTATATACACACCACGCAGTCTGCTCTCCTAAACACAGGGACACAAGGATGGTAAAGAGGGACAAAGGGATTTAGGTCTCAAAGAGGGACTGTCCCTCCTAAAGAGAAACAGCTGGGAAATATGGACCCCTAATATCTCCTAAAGAGGGACACAAGGGAGGTATGGACCCCTAATATCTTGTAAAGAGGGACACTTGGGAGGTATGGACCCCTAATATCTTGTAAAGAGGGACACAAGGGAGGTATGGACCCCTAATATCTCCTAAAGAGGGACACTTGGGAGGTATATGCCCCAAATATCTAATAGAGGGACACTTGAAAGGTATGTATCCCTAATATATCCAAAAGAGGGACACCAGGGAGGTATGGACCCCTAATATCTTGTAAAGAAGGACACTTGGGAGGTAAGGACCCCTAATATCTTGTAAAGTAGGACACTTGGGAGGTATGAACCCCTAATATCTCATAGAGGGACACTTGGGAGGTATGTACCCCTAATATCTCCTAAAGAAGGACACTTGGGAAATATGCTCCTCACACAGACATTCTGAACAGTGGGTGTGGCTGGTGGGGTCTCAGTGTCCTTGCCCCATTTTAAATACCCCCTTTCTTGGCTATTACCACAACCTAAAACAAAAGTGAGCCCATCTTTGACCATTTGAAGCATTGGGGGATATGTTCTCTGCCTCATGATAAAAGTGAGGAGGAGAGAGGCAGAGAACAGTGAAAGATATAATGTATATTATACACAATCACAGTGAGGAGGAGAGAGGCAGAGAACAGTGACAGATATGATGTATACTATACACAATCACAGTGAGGAGGAGAGAGGCAGAGAACAGTGACAGATATAAAGTTTACTATACATGATCACAGTAAGGAGGAGACAGAGGCAGAGAACAGTGAAAATGGACTCTTTACTTACATTGCCTTTGTAGCAGTGATCGCATATTCCGAGTCACCCGGGAAATGGCTGCAACTGACTGTACGGTCCTGAAGCAGTCAGCAACAGCCTCCCTGCCTTGAAGTGGGCTCTGATCATTAACCTATGACGTACCCTCAAAGGATGGATTCCCGTGACGGTCCTGGCAAGTCACCCAGCGTTATCGAGTTAAAGGGTCACACTTCAGTGTAGATGTTCTAAGGCAGGATGTCTAGTTGGCTCATGGAGTGAATACTAGACTCAAGACTGAATTCGTTGTCATAGTAGAACTACAGGAATCAATGCCTCAATTAATAGAAGGGCTTACCTAGAGAAGGTGAGTGTTCTTCACAGAGCGAGGCTGACTGCAGTCTACATACTAAATTCCTCAAATTCCCATTGATTTAAATGGGGATTTTAAAACATTGAATGCTAGAGAGATCTTTTTAGCATACAAGTATTTAAAATCCCCATTTAAATTAATGGAAATGTTTGCTCCTTTTGCTTCAGTTGATTTGCCCCAGAACTGCATCAAATTTCTGTATTACATCAGCCCCAGTGTGTAAGTGAAAGACTTACCTGTCTGCTGTGTGATGGATATCCTCCTAAGTAAGTCTTTCTCTTAAAGAAGCAGTAAACTTTTTTTTAGGAAGACACACATTTTATAGAGAATTTCCTGCTGAATAAAACAAGGTCACTCCCATCGCTGTCAGATGTTTTATTCAACATTTATAGCAGTTTAAATAATCAGGAAGTGAATTTACTGTGTTTACTTCCTGATAGTTCTAACTGACAGGAAGTGACAGGCAGTTTCTATCACATTCTATGGAGAACTGTATGTCTCTGACTTTTCTGACTTTCCTCTCCATTAGAATCTAACAGGAAATCTAATTAGAATTTGACCACTAGAGGGCACTGCTAATGTAAAAAAACATGGGTTTAAACTGTAATAACTTTGGAAATATAAATATCTCGGCAGTGGGAGTACCCGTTTTTTACTCAGTAGGAAAATCCCTACAATATATATTTTTTCATAAAAAAAGTTTACTGCTCCTTTAAATAAAATAAGAGTCACATATTCTTAGGACAGTGGTATTCAGTTGTTGGACATCCGCTGTCAGGAACTATAATGTCCAAGAGCTGACTACCATGGTCCTAGGGAAAAGTTCCTTAAAGGGATAGTAATACTTAACTATTACAAATCCCTATATTAAAGCCCTAGTAAAAAACACGTATTGCCCCCAGTGTCATCTCTCAAACCTTTATGGTTTGAGAGATTATCGCTTCTAAAGTTGCCCTCTCCCTCCCCCTTCCCTGTAGTCAGCATTCTAGCTGACTCAGGGAAATCCGGTCAGACATCATCAGGCGGCTCTGCAGCAGAGCCGCAATTGCGTTAACTAAAAAAAAAAAACTTTCACTAAAACGGTCATCTACGTGTGCTTGCAAGCCAAGCACACGTAGAAGACCATTTCAGTGAAAGTTTTTTTTTTAGTTAACGCGATCAGGCTGTGCTGGAGAGCCGCCTGAAAGTAGTACGACTCTCTTCCCTGCAGTCAGCTAGAACGCTGACTACGGGGAAGGGGGAGGGGGAGGGCAACTTTAGAAGCGATAATCTCTCAAACCATAAAGGTTTGAGAGATGACACTGGGGGCAATATGTTTTTTTTTACTAGGGCTTTAATATAGGGATTAGTAATACTTAAGTATTACTATCCCTTTAAAGTGAACTTGTCACCTTTAGGCAAGTTTAATTTGTTTTACATCGAATCTGCCTATATGTTGTGTAAAGGACCTGCGGCCGTTACTACAGTCCAAAGACAAGGACCAAAGGAACTGGCCATACCTGTATGTGGAAGGCCCGGCCGCATTCCCCGCCACCTATCGTTCTATGTTAAATGTAATGTGAATGTTTAAATGTGTTGTAACGGACCTGCAGCCGTTACCATAGTCCAGAGTTGAGGACTGTAAGTGCATCTGTAATGCTTGACCCCTGTTTTAAGAAATTATTTGGTCTATAATCTTACATGGGCCTGCAGGGGTTACATTGTATTTCTGCATGTTATCACCGTATGCTCTCCAGATTGTATTTGTCTCACTGTCTGGCCCAGGTTTGATTAGGTGTTACTTTCCTAATCCCTTCACCACTGTTGTGTATTCACCAATTCACCATTGTCTTCTGTGTGATGAGATTAGTCTGATGTCGTGATTGTCTGTAAAACATGCTTCTTAGTATAGCGGGAAGCATTGAAATGTATCACTGCAGGGGACATTTTGGTTGGGTCAATCTTAAACGATCTCAACTATCTACTTATGCTCAATAAATACAATTCCATTCCAGGGAAGAATCAAAAAGGTTCTCATCACTTAACCCTTTGAGTGCCAGGGGAGTACGGAAAGCATTGTAAACCAATGTGTTCAGTACCCCTCTGGCACTTAAAGGGTTAATCCTGACAACTTCTCCACTATGTATCTTTATTCAGCCCATCCATGTGGAATGGGACAGCTTTAAAGGGATAGTAATGTGTCACAATAAAAGCAGCTCCAATTAATCGTCATCGTATTTTGGCCGTGGAGAGTGTTATTTCAATACTGTCAGAGCGAATCTGGCTCTGGTCAGATTGGGCCGCAAGAGATAAAAGTTAATTTCTAAAAAATATATATATATTTATATTTGAAATAAATGGCTAGCACCACATATAGGCAGTTTTTAATTCTCTTGAAAATCAAGTAAATGTTTTTTAGGGTGACAGGCTCTCTTTAAAGCGGAACTTTCACATATTAAGAAGTCGCCCTTCGATCATTAAATATATGGCGACTAGCTTGGTAATACGTGTCTTACCTATCAAAAGTGCCACATTCTAAAGAAATCGTTCATCGTCAGAGACCGGAAGCCAGGCATCAGCGCAGACATCTTGTCTGTGCGTCTGCACCGTCTGTCCCCGTCTCTGTAAGAAGCATTGCAGTGTGTCAAAAATTAACCGGAAGGGACTGACGGCGCAGGCCCGCAGACTCGACTAACCTGGCCCTCAGTCTCCAAACATTAAAGATTTCTTTAGAATCTGCGACTTTTGATAGGTAAGATGTATTTTCAAGGTAGTCGCCATATGTTTAATGATTTAAGGGCGTCTTATTAATATGTGAAAGTTCCGCTTTAACCCTTTGAGTGCCAGAGAGGTATCCAACGCATTGCATTGCAATGCGTTGGATACCTCTCTGGCACTCAAAGGGTTATCGGGGAGGGTTAGAAAATGTGTATGTGGTTTCCAACCTTATTCTCAGTGATGCCTAATAGGCCATGTCTTTAGGAACTGCTGCTTGTGTACAAGTGAGTTAATTAACCCCTTAAGTACCCTTGACGTGCCAGGCCTGTCAGGCCCAGTCCAGCACTTAAGGACCAGTGATGGTCCTGGCACGTATATATTGTAGGGTTTACCCCCCTGAGTAAAACTAAGGTACTCCCACTGCTGAAAGGTGTTTTATTCAAAAGTTATTACAGTTCAAAGTCGAATTTTTTTTAAGTGCAATATCACAGTGGCCTGAAATTGTACAGTGGCGCTGTTGCTACACCATCCTATGGACAGCTCTGGTCAGTTGACCATAGACAGTTTGAGCTGTAATAACTTTTGACTAAAACACATTTCAGCAGTGGGAGTGCCCTTGTTTTACTCAGGGGGATAAGCACTATGAAATATATTTTTTTTTACATATTAAGAATTACTATCCCTTTAAGGGGTTAAATGACTGAGCCTCTGATGAACTCACTAGTGCACAAGCAGTGAAATCCTAAATACGTGGCCTGTTCGTGGCAAGCACTGAAATAGATGGCAGCGTTGTTCTCCTCCAACCCACCATACTGTATTCTCTTTGTAATTCAACCAATGGCAACTTACTTAAAGGGATAGTAATATTTAAAATGTAAAAAAAAACATGTTGTAGGGTTTATCCCCCTGAGTAAAACAAGGGTACTCCCACTGCTGAAAGGTGTTTTATTCAAAAGTTATTAAATCTCAAAGTTGAATTTTTAGGTGCAATATTAACAGTGGCCAGAAATTGTACAGTGGCGCTGTTGCTACACGATCCTATGGACAGCTGTGGTCCTGGGACCATAAATCTCCATAGGATGGTGTAGCAACAGCGCCACTGTACAATTTCAGGCCACTGTGATATTGCACCTAAAAATTTCAACTTTGAGATTTAATAACTTTTGAATAAAACACCTTTCAGCAGTGGGAGAACCCTTGTTTTCCTCAGGGGCATAAACCCTACAACTTATATTTTTTTACATTTTAAGTATTACTATCCCTTTAAAGGGACTGTAATGTCTACACACAAGTATATCGCGGAGTCTTCTTTAGATTATATGAAACACTTTGCGCCGTTTAAAAACTCTTACATTTGTGTAGTTCTAAAATTATGAAGTGGAGAAGGATCCCCGCCTGTCTGCCCCTTCTGGCTGCCTCCCACTGAATGGCTAGTGATGTCGTGCCACTAGATGGCTGCAGCGAGGGAAAAACTTCAGTACGTATAAGCAGAGGCGTAACTAGACACCTCTGGGCCCTGGTGCAAGAAGCGCCATGGGCCCCCCCTCTGGACCACATTTACCCCCCTTGACTACATTGGCCCTCTCCAAAATGCCCCCATCTCCTACCTCCCTGGAGTGGCAGGAGCCCGGAGAGGTGTGCTGATCTCACGCGCGGTCCTCTTCAGTAATGCAGAGCGCTGGGAGATGATGTCATCTCCCAGCGCTCTGCATTACTACCGTGCCAGACGGAGATCGCGGGAGCCAGGCAGAGGGGTCGCAAGGGGCGGCCGGGCCCCCTGGAGCTACGGGCCCGGGGTCGCACGGGTGCGACCCCTATAGTTACGCCACTGCGTAAAAGGAAAACCCTGCCCCCCCTTAACGATTTCCCTTTGCTTACTGAAGATTGTCCCTCGCCATATCCATCCAGACCTCAGAGAGCTGCAGCAGTGACATAGCCAGAAGGGGCGGGCGTGGGATCCTTCTCCACAGCTTTAAAACGACGCAAAAGTAAGATTTTTAAACAGCGCACAGTTTTTCTTATACTCTAAAGACGGCTCGGTGATTTACTTGTATTTAGACATTACAATCACTTTAAAAGGTCGATATACACGGAACAATGGAACCAACAAACGCCTTTAACCAACGGCAACACAACTGTGACAGATATTGCATATATTTATTATAACAGTCGAGAAAATTCATGTCGATTTGAATCTAAAATAATTTCATGAGAAGCTCAGTAACTCCCATTTTATTGGCTATTATAATCTTCCTACACATTATGTTTAGTTTAACATGAGAAGGAGCACAGAAAAAAAAGTCAAAACTTCCAACTCGGATAACCCCCAACCCCAGAGTCCTCAATGCATGTGACAGGTTCATGCAAGTCTCTTGTTGGACCACACACAGTGGGATTCAAAACTTGAAATAAAAATAAAGATTTTTTTTTCGTAACAACAAAGAAAAACTAAATTAGCTCAATATGTTCAAATATCAAGAAATCTTAGACCTGAAATAATTCTACAGCTGATGGAGGGGACCAGTAACACGATGTGGGATGAACTTGAAGCTCAGATGGAACGACCAGACTATGATTCAGACCAGGCGTAGTCATTCTTGGACATTTACTTGTTGTTGACTACAACTCCCATCATCCCATCTTGATGGAAGTTTTAGTCTCCAACATTCTCAGGCCCAAAGGCTGACTGTGCCTCGCCTATACTTCAGTAAACCATGGCACTCAGCATCGTAGCTTGGAACATCTCCCTCATTCTGGAACAACACACTGCAAATTTCTCAAGCAGCATAAGGGTTAATTAATCACATGCTGCTTAAAGGAGAAGTAGCACCTCCTAATACTCCGCCCATCCACTTACCTTACTATGGCTAGAAAATCCCATTGGCCCCTACGAATTTTACCTTGTTTCTTTGTTAAAGAGATAACATCTCAAATCAATGTTTTTTTTTTCCAAACTGAAGCATTAAGAGTGCAAGAATCTACTCAAATTTTTAACCCTTTAAGGACCGGGAAAATCTGGGGTGTTTTGCACTTAAGGTCCGGAGCAAGTCTGACCTTTTTGACTATGTCTTTGTTCAGCTGTGTTTTCCCCCTAAGTCTTTTATTCCACCTCCATAAATTATATACTGTTTTTTCACACACAAGTAGGGTTTTCTTTGTATACCACGCTTATATGGATAACCCACCGTTTATTTAATTAAAAATAAAGTAAACTATAAACATTTAAAAAAAAAAAAAAACATAATTTTTAATGGTTCGCTTGTGATCATTTGTACCCAATGGGTTAATTTTTTATGCAGACTGCACGAAAGGTATGACCGGTCATTCATAGCTACAAAATTTGCTGTTTTATAGGGGTACTGTCCCTCTGGGGTGAAAATCCCTACGTCCCTCTTTCACTCACTATTCACTATTTTTCCAATTTTTGGGGATGTGATTGTGTGGTGTGTATAAGTGTATTACATTGCTCCACAACAGTAAAACTTCCATTCATTGGTGTTTAAGTTTCAGTAGATGTGTTTTTAATGCATTCACTCTGCTCACCGTTCCAGGGCTGAAAGGGTTAATACCCCCAACTCTGGATTCTAATGCTTCCTTTGTCCGTCTGTTCTCTGCTTCTCTCTCTCACTTACTTTCATAGTAAGGAAGAGAGAGGCAAAGAACAGTCCCGAAGGCAATCTGTAAGACACATTGCCTTTGTGAATGAAAAAGCCGGTACATGTGATCGCTGTAGTAGCAAACATGTGTACTGGCGGAACAGAGAAGGACTGAAATGGATCGCTCCGGTCCTGGAGCTCTCAGTTTCAGCTTCCCCAGCATGATAGCAGCACGCACTGAGGCACGCTGCTATCATTTAACCATTGATGTTCCGGGACATCATGGGTCTTTATAGGAAGTTTTTCCATGACAGTCCTGGCAAGTCATGGGTCCTTAAGGGGTTAAAGAACTAATGCTTTTCACAACCCTCCGGTCCTTAAGGGGTAAATATTCCATTGCAGTAGGCGGAGCTAGCATATTGCGGTGCTGACAGCAACTTTCACGTCCACCTACAAAGACGTGACATCTAGGAATGATTGAAGATGTTCTTTCTTGAACAAAGGCACAAGTGGAAAGTTCATAGGGGCCATTAGGATTTTCTGACCATTGTAATGTATGGGGGGAGTTATTAGAAGGAGATGTTAGTTATTCTTTAATTCCATGGATGCCAGAGAAATCTCCAACGCATTGATTTACTAAGGATTGGAGAAGTCCGCAGCATCGAAGGCATTAAATTGGTAGCAAACTCTTACTATAAAACATTATATATATATATATATATATATATATATATATATATATATGTATATATAGAATATACTCAGCCTGGGCTGTAGTGAAGAGACGGCACACTCAAGGGTCAAGTTGATAGTAGATGATATTTATTCAAAAGTTCAGTTCCATATGCCCAAACGTTTTCGGTGCCCGACAGGGACCTTCATTCACACTTGAATATTGGTGTGCCATTGTCTATATCCATTGATATATATATATATATTTATTTATTTATATATCTTGTAGGGATTATCCTGCTGAGTAAAACAAGGTTAATTCCAACTGCTGACAGATGTTTCATTACACAGTTATTATGTATATGTTATGGCCATTTCATTTTATGGTATAACTGCTGTTGCATTGCTGACTCTGCGGACTGAAGTAGCCACAAAATGGAACAACCACAAAGCGTTTAAAGACATAATACACTTTTACTATGATGAAAAACATAACAAAGGGCTTTTTCCTCCTAAGTAAAACAAGTGGGTTACTACTCCATGGAGAAACTATGTCCCAAAGTTATTTCAGTGAAATGATTGTATTTTCACATTAACAGTGCCTCCTGTAATAATAACGCTATGGTAACTTCTCCAGTGAGATAAACTCTCAGTTCCTATGTTATTCTATGGGAGAGCTTTAGTTATAGACTACAGGGGAGATGTACTAAGGTGTGATAAAGAGGAGATAACTTCTCCAGTGAGATAAACTCTCCAGTTCCTATGTTATTCTACGGGAGAACTTTAGTTATAGACTACAGGGGAGATGTACTATGGTGTGATAAAGAGGAGATAACTTCTCCAGTGCGATAAACTCTCCAGTTCCTATGTTATTCTATGGGAGATATTTAGTTATAGACTACAGGGGAGATGTACTAAGGTGTGATAAAGAGGAGATAACATCTCCAGTGAGATAAACTCTCCAGTTCCTATGTTATTCTATGGGAGAGATTTAGTTATAGACTACAGGGGAGATGTACTAAGGTGTGATAAAGAGGAGATAACTTCTCCAGTGCGATAAACTTTCCAGTTCCTATGTTATTCTACGGTGCCTCTGGACTAAGAAGTCTCCAGCTTGAGACACCTTAGTGCTTGGGTCCATAGAATAACACAGGACATGGAAAGTTATAACACAGGAGAAGTGATCTCTGTATCACACCTTAGTGCATAACCCCCTGGTGTCTAGACAGCTCACCCACAGTTCACCTGGTGTCCAGACAGTTATTCTATTGTATTCTATGGGACAGGTGTCACTAGCTACAGTTCCCCATAGAATGTGACAGTGACAGCTCCATTACTAGTCACATGTTTGAGTGCCAGAGATTTATTCAGTGCATTGCAACTCAATACATTGGATACCTCTCTGGCACACAAGGGATTAAACTGTTATAACTTTTGAATAACATAACCGCCAGCAAAACGAGTAGCCTTGTTTTACTCAGCAAGGAAAGCACTAAAGTATATATATATATTTTCATAATAAAAGTTTACTCAATGCTTTATACTCAAACTGTCCAAAACAAAATGCGCTGGAATAATTTTCGAATGAGGAATTTTTAAGTGGGACTGTTCCTGTTTACTCAGCTCTATAATATATATATATTTTCTTTCAATAACAAATGTATATTATCCCTTTAAGCCTCCAGTACTATGCATGGGAAACATTTAACAACAGTACTTTACAAGGTCAAACAATGACAATGCTTACAATTCCTTACATTATTGTCTTACACAATGGGACAAATATGCAGACCGCCCTCTACCAATCACAATTTGTTTTTCCAAAAGCAGTCACATTGAAGTACCTATGCAGACACATGACATCATGGTAACACATCGGCCCCAGTGTACAAGGAGAGTTGCACCAATTGAGTTAAGGCCTAGCTCCCATGGACAACTCTGTTGCAACAAAAAGTTTTGTAGAATAGAAATCACTGCTGTCTATGGAGTAATTCACATAAGTGATTATGACAGCTACAGTTATCAATGGAAAAGTGTGTTGCTGCAACAACGTTTCCCATGTAATCTAGGCCTTAGCTTTAAAGAATCCTATCACCTTAAAATATATTTGATGATTCTGAAAGAGCTCTCAAAATCACATATGTTGTATTAGCCATTTTCTTATTTAGAAAACCGCTTTGAGTTAAATAGAGGTATAAATTAAGCTAATTAAGGCATGCTGTGCAGGTACTTCCTCTCTTAAAGTGGAACTTTCAGATCTTACTAAGTCGCCATTCATTAAACGCATGGCGACTAGATTTGGAATAGATGTCTTACCTTTAAAAAAAATAGCCCAGTGTAAAGAAATCCTTCCCGTTTGGAGATTGGAACCCAGGCTACAGTGCAGACATCTTGTCTGAGCGCCTGCGCTGTCAGTCCCGGTCTCCATTGAGTAGCACTGCAGTGCGCCATATGGTTACCGGAAGGGACTGACAGCGCAGGCACCCAGACCGCACTAACCTGCCTGTCAGTCTCCATACGGGAAGGATTCCTTTACACTGGGCTATTTTTTAAAGGTAAGAGATCTATTTCAAAGATAATCGCCATGCGCTTAATGAATGCATGGCAACTTAGTATGATCTGAAAGTTCTTCTTTAACACTACATTTTATCCCCCACTCACTGACACTGCTCAGCAATGCATTGCCAACCTCCCCTAGCACTGACTTTTTTTCTTATCCATACAATACCTCCCCAACTCACTGATACTGCTCAGCAATGCATTACCCACCTCCCCTAGCACTGACTTCCTGTCTTTTCCCTACATTACCTCCCCAACTCACTGACACTGCTCAGCAATGCATTACCCACCTCTCCTAGCACTGACTTTCTGTCTTATCCCTACATTACCTCCCCCACTCACTGACACTGCTCAGTAATACATTACCCACCTCCCTAGCACTGACTTCCTGTCTTATCCATACAATACCTCACCCACTCACTGACACTGCTCAGCAATGCATTACCCACCTCCCCTAGCACTGACTTCCTGTCTTATCCATACATTACCTCCTCCACTCACTGACACTGCTCAGAAATGCATTACCTACCTCCCGTACCACTAAATTCCTGTCTTATCCCTACATTACCTTCTCCACTCACTGACACTGCTCAGCAATGCATTGCTCACCTCCCCTAGCACTGACTTCCTGTCTTAATTAGCATAATTTATACATCTAAATAACTAAAAAAAGTGTTTTTTTTTAATAAAAAAGACTAATACCACATATATATATATATATATATATATATATATACCTGATTTTGAAAGCCTTTTCAAAATCCCCAAACTTGTCCTAACATGACAGTGTGCCTTTAATCAAGTCATTAGTTACTTCTTGACTTTATGAGGTCAAAAGCATTTGATTTCTGACAAATGAAATGCGTTGGGTAGACAAATGTAAAGCCGTACTTTGAGAAAAATATATATAAATAAAAGTATAACTTTATTTTAACACTAGACATGCCATTAGCAATACGTAACATTCCTTGAATAGGGATCACAGAATCAGTATACCAAGCGTGTAAGAACCCAGGGCGTTTTAAGATAGGTGTACTGAAAATTACAATTTAAAAAAAATATATATAAGATTCATTCTTTGACCTGTTGCATTTTTTTTATTTTTTATATTTTAATAATAAATTATATATATACTATATTTCATTTCCCAGAGTAGGATATGTTTTCATGGCTACAATGCAGACTCAAGACTTTGAAGACTTGATCTCCTGGTAATTATTACAGTAATTTTGCATTTCAGCGAAGTTGATGCCCTAAGTAGAACTGTAGTAATTCTGGAGCAAACATACTGCATGGTAGGGGACAATTAAACATTGAATTCAACTCACAATGTGTTGGATCCCTGTTGAGCCCTCAGACTGTTAAATGAAGATTCTAACCTCTTCAGCATTAGAAGTTTCATACCCACAAATAACTAGCCGTGGATGCTAGTTATTTGAATTTCTTCTGTGTCTTTAAGAGAAGGGGCCAGATTAAGAGAGGGAGTGGCCAAAGTGTTATTGTAGTGGGAACGAAGGTGCACGTACTTGGTTGAGTCTAGGATGACAGAAAGCCTAAATACGTCACTAGCTAGATGAAGTATTTAGGCTTTCTGGATCCTAGACTCAACCAAGTACGTGCACCTTCGTTCCCACCCCAATAACACTTTGGCCACACCCTCTCTTAATCTGGCCCCTTCCCTTAAAGACACAGAAGAAATTCAAATAACTAGCATCCACTGCTACGAGACCATGTAGGTATGTTCACGCTGGGAAAAAGGGGGAGATGCACTAAGGAGGTGATAAAGTCGAGATGAGTCCTCCAGTGATATCACTTCTCTAGTTCCTATGTTATTCTACGGCAGTGTTTCTCAGCTCCAGTCCTCGGGGCACACCAACAGGTCATGTTTTCAATATATCCCTAATTAATCACAGGTGAATCAATCAAAATGACTGAGCCACTAATTACTCACCTGTGATTAAGCAGGAATAACCAGAAAACCTGCACTGTTGGTGTGCCCCGAGGACTAACGTTGAGAAACACTGTTCTACGGAGCCAATGCACCAAGATTTTTCCAACTTCGGAGATCTTAATGCATAGTCTCTATAGAATAACATACGAACTAAAAAAGTGATAGCATTGGAGAAATCTTCTCCACTTTATCACACCTTAGTGCATAAACCCCAAGGTGTCTAAGAGGTGGCTCTAAGCCTCGATTTTATTCCTTAGAAAATGGATATCAGCACAAATCAACAAAACAGACCAATCTGTCGCCTTAGGTCTAGGCCTAAATACGTCACTGTCCAGCATTCAAAGGGCATTCAGGGAACCCTCTCAATCAGTGCCAGGTCTCCAGGACATAGGGTGACTCTCCGGGTAAATGAATTCCTTGATAACCCTTCTCACTCCCCCACCCCATTCCATGTCTTTTCAGGACAAACCTTCCTCTTTCTTTATCCAATCCCGCCCACTCCCGTCAAGCGGAGGGGTTAAAAAAGACAATTTATATCTATGGGAATTCAATTTCTACCTTAAGATGCGCAGTGGGTTTGCTCCATAATTACTCCATTCCTTGTTATATGACCCTCAATATTTTTTTATCAAAGGTTTAATGTTGGTTCCTTGTATAAAGGTGAACACAGTCAATTTGATAGAAGTCTCAACGATCCATAATGCAAAAGCCTTTGGTATCACGTCCGTATTTGTAGAATTGATGACCGTTATGATCAATTTTGTGAATAAACAGTTCACAAAAATATTAACCCTTTGAGTACCAGAGGGGTACGCAATGCATTGCAATGCGTTGCGTATCCCTCTTTCACTCAAAGGGTTAAAGTATGGCTTAAGAGGTGCCCATTTAATGCATCTGACAATCACTATGATAAAGGAGCGGTAACCCATGCTAATAACCCAACCGTGCACAACTTATTGTGGCCAGAAAATCTTAATGGCCCCTGTGAATTTCGCCTTTGGTTCTTTGTTCAAAAGATAAAATCTTCAATCAAGCAGTGCACGAGCCTACCTTAACCCGTTAAGAACCATATAGGTGTCTAACACATCTGTAAGCAACACGCTGCACAAGTTTTGGTCTTTAAAGTGTTAAGATTACTATGTGCAGTGAGCAGAGTTTTTCTTTCCTGTGATTCTGCTTGCAACCATCATGTCCTCCTCCATGAACATAACATATATCTTAAAGGGGGGCTATCACCTCCTACACAGTAATCATCATTTTATTCTGTGTCCCAAATACAGCTTTAATCCCTATTTTATTTTATTCTAAATCAGTATTTTCAGTGACATATAAGCTTGGAAAGTGTTACAATATGACATCACTGGTTACCTCACTGTGGTACAGCTCTGTACCACACGGCTGTCAATCTTCTCCTCCCCTGTTGTGCCTTGTTCCCTCCTCCTTGTTTGACACCGGAATCCTCCATGTGACACGGCGAGCCAATGAGAGAGCACCAGGACACGTGGAGATTAGAGTGTCAGACAAGGAGGAAGGAACGAGGCACAGCAGGGGAGGAGAAGATTGACAGCCGTGTGGTACATAGATGTACAGTGGCAAGGAAACCAGTGACGTCATGCAGTAACACTTTCTGATCTGATATCTCACTATAATGACCTATTTAGGGGGAAAAAAAGGATTAAAGCAGTACTGGGGACACAGAATAAAATAATGATTACTTTATTGGAAGCAAGAGTTCCAATTTAAGCCAAGGTGCAAGAAAGGAAGCCAAGTGGGTATGCATTACTAAGCGGTGATAGTGTTCTATGAAAACATTTTTGTTAACCCTTTGAGTGCCAGAGGGGTACGGAATGCATTGCTTTGCAATGCATTCCGTGCCCCTCTGGCACTCAAAGGGTTAATAAAGGTTATGAGTGAAGAAAATTTAAAGTGGGACCCTGTTACCTACATAGCTTTTACTGTCATTAACCGTTTGTGCTGCGTACTCGTCTGGCAGTCAACCAGTTAAATGTATCTTTTGGAATTGCCTTTAACTTATCCTTTTTTGTTTTGCAAACAGGTTAACTGTCTGCAGAGAATTTTAGTTTAGTAGTTGGGGAAATCTAATCCCACAGAGCTTTGTTCTATGACTTGGACAAATAAGGCTGCATAATTAATTACTCACATGTCCATAAAATCCCCTCTCTCTGATTTCTTAGGCTTGTAAAACCTATTAGTTTCTACCCGGGGTGGAATAAATTGATGAAGATGAACAATTATGCAAATCCTTTCAAAATGGAAGCTTCCACTTAGGGAAGGACTTGAAAAGGCGGTAAGTCCTCTTTTAAAGCAATAGTATTGTTTACCACACACAGCAGCTCCGATTAATCTTCATAGTATGTGGGCCATTTAGCGCTGTATTTCAATACTGTACGTGTAGTAGTTCAAGAGTAATTCAATGCTAAAGGATCCCCCTCCCTTCCCTTTCATCTACATCATGCTGCTTCACTAAGCTGGTTGGATGGAGCACATCGAGGGACAATCTTCACCGAGCATAAGGAAAATCCTGCCCTCCTTAGTCAAAGGGGGGGGGGGTTTCCTTAAACTCTGTCTATGAAGACTGTCCCTCACTGCTCGCTGTCTGGTCCCAGGACCGTATTCCACAAGTGAGGGGAGGAGGCTAAGGGTAGGAGGATACTTTAGAACTGAATTACTATTGAACTACTGCGCTGGGGTTATTGAAATACAACCCAAAATGGACCACATAATATGAAGATTAATCTGAGGTGCTGTGTTTAGAAAACATTACTATCCCTTTAAGTATTCAGTAGGGAAAACAACTGGAATGAGTTCCTGTAGACTCTGATGTTGCATTAATCATTTAGGTAAACTAAATCATTTTAGCTTGTGCAAGATGCCTTAGTCAGATGCATTTAGTCTTTATCAGTGCAAAGGCTCAAATGTAAACTTTCATACGTTCCCATCTTTGGAACTTTCTAAACATACCAACAGTCTGTGGAGACTGAACACTTTCCCAGTAATGCTATCTTACAGAAGAAAAAAAAAACAGAGAAAAAACTGAAAAAAACAAACAGAAATTGCAAATAGAGGCACAAATTAACCCTTTGAGCGCCAGAGATCTATCCAATGCATTGATATCTCTCTGACACTCAAAATGTTAAAGGATTAGTAAACTTTTTTTTTATGAAAACACATATTTCACAGAGCATTTCCTGTTGAATAAAACAAGGTCACTACCATCACTGTCAGATGTTTTATTCAGAAATTATAGCAGTTTAAATAACCAGGAAGTGAATTTACTGTGTTTACTTCCTGATAGTTCTAACTGACAGGAAGTGAATTTACTGTGATTACTTCCTGATAGCTCTAACTGACAGGAAGTGACAGACAGTTTCTATCACATTCTATGGAGAACTGTATGTCTATGGCTTTCCTGACTTTCCTCTCTATTAGAATCTGACAGGAAATCTAATTAGAATTCAACCACTAGAGGGCACTGCTAATGTAAAAAACATGGGTCTAAACTGTAATAACTCTGGAAATATAAATCTCTGGGCAGTGGGAGTACCCTTATTTTACTCAATAGGAAAATCCCTACAATATATATTTTTTCATAAAAAAAAAGTTTACTGTTCCTTTAAGGTAGTGCTTACTTTAAAGTGCTTAGTTTCCTTACATTAGCTTTTGTGCAAAAATGTTGTGTGTTTTTTTATTTTAAACCCTTTGCATGCCAGAGAGTTACGCAACGCATTGCGTTGCGTACCCCGCTGGCACGCAAAGGGTTAAACGATTAGAAACAACTCTACAGATCACTGCGTTCAAAATGCTATCGCAAAATAAAAACAAAATAATGATATCGCATTTGTTTTATCAAATATATTTTCTAAAAATATAACAACCATTTATTTTTTCAATAGATAAAATGATTAATGCCCTAATTCTTTTTTTTCCCTCCCTCACAATAAATAGAAATATAGAATCTGACGGCAGATAAGAACCATTCGGCCCATCTAGTCTGCCCATTTTCCTACTGTAATAACCTCAAACCTTTTTTGATCCTTGGTCTTTTCTCATGTTAAGGATAGCTTTATGCCTATCCCATGCATGCTTTCATCCTGTCACTGTATTAACGTTTACCACTTCTGCTGGTAGGCTATTCCACTTATCTACTACCCTCTCAGTGAAGTAAATAATATCAATTAGATAACTGTATTCCATTCTGTGAACAGTATGATCATTTAAGGAAGGGGGACAAAAACTTTTGGCACTTCAATTGTGGGGGGACTACAACTCGCATCATTCCCAACCGAGTCTTGGGGGGATTCACTAAGCAGTGATAAAGAGGTGATAAAGTGGAGAAAACGTCTCCAGTGATATCACTTCTCCAGTTCCTATGTTATTCTATGGAGCCTATGCACTACGATTTCTTCAGCTTTGGAAATCTTAGTGCATAGGCTCCATAGAATATCATATGAACTGGAGAAGTGATATCACTGAAGAAGTTATCTCCACTTTATCACCTCTTTATCACTGCTAAGTGAATCTCCGTCGTAGTCTCCAACCACTAGAGTAATAGAGTACCAAAGTCTGCCTACTTCTAATTTAGGACCTTAACCCTTTGAGTGCCAGAGGGGTATGCAACGCATACAAACGTACCCCTCTGGCGCTCAAAGGGTTAAAGGGATAGTAACATTTAATATGTATATATATATATATATATATATATATATATATATATATATATATATATATATATATATATATATAATGGTTTATTCTCCTAAGTAAAATGAGCGTACTTCAACTGCCGAGAGGTGTTTTATTCAAAAATTATTGCAGCTCAGACTTGAATCTTTTAGGTGCAATAGCTGAATGGCCTGAAAATGCACAGTGGCGCTGTTGCTATACCATCCTACGGACAAGTCTGGTCTATTGACCATAAACCTCCACAGGATGGCATAGCAACAGTGCCAATGTAATAATTCAGACCATGGAGGTAATGAACCTAAATCATGCAAGCTTGAGCTGCAATAATTTTTGAATACAATATCTCTCAGCATCTGGAGTACTCTTGTCTTTCTCAGAAGGATACACCCTACTAATATATACATAGCTATATATATTATATTATATAAAGCATCCCTTTAAACAGGAATAATAAGAGACACAATCCTGTAACATATCAAATTCACCATAGGGGTCTAACATATATTATCCAAATTGCCACTGGGGCTTGAATGGTAGAAAGATACCGAAAGAATGAATTTGTATGTACTTGAGACCTCTAGTATTCTCGGAAACAATTTAGGAAATGTATCCGCTATGGTTCTGTTGATACGTTACAGAATTGCCCCACTACCTTCCTGCACAGTGCCTTAACGGAGCAGTAAACCTTTTTTTATGAAAACACATATTTTACAGAGCATTTCCTGCTGACTAAATCAAAGTCACTCCCATCGCTGTCACGTGTTTTATTCAAAATTTGTAGCAGTTTAAATAACCAGGAAGTGAATTTACTGTGTTTACTTCCTGACAGTTCTAACTGACAGGAAGTGACTCAGCAGTTTCTATCACATTCTATGGAGAACTGTATGTCTCTGACATTTCTGACTTTCCTCTCCATTAGAATCTAACAGGAAATCTAATTGGAATTTGACCACTAGAGGGCACTGCTGCTGTAAAAAACACATGGGTTTAAACTGTAATAACTCTGGAAATATAAATATCTCGGCAGTTGGAGTACCCTTATTTTACTCAATAGGAAAATCCCTACAATATATATTTTTTCATAAAAAAAGTTTACTGCTCCTTTAAATGTACCTTATCATTGTGTATTTGTTGTGTAAAATGCAGGACAACTGGTGCAACTCACCTTGACAGTGTTATCTAATAATGATACATTACAGATCAAAAGAAAACAGTTGAGAAACATATTACATTTTCAACCCTGACTTGTGTATTGTGTGACCACAGTAAACCAGTGTAAAGTCATCTTGTAGAATTTCCAATCCCAACAGACCACAATGTCCTGAATATTCTTCATTGTTCTTGTATTTTTTTTCTTACCCTCATCATAAAGTTAAACTGTGTATACAATTAAATAAAAAAAGATAATCTTAAATAGGGGCATATTTGGTCACAATGGCTTTCAAGAAAGGTGTTCATTAAAAGGAGATCAAATGATAGCAATTGTATTCCTATCCAAGTTGTGACTGACATCTCTAGCATGGATTAAGAAATATCCTTTGAGAAGAGAATTGTTCATTTCCCCTCTCCATGCCCTCCCTCCGACTAAAGAGAAAGGATGGTTTAGTTCAGTCTTTGTTAATGCCATGCAGAAGCTCTGTGTGCATGAATGGACATTCCTTGTAACATTCATTGTCTTTAATATCATCTGTCAGATGCTGGGATCATGTGTATTTGAATGTCCTCCCCCACCTGGTAGCACGTGGACTTCTGGTGAAATATGATTTTCCATCTTGACAGTTTCCAGATTTCCCTGACCTCTTCCAGTCATTCCGTCTGAGGAGTAAATGCAGTTTTGACCTAGAAACTTTGAAGAACTGGATAAAGCAGCAGTCTCTAGGTGATTCTTGTCCCCTCTGTGAAGAGCATCTCTTTGCTTTCGATGGCCACTGTTTATGTTATATTTTGGGCTCATGGTACCTAGCAATTCCTTAGAGGGGCTGGAATCTAAACCATCAAGTAGCTGCCCCTCATCATCTGTGTCAGCATCTATATATTTATGTACATTAGCGTCATGAAAAGTAAAAGCTATTGCCATGTGTTTTTCTGGAGACTTGGAAGGTGTTCTAGCACTGGCCGTGGTGTATAATGATGTTTCTGGGCTTTGTACGGACTGGTCAGAAAAATAAGAACTGTCTTGCTTAGGCTGACTTTCTCTTTGTGACGAAGGACTCAGTATATTTGTTGCAGGCAGTAATGTGCTAGTATCACGTTCCATAAAGTTGACCTTGAAAGACCTCAGCATTAAAGGGTTTTTGAGCTTCACTAAATTTTTAGGGCTTTCCAAAATTAATGTAGAATGACGACCTACATCAGTTTTAGGGTTCATTTCAGTGAAGCTCTCTCTACTGAGATTTGAGGATCTGAAGCTCTCTCTGCTGAGATTTGAGGATATGGGTCTATCACGGACATCTCTGTGCCCATGAGACTTATCCTGCCCTGGATTTATATTCATTCTATATGGAAGAACAGCAAGAGGACTATGCGAGAACCTACCAGATTCTGGAAATTCTGCAGTGCAGCTTATGAAACTGTCTATGCTTGACATGCTTCTCATATCAACAATTCCTTCTTTGTGAGTTACCAACATTGGGACTGTGGGTCCAGGGATGGTTTCCATTTCAAGTTCCTCTGTTGGTTTACCAGACTGATTTGATTCTTTTGAATTAAGTATTGGCTGCGATTGTGTTTTTGCCATCTTGTTGTACATGTCCTCTAGTTGTTGGACATTGAGGTGCTGCGGACTTGAGCAGGATCGAATTTTCTCTGGAGATCCTGGTTCTTTAGCATCAAAAGACTTGTTGGAACTTGTCTCTGACAAAGTTCTCTTTGTCCATTTCCATTTGTTTGGTGATAAATGATTATCTTGGACTTTATCTTTCCTACCTGTACCTTCTTCTCTCTTCTCAACAACAACATCCATAAGTTCTATGCTACGAGCAAATGCATCTTTCATGTTCATTGAGACAATGCTACCATTACGTTTTGCCCGTTCAAGTGCTTCTCTACGTTTGATGGCTTTCTCCTGCCGCTTCTGTTCTTTGTAGAACTCTGAGAAATTATTTACTATTATAGGAATCGGAAGAGCGATCACCAGTACCCCAGCAATACAGCACAAACCTCCAACTATTTTTCCTAGGAGAGTTTTAGGATAGATGTCCCCATAACCAACTGTTGTCATGGTGATGGTAGCCCACCAGAAGGATGCTGGAATGCTTTTGAACTTTGTGCCATCCTCATCCTTTTCAGCAAAGAATACTAAGCTTGAAAAAATCATAATACCCATAGCCAAAAATAAAATGAGTAACCCGAGCTCATTATAGCTCCTCCTCAACGTGAATCCCAGAGACTGCAGACCGGTAGAATGTCTTGCAAGCTTTAGAATTCGGAGTATTCTCATAATTCGGAAAATCTGCACAACTCTCCTAACGTTCTGGAATTGAAGTACACTTTTGTTTGATTCCGTAAGGAATATAGTGACATAGTATGGTAAGATTGCTAGCAAGTCAATGACATTAAGTGGTCCCTTAAAAAATTTCCATTTATTCGGAGAAGACAAGAATCTCAAGAGGTATTCCATTGTAAACCATGCGATACAGACTGCTTCCACATGTGCTAGCTGAGGGTTGTCTGTGGTTTGTCCAAACTCATCTATACCTTGAAGCTCTGGAAGTGTATTTAGTGACAAGGCAATTGTAGATAATACAATAAACAGGATGGATATGATTGCCAAAATCTGCAAAGAAGAAGAAAAAAAAAAAAACAATTAGTCATTTTTTATCCATGCCCTGATTTAAAACAATGGTTACCAAACTTTTTGTAGCAATGAAACGCTTTGGCTTCACACGGAATCTGCAGAACCTTAAATGGACAGTAATGTCCTATAAAAGCTAAATGCCACAAATCCTATCTCTCAAACCGTTATGGTTTAAGAGATATCCTCTGTTAAAGTTCCCCTCTCCCTCCTCTTCTCCTGACATCAGCTGTAAGCTAACAGCAGGAGTTCTTGGTCTGAGGACCGACAAGCGGCTCTTCGGCAGAGCCACAATAAAGAAATACTTATTTGGAACGGTCTACAAAGTTTGCCTGGTTTGCAAGCACACTTTTTAGACCGTTCCAAAGAAGTAATTATTTTTAAATCTCGTTATTGCGGCTCTGCTGAAGAGTCTAATCATATTGGCCAACATGGATCTCCTTCTGTCAGCTTTACAACTGACATCAGGAGGAGAGGAACTTTAGCGGAGGATCTCTCTCAGACCATATTGGTTTGAGAGATTGGATTTGTGGCATTTAGCTTTTTTTTTAATCTCTACAAAACTCTAAACATTTTTATGGGACATTACTGTGCCTTTAACAGCTAAACCTTACAATGACCCCATTTGCTTACCTTACAATGCCCACAAAATTCTAATGGCCCTTATGAATGTTAGCTTTGTGCCTTTGTTCAAGAGACAAACTTTTTGATCAGTCCTGAATGTCATTGTACACGAGGAGTGGACATGACACTTACAGAAACAGGAAGGGTGCAACAATAACCCCTTCCCCTTTTTTATTTAAGGCAGCAGTAAACTTTTTTTTAAAGAAAAAACATATATATATATATATTGTAGGGTGTTTCATGGTGAGCAAAATAATGGTACTCTTATTGCTGAGAGATGCATAGTTATTACCATTTAAACCTCTGTTTTTTTTACATTAGCAGTGCCCTCTAGTGGTCAAATTCTAATGAGTTGTTTTGTTACATTCTAATGGAGAGGAAAGTCAGTGACTTACAGTTCTCCACAGAATGTGATAGAAACTGCTGAGTCACTTCCTGTTAGAATAATCAGGAAGTAAACACAGTAAATTCACTTCCTGATTATTTGAATTGTTATAACTTTTGAATAAAACAATTGATGTCAGAGAGAGTGACCTTGTTTTACTCAGCAGGAAAAGCTCTAGAATATATAGGTTTTCATAAAAAAAGTTTACTGCTCCTTTAACAGATTACTATGTATAATGGGTGATGTTTGAGATCCTGTTAGCGACTGTCATATTGACTTCTGTGGAAATGACATTTGGGACTGAGTGAAAAATATTCTCTTTAAAAAGTGCAAAATGGAAAGTTCATAGCAGCCATGAGGATTTTCTAGCTACAGTAAGGTAAGTGTGTGTGTGGGGGTTGTTATGATGTTTTATTTCTCATTTAACCCTTTGAGTGTCAGAAGGGTATCCAGCTTGTTGCTTTACAATGTGTTGGATACCTCAAAAGAGTTAGCCCTTTGATACTAGATAATTTTTCACGGATTAACCCTTTGAAGGGTTGCGTACCCCTTTGGCATTCATTGGGTTAAAGGACTTGTAATCCCATTTCTTTATACTTCACACATTCTGAAAGTATGTAACATGTGTAGTCAAATAGCCTTTGACCCTTTTTTTTCCACTTTATATATCTAACACTCATTTCCCAGGATCTATTATCAGAGAGCTTTCAGTCAGGGAACATGAAATCAGGCATAGTGACACAATGTCGGAAAGATACAATTTTTTTTTTTTTTTTTATTGAAATTTTGTCATAACATTTAAAGCAGAAGTTTCACCCGCTACAAAGTTATCCTGCAATAATTAAACAGGTAGCGACTAGCTTTATAATATATATGTTACCTCTGAAATGTAGCCCATTATAAAGAAATCCTTTATTGTAGGAGACCGGAAGCCAGGCATCAGCGCAGAAATCTTGTGTGTCTCCATTGAGAAGCACTACAGTGTGCCACAAGGTAACCGGAAGGGACTGACAGCGCAGGCGCGCAGACAGCACTCACCTGCCCGTCAGTCTCCAAAATAAAGGATTTATTTATAATCAGATACATTTGAGAGGTAATATATATTATAAAGCTAGTCACTACCTGCTTAATTCTTGCAGGGCGACTTTATAGCGGATGAATGTTCCGCTTTAACAAATCCAAAAAAGTAGCAAATATCAAATAAAAAAGCAAGCCAACATCAGAACCATGCAATGGTATACAGTAAACATATTTCTGAATAGGCAGATCGTGTCAGGTTCACAAGTGATAAAATTGACTGATGTGAAGGTCGTAGCATGACAAAGAATTATGACTGAATGTATGTACCAGAAGTATTAGATATGCATAAGTCTACAGACCATATAGAAATAACTAAAACAGGAAGAAATACATTGAAAATAGGGGGTGGGCAGTATCCCCCTAATCACCAAATTGTAAATAAGTGTGATTTTACTGACCAGGAGATATTGTGGCACAGTATACAACACACCAGTATACTTAAAAGGATAGTAATATTTCATAATAAAAGCAGGTCCTATTAACCCCTTAAGTACCATTGACGTGGCAGGACCGTCACGCTGGTCCGGCACTTAAGGACCAGTGACGGTCCTGCCACGTCACATACTTTTACTCACCGCGCTCCTGTAGGAGCGCGGTGAGTAATACCGGGCACTGAAGTTGATCGCTCCAAGACCGAAGCGATCTCTTCCAGTGCCCCGTTTGACGTGCCACCCCACGTGATCAGTCACGTGGGACGGCACGTCAAAGTTTCCTATGTGGTCCTTAAGGGAAGGCACGCCCCGGGACTGCTGGTCCTTAACCCTTTGAGTGCCAGAGGGGTACGCAATGCATTGCTTTGCAATGCTTTGAGTACCCCTCTGGCACTCTAAGGGTTAAGGGGTTAATCTTCATAGTATTTGGACTTTGGAGAGTGTTATTTCAATAATGTCAGAGCTGTAGTTCAAGAGTAATTGAATGATAAAGTATCCCCCTCCCGCCCCTTTTACTGAAGTCACTGCTGTCCTCAGATCAGAAGGGAGGTGTCAAAGTGGATTGCAGAGAGGGACAATCTTCAATTAAGGGAAAAACCTGAAAAACCTGTCAATGGGGGCAGAGCTTTCATTGTTCTCACAGGAAGAAGATTGTCCCTTGCTGCGATCTGTCCAGTCAAGAGACCAGATTCCATATCTAAGGGGAGGCAGCTTACACTAGGTAAAAGGGGCGGGAGAGGGATAATTTATCATTCAATTACTCTTGAACCACAACTCTGACAGTATTGAAATAACACTCTCCACGGCCCAAAAACTATGAAGATTAATTGGAGCTGCTTTTATTGTGAAACATTACTATCCCTTTAAAATGAAAGGCTTTTTGTTTTTTTTTAACCCTTTAAAGTGGAACTACCAACTTAGTTAAAGTCGCCCTGCAGTAATTAGGCAGATGGCGACTAGCTTAATAATAGTTCTCTTACTTCTAAAAACTACATGATGCTAGAGAATTCCTTAATCTTCCGAGACGGATGGGCAGGTTAGTGCAGTCTGCGCTCCTGCACCGTCAGTCCCTTCCGGTGCCATTCAGGCCAGTGCAATGCTTCTTAATGGAGACCGGGACTGACTGAGCACTCCAGCTTACAGACAGACAGCCTCCGTCATCGGAGGAGGCTGGGGAGAGGCAGGGAAGCGGAGGCAGAGCGGCAGACTGCGGTACAGATCAGTTAACTGCCCAGAAGTAGGTACAGAGCTGTATTCATTCTTTTAATTTCACCAAACAATATATATATATATTTTTAATTTATACACTTTTCATTATATACAATATATAACAAAACAATTTAGGCAAAGTTGTAAAGGGGTTAAAGTGACAGTTGCAGGACTCCCTCTAACCTGATCCATTATATAATGGGCTATTCCGAATAAGAACTATTCATTACAATTTCAAATTTAGCGCCTCCATATAGCCGTCTGAATATTTCAGATCATAGATGAGAAATTATTTGATTTAGAAGAGCTCATGTAGGTCTCTAGAATTATAACCAACATCCACTTCACAACGGCCAGTCATCAATCATATTAGTTTAGGTACTAGGCTCTAAAGTCATTTAGACTGTAAGCTCCTTGGGGCAGGGACCTCTCTCCTATTGTTTCTATGACTGTGCCACGTATTTTATCCCCATTTATTTATTGTAACATACTTCTGTTGTAAGGCGCTGTGTGACGCCATATAAATATATACATATATACACTACCATTCAAAAGTTTGGGGTCACTTAGAAATGTCCTTGTTTTCCTTCAAATGAGTTACAAAATGAATAGGAAACACTGGCAAGGTTAGAAATAATGCTTTTTAATATAAATAATAATTGTGTCCTTCAAACTTTGCTTTCGTATACAAATCCTGCATTTGCAGCAATTACAGCCTTGGTATTCCAGTTGTCAATTTGTTGAGGTAATGTGAAGAGAGTTCACCCCATGCTTCCTGAATCACCTCCCACAATTTGAATTGGCTTGATGGGTTCTGCTTACATACCATACGGTCAAGCTGCTCCCATAACAGAAACAAGGACATTTCTAAGTGACCCCAAACTTTTGAACGGTAGTGTACGTCACTACTAGTCATCCAGCTAGTTTATCGATAGAAGAGCAAAAAATTTGTTTTAACTTACTGGTTTTCATGAAAAAATAAAAAGGTTATTGCTCCTATTAGAATCTATTAGCAAAAAAAGACAATGACAGATTACCCAGTTATCCCATTACAGATTTTCTTTTCTCTACAGCAGGGAGTGGGCAACCATCAGCCTTCACTGTGTCTTTGGACTAATGTTAAGTGTGTTTAACCCCTTAAGGACCGGCGGTCCTGGTACATTTCCGTCCCATAATGACCGCATAGGCGCACTTGGACGCGCCGGTACACGTGACCTGTAGCGTGTATCGGCGCGTTATTATGGGACCTGATAGAGATCGCTCCGATCATGGAGTGGTCAATTTCAGGCCCTATTTTTACTTACAGCGCTCCCGGTAGAGCTCTATAAGTAAAAAGTACGTGATGTACTATGACCGTCATCGGTCCTTGAGTATTTCAAGGACTGTGACGGTCCTGGTACTTCAAGGGTCCTTAAGGGGTTAAAGGGATAGTAATACTTGCAAATTACTAATCCCCATATTGTAGCTTTGTTAAAAAGAAACTTATTGCCCCCAGTGTCATCTCTCAGACCCTTATGGTTTAAGAGATGATAGCGCGCAAAGTCCCTCCCCTCCCCCTTCCCTGACTGAACGCTGACTGCAGGGATATCCAGTATTACTTGCATCAGGTGGCTCTGCAGCTGAGCCAAGATCGCTTTTATAAAAAATAAATATTTCATTAAAACTGTCTTCTGCGTGTGCTTGCAAACCAAGCACACGTAGAAGACTGTTTCAGTGAAAGAGTTCTTTTTTATAAATGTGATCTCGGCTCAGCTGCAGAGCCACCTGATGCAAATAAGACTGTCATACGACAGTTTCCTCTGCAGTCAGCGTTCAGTCAGGGAAGGGGGAGGGAGGGGGGAACTTTGAGCGCTATAATCTCTCAAACCATAAGGGTTTGAGAGATGACACTGGGGGCAATAAGTTTCTTTTTAACAAAGCTACAATATGGGGATTAGTAATTTGCAAGCATTACTATCCCTTTAATGTAGTCCATAGATAGAATGAAGGCTGTTGGTTGCCTTGCCCTGAAGTGAGTAGTTCATACTTCATTGTTCCATCAGTCACAAGCTCCTGATTCATACAATGTGAATTGGGGTGACTGATGATAAAGTATGTATCAACTTCTACTTACAAGGACATACCTCCCAACATTTCAAATGACCAAAGGGGGCCATTTTTGTTTTAGGTGGTATGGCTGGTGTGTGGGGCATTACCAAGAATTTTAGGGTATTTCATGATCTATTTTCACCGCTTTGTGAAATTAATAAACGATTTAGAGCAAGACCAAAATATTTTATTAACACAGAATAATTTATAAAACACATATGCTGATGTTTATACAAACTTTAACTGTAAGTTTTATTGTTGTGGAGCAATGTGATACACTTATATACACACACCACATAGTTTGAACTCCTAGAAAGAGGGGCACCAGGGAAGGAAAGAGCGACAAGGGGATTTGAGTCTCGAAGTGGGACTGTCCCTCCTACAGAGGGACACATGGGAGGTATGGACCACAAATATCTCCTAAAGAGGGACACTTGGGAGGTATGGACCACTAATGTCTCCTGAAGAGGGACACTTGGGAGGTATGGACCCCTAATATCTCCTAAAGAGGAACACTTGGGAGGTATGGACCACTAATATAGAAACATAGTTGATGAGGCTGAAAAAAGAAATGCGTCCATCAAGTCCAGCCCATGCCAAATAACCCGTTTATCCAGAAGAAGGCAAAAAAAAAGTCCTCTGAAGCCATTTCCACAAGTGGGTAAAAAAAATCCTTCCTGACTCCAAATGGCAGCCAGATATTTCCCTGGATCAACATATTGAAGCCAACTGTCATAATTTTCAATATTGTTCTGAGCTAGATAGGCAAACATTGCTTTGTTGAAATATCTCCTAAAGAGGAACACTTGGGAGGTATGGACCCCTAATATCTCCTAAAGAGGGACACTTGGGAGGTATGGACCCCTAATATCTCCTAAAGAGGAACACTTGGGAGGTGTGGATCCCTAATATCTCCTAAAGAGGAACACTTGGGAGGTATGGACCCCTAATATCTCCTAAAGAGGAACACTTGGGAGGTGTGGATCCCTAATATCTCCTAAAGAGGAACACTTGGGAGGTATGGACCCCTAATATCTCCTAAAGAGGGACACTTGGGAGGTGTGGACCCCTGATATCTCCTAAAGAGGAACACTTGGGAGGTGTGGACCCCTAATATCTCCTAAAGAGGAACACTTGGGAGGTATGGACCCCTAATATCTCCTCAAAAGGGACAACTGACAGATATGGACCCCTAATTTCTCTTAAAGAGGGACACTTGTGAGGTACAGACCCCTAATTTCTCCTAAAGAGGGATACTTGGGAGGTATGGATCCCTAATATCTCCTAAAGAGGGATACTTGGGAGGTACAGACCCCTAATATCTCTTAAAAAGGGACAACTGTCAGGTATGGACCCCTAATTTCTCCTAAAGAGGGACACTTGTGAGGTACGGACCCCTAATTTCTCCTAAAGAGGACACTTGGGAGGTATGGACCCCTGATATCTCCTAAAGAGGAACACTTGGGAGGTGTGGACCCCTGATATCTCCTAAAGAGGAACACTTGGGAGGTATGAACCCCTAATATCTCCTAAAGAGGAACACTTGGGAGGTATGGACCCCTAATATCTCCTAAAAAGGGACAACTGACAGATATGGACCCCTAATTTCTCTTAAAGAGGGACACTTGCGAGGTACAGACCCCTAATTTCTCCTAAAGAGGGATACTTGGGAGGTATGGATCCCTAATATCTCCTAAAGAGGGACACTTGGGAGGTACAGACCCCTAATATCTCTTAAAAAGGGACAACTGTCAGGTATGGACCCCTAATTTCTCCTAAAGAGGGACACTTGTGAGGTACGGACCCCTAATTTCTCCTAAAGAGGACACTTGGGAGGTATGGACCCCTAATATCTCCTAAAGGGGGACACTTGGGAGATATATAAGGATTTCACTCTTCATTCTATAGGGAAGACAGACTCTCAAAAGAGCACCTTAGGAGGATTAAATACATGTTGAACACTAATGCCTTAAAAGGGATCTAACAGTTTTTAATGACGTGGGCGATTAGGACTTTCAAAAATGATCTATTTTTATGGTCCTTATTATATATTTAACTGTTTGAGTACCAGAGAGGTATCACAATGTGCTGGATACCTTTCCGGCACTCAGAGTTAAAACTATAGTTTATGAGGTATTTAGCTTTATTGATTTGTCAGTTTATTCAAATTAGCCAGTAAGTCCTGGTAGGAAGTGGCATTTGGGAGGGAGAGTGCAATGTTAGTTATTGACACGCCAGGCTTCCTAATATACATAAAATGACAAAGCGAAATCTCTCCTATACTACAGTATAAATTAAAGAATGGCAGACATAAATAGAGGCGATTTTGAAAGGGCTAAAACGGTAGTTCCACTGTAACATTAAAATGGAACTACTTTTCCTCATATCTTTTTTATTTTACAGACAGTCCAAGACACATCAATCACGTGCTATTAGCTAAAATTGATTTAAATAGAGTTGTTAACACTAGACCTTTTAGCAGTGACAGGGGTTAAAACCCCTATTTAAATTCAGTGGGGATTTTCATGTACCCCTACGGATCAGTTGGTTTGCTCCAGAATTGTACTTCGTTAGCGTAATGAACAATGCCCTATGAATTCATTCTTCACGGATTGGTTCACCAGAATTAACCATTAACCCTTTGAGTTGCATACCCCTCTGGCACTCAAAGGGTTCAATTAATCACTACTGGATGTGCTGTCCAAGGAGACGGCCATTATTCTTTGCTCCCAGACTCCGGGACCCCAGACTTTTCTCAACGTAGTTTTCCAAGTAAGGAAGAAAGATTACGATGCTTGGGGCTTGGAGTCCTGGTGTCTGTTGACAAAGAATCACGTCTTCCTCCGTGTGCTAGAAGCGTTACCCACCCGTCTGGTCCTCAAAGGGTTAATATGTGCAATAGGTTTCACACTTGATTTCTACTCGTATCGAATGATGTTCCCATGTACGTAAAAAAACAAACAAACACACACTCGATCGCTTCTTTCTGCTTCTTATTGATGCTCCAGCGTTCTGAAGCACATGGCTGATGTTATTTGACCTTAAAGCCTCAATGTCCCTGTAAAATCACTATAATCTGCTTAGCCTGAGAATGGCGTCATTGTCTCTATTTTCTGCCTCCCATCACAATTCCAATAAAAGGTAAAGCAGAATCTCTGATTCATCACTGGTCCGCCTAATACATCACTTCCTAGTCCTATTTCATTATCGGGTGTGTTCAGCATCTCTGCTATACATGAGCAAAAATGATTATCATTATATATATCTATATATATTTATAGCAAAAGAAGCACAGTGTTGCCCATGCAAGAAGGAGAAAGTGGAGGGAGACATATAGTCTACTAGCCACTGGTAGCCTCAGAACCATGCATACATTGTTTGACACCCCAGCCGTGTTCCACTGGCATACCTCCCAACATTTCAAATTGCTAAAGAGGGACACTTATGGTTTAGGGGGTGTTTCTGGGGGTGTGGTTGGTGGACGGGGCATTACAGAGAATTTTTAGGCTATTTTGTAACCTATTGACACCTCCTTGTGTAACCTAATAATTGACTTATAACAAGACCAAAGTTTTTTATTTACATAGACTAATGTTTAAACACATATACTGACGTTTAAACAAAAAATAATGTGAGTTTTATTGCTGTGGAGCAATGTGATACCATTATATACACACCACACAGTCTGATCTCCTAAAAAGAGGGACATCAGGGTGGGAAAGAGGGACAGAGGGATTTAGGTCTAAAAGAGGGACTGTCCCTCCTAAATAGGGACACTTGGGAGGTATGCACTGGTAGCCTCAGAAGATTGTCATTACGTATCCCGGGTTGCCAAGGAAAGTCCCAAATTTTATCTGTGTGTGTCCCATGTCCCTGGCAGCCCCCTTCTGGGACAATACAAAGTCCTGGAATGAAGACTCCAGAGCGCAGAATTCTAAACACTAGAAGGAGCCCATTGCCTACTGTGATGCAAAGTGATGTCTCTGCTGGGCTACAAGAAAATGGCTTCCAGACAGAGAGAGCTGAACCTTGATCCTGACATAAAACAGGAGCTGCAGTGCAATACTGTTGTAGTGTAAGGCTGGTGTAAGGTTTTGGGTGTGATGGTCATTATCTTGTAGCCCACCACAGGCACAGCTGTCAATGGGCAGTTCTACCTCTTATGTGCCAGAGAAAGATCAGGTTGTACTGTGATGGCCAGTGATCCCTCACACATAGTTCCCTAGAGCTGTGGACAAGCAGTCTGGCGCTCTCATCTCCACAGTGTCCCTGAATGGCAGAATAGAAATGTGGCCACCCTATCGGAGGGCGTCTTTATATCGGATAAAAGTTCTGCTTTAATACGCCCCCCCCCCCCCACTTCACATAAGGCGAAGAGGGGCAGAATTGTGCGTATGATACCTGAGATTTTACAGTATACAGTTTTGGAGGAGAAAAGCATCAGGTGGCAGTACTATTCCTTATGATCAACAAACTGTGCTGCGTTTTCAAATAAAATGTTACTATCCCTTTAAGTTTGTTACTATCATAAAAAAACAAACAAATAAAATATCAGACACTAGGCTTGTGCTATGTACAATAAATAGGAGACTTCAAAATATGCATCAGCTTAATGTCTTGCGTCATTCACTGCTCCGGATAAATTTCTTCTAGATTGATCAAATCAAGTGGGAGATGTGGGCTGAACGGGGGGATTGTGAGTGATATGTGAATAGGTGAGCGTTCAGCTACAGCCCTGTATGACTCAAACAAATAGATGGCATCCATCAATGAAGTAATAAAAGAAAGATATCTCTAATTTCTAAGGGATTAAAAAATCCCTGGGGTTAAAAAGCAGTATGGCTTTTCCTTTTCAGTAAAACAATACTAGTTCTACCGCAGGGAGAGGATTCATTCAAACACTATTACAGTTTAAACCTGCACTATTTAATTCAAGTTATTAGCAACAGCTCCAACTAGCACCTAAAAGGTGTAATTACAGTGTAATCTATGGAGAATCTTATGTCATAGGCTACCGCTCATCAGGTAGAAGTGCAGAGGTTAAGCGTCTGCTTGTGATGTGTTAACCCTTTGAGTGCCAGAGGGTTACGGAATGCATTGCAAAGCAAAGCAAAGTTTGGAGTAGAACCCCAACCCCCACTCCTGAGGAGGAACTGGTTCCAAGACCGCCTTGTCCAGAAGGGCCTGAATGGCTCCCTCGAAAAGGCGGCACTTTTCTGCTCTCAGAGGAGTGCAAGAAGAGAAGGACCAAGGAGGAGGAAGGGAGGTGAAGGGGATCCTGTACCCCGCAGCCACGACCTGCAAAACTCACAGGTCCACCATAGAGGCTTCCCAAGCCGAGAGGTAGTGGCGCAAGTGGCCACACACCTGCGAGTGGGGACCCGGATTTGTTGAGTCATGAAGGTTTGGAAGCCTTGGGCTTACTGGAGGAATTAGGCCTCCATTGCTGCTTAGGCTTGGATGAGGCACTCGGAGCCTGAGGCACTGCCTGGGTCATCTGGCTCGATTCAGCCTGAAAGGGACGAAAAAAACGATTACGCTTGACAGGTGCCTTTTTCCTAGGGACCACTGGTAGGTGAGTACTCTTCCCCCCAGTGGCTTCACTGATTAGATCCTTGAGATCAGGCCTAAACAGTGAGGTGCCCTGAAAGGGCAAAGACAGGAGGGCCCTCTTGGAGGCAGTGTTGGCAGACCAGATCTTGAGCCAAAGAGCGCATCTGGCTACCACAGACATGGTGGATGTCCTGGCTACCATATGCACACCATCAAACAGGGCAGCAGAAACATAATGCTGAGCCTCAGAGATGTTGGCAAGAAGCAGCAACATGTCCGTAGTAGGAGCTTCCTGCCGGACACCTGAAGTGAGCTGTTCGGTCCAAAGAGTTACAGCTCTATTCACCCACGCTGCAGCAAATGCGGGGTGCAGGGCAGAACCAGCCGTCATAAAAATGTCCTTGAGAGAGGTCTCAAGCTTTTTGTCAGTCCAGTCTTTCAGAGCAGATGCATCAGCCACAGGCAAGGCAGTGGACTTCGAAAACCTGGACACAGGGGCATCCACCTTAGGAGGATGAACCCACAGAGCTAGGGCCGCTTCAGAGAACGGATAAAGCTTAGCAAGTTTCCTAGAGACAGACGGATTTCTGTCTGGAAACTTCCACTCCTCAGACACCAAACGGTCCAGGGTGCGGTTAGTAAAAAACAAGCATGGGGCCTGACAGGCTCCTGAAACACATCAGATGGGTCAGAGGACACCTCCTGTACAAAGGGAATGTTCAGGGTGTTCAACACAGCCCTGATCAGGCCCTCAGCCGATGGAACAGGATCAGCCTCAAAGGGGCCCCCAAAAAACTGAGAGGAAGGGACAGCAGAACAGTCTTCATCATCAGAATCCACCAATAATTCCTCCTCAGAGGAATCAGACACAACAGGTACACCCGGCGGTTTAGGCTGGGAAGATCTGATAGGGGTGAGGGCCTGCCACGAGTGGAAGATCCCCTGCAAGGTGGATGGAAGGAGTTGTAAGATAGACTGGAGGGCCCTGGTAGTAGCCTTAAACTCTTGCATCCAAACTGGCTCTAGTGCATGGCTGGAGGTCCCTGCAGGAGACTCAGGGGCAGAAGCGCATGCTGGGCAAACAAGACCTGATTATTCTCTAGGTAACCCTGAGCGACATGAGGAGCAATGAGCAATGGGGGAACACAGATGCCCCAGTGTCCACTGTCTTAGGCCTGGCCCCAAGGTCTAACTGAATAGATATTCTCACAGAGTCAAACGGTCAAAGTATCAGAAACACCCAAAAAACAGTGTGTATGATAATTAAAATCACCCCAGGAATGCTAAAATAGACTTATCTGGTAGGCGAAGGGTTAAACTGCTGAGGAGAGAAGGAGAGTCCAAGTAATGTGTATGATACTCGATCAGAGAAGGCACAAAAAGGCTGCTGCAGTGGGAGCCAATTAGAAACAAGAGTGCGAAAGCAAGTGCTCATGGGAATTGTAGTTTCACTGAAAAAGTACCCCAACAGTGCCCAAAGCCCCCTGAGCCCCTCAACATGCCCAGAACATTGACCGGATAACAGAGCAAGGGCAGACCAACCAAATGAGCCATCTCTGACCTTGCTACATGGAGCAGTTGCAGAGATATGTCCCAAACTGTAAAGTCCCATAGAAGTGAATGGAGCCATGGAGCCTGTGCAGTAAACGCACACCTTTAACAAATTTTAAAGGGTCAATACCAAAATGTAAAACCACTCCAAGAGCCATTAGAATATGTCAGTAGAGCCAATAAACACTAAGCCCAGTAGGGAAAGTGCCCACAACCCCCCAAGAGATGCTAAACCAGCTGCCAAAGGGTTAAATTACTACATAAACGTGCTCCAAACACCCCACAGACATACAGATAAACCCAATGAGTGCAAGACTATGCAAGAGGAACTCCAAATGAGACCCCTGTGTGGAGGGGAACATGTGGACCTCAGCACTCAAAGGGTGCTCACCTTTTCAGCAGGTCTTCTGTCTTCAGATTACCATATATCAAGAAGAAGCCTCAGTGGGCAACTCCTGAGGAAAGAACTTGCAGCCAAGATTTTCCCACCAAGGGCTTAGGTCCACAAAAGCACCTGTTAAACTGAGCTATCCACATTTGGGTGATGGGAATTGTCAGTTATGGTAATCTGCCTAATGGTGGTATTCCATATATAACAGAAAAATAATAAAAAAGCTAAAACTATAGCAGAACTGTTCTCTTGCCTTGTGTCTTGACCAAGGAACAAATCTTACTGGATGGGGATTGGCTAGCTGAAAGCTAAGGAGAGGAGGTAGGCTCCACCCAGCAGTCACTTCTCAGAATTGTTCCTGCCTACTTAAAGGGGCTGATCGCCTACTCAAAGTTACCAGTACCCTGTATTGGACGACAAAGAAAAAAAGTCTAGGACCACAATATATCTGCAAAGGATCATGCAAACTATGAGCATTATGCAGAAATCTAAAGAGGTGCAATTCTACAGCAGACCATCTGCCATGGGGGGGAGGGGAAATTCCTAAATTTTCATTCATCCAATTGGTCTTTTAATCCCTTGAATGCTAGAGAGGTTTCCAATGCATTGTAAAGAAATGCTTTGGAGATGTCTATCTTTCAAGGGGTTAAAATCTCCATTTGAATCAAAGGGGATTTGTATTTTCCCTCTACTCGGCACAAGAACCTCTTTAGCTTTCTGTACAAGCCCCCATGTCTGCATACCTCCCAAGTATCCCTCTTTAGGAGATATCAGGGGTACGTACCTACCAAGTATCCCTCTTTAGGAGATATTAGGGATCCATGCCTCCCAAATGTCCCTCTATAGGAGATATTAGGGGTCCATACCTCCCAAGTGTCCCTCTTTAGGAGATATCAGGGGTCCATACCTCCCAAGTAATCCCTCTTTAGGAGATATTAGGGGTCCATACCTCCAAAGTGTCCCTCTTTAGGAGGGACAGTCCCTCTTTGAGACCCAAATCCCTCTGTCCCTCTTTCCACCTCTGGTGTCCCTCTGTTTAGGAGATCAGACTGTGTGTTGTGTATATAAGTGTATCACACTGCTCCACAGCAATAAAACTCACATTAATGCTTGTTTAAACCTCAGTATTTGTGTTTATAATTTAGTCGGTGCAAATATAATACTCTGTTCTTGTTCTCAGTCAATTATTCCGTTACACAAAGAGGGATCAATAAGTCATGAAATAACATAAAAATTCTCGGTAATGCCCCGACTACCAGCCACAGCCCCAGAAACGCCACCTAAAACAAAAATGCCCCGCTTTGGCCATTTTAAATGTTGGGAGCTATGTATCTATGTTTTGCTTTAAATTCTTTTTCTAGCTGAACAGCTTTTAGTCAGGGAGCCTGTAGCTATCTGAAACAGTGTTACTAAAAAAAAAACACCTTTTTTTTTCTTCTTTTAGCTCCATCTTCTGTTGCTATTTACACTGTTGATATTGATCATCTGTGATTAGAATTTGTTTGCTTTTAAACAATATATACCATTTTGGGTTACATTTTTTTTTTTATTTCCTGTTATTTTATGCCAGAAATGAAGAATTATGTCAAATGGAAGAAAGAGAATTTCATATTTTTTCCAGTTGCTAATTTTTATATGAAGATCTATGCATAAAAACACAAATCTTGGTATTTTATAAAAATAAGTCAATGCTAAACTTAGAATTGTAAGCATTTGCTAGTGGCACATTTAAAAAAATAACTCTCCAGAAAGTTGTTTGTTATTCACTTTATTGTAATTACAATTAAAAAAACCAAAGGTTTGGTCTTTTTCATAATAAAACTTTACTGATCTTCTAAATGGGTCTTTTAACCCTTTGAGTGCCAGAGGGGTACACAGCTTCCTCTCAGACTACATAATCTGTAATGTGTAATAAGTAAAGTCAAATTGCCTAAACCGGAACTGTGAAAGGGATACACTGTACAGGTGTGAAAGTGACAGACTGTCATACAATGTGAGACTGTCCCTGCAGCACGGAATGTTCTCTGTGTGCTGTAACCAAGACTTTTCAGCTGCAGTGCTACATTGTTGCACTATCCCTGCTTTCACAGTCCCCAAAAGAAAGCTTGTCTGGAAACAGAAATTCAGTGAGCTCCCTGTCAGGTATGAGCAAATGCCAAAAAGTAGGAAAAAATAGAAAAATATTAATAATAAGAATTATAGGCAATTTGACTGTACATATGCTATTGCATTATTTGGAAGTGATCACTTTTACCCCTTGAATGCTAGAAAGTTCTCTAACGTATTACTTTGAAATGCATTGAAGACTTCTCTAAAATTTAAGGTGTTAAAAGCCCCATTTAAAAGAGCAGTAAACGTCTGTTATGAAAAAAATATATATTCAGATCGTTTCCCACAACATTGCCTCCTTTCTGGATTTGAAAAGAAAAAGGTACTTATCAACGGGAGAGCCTGGTCACACGAAACCCCGTAATAAGACACAGGTGCATGGACAGAGGTGAGAATCAGGTACACACTCTTTCGTCCCAAATATGGCTCTACAATTATTGTGTTGATTACAGGTTAAAATACAGACTACGCCCTGTGATGTCTAACACTGCGCATGTGTGCTTGGTTACATGATTAGAGATATCACTACCTGTCTCTCATAAACACTACGTAAGATGCGCATGCGTATGTGCTTGGTTATATAACACTGAATATTGGAGAGATCACTACCTGTCTCTCATAAACACTACGTAACCTCGCAGTGCCTGCCCCTCTGCTGTTCCTAACCATAATTGCAGAGCATTAACCCCCAACTGACTGTGAGGAGATCACCAAAAACCATCCCTTACAGTCTGGATGTCAGGGGAAAACAGTTCTACACGTAAATCCACTTTTAATTTTACCCTGTTAGTGACAGACACGTAATCAATGCGTTGAGTTGCAGTGAGGTGGATAACACACATAATGGCTACTCCTGGTTCGGATGTCTTCTGTAGTGTCTGTCTTCATAACACACTTCCTTTATAAAACATTCTTATTTAGTCATACATACAACTGCATGAGAATTCTTGTGGGTGTTTTTTTATTTGGTTTACTAATTACATGGGCAATGCCATGCCAATATTGCTAGTGTCATATAATCTCTGTTGTGAGCATTTGGAAAGCTATACCCAGTAGAGCTTACCTGGGAATTCCAACAAAACGTGCATCAAAAACAAAAGTGGGTTCAAGGATTTCTATCCAAAAACCTAGAATTTCTCTAGAGTACCAAAAGCAATGGATTAAGAGCAATGCGTTGATACTTCTCTGACACTCAAAGAGTTAAGCTCAGCTGCACGAATCGCCACCCTCTCCCCAAAAACTGAGCCTGCTCACATCAGTCTTAGACATCTGTCATGGCTCCCTATTCAGCAACAATTCACTTAAAAAGTTTTTCTTCTCACCTTTAATGCTCTCCACATTGATACCCCTCCTTACATCTCTTCCCTCATCTCCTTTTATGTTCCTGACCGCCTCCTTCGCTCAGCACACAACGCCCTTTTTGTTGCACCATCCACACCCTCTGCCCTCTCCTGTCTCAGACATTTTTCACTTTCCGCTCCCTACCTATGGAACTCCAGATCTCTCTTCATACGTCTAGAACAATCCTCCTCTGTCTTTAAGTCTACCGTAAAATCTTATCTTCTGGAGGACTGGGACCATGCATGTCATAAGGAAAGGGTATGATCCCTCAGGTAAACACAGAAACATCTCTTGGGGATAACAAGCCACAGCTTTATTTAAATACTTCCAGTCACATCATTAATTAACCTTATATAACCATAATACTAATCAATCATTAATTAACCATTAACTGACAGTCTTTGCCAGTCCACATTCCTTGAAACCAAGCATGGCCAAATTGCACGGGCTCATGCTAGAATACCAACATTCTTTAGCATTTACAGCTGAACCCAACATTCTTTAGCACTTACAGCTGATTCCAACATTCTTTAGCATTTACAGCTGATCACAACATTCTTCAGCACTTACAGCTGACTCCCAAGTAATTACCCCATTGGTCACCTTAGTTTCAATGGGTAATGTCACCACCCATGACCTAAGTCCGGGGCAAACTCCCAAAGAGCTTCCGCCTGAGGATAAATCCACATAACTTTACCATATCATTTACCGATCTCTGAAAACCAGGCAAGGATTACCCGCAAACACACCATAATAGGAAGGGAGGTCTGCCTCTCCTTGTCTTCTCTTCTTCCAAATGCAGTCCACTTCCTGTACCACTTCAAACCACTTCCTGTACCAAACCTTTATAACCCCTTTCCATACTCCTCCCCTAGCACACACTCTTCCAATCAGGATCAAACCTCCCCATGACATGCTTCCCTTTCCTGTACTCTTCGCTCCCTTCCGGAGAATTCTCTACCTTTTGGGATACTCAGCACTTGACACTCTCATACCCTGTTGTCTGTCTTCAATTACCCATTTAGACTGTAAGTTCCTTGGGTTAAGGAACATCTCTCCTATTGTTTCTATGTCTGTGACGCTTATTTTATCCCCATTTATTTATTGTAACATACTACTGTTTTAAGGTGCTGAGTACACTGTGTGGTGCCATATAAATAAAGATATACATACATACATGATGGACACAGTGTGTGGAGCTCAATTGTTGGCTCTCTTGAGGAGCCAGAGGCAATATATGTAGGAGATTGAGTTCTTGTTTGTAGGAGCTTTAGGAAACATGTCTAGATCCGATGATGTCCAACTCAGCCCCCCCACTGCTTCTTTAAATTAGCGGGACATTTTGTTGGTTCGCCCCAGAATCTCTCCGGATCTCTCGAGTACATCAGCCTCAGCGGCTTTACTAAGGCCTTGTTCAACCATTTGAGTGCCATTTGCAATACGATGGACCCTCCATCTGGAACTCCAAGGATAATGTGTGCATATAAGCAAAGTAACACTTAATCTGCTTTTGTTGATAAAACTGGCAGATGGTTTATGCACCTTGCTTCAGGGCAAAAAAATTTAATATGAAGATGCTATCTCTCTGCTTCCAAATTCAATGGGAAGAAAAACAGAGTCACAGTTTATCAGTTTCATTACATACAGAGTGAATTAAAGAGAGGGTTTGTTTGATCAGAGCAGCTATTATTTCAGAGCCCGGGACAGCAACCTTTGAAGGTGGCAGGTGTTCTCACTTAATAGGAACAATAAAGTTTTTTTATTTTGAAAAAAGAAAAAAAAAATTACATAGCCTTTCCTGCTGAATAGAGCATATCCTCCCACTGCAGGGACTTGCTTCACCATACCTCCCAAGTGTCCCTCTTTAGGAGGGACATTCCCTCTTTGTGACCCAAATACCTCTGTCCCACTATACCACCCTGATGCCCCTCTTTTTAGGAGATCAGACTGTGAGTGGTATCACATTGCTCCACAGCAATAAAACTCACATTAATGTTTGTTTAAACTTAAGTATTTTGTTAATAAATTAGTCTGTGTAAATAAGATGCTTTATCTTGCTTTAAATCATTTAGTCACACCAATAGGTATCAGAAGGTCATAAAATGACCAAAATATTATCGGTAATGCCCCGCCCACAAGCCACTCCCCCAACACCAACACCTAAAACAAAAGTGTCCCTCTTTGGCCATTTAAAATGTTGGAGGGTATGCTTCACTCAAAAGTTATTTTGGCCCAGAAACTATGCTACCTGGTGTCCAGACACCTAGATACTTAAGTCAATCAGTTAAACAAATTAACCCTTTGAGTGCAAGAGTGTAATCCAACGCATATTAGACCAATCACCAGTTTTAAATAACAAACACCTGTAAATTGTACCAGTCACTTTTAGGTAAAAGAGTTTGTGAGACTTGAACCTTTCTTGATGGCAAAGCCTGGCACTGTATGCTAATTAGTTTCTGTCCTGGCCCAATATTACCACAAACTGTGCTATGAATGAATCTAGACAAATCCCAAACAATAATAGCACATTCAGAGGAAAGACTGGCCTCAAACAGCACCAATTAAAGGGATAGCAATGTTTCACAAATACAGCAGCTCCAATTAATGTTCATAGTATTTGGGCCATGAAGAGTGTTATTTCAGTGCTCTCAGAGTTGTAGTTCAAGAGTAATTGAATGATAAAGTATCCCCCTCCCGCCTCTTTTACCCTGTGTAAGCCACCTCCCCTCAGATGTGGAACCTGGTCTCTTTATAGGACAGGTCACAGCAAGGGTCAATCTTCTTACTGTGATTATAAGGAAAACCCTGCCCCCCTTTACAGGTTTTTCCTTATGATCACTGAAGATTGTCCCTCTCTGTGATCCATCCGGACAGTCTTGCTGCTCTGAGGTGAGCAGTGTTACATCAGTAAAAGGGGCGGGAGGGGGATACTTTATCATTCAATTACTCTTGAACTACAGCTCTGACAGTATTGAAATAACACTCTCCACGGCCCAAATACTATGAAGATGAATTGGAGCTGCTTTTATTGTGAAATATTACTATCCGTTTAACATACAATGCCACACTGTGCCATCAAAACAAAAAAGGTCATTATTAAAAAATATTTTTTGTTTTTACAAAATAGATAGATAGATAGATAGATAGACAGATAGATATGAGATAGATAGACAGACAGATAGATATATTTGAGATAGATAGATAGATAGATAGATAGATAGATAGATAGATATGAGATAGATAGATAGATAGATAGATAGATAGACAGATAGATATATTTGAGATAGATAGATAGATAGATTTGAGATAGATGGATATGATATAGATAGATAGATAGATAGATAGATAGATAGATAGATAGATAGATATGAGATAGTTAGATAGATTAGATATGAGATAGATAGATAGATAGATAGATAGATAGATAGATAGATAGTGTTTATCTTCCTGAGTAAAACAAGGGGACTCCCACTGCTGAGTGGTATTTTATTCAAAATTTATTGCTACCCCAACTTGATTTTTTGTTTTAGTTGCAGCATCTCAAGTGACCTGAAATTGTACAGTGGTGCTGTTGCTACACTATCCTATGGAGATTTATGAACTGGCCGGAGCTGTCTATAGCACGGTATAGCAACAGCACCACTGTAAAATGTCATGGCATTAAAAAACTGCACCTACAAAATTCACGTTTGACCTGCAATAACGTTTAACTAAAACATCTGAGCAGTGGGTGTACCCTTGTTTTACTCAGGACGGTAAACTCTACAATATATATATTTTTTTACATATTAAGTGTTACTATCCCTTTAATGATCAGAGGAATGTGCAACACATTGCTCACAATGAGTTGCACACCCTCTGTTCTTTAACACCTTAAAGGGATAGTAATACTTCGTTTTTTCTTTATTTTATTTTGTAGGCATTCAGAAAAAACATGAAGAACGATATAAGTCTTATCTCTCAAACCTTTATGGTTTGAGAGATATTCACAAGCAAAGTTTCCCCTCCTACCCCTGTTACCTAGTGTAAGCCATCTCTTCTCAGATGTTGAATGCAGTCCATAGACCAGACAGATAACAGAAGGTGACAATCTTCTTCCTATGAGAACAATGAAAGCCCTGTCCCCCTTGACACGTTTTTCAGGTTTTTCCCTTATCTTAATTGAAGATTGTCCCTCTCTGCAGTCTACCTGGGCACCTCCCTTCTGATCTGGCTGAGCAGTGTTACATCAGTAAAAGGGGTGGGAGGGGGATAATTTGTCATTGAATTACTCTTGAACTACAACTCTGACAGAATTGAAATAACACTCTCCAAAGTCCAAATACTATGATGATTAATTAGAGCTGCTTTTATTATGAAACATTACTATCCCTTTAAGGATAGCAGGCAGGGCTGGGTGGCACTAGAGGACCACTGAACTTTTTTTTTTGTTTTTTGAGAGATGCATTCTGGGATGGCAGTGCGGCATGCAGCCGTGCTGCTATCCCAGCATTTCCTGACATGCCAAGACCGTTACGGTCCTTAACGCACATCCACTGATGACGGTCCTGGCACGCCTTCAGTCGTTGATGGGTTAAAAAGTTAACGTCAGGGACGTGCACAGACATTTTGGGGGGCAGGGGCTCAAATGAAAAAAAGGGCACTTCTCATAATTATTTTTTTATTTTTTTTTGTTAAAAGGGCACAAGGGCACGTTGGATAAAGAGGGCAGGTGCTCAAGCCCCCCTTGGTGTCTATGTGTGCACGTGCCTGGTTAACATACCCATCTCTTATGGCATTAGAAAGCCTGCAGTTTGTAACATCTAGTTCGACCACAAAAACATGCAGAAAGAGATCACCGTATTTGGAAGAGAATAAATCTCCCATTTTGACTCCTTTATTAAGAGGAATCTGAATGTAGCTGGCAAGACACAGTTGTTTTAAAACACCGCCATGCTTTGTACTATTACACTGAGCTAACGCTGCAAGTCTGCGGTCCATTAAATCAATATATAATGTCTAGTTGCTATCAGACATCAACGCTTTTACTGTACAATAGAAAATTGGTCTCTCTGTGTTATTTTATTGTCATTTTTTTGTTTACAGAGGTACCTTTGTGATTGCCGTTTCTATGGGGTGACGTACGGAGCCTGGGAGACAATGAGCAGGTTATGGCCAAAGTTAAAAATGCGACCATTATGGATAATGACTGGTCATTATCCCCACTTGATGGCTTCACTGTCCACAGCTGCGGATAAGATAAGAATCTTGGGTTTAAAGGTCGTGTTTTGCTAACCCTGCTCTTTTGGCATCTCCTATTGAAGCAGACTTAGTAAAAAGACCGGGGTTGAACTGTGAAGGCCCAAAATGGCTTCTATCAGTCAGCCAGGGTGTCAGAAAATGGACTTCCGCAGCTGGAACATGCATTGGAAGTCTGTGGCTGTCAGCCCCATGTTCATACCTGGTAACTTTTTCTACTAGCCTCTCCAGAGGGGAAGGCCTGTGATGCCACTGAGGGAGATAAATTACACAATTTGCATCTAAATGGGGTGGGGCTTAATCATGACTGGGGGCTGGGCTTCAGAAACCTGTCAAAGGGTTAGTAATGTCCACATTTTTTTATACATTGGTAGAGGCCTAAAAAAGATTATCATTGCCAAAAACCCCATCTCTCAAACCGCTATGGTTTGAGAGATATTGGCAATGACAGTTCCCCCTACCCTCCCCTTCTCCTGACGTCAGCGTCTAGCTGACAGCAGGATATCCCAGACCGAGGATCAGTCTGCAGCTTTGCAGCAGAGCTGAAATCCCCTTATTGCAAAATAATTATTTCATTGAAAAGGTCTACAAAGTGTGCCTGATTTGCAAGCACCCTTTGTAGACCTTTCAAATGAAGCAATTATTTTGCAATAACGGCCGGCAAAGATCCCCTTCTGTCAGCTTTACAGTTGACATCAAGGGAAGGGGAACTTTCATTGCCAATATTTCTCAAACCATAGCGGTTTGAGAGACGGGGTTTGTGGCAATGATAATTTGGACATTACTAACACTTTAAAACTATAGGCCTATTGCTGGGGAAGGAGGAGAAGTGGGTGGGGAGTAGGTGGAACTGACAGGGAAGGAGCACCAATGGGCAGAGTTTCTTAAGAAACTGAACACACTCTGCAGCGCAATGCGTTGCATACCTCTCTGGCACTCAAAGGGTTAATATAATTAGATTTTCTGTGGCGCAGTCAGCGCTAATAATATCCAACATATTTATCTAGTATGAATTGGAGACCTTTTCGTTACTAAAAGGTGGCCAGTTCTGTGTTTAGTCACATGCCTGGCCTCTAATATAATACAACTTCCTGTGGTTTTGTGGCTTGCATTCATTTCCATTGTTTGCTACAATCCTATATAATAATTCGCTAAAACATGTGTAACGCTGCATTATGCGCAGTAGACACTGCTGTTCTAAATCATTTATTCAGTGACACAAAGAGGCATCAAATCGGTCATGAAATAACTTAAATATTTGGGGTAATTCCCCGCTCACCAGCCACACCCCCAGCAACACCACCCAAAACACAAGTGTCCCTCTTTGGCCATGTTAAATGTTGGGAGGTATGCGAACATATATGGATTTTCTGAGGGTAACTGGCCATTGATCTCCAATGCATTTGACTGAGTGGGTATAGTAGCGCTAGCTCACATTCATAACCTCAAAACTAACCTAAATATCTTTCTGGGATTTCACTAGGCACCTGACGCATTTCACAGCAATTTTTTGAAGCCCCCCTGCTTTTAAGTGGCAATATTTGTGCTTGGTCACAATCTATGGAAAACAGTAACCAGTGGCTCACATCTCACAAAGAACACAATACAAAAAGGAGTCTGGATACCATATGAAATGTGTGGAAGCCAGATTTTTTTTTAAACATACATATACAGAGAATGAGAGAAAGAGAGAGAGAAAGATATGAGTGCGCGCGCACACACACATATATAAGCAGTTTCAATTTTAATAAGTTTTGAAAGAAGCCATTACCAGCAACCGGACCACGCTTACTTTACGCATCACAATAGGTCTACAATTTTTTTTTTTAATAATAATAAATATTACAATCCTTTGATATTTTAAATACCCGAGGAGAATGAAGTGCATTGCTTCATTATAAAAGTTTATGATTCCTTTAATCCTTTAACCCTTTGAATGCCAGAGGGGTACGCAAGGCAATACGTTGCATTCCCCTCTGGCGTTCAAAGGGTTAAGGGTCAGAGGGGGTGTGCTTTGTAGTGCATTGCACACCGCTCTGGTCCTTTAACAGTATGAGTGGATTCCCTGACATGCAGTAGTCACCAACAATTTCCCATCACATTTCATTGCTATATGTCAGGACACCTCTCTGGCTCCTAAGTTATTATACTTGTGTTTTCTCACTTGCTTTGCTGTACTCTAATATAATTCATTTTTTTTAAGGTTCAGTAGGTCCTGTCAGTTAGCAATGTGAATTATTTTTTGCGAGTTTTATGTAAGGATCTGCTTGGTAGCTGGAACATGCAGCTGTTGGATAGAAATGAAAAGAAAAGGATCAATAAATGTAAGGAGAGCAGGTCGTTAGTGAAGTACAGTTCACTGTCTGACAAGATACTGAAATCCGTACTGAGGGTTTCTATCAAAGCCTAGGAACTTGAAAACTGAGGCAGGGATGGTGCATAGGGTACTATGGTGGAAAGCAAACATTAACAATTCATATCAAATGCAGACTATAATTCTCATAGGAGACACCAGAAGTCTGATTTATCTCAGAGCAAAAACTTATCATTAAATGAGAAGTCCATTTTTTATGACAATATATATATATATTAAAGGAAATATCCTGTTGAGTAAAATAAAGGTACTCCCACTGTTGAGAGATGGATATTTTCAGAGTTATTACAGTTTAAACCCACATTAGCAGTGGCCTCTAGTGGTTAAATTTCAATTAGAAATTCTGTCACATTCTAATGGAGAGGAAAGTCAGTGACATACAGTTCTCCACAGAATGTGATAGAAACTGCCTGTCACTTCCTGTCAGAACTATCAGGAAGTAAACACAGTAAATTCACTTCCTGTCAGTTAGAACTATCAGGAAGTGAACATACAGTAAATTAACTTCCTGATAATTTGAACGGATGTAAATTTTGAATCAAACAACTGACATCAATGGGAGTATTTGTTTTACTCAGCAGGAAAAGCTCTATAACATATAGATTTTCATTAAACAGGTTTACTGCTCCTTTCAAGGGGAAATATTCCCTTGAAATAAGTGGGTCTTAATTAATTTAATAGAAGGAACTGCTAAGGAATTGTTACATCCATACAAACACTCAGGTATATCTATTCTCTTTTTTTCATTTGAACCCTGCTGTTGACTATAACTGAACAGGGACATATTGTTACTTCCAGATTGTTATCATGTCCCTTTAGGATCATGGGTGGAATATTCTGGCTATGGTGCTAGTCAGCACTGTCCATGATTCTAAAAGGTGGGTCTATGTCTCTAGTTATCCCACCCATGATTCTAAAGGATGGGTCTATGACTCTAGTTATCCCGTCCATGATTCTAAAGGATGGGTCTATGACTCTAGCTATCCCGTCCATGATTCTAAAGGATGGGTCTATGACTCTAGCTATCCCGTCCATGATTCTAAAGGGTGGGTCTATGACTCTAGTTATCCAGTCCATGATTCTAAAGGATGGGTCTATGACTCTAGCTATCCCGTCCATGATTCTAAAGGGTGGGTCTATGTATCTAGTTATCCCGTCCATGATTCTAAAGGATGGGTCTATGACTCTAGTTATCCCGTCCATGATTCTAAAGGATGGGTCTATGACTCTAGTTATCCCGTCCATGATTCTAAAGGGTGGGTCTATGACTCTAGCTATCCCATCCATGATTCTAAAGGGTGGATCTATGACTCTAGCTATCCCATCCATGATTCTAAAGGGTGGGTCTATGACTCTAGCTATCCCACCCACGATTCTAAAGGGTGGGTCTATGACTCTAGCTATCCCATCCATGATTCTAAAGGGTGGGTCTATGACTCTAGCTATCCCGTCCACGATTCTAAAGGGTGGGTCTATGACTCTAGCTATCCTGTCCATGATTCTAAAGGATGGGTCTATGACTCTAGCTATCCCATCCATGATTCTAAAGGGTGGGTCTATGACTCTAGCTATCCCGTCCACGATTCTAAAGGGTGGGTCTATGACTCTAGCTATCCCATCCATGATTCTAATGGGTGGGTCTATGACTACTTTTCCCACCCATGATTCTAAAGGGTGGATCTATGACTCTAGCTATCCCATCCATGATTCTAAAGTATGGGTCTATGACTCTAGCTATCCCGTCCATGATTCTAAAGGATTGGTCTATGACTCTAGCTATCCCATCCATGATTCTAAAGGGTGAGTCTATGACTCTAGCTATCCCATCCATGATTCTAAAGGGTGGGTCTATGACTCTAGTTATACCATCCATGATTCTAAAGGGTAAGTCTATGACTCTAGTTATACCATCCATGATTCTAAAGGGTAAGTCTATGACTCTAGTTATACCATCCATGATTCTAAAGGGTGGGTCTATGATTCTAGCTATCCCATCAACGATTCTAAAGGGTGGTTCTTTCTCTTCATGGCTTCAGCCAGCCCCACCCATGATTCTAAAGGCTGTGTCTCTCTCTCTTTATGGCTCTGTCCAGCCCCACCTCTCATTATAAAGGGCAAGGGTGAATAGAATACAAACCTCGTCAATGATTTTAAAGGGTGGCTCTCTCGCTTTCTCACTCTAGCCGGACCCGCTCATGATTCCAAAAGGGGGATCTCTCTGTCTATGGCTCATGATTATAAAGGGTGGGGATCTCTCTCTTTGGAATACAAACCTCGTCAATTATTCTAAAGGTTGGGTCTCTCTCTTTCTCTCTCTCTTGCTCACTTCAGCCAGACTCACCCATGATTCCAAAGGGTGGCTCTCTCGCTTTCTCACTGTAGCCAGACCCGCCCATGATTCCAAAGGGTGGCTCTCTCGCTTTCTCACTGTAGCCAGACCCGCCCATGATTCCAAAGGGTGGATCTCTCTGTCTATGACTCTCTCCAGCCTTGCTCATGCCTATAAAGGACAGGGATCTCACTCTTTGGGACTACAAAACACTCCCATGATTCTAAGGGGTGGGCCGCTCTCTGTCTATGGCTAATCTTAATTCGACTAATAAAATCTATTGTTTATTGTGTGGAGGCGAAAACTTAACACTAATGGTACATAACAAATGTAGACAACTGCAGATACTATACTAAAAATATATACATAAATATACCTGACTGCTGTATGATGTATGCCTACCTAGGTAAGCGCTCCTTTTTTTTTCTACCTTTCTGATCGAGTCACATGTTGGGTTACTAGTATGCGTTAGTTAAAAATGGTTGAGGTAAATTATTTTGAAGGGGACCCATGCAAACTCACCGGCCACATGCAACTAATCAGGAGTGACAATTTTCACAGGACTGGATCGGGCCCCCAGTGAAAACTGCTGCAGTTCGTGTCTCCACTGGGTCGCCGATGTGAGTAGTGTGTCCAATCGAATAGGCAACAATATGCACCATATTATGAAAAAATGTGAAACCAACCCCACCCCAAAAAACAACAACAAAAATAAACATTTTGTCATGTTTGGCCGCAGTTAGTCCTGTAGTCATAGAACAGCCCTAAAGTCCACTACCGCTGTCATTACAAAGAACTCTATATGCATTACTACTAAATGGAATCTTTAAAATATGGGGTTAAAAGGACAGAAAACCATTTATTGTTAATAAATATAAAATAAAAAAAATGTAATTATTGTATGTGTTTTTTTCCACTATTAATTTAGGGTACAGTCAGTAAAACAGCCAGCTCCCTTAATCGGTGACAAGCACTTAAAGTGGATTTATCGCCTCTACAAAAGTTATGCTTATTATGTAGAGGACATATACATAAGGGTGAAAACATCAGCCAATGAAGACCATATAGCAAATACATTTCATTGGCTGGCTGGCTGGCTGGACTGGTACGTGCGAGACAGCTGGGATGGAGCAGGTATGCTGGCACTGCAAGAGAGACCCGCGGCTGAGGATCCCGCCAGCGCTGACCATGTTTCTGAGGCTGACACAGAGTACAAACTCTTACTATGTCAGCCTCAGAAAGATGGTCAGCGCCGGCGGAAGCCTCAGCCGCAGGACTAGGGTGACCCAGTGGCGTAACAATAGGGGTCGCACCTGCGACCGGGCTCGTCACTCCACTGGAGTGACGGGCCCGGCCGCCCCCCGCGACCCCCTCGACCACAGCAACTCCCACTATGGCCGCCGGTTCTAGTAATACAGAGCACTGGGAGATGGCATCATCTCCCAGCCTCTGCATTACAAGAGCGGCGCGCTGGAGCTTCAGTTGTAGAGACCTGTGCCGAAGGAGGCACAGATCTGTCAAGCCACGCCGCTAGACCACCAGGGACTGGAGGTAGGGGCATTGTGGAGATGAAGGGGGCATTGTGGAAGAGGTAATGTGGAGATGAAGGGGCATTGTGGAAGGGGAAATGTGGAGATGAAGGGGGCATTGTGGAAGGGGGCAATGTGGAGATGAAGGGGCATTGTGGAAGGGGCAATGTGGGGATTGGGGGGCATTGTGGAGATGAAGGGGCACTGTGGAGATGAAGGGGACATTGTGGAGATGAAGGGGCACTGTGGAGATGAAGGGGGCATTGTGGAAGGGGCATTTTGGAGATATGGGGGCATTGTGGAGATGAAGGGGGCATTGTGGAGATGAAGGGGCAATTTGGAGATTGGGGGGCAATGTGGAGGTGGCCAACGTGGTTGAGGGGGTCTGGGGCCAATGTGGTGGTGGGGGGCCCATGGCAATTCTTGCACCAGGGCCCCGTGGCTTCTAGTTACGCCTCTGGGGTGATCACGTGTCCTGGAATGGCAGAATGGAAATGTGGTCACCCTAGTCTCAGAAGCTTAAGGATTACTTTACAAGCAGCTACTTTTTTGAGGTAAAATAACTATTATTAAGCTAGTTGCCACCTGCCTAAGTATTGCAGGGTGACTTTACTTAACGTTGTAGTTCCGCTTAAAAATAGCAAATGTTTTGGGTTTTTTTCAATGCTTTGCACAGAATTTGGGCCCCAGAAAATATTTTGAAAAAGGTTCCACATTTACCAGATCTGCCTCTGAATGTCCTTTCATAAAAATCACTCTTTTTAAACCGTTCTATGTGTAGAAAAGATCTCAAACAACATCTAAGGGGTTAAAAAAATAATCCTATTTCTAATCTATCGCACGCTGTAATTGCAAGATCATAAAAGGTTAATATACAGAAGCGACCCAAGCAATTAGTAATGCTTCATTGCTACTCGTAAAAAGGTTTGAGATATATTTCCATCTGCCGTATAGACGGCCATTCATTCTTTTTAAGGATGTATAACTAACTCGCTTTTCAAAGCTTCAATGCCTAATTAGGCTTCAGCGCTCTCCGAAGTTCATTTCCCCGCTCAGTAGAGGACAGTTAAGGATAAGTGTAATAGGATTGTAGTTACTATATACAGCAGAGTAAGCCAGGAAGTGATCATGTACCAACACTGAGAAAGAACATCTTTCTGCATAAATACACATCCAGAGGCGTAACTAGAACGGTCCGGGCCCTGGGGCAGGAAGTGCCATGGGCCCCCCCCAACCCCCGAACACATTAGCCCCCGGGCCCTCCACAATGCCTCCATTTCTTACCTCTCAATCCCTGGTGGTCCAGTGGGGTGGCAGGCTGGTGCGTCGTGCTCCCGCGCTGTCCTCTTCTGTAATGCAGAGCGCTGGGTGATGATGTCATCTTCCAGCGCTCTGCATTACTAGAGCGCGGGAGGGAGCTTACGGCACCAGGAGGAGGGGGTTGCAGGGGGCAGCCGGTCATGGTTGCGACCCCTGCGACCCCTATAGTTACACCACTGTACACATCCCAGGTCAGAACAAACTCAACCCAACAGAACTGTCCTTTCCTCCAATGACTGCTAGGGCCAAAAGGATGCAGATAGTGTTACCATAGCTGAAGCTTCAACACAAAATGACTGATAACACCTTGATTGCTAGGGAGGTCTAGGGAGACAACTGTAGCATTCAAGGTGTTAAAACCCCAGATTTAACCCTTTAAGTGCATTGCAATGCGTGGCGCACCCCTTTGTCACTCAAAGAGTTAATCCATAGCAGTTTGGATCCATGAATAAGGCTCTGGAAGTTTTCATGTTGATTCGTCTACGTATGTTACAAAGTCTTTAGTATGTATTGGGGCGACTACAGCATTAAAGGCATAGTAATGTTTCACAAAAACAGCGGCTCCAATTAAAGGGTTAGTAATGTCCAATAATCATTTTATGTTGTATTGTAGATTAACAAGTTCCCTCCTCCCTCCCCTTCTCCTGATGTCAGCGCTCTACTGACAGTAGTAGATCCCAGTACTGGGCCGGCGGCTCTTCAGCAGAGCCGAAATAGCGATATTTGAAAAGAATTATTTAATTGGAACGGGCTACAAAGTGTACCTGGTTTGTAAGAACACTTTGTAGACCGTTCCAGTTAAGTAGTTGTTCTTAAATATAGCTATTTCGGCTCTAGTAAAGAGCCGCCTCGTGTTGGCCAAAATGCATCTCCTTCTGTCAGCTTTACAGCTGACATCAGTAGAAGGGGAGGGAGGGGGGAACTTTAAATGTGAATATCTCTCAAACTATAAAGGTGTGAGAGATGAGATTTGCTCCATATAATTTATTTTTAAAAAAATATACAACACAACATAAAATGATTACTGGACATTACTAACCCTTTAATCTTCATCTCACTGAAGATTGTCCCTCTCTGCGATCCATCCAGACAGTCTTGCTTCACTGATGTGAGCAGTGTTACATCAGTAAAAGGTGCAGGAGGAGGATACTTTATCATTCAATTACTCTTGTACAACAACTCCGACAGTATTGAAATAACACTCTCCGTGGCCGAAATACCATGAAGATTAATTGGAGCTGCTTTCATCGTGAAATATTACTATCCCTTTAAGAATCTTCACAATACTAGTAGTCAGTGACTCCAATAGAGGCACTGGGAGGCAGAAGCACTGACACTTATTCCAGGCAAGCAGCTTTCTGATCTACATATTGTAGAGAATCTATATTATGGGAGATTTAACGGTTAATATTCACAAGAGATCAGGGGCAGATCATTTTGAAAGTTCACAAGTACGCCAAAGTGCTCACTATGTGACGATATCTGACAAGTCACCCTCATACAGTCACAGGACTTACAAGCTCCTGAAGCAGTGGGAATATAGTTAAAAATTCTAGTGAGTGTGAGGAAGCTTCCTGCACGCACCACAGAGCATGTAATAGAGACAGCAGTGAAATAAAGCTCCCTTGCTTTGTCCTGTAAGAAAATCCAGGACATTTACACGATAAGTTAATATTCCAAGAGGACAGAGTCTCAAAATGAAAACATGTCCTGGAAAACTCAGACATATACATGGTAACCCTAACAAAGATGGCGGAGTGACTATGGAGAAAACCAGCTGCATCATTTAATCCCTTAAAGCAGTGGTTCTCAACTCCTGCCCTCAGGACCCACTAACAGGCCAGGACTTAGGGATTTCTCTGCTAGAGCACAGGTGTGGTGATCAGAGGCTAATTCACATTGATTAACTCACCTGTGCTGTAACAAGGAAATCATGTGATCAGAGGCTCATTCACATTGATTAAGTCACCTGTGCTCTAACAAGGAAATCATGTGATCAGAGGCTCATTCACATTGATTAACTCACCTGTGCTCTAACAAGGAAATCATGTGATCAGAGGCTCATTCACATTGATTAACTCACCTGTGCTCTAACAAGGAAATCATGTGATCAGAGGCTCATTCACATTGATTAACTCACCTGTGCTCTAACAAGGAAATCATGTGATCAGAGGCTCATTCACATTGATTATCTCACCTGTGCTCTAACAAGGAAATCATGTGATCAGAGGCTCATTCACATTGATTAACTAACCTGTGCTCTAACAAGGAAATCATCACATCCTGGCCTATTAGTGGGTCCTGAGGACAGGCGTTGAGAACCACTGCCTTAATGGCTAGATAGGCCACCAATACATCTGATTATTACACAAAACACACATACATATATACATACCTAGACACTGGTGTAACAATAGGGGTTGCACCTGTGACAGGGCCCGTCACTCCAGGGGCCCAGCCGCCCCCTCGCCCGGCGCTTGAAGCGTGTAGGTCTATGCCTTCTTTGGCACAGACCTCTAACAGCTGATCTCCCTCTCCAGCGTTCTAGTAATGCAAAGCGCTGGGAGATTACATCATCTCCCAGCGCTCTGCATTACTGAAAATCACGCGGGAGCGCCAGCTCTATACAGGTCTGTGCCTCTAGACCACCAGGGAGGTAGGAGATGGAGATGTGGGGGGAAGTAGGGGCAAGGTGGGTATTGGGGGCAATGTGAAGGCAGTGTGGAGATTGGGGGTCAGTGTGGAGATGTGGTGGCAATGTGGAGACTGGGGGGCAAGGTGGAGATTGGGGTCAATGTGGAGGCAGTGTGGAGATTGGGGGCAATGTGGAAATGTGGTGGCAATGTGGAGATTAGGGGGCAATGTGGAGGCAGTATGGAGATTGGGGTGCAATGTGGAAATGTGGTGGCAATGTGGAGATTGGGGGGTAAGGTGGAGATTGGGGTCAATGTGGAGGCAGTGTGGAGATTGGGGGGCAATGCAGAGATGTGGTGGCAATGTGGAGATTGGGGGGCAAGGTGGAGGCAGTATGGAGATTGGGGGGCCATGTGGAAATGTGGTGGCAATGTGGAGATTGGGGGACAATGTGGAGGCAGTATGGAGATTGGGGGGCAATGTGGAGGCAGTATGGAGATTGGGGGGCAATGTGGAAATGTGGTGGCAATGTGGAGATTGGGGGGTAAGGTGGAGATTGGGGTCAATGTGGAGGCAGTGTGGAGATTGGGGGGCAATGCAGAGATGTGGTGGCAATGTGGAGATTGGGGGGCAAGGTGGAGGCAGTATGGAGATTGGGGGGCCATGTGGAAATGTGGTGGCAATGTGGAGATTGGGGGACAATGTGGAGGCAGTATGGAGATTGGGGGGCAATGTGGAGGCAGTATGGAGATTGGGGGGCAATGTGGAAATGTGGTGGCAATGTGGAGATTGGGGGGTAAGGTGGAGATTGGGGTCAATGTGGAGGCAGTGTGGAGATTGGGGGGCAATGCAGAGATGTGGGGGCAATGTGGAGATTGCGGGGCAATGTGGAGGCAGTATGGAGATTGGGGGGCCATGTGGAAATGTGGTGGCAATGTGGAGATTGGGGGACAATGTGGAGGCAGTATGGAGATTGGGGGGCAATGTGGAGGCAGTATGGAGATTGGGGGGCAATGTGGAAATGTGGTGGCAATGTGGAGATTGGGAGGTAAGGTGGAGATTGGGGTCAATGTGGAGGCAGTGTGGAGATTGGGGGGCAATGCAGAGATGTGGTGGCAATGTGGAGATTGGGGGACAAGGTGGAGGCAGTATGGAGATTGGGGGGCAATGTGGAGGCAGTATGGAGATTGGGGGGCAATGTGGAAATGTGGTGGCAATGTGGAGATTGGGGGGTAAGGTGGAGATTGGGGTCAATGTGGAGGCAGTGTGGAGATTGGGGGGCAATGCAGAGATGTGGGGGCAATGTGGAGATTGCGGGGCAAGGTGGAGATTGGGGGGCAAGGTGGAGGCAGTATGGAGATTGGGGGGCAATGTGGAAATGTGGTGGCAATGTGGAGATTGGGGGGCAAAGTGGAGATTGGGGGAAATGTGGAGATTGGGAGGCAATGTGGAGATTGGGAGGCAATGTGGAGGTAGTGTGAAGATTGGGGGGCAAGGTGGAGATTAGAGGCAATGTCGAGATTGGGGGCAATTGGGGGAAATGTGGAGTCTGGGGGCAATGTTTTCGGGGGGCCCATGTCAGTTTCTGCACCAGGGCTCGTGGCTTCTAGTTACGCCTCTGTACCTAGGAACTTTCTCTGCTACAGACCCCGGATGGAACTCATGTGGTGCAGGTGGGAGGGTAAAAATTAAGCAATTCACGTCACAAAGGGGCGGTCTGAATCGTGGGTGGGGGTGGGGCACAATGGGCTTTATATTCATGTGCAAAGCAATGTGTTGAGTACTACTCTGGCACTCAAAGGGTTAAAAAAAATAAATTATGTGAAGCAAGTTCCGTCCCTCAAACCTATACGGTTTGAGAGATACAAGGTTTTAAACCTCCCACCTCCCTCCCCTTGCACTGACATCAGCTGTAAAGCTGACAGAAGGAGATCTGTGTCGGCCGACTCGAGGCGGCTCTTCAGCAGAGCCGAAGTACCTCAATCTAAAAAGAAACACTTCATTAGAACGGTCTACAAAGTGTGTCTGGTTTGCAGGTACACTTTGTAGACCGTTCCAGTTAAGCATTTATTTTTAGATATCAGCATTTAGGCTCTGCTGAAGAGCCGCTGGTTGGTACCAGGACCGGGATCTCCTCCTGTGTGATGTCAGCGCAAGGGGAAAGAGTGGGGAACTTTAAAACCTTATATTTCTCAAACCATAAAGGTCTGAGAGATGGGGCTTGCTCCATATAATTTATTTTTTTTTTAAATGTACAAAACTGCATTCTATTATATCTGGACATTACTAACCCCTTAAAATGTTAGTAATGTCTAAAAAAAACTTTTTTGCATTTAGAAGAGCTTAAAAAGCTGATCTAAATGCAAAAAAAACGTATCTCTCAAACCGCTATGGTTTAAGAGATACAGGCATTTAAAGTTTGATTTCTCCTACTGACAGCTGTAAAGCTGTCAGCAGGAGATTCATGTCGGTTGACACGCTGGTGCTTGAGAAGTGCCGAGATCTCGTTACTTACACGGAATCCCTTCATTGGAATAGTCTAAAGCGTGTGTCTAGTGTTCAGGCACACGGTTTAGACCATTCCAATGAAGGGATTCCGTGTAAGTAACGAGATCTCGGCACTTCTCAAGCGCCACAGTGTCGACCGACACGGATCTCCTACTGACAGCTTTACAGCTGTCAGTAGGAGAAATCAAACTTTAAACGCCCGTATCTCTTAAACCATAGCGGTTTGAGAGATACGTTTTTTTGCATTTAGATCAGCTTTTTAAGCTCTTCTAAATGCAAAAAAAAATGTTTTTTTTAGAGATTACTAACACTTTAAATGGCCATAACTTCTGGACAAAGCATGTCCTGGCACTACGAGTGCTATTGTTTTACTCAACAGGAAGAAAACCTACTCTGTAGATATATTTTTCATGATTTATCTTTATGGTTCCTTTAAAGAGAGAAAGAGAAATAAATAATTAGAACAATGGCGCAGTACATAGACTAGATTGTCTGCCAATTATCCTATAAATTAAGCAGTATCTATCAGTATCTAGGATAAATGCAGGACTGCAGTACATTCATTTAGTGAAATGAGATACCCTCCATAGCTAGCGGAGAAGCTACAACTGTGTGGCTGGCCTTCAAGATGGGCTGACAGAGCAGAGAGAGGTTATTATAAAATAATACACAGGATGAAGCTCATACCATTGTTCACAAATGTTTTTTCAGGGCCCCCCCTAACACCCAGTCCAGATTTTTTTCAGGACACCCCTAAAATTTCATATGTCATTTGTCAGGAGTGTTAGAAATGGTACAAATAAGTAAAATACAATTATTCTTAGGTCTTATGATCAGAAACCCCCCCCCCCCAAAACATCTTGTATATAAAAATTTCCATAAAATACATTTGAAACTTAAAGGGGAACTACCACCCCGCAAAAACTTAACCTGGATTGATTCTTCATCTGGCGACTAGCTGCTTAGTAGCGCTAGTCGCCAGAAATATTACCCGGTTCTGAAGATTTCGGCCTTTTCAGCCGGCCAGCCGGCTCAAAAGGGACTGACAGCGCAGGCGCACGGACGTCACTGTGACGAGATGTCCGTGCTTCCTGTTCCAGTGACCTTCAGAAAAAGGCCGAAATCTTCAGAACCGGGTAATATTTCTGGCGACTAGCGCTACTAAGCAGCTAGTCGCCAGATGAAGAATCAATCCAGGTTAAGTTTTTGCGGGGTGGTAGTTCCCCTTTAACATTGACATTCTTTTTTTTTTTTTTTTTAAAGTATTTTACTAGGAAAAATACACTGAGATCGTCTCTCATTTTCAAGCATAGAAACATAACATTTGACGGCAGATAAGGACCATTCAGCCCATCTAGTCTGCCTGTTTTCCTACTGTAAAAACCTCAAACCTTATTTGGTCCTCGGTCTTGTCTTATGTTAAAGGGAGAGTAATACTTAAATTTAACTATAATGCATCTTGCAGCCCTCAGGGGAGGGCGGCAATTGCCCCCTGGGCTGGCCATGTGTCTGGGCTGGTGGGCCAGTGCCTCACTCAATCTCCCACTTGTTGCTGTAAATGGAGCTACACTAGTGATACCACAGAATTATGAAATGAATCTATATGCAAGTGATACCGCAGAGCTACAATCCAAACATAGCTGCACTAGTAGCATAATCCGTTTCTCTTGCAAGCTCTATGGCATCACTCTTCTATCTTTACTTAACCCTTTGAGTGCCAGAGGGGTACACAACGCATTGAAAAAGCATTGTGTTGTGTACTCCTCTGGCACTCACAGGGTTAAATTGTAAGCACTGTAGTATCACTAATGTAGCCCCATTTCAACAGTAAGCTCTGTGGTATCACTTGCTTTAACCCTCTGAGTGCCAGAGTGGTACAGCATGCATTACAAAGCAATGTATTCCATACCACTCTGGCACTCAAAAGGTTAATTCACAGCAATAAGGACAATTTTAAAATTAAGGAAACTGGTGGGCTGGGACAATGGGCTTAGAAGATAGTAGATATGGGCCACTTAATTGTATGCCCCCCTGGGCCGTATGTTGCCAGCCCTCCCCTGGTAGCCCTTAAAAAAAAATTAACTGCCCCCAGTGCCATCTCTCAAACCTTTATGGTGAGATATCCACTTTCAAAGTTCCCCCTCCCTGACGTGAGCGCTCTAGCTGACTGCAGGGGAATTCTCTCCCTGAACAAGTGGAGGCGCTACAGCAGAGCCGAGATCGCGTTAATGAAAAAGAAATCCTTAACTGAAACGGTCTTTTACATGTGCTTGCAAGCTAAGCACACGTAGAAGACCGTTCCAGTGAAGGATTTATTTTTCCATAACGCAATCTCTGCTCTGCTGAAGAGCCCCCGCCTGCTCCCGGGACCAGATTCCCCTGCAGTCAGCTAGAGCGCTGAAGTCAGGGAGGGGGGAACTTTGAAAGTGGATATCTCTCAAACCATGAAGGTTTGAGAGATGGCACTGGGGGCATTTGATTTGTTTTTTAAGGGCTACAAGATGCATTATAGTTAAATTTAAGTATTACTATTCCTTTAAGGGCAGTCTTATGTCTATCCCATGCAAGCTTAAATTCTACCACTTCTGCTGATAGGCTATTCCAGTTATCTACTACCCTCTCAGTGAAGTATGTCCTGGACTAATTTTATCTAACGTAAAATCTCCCCAATTACCCTGATCCTCCTCTCCCCCTCTGTAGTCCAATCTGGCATCTCACTGGATCTTTGGTATTGCCCTGCGAGGACCTTGCAGTCTTCACAAGATATTACCATTGACCTGAAAGAAGAGGTCCTGACAGGGCAATGCTGGAAGCAGGAGGCAGATGCAAGCATGCCACCCGCTGGGACCCTGTCAGTCTGCCTGATTAGACTACAGAGGGAGAGACGAGGATCAGGTAAGTGGGGAGGGAAGGAAGCAGTGCAGCAATGTCATTTTTTCCCGCCTCATGTATAATACGCACCCCCCACCTCACAAAAGGTGAAGAGGGGCAAAATTGTGAATATTACACGCAAGACTTTACTGTACCTCAGAAAGGTGAAAGGCTGAGCTGCCCTTGCCAGGACTAGGGTGACCACACGTCGCGGAATTCCCGTGACTGTCCCTTATTGGGGGTCTGTGTCCCACGACCCGGGTCACCCCCCTCCAGGACAGCAAAGAGTCCCGGAATTGAGCAACACGCACTAGTCCAGCCAGCCAATGAAATGTATTTGGTATATGGTCCTCATTGGCTGGCTGAGCCAGCCAATGAAGGCCATATAGCAAATACATTTCATTGGCTGGCTGGCTGGACTTGTACGTGCGAGACAGCTGGGGTGGAGCAGGTATGCTGGTGCAGCAAAGGAGACCCGCAACTGAGGCTCCCGCCGGCGCTGACCATCTTTCTGAGGCTGTTCCCACTGGGTCAGCGCCGGTGGGAGCCTCAGCCACGGTACTAGGGTGACCACACGTCCCGGAATAGCAGAATGGAAATGTGGTCACCCTAGCCAGGACTAGAACTTGCAACCTTGCGGATTGAACATATTCTACACCTGGTGCATTAACCCACTGAACCTTATCAAAGTCTTTATACAAGGGGGATCCTAAATGGATGATGTGGAACCTTGGTTGAGATTTACTGTTCTATACTCTTACTGTGCCTATTATATAAATGGAAACAACGCATTTCTAGGACATAGGTCACTCCCAACATCACCTGCATTTTTTCTGATCACAGGTCAGGAGGTGACACTGAGGCTGATGCCCTAAGTAGCACGGGAACAATTCTCCGGCAAGCCATTCACAGAGAACAAATAAAAATTGCTATTGATTTAAATGGACCTTTTAAAGGGACAGTAATACTTTGTTTCATCTTTATTTTATTTTGTAGGCATTAAAAAAACATGAAGAACGCTATAAGTCTTATCTCTCAAACCTTTACGGTTTGAGAGATATTCACAAGCAAAGTTTCCCCTCCCGCCCCTTTTACCTAGTGTAAGCCATCTCTTCTCAGATGTGGAATGCAGTCCATAGACCAGACAGATAACAGCAGGGGACAATCTTCTTTCTATGAGAACAATGAAAGCCCTGCCCCCCTTGACAAGTTTTTCAGGCTTTTCCCTTATCTTAATTGAAGATTGTCCCTCTCTACAGTCTACCTGGGCACCTCCCTTCTGATCTGGCTGAGCAGTGTTACATCAGTAAAAGGGGTGGGAGGGGGATACTTTGTCATTGAATTACTCTTGAACTACAACTCTGACAGAATTGAAATAACACTCTCCAAAGTCCAAATACTATGATGATTAGAGCTGCTTTTATTATGAAACATTACTATCCCTTTAATCCCTTGAATGCTAGAAAGGACTCCAACACATTGCAATGCAATGCGTTTAATACCTCTCTGGCACTCAAAGTATTAAAGCGGCACCTTCCCTTAAAAAAAAAAAACCTCATTCCGCAGAGGAAAAACGAAATGATCAAAAACAAAAGTTTGCAAACAGATGTGTCTTAAAGTTGCGGACAGAAAGAAAACCCGGTGAAGGATGTGCTGCTGTTTTTATCAATGATTTAATGTGGGGAAGAATGTAAAGCAGTTTCCATCATTATGGAAATAACAGAGTCTATGATAAAGGGCTCTCGGAGGGTTTAGTAAAACTCTGGCATTATCCTCAGGTGATGGAACCATCTTTAGGGATCTCATTGTTCTGTGGTTATTTATAGAGCGGGACACATGTTGTTCAGCTCCGCGCCAAAACAATACAGCAAATGAAAATTATAACCTTCATTTCAAGTGATCACCGCTTTATTTTTTTTTTTAGTTACTTTTTATTGAGCTTAAAATTGTAACAAAACAATACACGTGACATAATCTACACAATAGTTATGGCACGTGAAGAGTCAAAGAGAGACAACACCTATAAAGTAAAAATGGGCCGGGTGCTAGCTCCCCTAGTACCAGAAAATGATACCACCCCCAACCCCGGCATTGTAATAGCGACGTCACACACAGACCTCATTGGATCATACTATGAGAAACCGGGAGGAGGAACAGAAAAGGTGTTCTCATGCACCATAATAATATGGTTCACCTGATGCCCGATAAACCATTCCGCACTCAGGTCTAACCCAAGCCGTATGCCACCTACGTGAGAACAACAAAGAACAAAAATACAAACAAACGTGTGCACTCCCCAGAGGAACCCCCCCCAGACCGCCCCCGGCGTGATAGGTGTGAAAGAGTTACCAAAGTGCACTAGCCATCGTCTGCTCCTTGCCCCCGTCCACATCCAAGAGACACAGAAGTGAAGAAGCAACCACTCCACCCCCCATCTTTATAAGAGCCTCCAGGTTAGTATCTGTCAGTGTATTTAAAGGGATAGTAATGTTTTATAACAAAAGTAGCTCTAATTAATCTTCATAGTATTTGGGCCATGGAGAGTGTTATATCAATACTGTCAGAGTTGTAGTTCAAGAGTAATTGAATGATAAAGTATCCCCCTCCCACCCCTTTTACTGATGTAACACTGCTCAGCCAGAGCAGAAGGGAGGTGCCCAGGTAGATTGCAGAGAGGGACAATCTTCAATTAAGATAAGAGAAAAAGCTGAAAAACCTGTAAAGGGGGGCAGGGCTTTCATTGTTCTCATAGGAAGAAGATGGTCCCCTGCTGTTATCTGTCTGGTCTATGGACTGCATTCCACATCTGAGAAGAGATGGATTACACTAGGTAAAAGGGGTGGGAGGGGGATACTTTATCATTCAATTACTCTTGAACTACAACGCTCACAGTAATTAAATAACACTCTCCATGGCTCACATACTATGAAGATTAATTGGAGCTGCTGTTTTTGTGTAACATTACTATCATTTTAAAGCAGCTATAGAACACAGCTCGTCTAGAAGAGGGTAGGGTGAGAATGAAAGGTTCCCACAAAGCTATGAAATGGGTGCCCACCACCTCCTTGTCCGAAAGGGCCAGTGTCCAGTGCAGTCTAGTGAAATGCAAAAGTTTGAGCGTCCACTGTCGGAGATGTAGAGGGAGAGGAGACAGCCAATTTGTAAGAATACATTCTAGCTCCAGCATAATCTCAAAGTCTAACAGCCGAACCTGACAAGCTTGCAAGTGGGATAGGGAATCATAAATTCAAAAAATGAATGCAGGGGTGAGAGTGTCTATTGGTATTCCAATTTTATTCGTGATATAAGAAAGGACCTTAGACCAAAAGGAGAAGACACGGTGGCAACATGTGGAGCTAAGTCGCACAGGGTTCTTGACATTTAGGGCATACCGAAGTTGTAGTGAGACCTATGGAGTCACATAAGTTCTATGAAGAAATCTATAAGAGATCATGAAAATAAACAGAAAGCATCGCAAATGCGCAAAAAACTGGACTCCAAGGAATCCACTGTCAGTGTAGGTATGTCTACCATCCACTTGCTCGAGTCTAACTGAGGCCGAAGAGAATAAGCCACCACTTTATTTTTTTTTAACCCCATGAATGCTACAAAGATCCCAAACACACTGCACTACATTTGTAGTCTACAACAACTGGAGGGTTTCTCTCTCCTTCTCCAGAACATACTCTGATGAACAGCTACTGGTTGTAACACACAAAGGCCGGATTTCCCAATAGGCAGAGTAGGTAACTGGCTAGAGTGTCAAGTTTTGAAGGGAGGAGCCTCTGCTGTGTTGGTCACACCCACATTCTGAATTGTGGGTGTGGCCAGAACAATTTCAATGTCCCTGCAACAGTACATCTTACAGGGGACTATTTAACCCCAGCTGATGCTATAGAGATTTCCAATGTATCGCTGAGTCAATACATTGGAGATTTTTTTTAAAGGGATAGCAATACTTAAAATGTAAAAAAATATATGTTGTAGGGTTTGTCCCCCTGAGTAAAACAAGAGTACTCCCACTGCTGAAAGGTGTTTCATTCAAAAGTTATTAATTTTCAAAGTTGAATTTTTTAGGTGCAATATCACAGTGGCCTGAAATTGTACAGTGGCGCTGTTGCTACACCATTCTATGGAGATTTATGGTCCCGGGACCAGAGCTGTCCATAGGATCGTGTAGCAACAGCGCCACTTTACAATTTCAGGCCACTGTGATATTGCACCTAAAAAATTCAACTTTGAAAATTAATAACTTTTGAATGAAACACCTTTCAGCAGTGGGAGTACTCTTGTTTTACTCAGGGGGATAAACCCTACAACATATTTTTTTTTACATTTTAAGTATTACTATCCCTTTAAAACAGGACTTTCATCAGATTATCATAGCGCCACAAATGATAATTACATTAGCGATATGCACAGACTTAGTTTTATTTTCAAGAATAATTGCTGCATTAATGAAAAACAGAACCTTTTATACAGGCAGGCTGCAGGGAACAGGGCAGACATCTTGCAGAGCCGGCATCTTTGGTCTGCGCTGTCCGTCCCCTTCAACTCCACAATTGGTGAGCTGAATGTCTTTGTGCCTTAAAGGGATAGTAATACTTAGTTTTATCTTTATTTTATTTTGCAGGCATTAAAAAAATATGAAGAACGATATAAGTCTTATCTCTCAAACCTTTATGGTTTGAGAGATATTCACAAGCAAAGTTTCCCCTCCCGCCCCTTTTACCTAGTGTAAGCCATCTCTTCTCAGATGTGGAATCCAGTCCATAGACCAGACAGATAACAGCAGGGGACAATCTTCTTCCTATGAGAACAATGAAAGCCCTGCCCCCTTGACAAGCTTTTCAGCTTTTTCCCTTATCTTAATTGAAGATTGTCCCTCTCTGCAGTCTACCTGGGCACCTCCCTTCTGCTCTGGCTGAGCAGTGTTACATCAGTAAAAGGGGCGGTAGGGGGACACTTTGCTTGTGAATATCTCTTAAACCATAAAGGTTTGAGAGATAAGACTTAGACCATTCTTCATGTTTTTTTAATGCCTACAAAATAAAATAAAGTTAAAACGAAGTATTACTATCCCTTTAAGGCACCGGAAGGGACTGAGAGCAGGTGCAGAGATCCCAGTCGGTGCCTGCCTGCCTGCATAAGAGGTTCTTTATTTCGTTAATGCAGCAGTCTGTGCATATCGCTAATGTAATTATCATTTGCGGCGCTATGTTAATCTGGTGAAAGTTTCGCTTTAACAACCAAGGGGTTAAAACTTTTTCTGTTCTTACTTGTTACAGGCCAAGGGTATTTTCTGTGCTAGGAAACAGTGGATGGGACTGGGGACGGGGTCATGTGAGGAGTGGGGATCTTATCATAGGTGGAGCTAATGGCTCCCAGAGTGTCTTGCCTAGGGAAGCCTGGGATGTAAATCCAGCACTGTTAATCCCAGTGGAAATCCTCTGAAGGATACATACATTCCCTCCCCTGTTCGCAAGAAAAACTTAAAGGGATAGTATTACTTCGTTTTATCTTCATTTTATTTTGTAGGCATTAAAAAAACATGAAGAACGATATAAGTCTTATCTCTCAAACCTTTATGGTTTGAGAGATATTCACAAGCAAAGTTTCCCCTCCCGCCCCTTTTACCTAGTGTAAGCCATCTCTTCTCAGATGTGGAATACAGTCCATAGACCAGACAGATAACAGCAGGGACAATCTTCTTCCTATGAGAACAATGAAAGCCCTGCCCCCCTTGACAAGCTTTTCAGGTTTTTCCCTTATCTTAATTGAAGATTGTCCCTCTCTGCAGTCTACCTGGGCACCTCCCTTCTGCTCTGGCTGAGCAGTGTTACATCAGTAAAAGGGGCGGGAGGGGGAAACTTTATCATTGAATTCCTCTTGAACTACAACTCTGACAGAATTGAAATAACACTCTTCATGGCCCAAATATTATGATGATTAATTAGAGCTGCTTTTATTATGAAACAATACTATCCCTTTAAAGAAGCAATTAAATGTGCAACACCAGTAACACACAGAGGAGTTTCTAAGGCATAAACCCAGGTAGATTTACGTTAGATTTCCTGTGATAACCATATATTTGTTGAAAATCCCCTAATGTCAACCATATAATATGAAAGCAATTGGTGATCTGAGTAGTGATGAGAAGATATAACATCCATATTTGGTAATCCCCCACTGATTACGGTCTATAAGAAGTCATGCAACATCAGCATCCATGTGGTCAGAGCATCTTTTTCACCTGACACCACCAGACCTGAGGCAAATAATAAGGATTTGCTACTAAGTGGTAAATCTGCTGCAATACTTCCTTAGGGTATTTAAGTGTCTAGGCCAGTGAGCTGGCAGCATTGTTCCCCTGGGCCTCTGCACACTTCGGGCAAATGTGTAAAACACAAGAGCGGAGAAGGCTTGATCAATTAAAAGAAAATAAAAACAACAACAAAAATCTATTAAGTGCTACAAGATTTGTAATAAATAAATAAACAAAAGTGAAGCGCAAAAAACACATTTTATCGGTCCACCAAAAATAAAAGATATAGTTAAACAAAATGGATCACACATGATACTATAGATCAATTAAAAAAAAAGAAACTAGCCATTGAGCACATGAAGTGAATGAAAAAGGTCAAAATTTGATATCTATCTCATATCTGTCTGTCTATCTATCTATCTATCTATCTCATATCTATCTATCTATCTATCTATCTATCTATCTATCTATCTATCTATCTCATATCTAACTAGCCATCCCATATCTATCTCATATCTATCTATCTATCTATCTATCTCATATCCATCTATCTATCTATCTATCTATCTATCTATCTATCTATCTATCTATCTCATATCTAACTAGCCATCCCATATCTATCTCATATCTATCTATCTATCTATCTATCTATCTATCTATCTATCTATCTATCTATCTATGTATGTCATATCTATCTCTCATATCTAACTATCCATCCCATATCTATCTATCTATATCTATCTATCTATCTATCTATCTATCTATCTATCTATCTATCTATCTAATATCTCTCTCTCATATATCTAACTATCCATCCCATATCTATCTCATATCTATGTCATATCTATCTATCTATCTATCTATCTATCTATCTATCTATCTATCTATCTATCTATCTATCTCATGTCCATCTATCTATCTCATATCTAACTAGCCATCCCATATCTATCTCATATCTATCTATCTGTCTGTCTATCTCATATCTATCTCTCATATCTAACTATCCATCCCATATCTATCTATCTATCTATCTATCTATCTATTTATCGATCTATCTATCTAATATCTCTCTCTCATATATCTAACTATCCATCCCATATCTATCTCATATCTATCTATCTATCTATCTCATGTCTATCTATCTATCTATCTATCTCTATATATCTCTCTATCTCTCGCTATACATATATATCTATATATAAATACTAGATGGATGCTAGAGCTGTCTCCATTGCTTTGCAATTATATCTGGTTGTTTGACTGAATGATCTATGATCTAATAGGTAAATTCTTGGGCATTTTATTCCCCTGTGAGTGATGACATTTTTGGTCCCGGCTCAAATACATCTGCAGTTTCAGTAAAGTGCTGTTTCTGCCAATTAGCCCTGATCTGGGACTCTCTAGATGCAGTTTGACCTGTTCTTCTTTCTCCTTGAAATGACCTTCACTGTTGCACTTTGCCTGATAACAATAAGAGGGTCAGCTGTCTCTTGGGCGATGATGATAACGCACAGCCCGGTAGGGTTACTGGTCCAGAAAGTGTCCCCTGATACTGGACTGGAGGACTCGTGATCAAAATAAAAGAGAAGCAACTTCAGAGCCAACCATATGCAGCATATGGGGGATGTAAACATCCCTCAAATGCCCTTTAATTTAACTCTTTGAATGCCAAAGGGGCATCCACCGCATTGCAAAGCAATGCTTTAGATATCCTTCTGGAACTCAAAGGGTTAAATGGCATGTTTCACCACCTTGAATGAGAGATCTCCATTGCAGTGGGAGCTTTGGAAATGTCCAGTTATTCCCTATGGTCCAATTGGTTTGATCGAAGATTGTTGCTATTTTCTTTCATGCACAGGAGCACTAACACCTCCTAATATAAAAAAAACAAACCATTTACCTTAATCTGGGAAGAAAATCCCAATGCCCATTATGAACAATTTATGCGCAGATTGTTTCTCTAAAATTCATCCTAAATTAGGAGTGATTATCATGTCCATGGAGTCAGACATGATTCTTTGTTGCTGGACTCCAGGACCCCAAACTCATGTTGGTGAGTAAGGAAACGTAATTATTATTGGGCTTTTTTTTTCCAGCTGAATAAATCAAGCATACTTCCACTGCTGGCAGACACTGTATTCGAATGTTATTACAATTCAAATTGTCACAATATATGTCACAAAATATATTAACGGTCAATACAAAGAACTATCCAATGAATTATTTACGCAAAGAGCTGAGCTAAGAACAAGAGATCATCCAATAAGACTAGAGGAAAAGCTCTTTTGACTAAAACAAAGGAAGGGATTCTTTACAGTAAGGGTGGTAAAGCTATGTGATTATTTGCCTCGGGATGTTGTACTTGCAGATAAATCAACTGCTTTCAAAAAAGCAATGTTTGCATATCTAGCACAGAATAATGTTGAAAATTATGACAGATGGCTTCAATGCAGATAGGATGTTGATCCAGGGAACAATCGGGGCTAAATTGGAAATGGTTTCAGAGGGCTTTTTTTTTTTTGATCAACAGGGTTGGTTTTGGAATGGGCTGGACTCGATGGACGCATGTCTTTTTTCAGCCTCATCACCTCTGTTACTATGTATGTTACAAAGTGCTGGCGCAGTTATCACAGTCTTAAAGGGATAGTAATGTTTCACAAAAACAGCAGCTCCAATCAATCTTCATAGTATTTGAGCCATAGAGAATGTTATTTCAATACTGTCAGAGTTGTAGTACAAGAGTAATTGAATGATAAAGTATCCCCCTCCTGCCCCTTTTACCTAGTGTAAGCCACCTCTCCTAAGATGTGGAATCTGGTCCATAGACAAGACAACAAACAGAAAGGAACAATGTTCTTACTGTGAGAACAATGAAAGCTTTGCATCCCTTTACAGGTTTTTCAGCGTCTTCCCTTATCTTAACTGAAGATTGTCCCTCTCTGCAATCTACCTGGACACCACCCTGCTGCTCTGAGGTGAGCAGTGTTACATCAGTAAAAGGGGTGGGAGGGGGATACTTTATCATTCAATTACTCTTGAACTACAACTCTGACAAAACTGAAAAAACACTCTCCAAAGTCCAAATACTATGATGATTAATTAGAGCCGCTTTTATTATGAAACATTATGAAACTATCCCTTTAAAAAAAAAAAAAAAAATCTCCTATAAAATGCAATACAATAACTGTCTGAACACCAGGGGGCAGTGTTGCTAACAGTGGAATTAAAAAAACTTCCTGAACCACAGCATCTTCGGAAAGGAACATCTCTATAGTAGTGGAAGGACCTTTGTTTTTACTTGGCATGAAAATTCCTAGAGTATATATGTTTGTGTGTGGTTTTTTTTTAATATATTAAAGGTTTACTGTTCCTTTAAAGTGATAGTAGCCCATTATTTTGACATATTCTGTAAATTGCCTACCTTTTTTATTATTTCTTTATCCTCTTCAACATTTTTTTAAACTCATATGTGCCTGACGCCAAGATCCCTGTATCTTTGTTTTCAAAAAAGTTTCTGGTCAGTTGACCAACAAAGCAGAACTGTGATACAATGTAACACTATCCCTGCTGCACTGACTAAACTTTACCTTTACATTCCATCACTATTACTGTTTTTACAGTTCTGTGTTATCACTTCTTATACACTATAACATGATACAGTTCTGATATATCACTTCTTATACACTATAACATTCTATAGTTCTGATATATCACTTCTTATACACTATAATATTCTATAGTTCTGATATATCACTTCTTATACACTATAACATTCTACAGTTCTGAGATATCACTTCTTATACACTATAACATTCTACAGTTCTGAGATATTGCTTCTTATACACTATAACATTCTACAGTTCTGATATCATTTCTTATACACTATAACATTCTACAGTTCTGTGATATCACTTCTTATACACTATAACATTCTACAGTTCTGTGATATCACTTCTTATACACTATAACATTCTACAGTTCTGTGATATCACGTCTTATACACTATAACATTCTACAGTTCTGTGATATCCCTTCTTATATACTATACCATTCTACAGTTCTGTGATATCACTTCTTATACACTATAACATTCTACAGTTCTGGTATCACTTCTTATACACTATAACATTCTACAGTTCTGATATCACTTATACACTATAACATTCTACAGTTCTGTGATATCACTTCTTATACACTATAACATTCTACAGTTCTGTGATATCACTTCTTATACACTATAACATGATACAGTTCTGATATCACTTCTTATACACTATAACATTCTACAGTTCTGATATATCACTTCTTATACACTATAACATCCTACAGTTCTGTGATATCACTTCTTATACACTATACCATTCTACAGTTCTGATATCACTTCTTATACACTATAACATTCTACAGTTCTGATATTTCACTTCTTATATACTATAAATTCTACAGTTCGGTGATATCACTTCTTATACACCACTAGCAACATGGGACGGCGTTGCCCGTCATGTTATGACCATTGGGTGCACGTGTTTGAAATGCAGACACACTGATAAACACAGACATATGCAGCATACAGGCAGACACATACCATACATCCCAAGTGTCCCTCTTTAGGAGGGACAGTCCCTCTTTGAGGGCCAAATCCCTCTGTCCCTCTTTCCCACCCTGTTGTCCCTCTTTTTAGGAGGTCAGACTGTGTGCAGGGCCGGCTCCACCTATAGGCGAGGTAGGCGCCGGCCTAGGGCACACACGTACTGGGGGCGCGGGCATGCAGCGGAGAAGAGGTGCGCCCACACACACCATGCCAGGAACCACAACACAGTCAGGTCTATGTTGCTACAGCGCTCCCTCATCTGGTCGGATCTTTAGTAATGCAGAGCGCGCTGGGAGTCATGATCTCCCGCCGCGCTCTCCATTACTGAAGAGAAGACTGCGCGGGAGATACAGGTATGTGATGGGGGGCAAGTTGGAGCTGAGGGGGCATAGTGGAGCTGAGGGGGCAAGTTGGAGCAGATGTGGGGCAAAGTGGAGATGATGGGGGCAAGCTGGAGCTGTTAGGGGAAAGCTGGAGCTGAGGGGGCATAGTGGAGCTGGTGGGGGCAAGTTGGAGATGATAGGGGCAAGTTGGAGCTGATGAGGGTCAAAGTGGAGCTGATGAGGGTCAAAGTGGAGCTGAGGGGGGGCAAGCTGGAGCTGAGGGGGGGCAAAGTGGAGCTGGTGGGGCAAGTTGGAGCGGATGGGGGGGCAAGTTGGAGCGGATGGGGGCAAGTTGGAGCTGCTGGGGGCATAGTGGAGCTGATAGTGGAAAGTTGGAGCTGAGAGGGCATAGTGGATATGGTGGGGGCAAGTTGGAGCGGATGGGGGGCAAAGTGGAGCTGATGGGGGTAAGTTGGAGAGGATGGGGGGCAAAGTGGAGCTGATGGGGGTAAGTTGGAGCTGAGGGGGCAAAGTGAAGCTGAGGGGGCAAAATGGAGCTGGTGGGGGCACATTGGAGCTGATGGGGGCAAGTTGGAGTTGATAGGGGCAAAGTGGAACTGGTGGGCCAAAGTGAAGCTGATAAGGGGCAAGTTGGAGCTGGTGGGGGGCATCTCTTACAGGCATCTCCAGAACAGGGGCAGAGTGGCTCAGGGGGCAGAGAGAGGACAATCATGAAAAGAGGTTGGGTATAAGTAGGCAGGGTATAAAGGGGTGGGACACAAGGGGCGGAGCGAAATGGGCGGCAAAATTAGGTTTTGCCTAGGGTGGCAAAAATCCTTGCACCAGCCCTGACTGTGTGGTGTGTATTACTTTGCTCTACAGCAATTAAGCAATAAACTTCAGTATATGTGTTTATACATTAGTCTGTGCAAATAAAATACTTTGGTCTTGAACTAAATCATTTATTCAGTTACATAAATAGCCAGTAATAGGTCATGAAATAACCTAAAAATTCTTACTAATGTCCCGCCCACCAGCCAGACCCCCAATAATATCACCTAAAACTAATGTGTCCCTCTTTGGCCCTGTGAAATGTTGGGAGGTATGCACATACACACAGTGAGCGGCAGAGACATGCAAAACACATGTACACACAGACACACTGGAGATGCACACATGGACACACATATGTAACAGAGATGTACACACACAGACACGCAACATATATGAGCAGAAACACATGTGCTCATGAGTTGTGTACCCCTCTGGCACTCAAAGGGTTAAGGTATAGAGAGGCATGTCAGAGATAAATAGCAGTGGGAAGTGTATTCATACCTGGGAACACTGACTTGTGAAGTTCCTAGAGAGGACTGATGTGGTGCTGATGTGGAGAGACAAATGGGGCAATCTGGGTTAAAAGTGGGTGGGGCTTAATCGCGAGTAGGGGGTGGGGCTTAACATAAATGTGGAAAAAGTGTTAGTAATAGGCTGGGGAAGGAGGAGAAGTGGGAGGGGAATGCAAGTTTACAGTGTGAGGGGTTTTAACACACTCCATGAGGGGTAAAACTTGATACAGAACCCTGTGGCAGTCAGTGGGTTAAGTGTGAATCTGATGGCTGTCTGTCCTGTGTCTTGCATGGCAAATGGTGACAGTGAAGAAGTAATTCAGCAATGAGGGCCTACCTTAACCCTTTGAGTGCCATGTTGTTCCCCTGGTGATGCAGCACCGTTCAGTGGCTTTACTACAGGTCCTGCTGAGGCCACTGGGAGTCAAGGTGAGTGACTGTGTGTCAGCCATCTTTCTTTCTGGCTTTGTGTGTGTGTATGGGTGTTTGGTGCTGTGTGAGTGGGGCATGAGTGTGTAATACCTGTGAACTTTTACTTGTGGAGTCCCTCATGTGGTGCTGATGTAGAGAGAGCAATGGGGCAATCTGGGTTAAAAGGGGGCGGGGCTTAATCACGAGTAGGGGGCGGGGCTTAACATAAATATGGAAAAGTGTTAGTAATAGGCTGGGGAAGGAGGAGAAGTGGGAGAGAAATGCAAGTTTACAGTGTGAGGGGTTTGAACACACTCCCTGAAGGGTAAAACTTGATACACAACCCTGTGGCAGTCAGTGGGTTAAGTGTGAATCTGATGGCTGTCTGTCCTGTGTCTTGCATGGCAAATGATGACAGTGAAGAAATAATTGAGCAATGAGGACCTACCTTAACCCTTTGAGTGCAATTTTGTTCCTCTGGTGCTGCAGTACAGGTCCTGCTGAGGCCTCTGGGAGTCAGGGTGAGTGACTGTGTGTGTGTGTCAGCCATATTTATTTCTGGCTTTGTGTGTGTATGTGGTGCTGTGTGTGTGAGTGGGGGCATTTCTGTTTGGTGCTGTGTAAGTGGGGCATGTGTGTGTGTTTGTGTGGTGCTGTGTGAGTGGGGCATGTGTGTGTGTTTGTGTGGTGCTGTGTGAGTGGGGCATGTGTGTGTGGTGGTCTGTGTGTGTGAGTGGGGCATGTGTGAGTGGGGCATGTGTGTTTGTCTGTGGTGTAGGAGCAAGTGGTGGCCATATTGTTTTTTTCTGACTTTGATAGTGGTGGGCGGGCTGCATAGTGGGGGCGGGCCAACTCCCTGCATGATTGAATCACCCAATAGGAGTAGTAACTCCTGCTTTATGCCTCCCCTGGGTGTGTTTTGGCAGGCACAAAGTCTTCTTTTATATATATAGATAACATTCTACAGTTCTGTGATATCACTTCTTATACACTATAACATTCTACAGTTCTGATATATCACTTCTTATACACTATAACATTCTACAGTTCTGATATCACTTCTTATACACTATAACATTCTATAGTTCTGATATATCACTTCTTATACACTATAACATTCTACAGTTCTGAGATATTGCTTCTTATACACTATAACATTCTACAGTTCTGATATCACTTCTTATACACTATAATATTCTACAGTTCTGTTATCACTTCTTATACATTATAACATTCTACAGTTCTGTGATATCACTTCTTATACACTATAACATTCTACAGTTCTGATATATCACTTCTTATACACTATAACATTCTACAGTTCTGTGATATCACTTCTTATACACTATAATATTCTACAGTTCTGATATCACTTCTTATACACTATAACATTCTACAGTTCTGATATATCACTTCTTATACACTATAATATTCTACAGTTCTGATATATCACTTCTTATACACTATAACATTCTACAGTTCTGTGATAACACTTCTTATACACTATAACATTCTATAGTTCTGATATATCACATCTTATACACTATAACATTCTACAGTTCTGTGATATCACTTCTTATACACTATAACATGATACAGTTCTGTGATATCACTTCTTATACACTATAACATTGTACAGTTCTGTAATATCACTTCTTATACACTATAACATTCTACAGTTCTGTGATATCACTTCTTATCTATATATATAAAAGAAGACTTTGTGCCTGCCAAAACACACCCAGGGGAGGCATAAAGCAGGAGTTACTACTCCTATTGGGTGATTCAATCATGCAGGGAGTTGGCCCGCCCCCACTATGCAGCCCGCCCACCACTATCAAAGTCAGAAAAAAACAATATGGCCACCACTTGCTCCTACACCACAGACAAACACACATGTCCCACTCACACATGCCCCACTCACACACACAGACCACCACACACACATGCCCCACTCACACAGCACCACACAAACACACACACATGCCCCACTCACACAGCACCACACAAACACACACACATGCCCCACTTACACAGCACCAAACAGAAATGCCCCCACTCACACACACAGCACCACATACACACACAAAGCCAGAAATAAATATGGCTGACACACACACACAGTCACTCACCCTGACTCCCAGAGGCCTCAGCAGGACCTGTACTGCAGCACCAGAGGAACAAAATTGCACTCAAAGGGTTAAGGTAGGTCCTCATTGCTCAATTATTTCTTCACTGTCATCATTTGCCATGCAAGACACAGGACAGACAGCCATCAGATTCACACTTAACCCACTGACTGCCACAGGGTTGTGTATCAAGTTTTACCCTTCAGGGAGTGTGTTCAAACCCCTCACACTGTAAACTTGCATTTCTCTCCCACTTCTCCTCCTTCCCCAGCCTATTACTAACACTTTTCCATATTTATGTTAAGCCCCGCCCCCTACTCGTGATTAAGCCCCGCCCCCTTTTAACCCAGATTGCCCCATTGCTCTCTCTACATCAGCACCACATGAGGGACTCCACAAGTAAAAGTTCACAGGTATTACACACTCATGCCCCACTCACACAGCACCAAACACCCATACACACACACAAAGCCAGAAAGAAAGATGGCTGACACACAGTCACTCACCTTGACTCCCAGTGGCCTCAGCAGGACCTGTAGTAAAGCCACTGAACGGTGCTGCATCACCAGGGGAACAACATGGCACTCAAAGGGTTAAGGTAGGCCCTCATTGCTGAATTACTTCTTCACTGTCACCATTTGCCATGCAAGACACAGGACAGACAGCCATCAGATTCACACTTAACCCACTGACTGCCACAGGGTTCTGTATCAAGTTTTACCCCTCATGGAGTGTGTTAAAACCCCTCACACTGTAAACTTGCATTCCCCTCCCACTTCTCCTCCTTCCCCAGCCTATTACTAACACTTTTTCCACATTTATGTTAAGCCCCACCCCCTACTCGCGATTAAGCCCCACCCACTTTTAACCCAGATTGCCCCATTTGTCTCTCCACATCAGCACCACATCAGTCCTCTCTAGGAACTTCACAAGTCAGTGTTCCCAGGTATGAATACACTTCCCACTGCTATTTATCTCTGACATGCCTCTCTATACCTTAACCCTTTGAGTGCCAGAGGGGTACACAACTCATGAGCACATGTGTTTCTGCTCATATATGTTGCGTGTCTGTGTGTGTACATCTCTGTTACATATGTGTGTCCATGTGTGCATCTCCAGTGTGTCTGTGTGTACATGTGTTTTGCATGTCTCTGCCGCTCACTGTGTGTATGTGCATACCTCCCAACATTTCACAGGGCCAAAGAGGGACACATTAGTTTTAGGTGATATTATTGGGGGTCTGGCTGGTGGGCGGGACATTAGTAAGAATTTTTAGGTTATTTCATGACCTATTACTGGCTATTTATGTAACTGAATAAATGATTTAGTTCAAGACCAAAGTATTTTATTTGCACAGACTAATGTATAAACACATATACTGAAGTTTATTGCTTAATTGCTGTAGAGCAAAGTAATACACACCACACAGTCAGGGCTGGTGCAAGGATTTTTGCCACCCTAGGCAAAACCTAATTTTGCCGCCCATTTCGCTCCGCCCCTTGTGTCCCACCCCTTTATACCCTGCCTACTTATACCCAACCTCTTTTCATGATTGTCCTCTCTCTGCCCCCTGAGCCACTCTGCCCCTGTTCTGGAGATGCCTGTAAGAGATGCCCCCCACCAGCTCCAACTTGCCCCTTATCAGCTTCACTTTGGCCCACCAGTTCCACTTTGCCCCTATCAACTCCAACTTGCCCCCATCAGCTCCAATGTGCCCCCACCAGCTCCATTTTGCCCCCTCAGCTTCACTTTGCCCCCTCAGCTCCAACTTACCCCCATCAGCTCCACTTTGCCCCCCATCCTCTCCAACTTACCCCCATCAGCTCCACTTTGCCCCCCATCCGCTCCAACTTGCCCCCACCATATCCACTATGCCCTCTCAGCTCCAACTTTCCACTATCAGCTCCACTATGCCCCCAGCAGCTCCAACTTGCCCCCATCCGCTCCAACTTGCCCCCCCATCCGCTCCAACTTGCCCCACCAGCTCCACTTTGCCCCCCCTCAGCTCCAGCTTGCCCCCCCTCAGCTCCACTTTGACCCTCATCAGCTCCACTTTGACCCTCATCAGCTCCAACTTGCCCCTATCATCTCCAACTTGCCCCCACCAGCTCCACTATGCCCCCTCAGCTCCAGCTTTCCCCTAACAGCTCCAGCTTGCCCCCATCATCTCCACTTTGCCCCACATCTGCTCCAACTTGCCCCCTCAGCTCCACTATGCCCCCTCAGCTCCAACTTGCCCCCCATCACATACCTGTATCTCCCGCGCAGTCTTCTCTTCAGTAATGGAGAGCGCGGCGGGAGATCATGACTCCCAGCGCGCTCTGCATTACTAAAGATCCGACCAGATGAGGGAGCGCTGTAGCAACATAGACCTGACTGTGTTGTGGTTCCTGGCATGGTGTGTGTGGGCGCACCTCTTCTCCGCTGCATGCCCGCGCCCCCAGTACGTGTGTGCCCTAGGCCGGCGCCTACCTCGCCTATAGGTGGAGCCGGCCCTGCACACAGTCTGACCTCCTAAAAAGAGGGACAACAGGGTGGGAAAGAGGGACAGAGGGATTTGGCCCTCAAAGAGGGACTGTCCCTCCTAAAGAGGGACACTTGGGATGTATGGTATGTGTCTGCCTGTATGCTGCATATGTCTGTGTTTATCAGTGTGTCTGCATTTCAAACACGTGCACCCAATGGTCATAACATGACGGGCAACGCCGTCCCATGTTGCTAGTACACTATAACATGATACAGTTCTGATATCACTTCTTATACACTATAACATTCTACAGTTCTGAGATATCACTTCTTATACACTATAACATGATACAGTTCTAATATATCACTTCTTATACACTATATCATTCTACAGTTCTGAGATATCACTTCTTATACACTATAATATTCTACAGTTCTGTGATATATCACTTCTTATACACTATATCATTCTACAGTTCTGTGATATATCACTTCTTATACACTATATCATTCTACAGTTCTGTGATATATCACTTCTTATACACTATAATATTCTACAGTTCTGTGATATCACTTCTTATACACTATAACATTCTACAGTTCTGAGATATCACTTATCCTATATAATAATTCGCTAAGTTGTGTGTAACGCCCGACATGCCCAGTAGACACTACTGCGCGTGTGGCAGTCATGCGCAGTAGAGACTGCCCGCGCCGCGGCTGATACACAGCTGGGTGCTCCGAAGGAGCGTCCAGCTCTGTATCAGCAGTGGTGCGGGCAGTCTCCGCTGCGCGTGACTGCCCCGAGACCGGCTGCCAGAGGCACTGTGGCCCGTGTAACGGGCTGTTCAACTAGTACACTATAACATTCTACAGGTCTGATTTATCACTTCTTATACACTATAATATCCTACAGTTCTGTGAAATCACTTCTTATACACTATAACATTCTACAGTTCTGTGATATAACTTCTTATACACTATAACATTCTACAGTTCTGATATACCACTTCTTATATACACTATAATATCCTACAGTTCTGTGATAGCACTTCTTATACACTATAACATTCTACAGTTCTAATATGTCACATATGTGTCAGATATGTATAACTCCCATTCAGATGTTCCGCATATAATATCCACTTAGAGGATGGTTGGGCAACCTGATGTCCTCCAGCTGTTGAGGACTAAAATGCTGAGTAGTGATGGGATGGTGGGAATTGTAGTTCTCAACAGCTGGAGGGGCCCTCAGGTTGCCCATCTCTGATCAGGACAATGCACTGCGCACCAGTAAAAAGTGATACCTTCTTTTTTTCCCATAGAATGTTCTCTGTGTATACTTTCTGTCTGTCTTATATACAATACAGGTCATTCCATCTATATACAATCCTTACAGTTATGTAAACCAACTATAAATCCATATAGCCCTCACATGTATAGTGTACAGCTGTGATCCAATCACCTGGTTGGTTGGGGAGGTTATAAAATTTTTAACAGAGAAAGGGGGGGCAGACCAACAAACAGGTATGAAAGTGTAGTGAGACGATCAAATATTTATTAAAAACCAGTAACACGTACAAAATTCACAATAAAAAAAAATAATATACAGAATGCACTCTAGTAAACAAAATCCTAGCACACAAAATCTGATGGTGCATTTTATTATATATGTGTGTATATATATATATATACACACACACTCACACACACACACAATCATTTAAAAATTTGGGGTCACTTAGAAATGTCCTTGTTTTCCATCAAATGAGTTGCAAAATGAATAGGAAATACAGTCAAGACGTTGACAAAATTAGAAATAATGTGTTTTAATTTAAAGGGATAGTAATGTTTCATAATAAAAGCAGCTCTAATTAATCATCATAGTATTTGGACTTTGGAGAGTGTTATTTCAATTCTGTCAGAGTTGTAGTTTAAGAGTAATTAAATGACAAAGTATCCCCCTCCCGCCCCTTTTACTGATGTAACACTGCTCAGCCAGAGCAGTAGGGAGGTGCCCAGGTAGACTGCAGAGAGGGACAATCTTCAATTAGGATAAGGGAAAAACCTGAAAATCTTGTCAAGGGGGGCAGGGCTGTCATTGTTCTCATAGGAAGAAGATTGCCCCCTGCTGTTATCTGTCTGGTCTATGGACTGGATTCCACATCTGAGAAGAGATGGCTTACACTAGGTAAAAGGGGCGGGAGGGGAAACTTTACTTGTGAATATAAGACTTACATCGTTCTTCATGTTTTTTTTTTCATGAATACAAAATAAAATAAAGATAAAACAAAGTATTACTATCCCTTTAAATAATAATTGAGTCCTTCAAACTTTGCTTTAGTCGAACAATCCTACATTTCCAGCAATAACAGCCTTGCACACCTGTGGCATTCTAGTTTTCAGTTTTAGGGCTGCAACTAACGATTATTTTGATAATCGATTAGTTGGCCGATTATTTTTTCGATTAATCGGATAAAAAAAACCAATATGCTAATTTTTCATTATTTAAACTGATTTAATGTTAAAAACAAACAGCAGAATAAAAAACTTTACACATTAATATGTGTCATTGTTATTATTTTACTATGGGGTCTATGAGGTCTCTCTCCCACATGTACTTCTCTCTCTCTGCCCCCCTTGTGCCTCTTTCTCCCCCATGTACTTCTCTCTCTCTGCCCCCCTTGTGCCTCTTTCTCCCCATGTACTTCTCTCTCTCTGCCCCCCTTGTGCCTCTTTCTCCCCATGTACTTCTCTCTCTCTGCCCCCCTTGTGCCTCTTTCTCCCCATGTACTTCTCTCTCTCTGCCCCCCTTGTGCCTCTTTCTCCCCATGTACTTCTCTCTCTCTGCCCCCCTTGTGCCTCTTTCTCCCCATGTGCTTCTCTCTCTCTGCCTCCCTTGTGCTTCTTTCTCCCCCATGTACTTCTCTCTGCCCCCCTTGTGCCTCTTTCTCCCCATGTACTTCTCTCTCTCTGCCTCCCTTGTGCCTCTTTCTCCCCCATGTACTTCTCTCTGTCCTCCTTGTGCCTCTTTCTCCCCATGTACTTCTCTCTCTCTGCCCCCCTTGTGCCTCTTTCTCCCCATGTACTTCTCTCTCTCTGCCTCCCTTGTGCCTCTTTCTCCCCCATGTACTTCTCTCTGTCCTCCTTGTGCCTCTTTCTCCCCATGTACTTCTCTCTCTCTGCCCCCCTTGTGCCTCTTTCTCCCCATGTACTTCTCTCTCTCTGCCTCCCTTGTGCCTCTTTCTCCCCCATGTACTTCTCTCTGTCCTCCTTGTGCCTCTTTCTCCCCATGTACTTCTCTCTCTCTGTCCTACTTGTGCCTCTTTCTCCCCATGTACTTCTCTCTCTCTGTCCTACTTGTGCCTCTTTCTCCCCCATGTACTTCTCTCTGTCCTCCTTGTGCCTCTTTCTCCCCCATGTGCTTCTCTCTGTCCTACTTGTGCCTCTTCCCCCCCCCGCCCTTGTGCCTCACTTTCTTCCCCCATGTATGTCTCTCCCGTACCTCTTTTTCACTCTTTCCCGCACTGATGACATCCGGAGCGCAACCACGCCAAACGCGGAGACGCCGCATGGAGTGTGCAGGGGTTTTCTTCCTCTTTCTGGGCACCAGTTTTAAACTGGCCTCAGAACAGAGGAAGAAAATACCTGCACGCTCCACGCGGCGTCTCCGAGTTTGGCATGGTTGCGCTCCGGATGTCATCAGTGCGGGCAGTAAGAAGACAGCAGCATCCGGCCCCAGACTTTTGAAATGTAGTGTGTGTGTGTGCGTATATATATATATATATATATATATATATATATATATATATTATTATTTATACTAAACTATTAAGGGTTAATAATATATACATAATGGTCTTCTTGAGAACAAAAGAAATGGAGATCTAACGAAAGGAACTAGTATGAATAATTCTCCTGTACTAGTAAACAAATTTAAAAAAGTGGGTATATTACATATACATATATATATATATATATATATATATATATATATATGTATTGTGGTAGATACAATGTTAAACAAAAATCTGACACACCAGTCAAGCCATAAGGCTTGCTTTCTCCACAGAAATTTCACATTTGCAGTGTTTGTTATAACTGCAAGGGATTCTGGGTAGGCATATGCAAAAAAGTTTAACAAGGAATCACCCTTTTTGTCTCAGATTCCACTTTAAACATTGTTTTCTTATTTGCATATGCCTACCCAGAATCCCTTGCAGTAGTAACAAACACTGCAAATGTGAGATTTTTGTTGGAAAAGCAAGTCTTATGGTCTGACTGGTGTGTCAAATTTTTGTTGAACATTGTATCTACCACCCACCAAATTCAGGTGGAAGGGGTTTTCATTCACTTTTTTCCCACCATAACCTTTTCAGTTTATATATATACTAGTTGAACAGCCCGTTACACAGGCCACAGTGCCTCAGGCAGCCGGTCGCGGGGCAGTCACACAGTGGAGACTGCCCGCTCCTCGGCTGATACAGAGCCTCTGGCAGCCGGTCGTGGGGCAGTCACACGCAGTGGAGACTGCCCGCGCCTCGGCTGATACAGAGCTGGACACTCCTTCGGAGCGCCCAGCTCTGTATCAGCCGTGGCGCGAGCAGTCTCCACTGCGTGTGACTGCCGCACGCGCAGCAGTATCTACTGCGCATGTCGGGCGTTACACACAACTTGGCGAATTATTATATAGGATATGAACAGTAGATTCTGCTAATGACCAGCTGAACAATAATACAACTGAGAATATTAAGAGTATATGTTTGTATGAATTATTACATAATCTTATGATCCCTGTACTAGCCTGTAGAAATACTCAAATGATCTGCTCTTTTCTGTCTGAGTCGCTGACATATTTGCGCTGCGAGGCTTTGAAGTACAAAGTCCAGACATTCTGTACAGCAGCTTGTAGGCATATCACACGGATATGAGTAGTAACGAAGCTGACCGCAGTTCGCTACATCAGCAGTTTTATATCACTACAGACAGGTCTGTGCCACTAATGGCATTCAACAGAAAAGTTTAAAGGGACAGTGAATCTAAAAATAATAAATTGGGGGTTAAAGGACTAGATAGATAGATAGATAGATAGATAGATAGATAGATAGATAGATATGAGATAGATAGATATGAGATTTATAGACAGATAGGCAGACAGATAGATAGGATAGATGAGACAGATAAATAGACAGATAGATATGAGATATATAGAGAGATAGATAGAGAGATAGATAGATAGATAGATAGATAGATAGACAGATATGAGATAGATAGATATGAGATAGATAGATAGATAAATAGACAGATATGAGATAGATAGATATGAGATAGATAGATAGATAGATAGATAGATAGATAGATAGATAGATACAGACAGACAGATGGATATGAGATAGATAGATAGATAGATAGATAGATAGATAGATAGATAGATAGATAGATATGAGATATATAGACATATAGGCAGACAGATAGATAGGATAGATGAGACAGATAAATAGACAGATAGATATGAAATAGATAGATAGATAGATAGATAGATAGATAGATAGATAGAAAGAGAGATAGACAGATATGATATAGACAGATCGATAGATAGATAGATAGATAGACAGAGAGATAGACAGATATGATGTATATGAGATAGATAGATAGATAGATAGATAGATAGATAGATAGATAGATCTATCTATCTCATATATATATCATATCTATCTCTCTATCTATCTCTCTATCTATCTATCTGAGATATATAGACATATAGGCAGACAGATAGGATAGATGAGACATACATAGACAGATAGATATGAGATAGATAGATAGATAGATAGATATTGAGATAGATAGATAGATAGATAGATAGATAGATAGATATGAGACAGATAGATAGATAGATAGATAGATAGATATGAGATAGACAGATAGATAGATAGATAGATAGATAGATAGATAGATAGATATGAGCTAGATAGATAGATAGATAGATAGATAGATAGATGAGATAGCAACACTTAAAACGTTCATTTTTTTTACAAAAACTATTTATATTACAAAGATGTGGCTGGCACAAAATATAGGCAGCTTTTAATTCTCTTTAAAATGAATCCTTTGAGTGCCACAGGGGTACTTAAAGGGTTAACTTACGGGAACAGCTCCTAAGTTTAATATTGCTTTCTTAGTAATTAAAATAATTTGATAATTTTTTTAGTGACCACATATCACTTTAACCCCTTAACGACCCTTGACTGTCCTGGTATGTCACGGGTAGATCTGCGATAAGGACCCATGACATGCCAAGACCGCCATAGAATTCAGAGCTCCCCACGCAGTTGCAAGCCGTTCGGGGAGCCCTGAACCGGATGCGACAAAAAAAAAAATGGTTATTGGTCCTTAACCACTTAACGACCCATGACGGTCCAGGACTGTCATGGGTTAAATGACAGCAGCTTGCCTCCATGCATGCTGCTATCATTCATTCTAGGCTGAGACTGAGTACTCCGGCACCGGCCGGCACAGCCCTTCTCAGTTGTGCCGGGTCATGCGATCGCTGCTGCAGCGATCACATGTACCGGCATTTAGAAAGAATGAGAAAGTGTGATTTACACACTGTCTCGTTTCTCCCCTATGCCTGTCTGTCTCTTCCTATCAAAGTAAGGGACAGAGAAGTGAGAGGAGACACCTATTGGTTAAATAAAAAGCAGCAGCTGGGGGTATTAACCCCGTCACTGCTGTGCTGGAGGGCGGCTAAATACAGGTAAATTTTTGACCTGCTAAAATCAACTTTTTTTTTTTTTTTTTAAAGACACAGCACTTTTTTTATTTTATTAAAAAAAAAAATAAAAAAAAATCAATAACCAAAATTGGGAGTGTGATTGTTGTAGAGCTATGAAATACATTTATACACACCACCAAATGTCATCAAAAAAAAAAAGGGAAAATAGGGTGGGAAAAAGGGACATGGGTTTTTTTCACCCAGGGAGGACAGTGCCCACTTAAAACTGCCCATTTTGTAGGTATGACTGACCGGTCATACCTTTCATGCAGTGTCCATAAAAATTTAACCCATTGTGCCCAAATGATCCCAAGAGAAAAAAAAATTGTGTTTTTTTACATTTTTTTACGGTTTTCTTTAATTTGACAAAATTAAATGGTGGGCTATCCATAGAAGTGTGGTGTCAAAAGAAAGCCCTATTTGTGCGTAAAAAACGGTATATAATTTTCTTGGGTAAAATAAAGTACTTAGAGGTAAAAAAACACTGTTGAACAAAGACATAGTCAAAAAGGTCAGAATTGCTCCGGTCCTTAAGTGAAATCCACCTCAGATTTTCCCGGTCCTTAAGGGGTTAAGTGATGGCTGCATGTGAGATCGGACGTCCTTAAGGGGTTAAATCAGGAACACACAAACAAAAGGTAAAACCCTCAAAAAACACATGCTCCAGGGTTGCAATGATTCCAGTGCAGTAATGCAGAATGACATTTTCATAACTATCCCTGAATTAAAAGGAAATGTGGTCACTTTAATATTATTTGTAAATATATATATATTTTTGTAGGAAATGATATTTAAAAAATGACTTATGAGTCCCCATTTTTGACTTTCACTAAACCACAACCTTGGAAATATCTAATATGTCCTTCAGCCACTTTTACTTTTGCAATAATGATCTGCAGAGTAGTCAAAGACACGTCTGTTCTGTGTATTTGTCATATTATTTGTACAGAAACTATCAGTGTCATCGTCTGTTCTTCATAGAATCTTCTTTCATCTTCTGCTGGGCCGCTTGATTTTCTCTTGAACCCTTGAGGACTGAGGTCTGGTGCAAAGCATGACTTCACAATACACTGCACAGCAGTCGAGTACTCAATGGGTCAAACAAATACTTCAGCTTGATGAAATGCTGACACATTTGGGAATTGAATGAGACGCCCCAGTAAGTTGAATCCCAATTAGGAGCTAGAAAAATCAGTCCGAAGTCAGTCACCTTTAGTTTCAGCCATTGTCATTCGACAACGTCCTTGAAGTGTCTTCATAATGAATGTAGGCGACTTGGTTTGAAGGCCTCTTGAGCTTTCACTAGAAGTTGCAGTCGTCATCTTCTTTGAACAATGTCAGACCTGTGCTTGTTAACCATTTAAAGGCCAGATGGCCATTCAAGAGGTTACATTTCTTTGTTGGGCATCCCAGTAAGACCAGGCTTTTGGAAAATTAAGTATCAATATCATACCTGTACATATATTATCTCAGGGGTATGCAACCACTGACACTGCTGCCGTTGAGGACTACATTTCCCACAATCTCCAACCAGATGGTGCTGCATACTTTTTCAAAAATAAAGGATCAGTTATCTCCTAAGCCAGGGGCTTCCAAATATTTTCATTTGTGGACCACGTGATAAACCCATAAGTGTGAGGGCCATGTTATTTTTTAATTGATAACGATGATGAATTACAACCTGTCAGTTATTCAAAAATATAAATTTATTTATTGTTCAAGTCAATGACAATACTCATATGTAAAACTGGCAAGTAGGGAGTTGGGTATTGCTGGCCTATTAGTTCATGTTTGCTAGTTAATTAAGTAAAACTTAAAAAAAAAAAAAAATCTCTGGTAGGCCTCCCCTTGGTATCAAGCGGTCCACATTAGGCCCACCCAACACGTCGGAAGCTCACGTCCTAAACTATGTATGAGTCTATGATTAATCACTAGAGTTAACGTGAAACGCGTCTGAGTCTTATGACCTTCTGTTAGTCTAGTCTCTCTTTGCCATTTTGCTATGTTTTTAATGTAAGGGGAACTATCACTTATGTATATGTTGCTCCCGTAGGAAAATGGAAGCACAAAAAAAAATAAAAAAGCATGTCTTTTGTTTTTCCTTGTATTTTTTTTTCCATTAAACTTACTGAATAAATCATGTGTACTGCATTGGCTTCAGAATGGCGGCACCACTTGTGGGAATGTATGTCCGCCTCCCACCCACCCCTTTTCCTTCAGCCGTTTGTCTAAACAGCTGCCTGCAGGGAGCACTGAAGTGAAGGAGAAAGCCGGGTAATGAATACATAGTAAACAGCAACGTCCTGCACTGATAAGTCTATTCATTGGCCGGCTTGCTCCTTCACTTCGATGCTGCCTGCAGGCAGCTGTTTAGACAAGCGGCTGGAGGGAAGGGGAAAAGGTGGATGATGGGGACAGCACGCTACGTCATCTTAGACAGAGGAAAGATGGCTGCGCCCTCCATCTCCACACAACATTTGGCTTACAGTTTCACCTACAGAGAAAAATCACAGTAGGTGAAATTATTATATTTGTTACAAATCAATTGATTCGGGGGGGGGGGGGGGTGCATATGGCAGTACTTCCGCTTCACATAATAAAGGAGTACTTTTATCTTAACAAGGACTACATGGAGTGCTTCCATAACTTCCTGGTTTGGGGGAGTGGATCATCCGCTTGGAGTCGCACCCCTCCTTCCGACATCGCCAATGAGTCATGTTCACTTTGAGTCACGTAGCTGGTGGCTGATTTGTATACGCACAGCGTTTTGAGCACCCACCATTTGATATTCTAATAGGATATATAGGCAATTATGAATGACGTTTTCAATTATGCAAACTTTAATATGTGTTTCATACCCCTCTGATCATCAAGAAGTACATTTAGTGCCATTACCTATTGGCCCCGCGGTTTTTCAGATGCAATTCTTTTCAATTTAGCACATAGGGCTGTATGCTAAAAACAAAAGTAAAGTTCTGGGATAAACTAATTGTACAACAGGGGGAGAACTAAAAATTCTACAAATTTCCATTTTGTTGCTTGTCTCTTTACTCTCTCCAGTTGTAGAATATCCTTTTTATACAGGAACTATTACTTCCAGGAAAGCCCCGTGTTTACAATATTTCCCCACACATTTAGTGTTGGTAAACCTAATAGCTCTGCTTAATGACTGAATTACCCAATTACAAGCCATATCCCACACACGCTCACTTCCATTAGAATAGAGTGGCTATATCTGTAGTTCATAACAGTGCTCCTCATAATGACCTCTCAAATGATTTTATTGTCAGAGAGCAGAGTGCCTCAGAAAGGCAATGAGGAGGGCACTAGACCACCCGGCATGCCATTGCAAAACCCAATAATAACTGATGTGGGGTCACGTATGCAGTGCAACATATCAAAAGATGTAGAGATCACAGAGAAACACAGAGTATCACAATATAGCGGTAGGTTTGAATATGCATAAAGAATATGCACTATTAAAATGAAGTGAATATCTCTTTAAAAACAGGGGTCCAAAACTGCCCTACGTATTCCGACTGAGGTCTTACCAATAACTTGTAAAGTGGACAAAATATGCTGTCCACCCTTGCATCAATACCCTTTTTTACACAGGATACTAGTTAATTTGCTTTTGCTGCTGCTGTTTGATGCTGATCACTATTGCCAAGTCTGTAGTTTATAAGAACTCCAAGATCTTTCTCCAGCAATGACTATCCTGGAGACTACAACAGCTACTGGTTGGTTGGAGACGATGGACATTGTAGTTCCCAATAGCTGCGGGTCTAAATATACCCAACAGCGTAACTATAGGGTTCGCACTTGCGACCGGGCCCGTGCACTCCAGGGGCCCGGTCTCCCCCTGCAACCCCTCTGCCTGTCTCCCGCAATCTCCCTCTGGTGCTCTAGTAATGCAGAGCGCTGGGAGATGACATCATCTCCCAGCGCTCTGCATTACTTAGAGGACCGCGCGGGAGCTCCAGATAGGAGGGAGGAGATGGGGGCATTGTGGAGACTGAGAGGCATTGTGGAGGGGGTCAATGTGGTTGAGGGGGGCCAATGTGGTGGGGGGGCCCGTGGCACTTCTTGCACTAGAGCCCGGAGGATTCTAGTTTCTCCTCTGAGATTACCTTTATACATCTCCCCCTGATTGACTAAAACTGACCTAGATAGTTATCTGAGCTCTCCAGTAAAACTAATCAGTGCAAGTACAAAATAATTAGCATCGTTATGGATCGTTTAGGCACATCTCTTACACGCTGTCAGTATATGAATTGATTTCAGCGCAGTTTAATGAAAGATATTTGCAAATGGAAGCTCAGAGAGCAGTGCGAAAGCCAGATTGTAATGGGTCAAGCACGTTGTGTGTGTTATTGATGTCCACAGGTGGAAGTAGGCTGTTCCAAGAGCTTGGAGGCAAAAGGCAGGAGAGAAACTGGTTGATAGCTTGAGGTAGGGTGACCACACATCCCGGAATGCCCGGGACTGTCCCTTATTGGAGGTCTGTGTCCCACTTCCCAGATCGCACCCCACTGGGACAACAAAAAGTCCCGGAATGGAGCAACAAAGCTGGCACCTAAAGCCTACCTACATAGCTCAGCACGCACCATTCCAGCCAGCCAATGAAATGTATTTGCTATATGGTCCTCATTGGCTAGCTCAGCCAGCCAATGAGGACCATATAGCAAATACATTTCATTGGCTGGCTGGACTGGTGCATGCGAGACAGTTGGGATGGCACAAGTATGCTGGCGCTGTGAGTGAGTCTCGTGGCTGAGGCTCCCGCCAGCGCTGACCATCTTTCTGAGGCTGTTCCCACTGGGGAACTCTTACTCTGTGTCAGCCTCAGAAAGATGGTCAGCTCCGGATGGAGCCTCAGCCTCGGGACTCACTAGGGTGACCACATGTCCCGGAATGGCAGAACGGAAATGTGGTCACCCTAGCTTGAAGGAGGAGCGATGTCAGGAGAATTTTTCCACTAACTATGAAGTAGTCTAACATAACATGAGAATTAATGTAATAAAACAAAATATGTGACAGTGCGTCCCTGCTTAGTAAAACAAGGGCACTCAAAGTCAAACTGGGAGGCAGTTTTCAGATGCCTGGAAAACCCCCATGAGATAAGAGAGAACATTTTTAGCAGAGTGCATAAACTCTATACAGAACGGAGATTTAATTCATCTAAATAGTTCCCCTTGCAGGCATAGCAACACACTGCAGGACCTCAGAATGCAAATATATAATAAGATAAAGTTGCCATAATAACAAGTTTAGGGATACAATAAACAAGTTATCACATAAGCATAGAAGCTAACACCATTACCATAATATAATTATACGTACTTCATCCATCATGATATTGTTAAGACAATTATTCAGCTCAAGATGCCCAGCAGATACAGGATGTGCAGTAATGAGTTCACTGACCTCTCTCTCGTGCAGTCTTAAAGGAACATTAAAGGGATAGTAATACTTAAAATGTATAAAAAAATATGTTGTAGGGTTTATCCCCCTGAGTAAAACAAGGCTACTCCCACTGCTGAAAGGTGTTTCATTCAAAAGTTATTAATTTTCAAAGTTGAATTTTTTAGATGCAATATCACAGTGGCCTGAAATTGTACAGTGGCGCTGTTGCTACATGATCCTATGGACAGCTCTGGTCCTGGGACCATAAATCTCCATAGGATGGTGTAGCAACAGCGCCACTGTACAATTTCAGGCCACTGTGATATCACATCTAAAAAATTCAACTTTGAAAACTTTTTTAAATAAAAAAAACATGTAGCGCTGTTATTGCTTTTCCAGAATTATTAGTTTACTGTGTTGTTTTTTCAAAGTTAACATTGCCCTATATATTCTGTTGCATTCTATGGGAGAGGTGAGTCGCTGAAAACAGTTCTCTGTAGAATGTGATCAAAACAGCTGACTCGCTTCCTGTCAGTTTGACTTTCAGGAAGTCATCACGCGGTCATTCACTTCCTGATATTTAAACATTTATAACTTTTGAATAAAACAACTGATAGTAGTGGGAGTTCCCTTGTTTTACTATGTAGGGAAAGCTCTATAACATATACATTTTATTAAAAAAAAAATATTTTAGTTGGGTATTGGGCACCCCCTCTGGCACTCAGAGGGTTAATAGTGCAGACTGGTAGATGACCTTTCTGTGCACTAATAGCTATACTCGAAGACAAAAAAACAAAACAAAGGAACAATGCTAGGGCACACCAACTGTGCCAGAGTGGAAACATTTAAATTCTCATTGATTTTAACCCTTTGAGTGCCAGAGGGGTAGCCAACGCATTTAGGGTTAAAACTTTTTTTATCCATCTGAATCCTAGAGAGGTTTCCAACAGACCTCTCTAGCCTTCAAGGGGTTAAAAATCGCCATTTAAACTAACAGGGAATATTTATTTGTTCCCTATGAGGCAGTTAGTTTGCTCCAATTTTGGTTTATGTATATCATACCTCCCAACATTTCAAATTGCCAAAGAGGGACACTTGTGTTTTAGGGGGTGTTGCTGGAAGCATGGCTGGTGGGTGGGACATTACCGAGAATTTTTAGGCTATTTCATGTCGTATTGATACCTCCTTGTGTAACGAAATATATGACTTATAACAAGATCAAAGTATTTTATTTACACAGAATAATTTGTAAACACATATACTGACGTTTAAACAAACAGTAATGTGAGTTTTATTGCTGTAGAGTAATATGATACACTTATATACACACCATGCAATCTGATCTCCTAAAAAGAGGGACATCAGGGTGGGAAAGAGGGACAGAGGGATTTGGGTCCTAAAGAGGGATACTTGGGAGGTATGATATATACTAGTATAAAAGCACATGTATACGGGCCACAGTGCCACCCAGCAGCCTCGAATGGTGCCCGGAGCCTCTCTGCTCACTGCCCGCGCTGCAGTCATGCGCAGTTCAGACTGCCCAAAGGCGTCGCTGCTGAAACGGAGCAGGGCACTCAGAATTTGGACCGTAGTCCTCTCTGCGCACCTTCCTGGGACCAAGCAGTCCCAGGAAGGTGGTCAGAGAGGACCCCGGTCCAAAATCGGAGCGCCCCTCTCCGTATCAGCTACGGCGCGTTCGGACAGTCTGAACTGCGCATGACTGCAGCGCGGGCAGTCTCTACTGAGCATGATGGCTTCTGACAAACATCCTAGCGAATTATTATATAGGATATATGGCCCTAATAAGTATATTGAGATCTTATGAACATGTATTTACTTATTTATTTAATTGAACTCAATTTTCTTTAACTCTTTGATTACCAGTGGTGTGTGTGTAAAGAATTACAGAGGGACTAAACAAAAACTCCAGTTGCTGTAACCGACCTTTTAACCCCTTGGATGACAGAAAGGTCTCCAACAAAGCTCACAAGCATTCAGGGGTTAAATTCCCCATTTAAATCAATAGGGATACAGCAACTGTGATTTCTTCCCTATAGGCCAGTTGCTCTGTTCCAAAATTTCACCTTTCATAATATGCATACAGAACTGCGGGAGCGAAACTTCACTGGTCCGTTGGTCCTTAAGGGGTTAAAGATTCTAATGCTAAAATTGTCTAAAATTTTGTCTTTGAAAGGAAGATTTTCAAAGAAACAAAGGCATTTTTTTATGTCTTTAACCCCTTAAGGACCCTTGACGTACCAGGACCGTCACGGTCCTTGAAATACTCAAGGACCGATGACGTTCATAGTACGTCACATATTTTTTACTTACAGCGCTCTACCGGGAGCGCTGTAAGTAAAAATAGGGCCTGAAATTGACCGCTCCAAGATCGGAGCGATCCCTATCAGGCCCCATAATGACGCGCCGATACACGCAACAGGTAACGTGTACCGGCGCGTCCAAGTGCCCCTATGCGGTCATTATGGGACCGCCGGTCCTTAAGGGGTTAAAATGACAGATTTTAAGACAAAGACTTTTTTTTTTTACCAGTTAACTCCTTACTACTGTTTCTCACTCCTGCTAATAGTACTTTAACCCTTTGAATGCCAGAGGGGTAGCAATGCATTGCAGAGCAATGCACTGAGCACCCCTCTGGCACTCAAAGGGTTAATTGCTTGTGCATTCTCCCCTTGAATGCATCCCACCGCAATATATGAAATCTCACGGAGGCAGCTGACGGAATTAATTAGAGATAATTCAGTGTGACCGCGCACACAGATAATCCAGTTGCTAAGTGAAGTCACGGAATGGCTCTGGTCTGACCTTGTTCCGATTTCACGTTCTTCTCCACTGACAATCAATGAGGCAGATTGCACAAGAACTGGAGCAATTCTGGAGCTACACAACTGCTCCAAAGAGTGAACAAAAACAAATCCAGATTCCTGCTGATCTACATGGGGCTTTCAATCACTTCAGTGCTACAGAGGATTCACAGTGTGTTGGGAGACTTTTCTAGAATTCAAGGAATTATATAAGGATTAAGAACCTCAACTTTCCCCTTACAATGAACTCCTAATAGCCATACCGGGGAACTCCTGGGACTCCAGGTTTCAGACTGAATTACCAGATCTCTAGTGACAGAGGCTGATTCTTTGGACTTCTCTTCAGCGACTTCTCTTCCTTCCCACCCTGGTCCACCCACTTGTCTGTTACACACAGTAATTTTATGGCAAGCACAGAGGCTTCATATTATACTATAATCCTTCTCCACTGCTTCATTTAGCAGCATAGATAACTTTATTGTTACATACAGAGAGAAAAAAAGAACTGAACCCATCATACTCCTCCCCCAGTTAACCACTCCCACAATCCCTATAAACCGGGATGCAATATGATGGACTCCTACCTAGCTAAATGCTTCTGTGAAACAAAATTAACACCTTGTACGCTGGAAACGTCTCCAATACATTATGCAGCACTAGGTTGGAGACATCTATATAAAACAAGGGAGTTAAGAGTCACTTATTTATTTACTTATAGATTTCCTTAAATAAAAAGAACAGACTTTTTCTACACATTGGCTTTCACAGTCATTTGGTTGATGTTACATCCCAATTCCCAAAATCATAACTACTTAATCATCTTAGCCTGATCCTGGCAGTCAATGCATAGGCTGTGTGTTCCAGTTGGTATAATACATTACAGAACAACTAATGTACACACTGTTCTTGGTGGGGATTGAAATGAGAATTGAGCAGAACATTTACTAATGTTAGAGTTAGAGGGAAATTAAGAAGATGTCAGTCTGTTGCTTCAATACCTCCCAACATTACGATGGCCAAAAAGAGGGACACTTGTGTTTTAGGGGGTGTTTCTGGGGGAGTGGCTGGTGGGCTGGACAATTTTTTTTTTTTTTCATCTTTTAAACCTGACCAAATAATATACATTACAAATAGCCTGAGTGGAACCCCCCTACCATGTAAAATATCACAACACAGCATTCCTGTGACCCCTGGTAATTTATTACAACTTTGAAGAAAGCTTTGCCATTTGCCTCGGGGACAGTTTAGAATCACTTCAGGTTGCCAAAATTCCAAATTACTTTCAGTATAGGGATTTTTGTCGCTGGGCTACAAAATGGTACCAAAGTCCAATTACGTTTTTCAAATATAAAAATATATGAACCTGCTTACTACTCCCTACCAAAAAAAAAAAAAATCCTGAGTCATAGTCTTCATAAAAGTGCAATTACCTTTTTTATGAAAATAAATCAATCACATTTAAAATGGGAATTTATTGAAAATGTTTTACAACTGATGATTATCAGACACATTGCTAAACTGCAGTTTTCTCTTTTGGTCACCAGGCGGTGTTGTGTCTATTATTTACCAGTGAATGTGCATTCAGAGGGGTGTATGTACTAAGAAACCAACTGCACCATATGGGGTAAGAACAGATTTGGTTGATCTAGATTGTTTTTAACCCCTTGAATGCAAGAAAGGTCTGCAACACTTTGCTTTTCAATGCACTGTGTTCCCCCTCTGCCACTCAAACAACCTCCAACCTCAAATTACTCCAACCTATAGGCTTCTTTCATTCCCACGAAAACAAAAGTAGGAGGAGTCTGGGGTTCTTACATCGTCTAACAAGCAATGATGTCTGCCTCCATGGACATGCTATAAAGTACTCATTAAAGATTAATTTGGGGGAACCCGTCCACACAGAAATAATTCTTAGTGGCCATTAGGATTGTCTTTTCATCTTAAGTAAGTGAGGGGGTTTATTATTAGGCCTGCGTTATTACAGGATTTGGAGGTGTGATTGATTTTGGCTGAAGGAAAAACACCTACAAAAATATATATAAAATAGAGAGGAGTAAAGATCTTAGTACTGAGTCCAAAGTTCTATAGTCTAATATTAATATTTCTTGTCTCAGGGATGCAACCATACCTCCCAACATTTCAAATTGCCAAAGAGGGACACTTGTGTTTTAGGGGGTGTTGTTGGTTGCGTGGCTGGTGGGTGGGGCATTACCGAGAATTTTTAGGCTATTTCATGACCTATTGACACCTCCTTGTGTGACCTAATAAATGACTTATAACAAGACCAAAGTATTTTATTTACACATTCTAATTTATAAACACATTTACTGATGTTTAAACAAACAATAATGTGAGTTTTATTGCTGTAGAGCAGTATGATACACTTATATATACACCATGCAACCTGATCTGATAAAAAAGAGGGTCATCAGGGTGGGACAGAGGGATTTGGGTCTAAAAGAGGGACACTTGGGAGGTATGGATGCAGCTAACGCCAAAGTGTCCTCAGTGGCACCAATCTTGCTCTGGACAAAGAAAGAGGGAAAAAGCGCAAAGCCTCCTGACAGCAAACAAATATTATGCTTTAAAAAATTTAAAAAAGTGTAACATTGGAGACCTACAAGGTAATATGCTTCACGTCTAGTGGACGTGCCCTCGTCTCCAGCCTTTCTGGTCGGAATGTCTTAACCTTATCGAATCGATAGTGGGGGTTTCCTTAAAGGGATAGTAAGCCCCCCAAACAATGTGACGCCAAAAGAGAGCAATGGTGCAAACATACTGAACTCCCTTAGTCCCATCTCTCAAACCGTTATGGTTTGAGAGATGTAAGGCAAGAAAGGCCTCCGCTCCCTCCCCTTTCTGCCTGACGAGCTGTAAAGCTGCAAGAGACAGAATCCGGTCTCCCGACTTTCGGCGGTTATGCAGGAGTTCTGACATCTAGATATCTCTGTATAATTACTTCATCGGAATGGTCTACAACATGTGCTTGCAAGCCAGGCACACGTTGTAGACCATTCCGATGAAATAATAATACGGAGATATCTAGATGACAGCTCTCCTGAAGAGCCGCCGTCTGGTGCTGGAAGCAGGATCTCATGACGTCCGCTATACAGCGGACACATGAGAAGGGGGAGGGAGTGGAGGTCTGTCTTGCCTTACATCTCTCAAACCATAAAGGTTTAGAGATGGGAATAAGGGAGTTCAGTATGTTTGCACTATTGCTCTCTTTTGGCGTCACGTTGTTCGGGGGGGTTACTATCCCTTTAACTAGAGACCATCTGCAAATTCTACTGTACCATGGCCTCCCCCTATTGCCCCGGTCACAGAGGTCATTGTTGCTCCTCCTTTTGAACTCGGCCAAAGCAACGGTACCTTTACTGTGGAAATCTCTGGACTCTCCTTCAATCGTGAGGTGGCAACAACAGGTAGCAAAGCAGGCAGCCTTGACACGATTGGCACTGCTTCACAGAGGCTATGAACTACAGACAGACTGGTCTGTTTTTGATACTTGGCTTCGCTAGGATTCGTTCTTTGTAGGCCCCATACCCCTCCTCTCTCTTCTTCCATTTTTCCTCTCTCTCTCTTTTCCTCTCCTATCTTCTCTCTCCTTCTGTCACCTTTTGTTCTACTAGAACCTGTTCTCTATTTCTCTCTGTCTGCTCCGGATATGGTACTCCTTATGTATATCTGCAATTAGCAATATTCTAGTTTGCTGTTGTATGTTTTGGCTAGTAAAATGTGGATTTAGCCTTTCTTCAGTCTTCCTCTATATATTGAAATGTATATGTTCCTCAAGGACGTCTGTAATGTTTGGAAACTATCTGCATGTATGTTTTCTTCTTTATTACTGCTGATCCAATAAAAATGGTTTAAACAAAAAAAGTGTAATATAATTTTTTACAGTAATTTGATGTTAAATTGTCTCTATGAATACAATAGTAAGAAGTATATATATATAAACATTTCCAAGAATGGATTTGATGTGTTTTCCCTACAAAACTGCAAATGAAATACATTTTAAAACATGATGGCATGCTTTATGCGGCAAAGTATTTATTTTAATTAAATTTAGAATTACTCACTAAATTAAGGGCTGTACAGTATTAACCTTTAACTTATACCTACAGGTAAACCTTGTAAAACCAAAAAAACACTCATAGTGTGACTCATGCTCTTCTAATTTGCCCCCACAATCCACTTTTGCCTCTGTTTAATGGTTTTGTTTACTTCATCCCATACACACTAATAACATTAACAGCTGGCACACAATTGCAACCTCAGGGCTATGAGTCATTGTACTTGAGCACGAGAAGATGTTGCCTGTCAGACTATTCACCAGAAGCACAGTTTGAAATCCAGAATGACATGGGGAATTTCTGCAAACTATATTGAAATTGTTTCTCTGCATAGACCAAAGTTCTCCAATAATCTCACCCATAAAGGTCTGTTATTCATAATTAAAATAAAGTTCTACTGTTTGTTGGGCAACAAAGTTCTGCTCTCAAATCCCCAGCAAAATGTCTGTCTTAAGCGACCAACATAGTTCTTCTCAAACACCATCATGGAAATGTTCTTTATACACCAATTAAGGTCTCCTCCTCCTCTTAAGCCAACAAAGTTCTGATTTTGAGCCACCAACACAGCACTCAATTCTGATGATCAAAGCTCTGGTCTTCGGTCATCAACAACCTTCTACTCTTCTGCCACTCTTCTGCAAAGCTCTAGTCATTGGTCACCAATATAGTTCTCTTCCCCACCAACAATGTTCTGATAATAACTCATCAAAACAATTCTGTTCTCCCACCAACAATGGTCTGTCCTTCATCTACTAAGTAAGATTGCCACTCTCAATCCAAACAAGTTCTACTCTTGAAACATCATACAGTACTACTCCTCTACTAGAAAAGCATTGGCCTTCAGTCATCAACAATATTCTCATTCCCCTACTGACACAAAACTCTTATCAGCTTCCAATACTGCTAACCTATCCTACTAACAAGGTTGCACTTGAGTCACCAAAACATTGCTTCTCTCCCACACCACAGAAACAAACCAAATTGCCCACCAGTCTGCCCATTTTATTGTATAATTAAAATACCCAATGTAGTGTACTTCTCAAAATAGATTTGTGTGTCCCAGGTATTTTTTAAATTTCTTACAGTGTTAGTACGTACCACGTCCACTGGTAGGCTGTTCCTTGAATCTATCACCATGACATCAACAGCCTTCTCCTCTTCTCCCATTCACAAATGTCTGCTCCTTAGGTACCATTAAATTTCCTCTGCTACAACTGGAGTTTATTCTTCTGCTATCAATAAAGTTTTCCTCTCCCACCAACAAATGCGTGTTCTTCAGTAAGCCAGTACAACACTCCTCTCCCAACAGATATTATTTCCCTTCGGTCACCAACAATGTTCGCTTCCTATCATATCAATAAAGATATGTTCTTCAACCAGTAATAAAGCTTTCCTTCTATCCCAACAATATTTCTGCTCCTTCTTAAACACCAACAAACATCAGCTTTTTATCCATCAAGAAAGCAGGGTATCTTTGCATAAAAGCCAGGAGGAGTGATTCTGGAGCAAACGAATTTCACTACAGGACACAAACAATTCCATTGATGTACCCAGTGTTTTAACAGTTTGCATGCTAGATGTGCTGTATTGTCATAGGACACTGAGAAATCATTAAGGAGCTTAACCAGGACAGTCTTTATTTTGAGATAGCTTCTTACAACTCACTACTTCCTGTCCTGCAACTACCTCCTCTTCCAGGTCACATGACAGAACTTAAAGGGATAGTAATACTTAATTTTATCTTTATTTTATTTTGTAGGCATTAAAAAAACATGAAGAACGATATAAGTCTTATCTCTCAAACCTTTATGGTTTGAGAGATATTCACAAGCAAAGTTTCCCCTCCCGCCTCTTTTATCTAGTGTAACCCATCTCTTCTCAGATATGGAATCTGGTTGTAAGACCAGACAGATAACAGCAGGGGACAATCTTCTTCCTATGAGAACAATGAAAGCCCTGCCCCCTTGACAAGTTTTTCAGGTTTTTCCCTTATCTTAATTGAAGATTGTCCCTCTGTTCAATCTACCTGGGCACCTCCCTTCTGATCTGGCTGAGCAGTGTTACATCAGCGTTACGCCACTGTTGCTCATTTAAAGATTTAGGTAAGGGAATTGTCAACTCTGCTGCATGTCGTGGGCATGAGGTACTGATCAAATAAACACACACACACCAAATAATTGGATAAAACCAGGCCACAGCGTTATTAAAGGATTTTAACATTGCAACCACCTCACTTTAAGCCCTTGCCAACTACCAAGGCATACTATGTGTGCCCCACACTTATTACCATCCCACCACTCCCCATTAGCTGGTCCATGCAGCTCAATGGAGAGCGGTGCCATAACTCGCGACCAATGTCCGGGTGCAATATATGCCAACGACGTTGGCTTGATCTCCACCCGTTGACCATAAAACCCACACAATTACTTTTGCATTTTAACCCGTTGGCAAGGGCCCAAAGTGCCAACAGCTGTGATAACTAACCAACCCACAGGTGCTTTATGACCTGAACACCCTCAAAAGTACCAGCAACCCCAGGAAGGGAGGGAGGGAGAGTTGTTACAGGATCCAAAGAGGAAGTAGTCACCACCAGGTAGCCCCCTTTATCCATTTCCATAGCCCACCCCTTCCTCTTACAAGTCCCTATACCCACCAATGACCATCAGATTATGATCTCCCCCCAGCCCAGACATGATTCTCTTTCTTATTTTTTTTTTACAGGGAATTACGAAGTGCAGAAATCTCTCATGCTTAGTCCATTATAAAAACCTACCCTACGGATACTGCCTGTTGTTGTTGCTATTAGTTGGCTATAAAAAAAAAACAAAACAATAAAAAATATGCTGGTTGCCAGATAATTTATTTTGGGGCTATTTATTATTTTTTCCAGTGATGGCTTAGGTCTGTTTGGTGGGTGGATGGAATTGGCTTAGTTTATACAGTTACAGATGGGAATCTAGTGAGTGTCTTATTGGTAGTTTTCTTTTATTTTTCTTGATTTTTTCTTTACTGCTTGGCACCCTCACCTCACTTAGGAGGTGTTTTTTCCCTGATTAAACGAGACTGTCAGATCAGTGGTGCAGTGGTTTCCCCTACACTCTTCTTTTTGTCTGTATACCAGTGGAACAAGGCTGGGGTGACCACTAGCAGTAATTACTGCTCCTTTAATTAAACATGTGGACCCACACACAGAAGTAGTTTTGACACAAGCAATTTTTACACTATATTTTATTGTATTAAACCAAAGAGTTCAACATCCTCACCAAGAAGTTTTGAGTGTAAAGGAAAATTGCTTCCCTCTGCCTGTAACAAAAATCACATACAATATAATATAGCTTCATACCTCCCAAGTGTGCCTCTTTAGGGGGGACTGTCCCTCTTTGAGACCTAAATCCCTCTGTCCCTCTTTCCCACCCTGGTGTCCCTGTGTTTAGGAGATCAGACTGTGTGATGTGTATATAAGTGTATCACCCTGGTGTCCCTGTGTTTAGGAGATCAGACTGTGTGATGTGTATATAAGTGTATCACCCTGGTGTCACTGTGTTTAGGAGATCAGACTGTGTGATGTGTATATAAGTGTATCACCCTGGTGTCACTGTGTTTAGGAGATCAGACTGTGTGATGTGTATATAAGTGTATCACCCTGGTGTCCCTGTGTTTAGGAGATCAGACTGTGTGGTGTGTATAGAAGTGTATCACCCTGGTATCCCTGTGTTTAGGAGATCAGTCTGTGTGGTGTGTATAGAAGTGTATCACCCTGGTGTCCCTGTGTTTAGGAGATCAGACTGTGTGGTGTGTATAGAAGTGTATCACCCTGGTGTCCCTGTGTTTAGGAGATCAGACTGTGTGGTGTGTATAGAAGTGTATCACCCTGGTGTCCCTGTGTTTAGGAGATCAGACTGTGTGATGTGTATATAAGTGTATCACCCTGGTGTCACTGTGTTTAGGAGATCAGACTGTGTGGTGTGTATATAAGTGTATCACCCTGGTGTCCCTGTGTTTAGGAGATCAGACTGTGTGGTGTGTATAGAAGTGTATCACCCTGGTATCCCTATGTTTAGGAGATCAGTCTGTGTGGTGTGTATAGAAGTGTATCACCCTGGTGTCCCTGTGTTTAGGAGATCAGACTGTGTGGTGTGTATATAAGTGTATCACCCTGGTGTCCCTGTGTTTAGGAGATCAGACTGTGTGGTGTGTATAGAAGTGTATCACCCTGGTGTCCCTGTGTTTAGGAGACCAGTCTGTGTGGCGTGTATAGAAGTGTATCACCCTGGTGTCCCTGTGTTTCGGAGATCAGACTGTGTGGTGTGTATATAAGTATATCACCCTGCTGTCCCTGTGTTTAGGAGACCAGACCGTGTGGTGTGTATATAAGAGTATCACCCTGGTGTCCCTGTGTTTAGGAGATCAGACTGTGTGATGTGTATATATGTGTATCACTCTGGTGTCCCTGTGTTTAGGAGATCAGACTGTGTGGTGTGTATAGAAGTGTATTACTCTGGTGTCCCTGTGTTTAGGAGATCAGACTGTGTGGTGTGTATATAAGTGTATCACCCTGGTGTCCCTGTGTTTAGGAGATCAGACTGTGTGATGTGTATATATGTGTATCACTCTGGTGTCCCTGTGTTTAGGAGATCAGACTGTGTGGTGTGTATAGAAGTGTATCACCCTGGTGTCCCTGTGTTTAGGAGATCAGACTGTGTGATGTGTATATATGTGTATCACTCTGGTGTCCCTGTGTTTAGGAGATCAGACTGTGTGGTGTGTATAGAAGTGTATTACTCTGGTGTCCCTGTGTTTAGGAGATCAGACTGTGTGGTGTGTATATAAGTGTATCACCCTGGTGTCCCTGTGTTTAGGAGATCAGACTGTGCAGTGTGTATAGAAGTGTATCACCCTGGTGTCCCTGTGTTTAGGAGATCAGACTGTGTGGTGTGTAAATAAGTGTATCACATTGCTTCACAGAAATAAAACACATTAATGTTTATTTAAACTTCAGTATATGTGTTTATAAGTTAGCCTGTGCACATAAAATACTTTGTTTAATTTCTAAACAGTTTATTCAGTTACACAAAAAGGTGTTAATAGGTTATGAAATAACCTAAAAATTATCAGTAATTACCCAACCACCAGCCCCCCTTCCCCAGCAACACCAGCTAAAACAAAAGTGTCCCACTTTGGCCATTTGAAATGTTGGGAGGTTAGGGTGACCACACGTCCCGGAATGCCCGGGACTGTCCTTTATTGGGGGTCTGTGTCCCGTGTCCAGGGTCACCCCCCACCGGGACAAGAAAGAGTCCCGGAATGGAGCAACACGCACCAGTCCAGCCAGCCAATGAAATGTATTTGCTATATGGTCCTCATTGGTTGGCTGAGCCAGCCAATGAAGACCATATAGCAAATAAATTTCATTGGCTGGCTGGACTGGTGCTTGCAAGAAAGCTTGGATGGAGCAGGTATGGTGGTGCGGCTAATGAGACCCGCATCTGAGGCTCCCGCAGGCATGCCGCGCTGACCATCTTTCTGAGGCTCCTGCCGGCGCTCTGCGATGACCATCTTTCTGAGGCTGACACAGAGTAAGAGTTCTCACTGGGAATGATGGTCAGTGCCGGCGAGAGCCTAAGCCGCTGGACTAGGGTGACCACATGTCCCGGAATAGCAGAATGAAATGTGGTCACCCTATGGGAGGTATGTAACTTAAGTTCCACAAAGGTACGAAAGCATACACAGTGTATATCTGTCAATGATACAACATACTTTCTTTATAGCAAAATATATTATACCCTGACCGTTCCTTTAATGAGCCTGCAACTTTAGCTCCTTATATTCTGGCAGTTCACACTGTTTGATTCGGTGACAAAGAAAAGAGTCTGACTCATTTGGTAAACAAAATTTTCGCTGCATAAATTTAAGCAAATATCCTCAAAATGTGTGAATCAACTTGGAGACGAATGCTGCTGTCAGCTGATGACAGCTGTCATAACAGACTTTGTCTGCCAAATCTGATGATACATGATAAGCGAGTATGCTTCTTCATTGAACGCTCTGTATGACATTTGGCATTAATATATAAAAGACATGCCGAGTTCAAAGGTCCAAACTCTAACACCTTAAGGACCGGCCACACACGTACTTTGCGGTCACTTAAAGAGATAGTAATACTTTGTTTTATCTTTATTTTATTTTGTAGCCATTAAAAAAACATGAAGAATGATATAAGTCTTATCTCTCAAACCTTTATGGTTTGAGAGATATTCACAAGCAAAGTTTCCCCTCCCGCCCCTTTTACCTAGTGTAAGCCATCTCTTCTCAGATGTGGAATGCAGTCCATAGACCAGACAGATAACAGCAGGGACAATCTTCTTCCTATGAGAACAATGAAAGCCCTGCCCCCCTTGACAAGTTTTTCAGGTTTTTCCCTTATCTTAATTGAAGATTGTCCCTCTCTGCAGTCTACCTGGGCGCCTCCCTTCTGCTCTGGCTGAGCAGTGTTACATCAGTAAAAGGGGCTGGAGGGGGATACTTTGTCATTCAATTACTCTTGAACTATAACTCTGACAGAATTGAAATAACACTCTCCAAATTCCAAATACTATGATGATTAATTAGAGCTGCTTTTATTATGAAACATTACTATCCCTTTAAGGACCACGGAGCATTTTTTTTTTTTTTGCGCTATCCGATTCCGGACTCCCCGAACAGCGTGCAGCCGCGCGGGGAGCCCAGAATTCCATGACGGTTCAGGACCATCATGGGTCCTTAAGGGTATAACAACCCATGACGGTCCAGGACCGTCACAGGTCCTTAAGGGTTAAAAAGCAAAAACTGTATTTTATCTTCTGCCAGATATCACAATTAACAGGGACCTGAAGAGATTGGTATAAATAGGAAAAATAACCTACAGAATTTGCAGCACAGATAAAGGCTGCAGAACAGTGATTGCAACATATAGTGAAACCATCAGAGCTTGCAATCAACAGGAGAACTGACCCAAAGATCCAACAGTAAACATACAGACTGGACAACAGTGCTTGTAGTCAGCAATGCAAATGAACCTCAGATGTTGCAGTGCATAAAATAAAGGATTAACAGAACTTTCATTCAATAGGGAAACTAACCACCAATAATGAAAATAAAGAAAGAATTACAACTCTTGAAATCACCATTGAAACTGGGCCTCAGAACTTGTAATGTATGGGATAGTGATTCTCAACCAGGGTGTTGTAGCCACAGACTACTACTTTGTGTTCCACCTTTTATCTATAAAGACTTTGACAAAAAGTGAGCGCTCAATTTAATATATATATACTTATGGAAACGGATATACACAATATGTTTGTTTTTATTATTCTGAATGTGGGAGCTGAAAATAACTATACTTACATATTGTAAAATCTCACGTATCATACAGTTTTGTCCCTTTTCACCTTGTGTGAAGTGGGGAGTGTGTATTATACATGAGAGGGAAAAAAACACACACACGTGTACACTACTGTTCATAAGTTTGAGGTCACTTAGAAATGTCCTTGTTTTCCTTCAGATGGGTTGCAAAATGAATAGGAAATACAGACAAGACGTTAACAAGGTTAGAAACAATGATTTTTAATTTAAATAATAATTGTGTCCTTCAAACTTTCGTCTAAGAATCCTCCATTTGCAGTAATTACAGCCTTGCAGACCATTCTAGTTGTCTGTGTGTTGAGGTAATGTGAAGAGAGTTCACCCCATGCTTCCTGAAGCACCTCCCACAATTTGGATTGGCTTAATAGGCACTGCTTACGTACAATACTGTCAAGCTGCTCCCATAACAGAAACAAGTGACCCCAAACTTTTGAATGGTAGTGTGTGTGTGTGTGTGTATTATATTATATTATATATATATAATATGTGCTAGGAACGAATCTAGGCAGAGCCCACACACTTGGGGCGTGTCTAATAGTGCAGAAAGGGGAAAGTTTAGAATGGAACATAACTAATTAGCATATTATGCAAGAAATTAGCATAAAGTGCCACACTACATCAGAAAAAACATTAAAATTAATTTCTCAAATACTATTTGCTTTGCAGAAAATGGCTACAACAACATATAGGTGAATATTTCTTCCGTTGAGATGACAAATCTACTTTAAAGAGAATTTGAGCTTGGCGTTCAGTATCCAGCAGCCGGTGCCTCCTCCGTGAAAGAGGACAGGTGCTCTAAGCGTTCCTCTTGTAAAGATTTTCTTTTCATACCAAGCACAAAGCTGCAGATCTAAGCCAATGCAATTAGACCCACACAAGGGGACGTATGAGGAGATGTATCACTTAGCCGTCTTGTTGTTATGCTGCAGCCCTCTCCTCTGATGAGTGTTATTACTGATAGTCGTTTCGGTAAAGACTGTACATCAGAAAAAGGCAAACGTGATGAAGCAACACTGATGTTAGATAAGGTAGGAGTAACTAACATGTAGCCCTTCTGCTGTTTTTGGACTACAACTTCCATCATCCGCAGCCAAGGGATTAAGATTGCCATACGCTGTGAGCAATACGTGAGGGTCTGTGGTTCTAGTAACTGTCATATCTTCCTCCGAAGACTTTAAGACTTGAACAACACATGAGCAAAATTCATTAGGAACATTAGGATTTTCTGGCCATAATTAAAGTTATCCCCAAATAATTATGCACATAAACGATAAGAATATCCATACTAGTATTATCCAGAATAAGTCCGGCGTTATTGAGAAATCCAACTCGTTGTGAGACAGTCAGGAAAGCAGCTTGCTATAGAGGCATCTGTGCACCTGTGTCACCAGTCCCTTCCTGTATCTTAAGGTACTATGCAGCGCCTCCTAGAGGAGACTGGGATGAACAGCGCAGATGTCTCTTTGGCAAGATGTCTGTGCTGATGCCTGCCTGACCGTCTCAGAACGAGTTCGATTTCTCTATAATGGTGGACTGATAATAGTAGTATGGATATGATTATAGTTATATGTATAATTATTTGGGGGTAACTTTAATTTGTGTGATATTTCCGCTTTAAGTGTAAGGCTATAATCGGGTAGAGTTGGTTCTTTTTTATGAGCCCCCTAGACATTCCCTATTCTGTATAAAGAGATGCGTAACACCGCAGTCATGCGCAGTAGAGACTGCCGCTGCTGATACAGAGCGGGACACTCAGGAGCGTCCACCTGTGTATCAGCCGCGGAGCGGGCAGTCTCTACTGCACACGACTGCCTCGCGACTGGCTGCCAGTGGCACTGTGGCCCATGTAACTGGTTCTTCAACTAGTGTTATAATATTATAATCTAAAGAACACTCAGTGATATAGTTGTGTTTAGACATTACAATCACTTTAACCCATTAATGACCAATTACGTGTTAAGACCGTTAGGATGTCCCGGTGTTATGGACCAGTGATGGCCCTGGAACGTCATGGAATTTTGTGATCACAGAGCATCTACAAGGTTCTGTGTGATCACCTGGCGGCCGAACGGAAAAAACGTGTGTTGGTCTTCCAGCCCAACCCACCCCTGGACTGCACAGTCTTTTTTAAAGGAACAGTGAACTTTTTTTATGAAAATACATATTTTATAGAGCTTTTCCTGCTGAATAAAACAAGGTCACTCCCACTGCTGTCAGATGTTTTATTCAAAAATTATAGCAGTTGAAATAATCAGGAAGTGAATTTATTGTGTTTACTTCCTGATAGTTTTGACAGGAAGTGAATTTACTGTGTTTACTTCCTGATAGTTATAACTGACAGGAAGTGACTCAGCAGTTTCTATCACATTCTATAGAGAACTGTATATCACTGACTTTCCTCTCCCTTAGGAAATCTAATTAGAATTTGACTACTAGAGGGCACTGCTAATGTAAAAAAACATGAGTTTAAATTGTAATAACTCTGGAAATATAAATCTCTTAGCAGTGGGAGTACCCTTATTTTACTCAGTAGGAAAATCCCTACAATATATATTTTTTCATAAAAAAAGTTTACTGCTCCTTTAAGGGGTTAAAAGCGACATTGCTTACCAAAACGTTTGTTTATTTTTTTGCGTGCGTTCATGTTACTCTGTAACCGTCACAAACAATACATAAATGTGTCTGCACGTGTAACAATGTTTGAACTGGATGGAGTTCATGGAATATCCTAGAAGTGTGTCACCCACTTTACATTTTGCAGAAAAGCAACAGCAGCAGAAAGTATTCAAATGGTACGCTGTGCAACTATGCCATTTATTACGACTCCATACAATAGCCACTAATGGATACCATTGATTTTCTTCTTTTTGCATACAGCAGTGAATTCTTTGCCAACCTATTCATTCCAGTTACAATAACTGCAATTAAGTGCTATAAGGCAGCTTTCAGAACTTGTACGGCTAATGGCATTAAGTCCGTTATTAAATGCTTCTCTCATATGTTATTAATCTGACCCATCTCCTTTTAATGATGCAAATATGAGATTTCTTTTTGTAGTCAGGAGTATGAACAGGAGCAAGCCAACTGCACAACAAGTGATACCGTAAAATCTCAGGTATAATACGCACAATTTTACCCCACTTCACCTTATGTGAAGTGGGGGGTGCGTATTATACCCGAGAGTTTTTTTTTTTATAAAAAAAAAATTAAGCCTGCCAGATCCCTTCCCTACCTCTCCCAGCGCTATCTGCTGCTAAAATACCGTTTACTTACTTCAATGTTCAAGTCCCCGCATTTTCCCCATTAGCAGGCAACATATAACAGATGTCAATATTCCCTGCTGGAAGCAGGCTTCCATTCGCCTCCCGCTTCCTTCAGGACCTACCGGCTCCAGCCAATGGTAATGCCCTGTGAGGATCTGAAGGTCCTCACAGGGCAATACCATAGCCGGAAGGAAGCGGGCGGCGAATGGAAGCATGCCGCCCGCAGGGAATATTGACATGGGTTATATGTTGCCTGCTAATCGGGAAAATGCGAGGACTTGAATTTTGACGTAAGTAAATGGTATTTTATCAGCGGATAGCTCCGGGGGAGGTAGGGTTGCCACCTTTTCCTCAAAAAAATACCGGCCTTGGCATTCCCTCCATAGACTTAACTAACATTGGACAGAAGCCAATTTTTTTACCGGCCTGCCGGTAAAATACCGGCTGGGTGGCAACCCTAGGGGGAGGGAGGGAAGGGATCTGGAAGGCTTAATTTTTTTTCTTATGAGGGGAAAACAAAGGTGCGTATTATACATCGGCACTCTTGTCTTCCCCTAAAATCTTGGGTATAATATACACCTGCGTATTATACACAGGTGCGTATTATACTGAGATTTTACAGTAAATAATGGCTAGTACAACATATAGACAGATTTTAATTTTCTGTAAAACAAACCAAAGTTGTCTTACAATGACAGATCCACTTTAACAATTGTGTTCACTTTTTTTATGAAAAACCTATATTTTATAGAACGTTTCTTTCTGAGTAAAACAAGGGAACTTCCACCACCGTCAGCTGCTTTATCCAAAAATTATAACAGTTCAAATAATCAGGAATTGAATTAAAGTGTGATTGCTTCCTAAAAGTTCTAACTGACAGAAAGTGACAACTATTTGTCAGTGACTTTTTTCTCAAATACAATGTAACAGAATAACTAATCGGGATCTGACCATTAGAGGGCACTGCTAATGAAAAAAAAAGAAAGAAAAATTGATTAGCCCCTTAAGAACCGACCAAGCGGTCTTCAGTTAAAGTGGATCTATCACATATAGATATGTAATGCTCATTAGATAGAGCATTTAGCGAAAAAGTTTAATGTTAGTCATTTTTTTACACAAAACCTGTTATCTACGCAAAAATTCAAGTTTAAAAGGTGCTCAGCAGCCTACTTCCGCTTGCTGCACAGAGGATGCTCCCGTCCCACTACCCAGCATCCTCCAATGACAAAGGATGTCTGTCTCTAAGCTGGTGCGATCTCATTGGTTAGATATCGATCTCTGACAATGAGATTGCTCCAGCTCAGAGAAAGAAAGCCTCCGTCATTGGAGGATGCTGGGTAGTGGGACGGGAGAAGAGGCAGTGCTGCAAGCAGGAAGTAGGCTGCTGGGCATGTTTTAAACTTGAATTTTTGTGCAGATAACATTTTTTTTTTTTTTTTCAAAAATGACTAACATATTAAACTTTTTTTAAGCTTTTTTTTTGGGCCAGTGGAATCAGGGATCCCCAAATGGCATGCAGCCTCGTGGGGACCACTGAATTCAATGACGTTCAAGGACCGTCAAGGGTCCTCAGCGGAAGTTTTCCCATGACAGTCCTGGCACATAATGGGTTAAACAGAAATAACTCTGGAATATGCATCTCACAGCAGAGGGAATACCCTTATTGTACCCAACAGGAAAAGACCTACACTATATATTTTCTCATAACAAAATGTTACTATTCCTTTAAAAAAGTAGCAGTCCATATAGTTATAGAAATTAATCCCTTAGATGCTAGAGACATCTCCAATACATTGCTTTGTAATGAGTTGCAGACACCTCTAGCAACTAAGGGGTTGTCTTTAGAAAATTACACTGTTAATGCTTAAAGGGGATCTATCACCCCTATACATGTTGGTTTAAATAGTTAGTTTACGTAGCAACTAGTTGTTATAAGGTTTTCATTTTTTTTTAATAAAATCGCTATGTTGCTGAATTTAAACAAGTAAAGATTACCTGCGGCTTCCTCCTGGACAAACTGCGGTTAGCAGCTCTGTCCTGCAGTCCGTCACTCTGCCTCTGCTCCCGTCCCTCGATCCGGTCTCCTCCAATGCTGTCTGCATGTAAGTTGGAGTGGTCTCTGGCCAATGAGAGTGCTCCCACTTATATGCAGAAATCTTCAGTCATTGGAGGAGGCTGGATTGAGGGAGTGGAGCAGAGGCAGAGTGACGGACTGCAGGACAGTGCTGGTAACCGCAGTCTATACGGAAAAAGGGCGCAGGGCAATATTTACTTGTCTAAATTCAGCAAAATAGCGATTTTATTAAAGCGGAACTACCATGTCACAAAATGTTTAGCTTAACTAAGTCTCCTTCTGGCTATTAGCTGTTTAGTAGTGCCAGTCGCCAGAATTATTACCGGATTTAATAGATATATGCTTTATTCCCCAGCTGTCAGTAGCACGGAGCGCAGAATCTTGCCAGAATGACGTCCGCGCACCTACGCTGTCAGTCCCAGACGGCTCTAGGAGGTGTTGCTACGAGACGATCTAAAAGGGACTGACAGTGCAGGCGTCATTCTGGCAAGATGTCCGCACTCTGTGCTACTGACTGCTGGGGAATAAAGCATATATCTATTAAATCAGGTAATAATTTTGGCGACTAGCGCTACTAAGCAGCTAGTCGCCAGAAGGGGACTTAGTTAAGCTAAACATTTTGTGATATGATAGTTCCACTTTAAAAAAAAAAATTATACTTTATAACAGCTAGTCGTTACATAAACTATTTAGATCAACATGTATAGGGCTGATAGATCCCCTTTAAACCAAATAAGACTAAAGAAGAACTTCAAATTTTATATTAGTCTACCATCCTGTACAGAGCTATTTGATATCGGCTTCAGTTTCCAACGTGTTAAGGAAAAGGAGAGATTGGAGTGTTATCTCCTGTGGACTATTGAGCTCTTACATGGCATTACTCTTAGCTTTTGACTATTGAGCTTCCAAAATGGATCGACACGTTGCCTGAATTGTCAGCTGAGGACCCCGGCAATTAGAGCCTGGGCATTTGACTAGAAAATGGACTTTCAGAAAGACACCCAATGAAGCAAAATCAGTTTTATAAAACGGGTCCATGACAAGGATTTAAAGCAGAACTGTCATGCACACAAAAGTTATCCCCAACTAATAATAACTAGTATTTATATAGAACCTTTCTCCCAGTGGGACTCAAAGCGATTTCAGTGCATGTTCTTGGAATTAACCAAATTGGCAGCTGAATAATAGATGTTATTATTACCCAATCAATGGTGCTCATTTATCGACCTCGGAAGGATGAAGGGCTGAGTTGACCCTGCCGGGAATCGAACCTGCAGCCTTGAGGTTTGAGCAGGCTCTGCAGTCACCGCTGAGCTATCTCACTGGATTCAATTAATTGTTAGCATCTTGTTAATCATGGAAATAGTGTATTAAAGTTTCTTAAAGAGGAACTAACACCCCCTACAAGACGTAGCCTCAATTAGAGTGCTATAATCCGTTATAACTCGCTGTGTAATTATTTTTTTTTTTTAAACGTGTTATTAAAGAGTAATCCATAATTCCAAAAAGTACCTGGTGACGTCTTCCCCCCAGAAAAGCGCATTGCGCATGTCAGCACGGAGCCGATCGGCTCTCTTGTAACTCCCCCCGGCTACATAAAAACACCTACGTCACCAGGTTTAGATTCTCCTGCTGGTCCGAGAGTCTAAAGCTGATGACGTAGATGTTTTCGTGTAGCCGGGGGAAGTTACAAGAGAGCCGATCGGCTCCGTGCTGACATGCGCAATGCGCTTTTCTGGGGGAAGACGTCAACAGGTACTTTTTGGAATTACGGATTACTCTTTAATAACACGTTTAAAAAAAAAAATAATTACACAGCGAGTTATAACGGATTATAGCACTCTAATTGAGGCTACATCTTGTAGGGGTGTTAGTTGCGCTTTAAGTGTTGGCATGAGTTGCAATCATAACTTCTTATAAAACTTAACCCTTTGAGTGCCAGAGGGGTACGGAACGCATTGCTTTGCAATGCGTTCCGTACCCCTCTGGCACTCAAAGGATTAAAGCAACACGACAGCGCAGACATCTTGACAGAGAGGGATCTGTGTGCGTGCGCTGTCCGTCCCTGCCTGTACCATCTGGGACACAGTGCAACGCCCCCTTTGGCAAATAACCTATCAGTGATGAGACAGGGACGTGCTGCGCAGATGCACAGATCCCTCTTCCCCAAGATGTCTGCGCTGTCCTGTTGATGTAGGTTTCATACGATGTTATGATTCCAGCTCATGCCGGCACTTACGAAACTTTATTACGCTATTTCCATGTTTAACAAGATACTAACACTTTTAGCAGAACTGTCACGTAGATATAAATGACCCCAATTAATTGTTAGTATACTAGTTATCATGCAAATAGTTATAAAGTTTATTAAGCGAGGGCATTAGTTGCAATCATAAGTTCGTATGGGACTCACCTCAGCAAGACAGAGCAGACATCTTGGTGAAGAGGGATCTGTGCGCCTTCGCCGCATATCCCTGCCTGTACCGCACGGTACAATACAACTCCTCCTATGGCAAATAACCAATGAGGAGACAGGGATGGACAGTGCAGGCACATAGGTCCCACTTCTCAAGATGTCTGCACTGTCGTGTTGAGGAGTGTCCCGTATGAACCTATGATTGCAAATACTGCCTGCACTTAATAAACGTTATAACACTATTTCCATGATTAGCGGTATACTAACAATTAATTGGGGGTCAATTATATCTACGTGATAGTCCTGCTTTAATTGAGGTTAACTTATGTGTGCATGATAGCTCCTCTTTAATAAATGGATCTCTGTAAACTAGAAAAATATGTGTCTGTGTATGTGTGTGTATGTATGTATGTGTGTGTGTCTGTATGTGTGTGTGTAAGTATGTCTTCATGTGTGTGCGTATGTCTGCGTGTGTGTACGTGTCTGTATGTCTTTATGTATCTATGTGTGTGTATATGTCCATGTGTCTGCATGTATGTGTGTGTGGGGTATATGTGTGTGTGTGTGTATGTATGTGTTTGTATGTGCATACCTGGGAACTGTTTCTTCTGGCCTCCCCGGAGGGGGAGGCCTGTGGTGCCATTGAGGGAGACAAATTATGCAATTTGCATCAAAAGGGGTGGGGCTTAATCACAACTGGGGACGGGGCTTCAAAAATGTGTTAAAAATATAGGCAGTAGGCTGGGGAAGGAGGAGAAGTGGGTGGGGAGTGGGTGGAACTGATAGGGAAGGAGCACCAATGGGCAGAGTTTCTTAAGAACCTGTCCACACCCTGGAGAATCAGACTCTGCTCTGGAGACCTGGTAATGAAGAGTCACAACCGGAGTCTCCGGGACAGATCCAGAGAGCTCCCACCTGTGGTATATGTGGTGCATGTGTATGTGTGTGTTTATATATGTGGTGCATGTGTTTGTGCTGTTGGAAAGAGGTAGCATGTTTAGGAATCACTGCTGATTGATTTTATTTGATGTGAAACTTTTTTCCTGCTATTTTAACCCCCTAAGTGCCAGAACTGGACGCATGAAGCAATGAATTGCATTGTATACCTTTGGTATTCAAAAGGTTACAAGAAGAGTAATAAAACCCCGCAAAATGTGTTTTTGGGTCTAAAAAATGAATACACAAATAAATTATAATATAAAAATAAGTGGGCTTGGTTTTAATCATTTGGATGATAAAGATGTCTTCAATTCACTGTGAACCACAGACTTGGAAACATCGCTGTCTTTCAAGGGATTAATGGACAATTTATATTAAAAAAAAAATACATTAACCCTTTGAGTGCTAGGTAGTTATCCAACACATTGGGTTAAATGAATAGGAGTTTTAACCCCCCCCCCCCAGCCATGCGTTCACTTTTAAAACGTTGCATTTAAAACTTGCAGCATTCAGCATGTCGCAGTGATGAAGGCGACATGAGAATCTCGCAATGCATAAAAGTGCAAGATTCTCATGTCTCGTCCTTAAACGGCTCTTCAACTCAACCCACAGCATTGCCCGCATACCTAAGGAATGATAAGCAACACTGGGCGTTACAATTGTAGCATGGTTGACGCTTTCAGTGCCAGAGAGGTCCCCAATCACTGGGAACCTCTCTGGCACTCAAAGGGTTAAGCTACATATCGAACAAACATATGTAGGATTCTTAGTCCTTTGTTTGATATGTAGCTTAACCCTTTGAGTGACAGAGAGGTTCCCAATCATTGGGAACCTCTCTGGCACTGAAAGAGTTAACCATGCTACAACTGCAATGTTGCTTGTCATGACCTGAAGACCTCTAGTGACCAACCGTATGATTAATTATGCTGCTACTTCTTTGCTCACACAAGTGTTCTGCATGGCCAACACCTTGGGTAACTACAGAGCTAGTGTGGGATGAGCAACTGGAGCGCAAGTGTTATGGAGTTATTATGCAAAGTGCATTGCCTTGTACTTCCTGTTTCCTGTTCTTACCTCTGACCTGGATGCAGTTATGTATATTAACATGATTCCTCACACAAACAGCTTGTTGTGTCTTCATTACTATACTTGAAACAGCAAGGGCCCAGTGGAGCCTGTGGATTCACATGGTGAGAGAGATGCTCCGTGACATGAGAATCTAGTGCTTTTATGCAGGGCAAGATTCTCATGTCGCCCTGCTTATCACGGTGAAATGCTTACACGCCGCACAATGTTTTAAATGTAAAGTTTTAAAAGGATACCCAGCCATTGTGCATTTGACCTGATCCAGAACTGCCTCCTCTTAAGTTTTCAGCATAAGGGTCTTGGTATAGCAATATGTTCAGTAAAGTTTAATAGAAATAAAAAAAAAACCCTGAAGTGAGTATAGGATAAGAAATGGACTTGGGCCAGAATCAATTGAATGCTGTCAGCTGGAAGACGTATGAATGTATTTACTTTTTCACCGCTTAATGCCATACTGATGGTGAATTATGTAGGACAATGGACATGGCAGATTACTGATGCAGACACAGAGGTGGAATCCAAATGAACGTGGTTGGGAATAGAACTCAAATATCAGCTGTACATATTGATACAGCACTACCCAAGGACAGATTTCCCAATGCGGCAGAGCAGGCAAACACACTGAAGAGTCTAATTGTGTGAAGCCTCACTGGTCATACTCTTTGCGCTGAGATGGGAGTGTGACCTGCATAATCCCGCGCTCCCCCCGAACCAGACATCTGTCCTTAGTTTACTATGGAATATTTATTTACCAGTTTCTACATTGCTGTAATGTCCAGTTTATTCACCAGTTTACATACTGCTGTTTACAGCCAGTTTATTCAAAAGTTAGTATAGTGCTGTAATAGTTTATATTCAAGTATATTCATTACTGTAAAGTCTAGTTTATATACAGGGCTGGATTTTCCATAAGGCAGAGTAGGCATCTATATATATATATATATATATATATATATATATATATATATATATATATTTATTTATTTATTTTTTAAGTGGCGTGCTGCGCCGCGTCGCCCACTGTATGTAATCGGCACAGACCTGTAGCTGCCGAGCTTCCCCGGCTCTTTAATAATACAGAGTGCTGGAAGATGACATCATCTCCCAGCGCTCTGCATTACTAAAAAGAAGACCGCGCTGGAGCTCCAGCAGCTAGAGGTCTGTGCAGAAGCATAGATCTCTCCTGCCATTGGACCACCAGGGAGGTAGGAAATGTGAGGCTTAATGTGGAGATGATGGGGGCAATATGGGGATGATGGGGGGCAAGCAATGTGAAGCTAATGGGGGCAATGTGGAGGCAATGTAGAGCTGATGGGGGCAATGTGGAAGCAATGTAGAGCTGATGGGGCAATATGAGGGCAATGTGGACCTGATGGGGGGCAATGTTTACAAAATGTTCAAGCTCTCACTTGAATTCAACGACTTAAATGGATAGTAATGTTTCATAATAAAAGCAGCTCTAATTAATCATCATAGTATTTGGACTTTGGAGAGTGTTATTTCAATTCTGTCAGAGTTGTAGTTCAAGAGTAATTCAATGACAAAGTATCCCCCTCCCGTCCCTTTTACTGATGTAACACTGCTCAGACAGATCAGAAGGGAGGTGCCCAGGTACACTGCAGAGAGGGACAATCTTCAATTAAGATAAGGGAAAAACCTGAAAAGCTTGTCAAGGGGGGCAGGGCTTTCATTGTTCTCATAGGAAGAAGATTGTCCCCTGCTGTTATCTGTCTGGTCTATGGACTGCATTCCACATCTGAGAAGAGATGGCTTACACTAGGTAAAAGGGGCGGGAGGGGAAACTTTGCTTGTGAATATTTCTCAAACCATAAAGGTTTGAGAGATAAGACTTTTATCGTTCTTCATGTTTTTTTAATGACTACAAAATAAAATAAAGATAAAACAAATTATTACTATCCCTTTAAAAAAAAACCTATTCAATCAATGGTAATTTGTCTCTTATGGTGCTATTGGTTCAGCTCAGAATTACACCCTTTTCTTTGTATATCAGCCTTAGTGAGTGTGCCAATATGTCATTGTGAGGATGCCTGTCAGTGTGTGTTCGTACACCGATGTCTGTGTTTGCACAGCCAACGTTCTGTCTTTCGTCTCTGACTATGTCCCGTCACTTTTACTGATGACATTGTATTCTTTCGGCACTGTTTTTTATCCTTATTAAGTGCTGGTTTTCAAGATTACCTGCTTTATGTTAAATTTCAAGAATAAATTACGAAAAATAAAACGTATTCCATTCAAATTCTTTAGTGAAAGTTTGATATGAATTGTTTGACATTTTAACTACATGAAAGAATAAAAATGGTTTATTTGGGTATAGCCCGTTTCTAAGAAAGCAACATAAAACTTTGAACTCCAAGGGTGAGTAATCTTTGGCAGGGCAGCGGTTGTTGGACTACAGTTCCCATCATCCTCAGCTAGTCCAACATTTTCTTTCCCTTTACTTTACATTTTTTTTTATAAGTACTGATGTGCCCCTCCCTATAGGATCTTCTTGTTTAAATCCCAGAAGAAGAATGGGTGGCTCAGAACTTGTTTTGTTACAATATAATCTCAGCAGAAGTCTAAAAATCAAGGCCTTTAACTCCTTGGGTAGGGAGAGCTCAGACACAGTGGGGGTTGTGCCCTAAAGAGTGATAAAGAGTAGATAAAATTGAGATGACTTCTCCAGTTCCCATGTTATCGAGCCTATGCAATAAGTTATCCAAGGCTGGAGAAATCTTGTTGCATTGGCTCCACAGAACATAAAAATTGCAGAAGAGATATCACTGGAGAAGTCATCTCCGCTTTATCACCTCTTTATCACAACTTAGTGCATAACCCCCTTTGATTTGCAATGTGCAAGGTAGATCCCCAGCACGCAAGGGGTTAAATATGTCAATTAAAATGACAAGTAATCTGTTAAATAAACAGGTCAAACTGGACAATACAGCAATATATAAACGTATAAACTATCCAAACTGGACATCAGACCAATATATAAACTATCTATATATATAAAAGAGAAAGGCTCATTGCATAATTTATGTCTCCTCAGGAGACACACACACCCAGGGGTGGCAATAAGGAGGGGTTACTGTTCCCATTGGGTGATTCAATGGGGGCGTGATTTTCACACCAATTGCAGTGCACTGCCATTGGTGTGAAAATCATGCAGGGAGTTGGCCCGCCCCCACTATGCAGCCCGCCCACCACTATCAAAGTCAGAAAAAAACAATATGGCCGCCACTTGCTCCTACACCACAGACAAACACACACATGCCCCACTCACACAGCACCAAACTCACACACATGCCCCACTCACACACATGCCCCACTCACACAGCACCAGACACACACACACACACACAAAAGCCAGAGAAAAATATGGCTGACACACACACACACACACACACACAGTCACTCACCCTGACTCCCAGTGGCCTCAGCAGGACCTGTACTACAGCCACTGAGGAACAAAATGGCACTCAAAGGGTTAAGGTAGGTCCTCATTGCTCAATTATTTCTTCACTGTCATCATTTGCCATACAACACAGAGGACAGGCAAGCATCAGGTACACACTTAACCCACTGACTGCCACAGGGTTGTGTATCAAGATTTAGCCCTCAGTGAGTGTGTTCAAACCCCTCACACTGTAAACTTGCATTTCCCTCCCACTTCTCCTCCTTCCCCAGCCTATTACTAACACTTTTCCACATTTCTCTTAAGCCCCGCCCCCTACTCGCGATTAAGCCCCGCCCCCTTTAACCCAAATTGCCCCATTGCTCTCTCCACATCAGCACCACATGAGGGACTCCACAAGTAAAAGTTCCCAGGTATTACACACTCATGCCCCACTCATACAGCACCAAACACCCATACACACACACACACAAAGCCAGAAAGAAATATGGCTGACACACAGTCACTCACCCTAACTCCCAGTGGCCTCAGCAGGACCTGTAGCATATCCACTGAAGGGTGCTGCATCACCAGGGGAACAAAATGACACTCAAAGGGTTAAAGTAGGTCCTCATTGCTGAATTATTTCTTCACTGTCATCATTTGCCATGCAAGACACAGGACAGACAGCCATCAGGTACACACTTAACCCACTGACTGCCACAGGGTTGTGTATCAAGTTTTACCCCTCAGGGAGTGTGTTCAAACCCCTCACACTGTAAACTTGCATTTCCCTCCGACTTTTCCTCCTTCCCCCGCCTATTACTAACACTTTTCCACATTTCTCTTAAGCCCCGCCCCCTACTTGCGATTAAGCCCCACCCACTTTAACCCAAATTGCCCCATTTGTCTCTCCACATCAGCACCACATAACTCCCCTCCAGAGACAACACAAATCAAAGTTCCCAGGTATGAACACACTTCCCACTGCTATTTAACTCTGACATGCCTCTCTATAACTTAACCATTTGAGTGCCAGAGGGGTGCACAACTCATGCGTGCATGTGTTTCTGTGCATATATGTTGCGTGTGTGTGTACATCTCTGCTACATATTTGTGTGCATGTGTGCATCTCCGGTGTGTGCATGTCTTTTGCATGTCTCTGCCGCTCACTGTGTGTATGTGTCTGCCTGTGTGTTGCATATATCTGTGTTTATCAGTGTGTCTACATTTCACACACGTGCGCCCAACAGTCATAACATGACGGCCAACGCCGTCCCACATAGTGTATAAGCGCCCAACATGTGTCACTTAACCCTTTCACTGCCAGAGGACTATACAACTCATTACACAGCAATGTGTTGCGTACCTCTCTCACTCTCAGAGTTAAAGTGCTTCACTCCAACCACCTGCTACACTAGGTCTGTATAATGCAGTAACCCTACAGCCCTGTATTTCATGTCTACTTCACTGTCTATGTATAGTCATTTCTCCCCCTCACCCATTACTTTACTTTAACACTTCACTGTCCCTCTTCTCCTCAATCTCTCATCTCCTCCTCCCTTGTCACCCCCCACTCACCTATCCCCTAGCCATTCATCCATAGTCCCAATCTCGCCATTTTACTCCCACATCACTATTACATTATCTATCACTGCATCTGTCACTTAACCCTCTGTCTGCCAACCTATTTCTTCAAATGTACTGCAGTATCCACTGCTGTAATCTAAATTATTCCTTTACTCAAAACATCTTCTCACAGTGACCTTCACCAAGTACACAGCACACTCACTTCAACTGTAAGGATACAAGACCTTATTCATCAAGTAACACAGAACACTCACTTCAACTGTTAGGGTACAGGACCTTATTATCAAGTAACACAGCACACTCACTTCAACTGTAAGGATACAGAACCTTATTATCAAGTAACACAGCACACTTACTTCAACTAGGCTTGCCACCCAGCCGGTATTTTACCGGCACAGCCAGTAATTAGGACCTTAGAGCCGGTGCCGGTATATCTACCGGTATTTGTTTGTGCAACGTGTCCAGAGTCAGTCTCCTCCACTCAGCCCTACATGCCAGCTGCTCATGTGGCTCGCTTAAAGTCATCGTCCACGCACCATCACCAGCCAATGAGTGAAGAGTATTTGGACATCAATGGTCCTCATTGGCTGGCTGGTGTGTCACGCTTACCTGGTGTATGTGTCTGAGTCTTGTGACTGACAACGGGGAGTCAGGGATTGCGGCAGTATGCATGCGCTGTGAGAGTGTCAGTGCTCAGAGACTGTGGTGCACTGTGCACAGGAGGCAGTCTGGTTGGAATCCACTGGACCACTCGATGTCTGCGGCCTACACGGTTCAGCTCATCCTCGGTCTCTCCTGCTCCCCGGCTCCAGCCCTGCCAGAACTTGGAAGTAAACAGCACCGCCCTCAGCACGCACACACTTCCAGGTATGACGTGACAGAGGTCGGTAGAAGGCCAGAAGAAGCGGGCCTAGTGTTAATAATCCCTTTTTGGTAGGCACTCAGTTGTCCTTGGCCAAGTGTAGGCAACCTACAGCTCTTCAGTTATAGCTGACTGGTGGAGAGGATGGGAGCTGTTTTTTATCAAAGTTAAACCATCCCCAAACATGTATTTACAACTTAAAAAAGTGCTACAGAGCATCTGCGAAAAACGTAGAAAAAAAATATATTACAGTATGTAACTGATGACCTTTATGATGGTCGCTCTGCTTTATTTTACACAGATACATATGGTTACTGAGACAGTTCAGGGCATTTCTGTGATGAATCTTAGCAATAACAGATAATGTCACCGCTACAATTGTCTTAATGGGATGTAGATATTTGTGTATTATAGATCTTAGTGATTTGTACAGGTAACACAATGTGCATCTATGTCACACCTGTAGTACACATGTACTGAGCGAGAAAAGTAAGTAAATGTTGTGTCCTGTCTGTGTACAAACACTGGGCCTTATATATACAGGCAAAGTAGATCCGTTCTGGGCAAACCATCTGCACTATAGAGGACAAATAGGGCATTCAATGCAGCGCAATGTATTCCAGTATTCAAGCAACTTGACTAGGCCTCAAAGGCTTAATTGGGAGGTCTGATCACCTTTGTGTGTAGGGGATCCTTCACCACTCTGGCCTGGGAGAGCTTAGTTTGAGAGAGAGAGAAAGAGTGAGTGCTTAGTCTGAGAGACACAGAGAGTGCTTAGTCTGAGAGAGACAGAGTGTTTAGTCTGATAGAGAGAGACAGAGAGTGCTTAGTCTGAGAGAGACAGAGAGCGCTTAGTCTGAAAGAGAGAGTGAATGGTTAGTCTGAGAGAGAGAGTGAGTGCTTAGGCTTAGAGAGAGTGAGTGCTTAGTCTTAGAGATAGTGAGTGCTTAGTCAGAGAGAGAGAGTGCTTAGTCTGAGAGAGACAGAGAGTGCTTAGTCTGAGAGAGACAGAGAGTGCTTAGTCTGAGAGAGAGCGTGAGTGCTTAGTCTTAGAGAGTGTGAGTGCTTAGTCAGAGAGAGAGTGAGTGCTTAGTCTGAGAAAGACAGAGAGTGCTTAGTCTGAGAGAGAGTGAGTGCTTAGTCTGAGTGAGAGTGCTTAGTCTGAGAGTGGTCATGCAACATTGAGTGGTGCTGCCCCTTTTTTGGCTCCTCCCTTTTGTGACTCCGCCCTCACACAGCTATGGCCGGTATTTTTTTTAGGAAAAGGTGGCAACCCTAACTTCAACTGTAAGGATACAGGGTCTTATTCATCAAGTAACACAGCACACTCACTTCAACTATAAGGATACAGGGCCTTATTCATCAAGTAACACAGTGCACTCAATTCAACTATAAGGATAAAGGGTCTTATTCATCATGTAACACAGCGAACTCACTTCAACTGTAAGGATACAGGGCCTTATTCATCATGTAACACAGCACACTCACTTCAACTGTAAGGATACAGGGCCTTATTCATCAAGTAACACAGCACACTCACTTCAACTGTAAGGATACAGGGCCTTATTCACCAAGTAACACAGCACACTCACTTCAACTGTAAGGATACAGGGCCTTATTCATCAAGTAACACAGCACACTCACTTCAACTGTAAGTACACATCAAGCTGAAGAGCTGCAAATAAAACATTTTTTACAACTCTTATCAGCATATCTACATCACTACTGCGTCTGTCACACACTTTCTACATATCTGACATACGTCATGTATGTGTGTGTCTCTCTGTATGTATGTGTTTCACAGTGTGTGACACTCTGTCTCTTTAAGTGCGTGTCTGTAACACTGCATATTTCTGTTTCACACAATGTCTCTCTGTGTAAATAATATGACGGGCAACGCCGTCCCACGTTGCTAGTCAAATATATTGTCCATAGATTGTAAGCTTTCACTTCCAGTGATTCACTTTACAAACCCTTAAAGGGATAGTAATACTTCGTTTTATCTTTATTTTATTTTGTAGGCATTAAAAAAACATGAAGAACAATATAAGTCTTATCTCTTAAACCTTTATGGTTTGAGAGATATTCACAAGCAAAGTTTCCATTCCCGCCCCTTATACCTAGTGTAAGCCATCTCTTCTCAGATGTGGAATCCAGTCCATAGACCTGACAGATAACAGCAGGGGACAATCTTCTTCCTGTGAGAACAATGAAAGCCCTGCCCCCCTTGACAAGTTTTTCAGCTTTTTTCCCTTAATTGAAGATTGTCCCTCTCTGCAGTCTACCTGGGCACATCCCTTCTGCTCTGGCTGAACAGTGTTACATCAGTAAAATGAGGCGGGAGGGGGATACTTTGTCATTGAATTACTCTTGAACTACAACTCTGACAGTATTGAAATAACACTCTCCAAGGCCCAAATACTATGATGATTAATTAGAGCTGCTTTTATTATGAAACATTACTATCCCTTTAACCCTATATTGTGTAAACCCTTGAATTATAAAGTGCTGCGTACACTTGAGGCGATATATAAACACACATATTCATTCATTCAAATTAGTGTATCTACTGTACATCCCAATGGCTGTTTGGGGATGATGGCAGTTTTAGTCTGCAAGAGCTGGTAGTTCAACATTTCATTGCTCCTATGTTCACAAGAGCAAGTATTGTGTATCAGTGAAACTGTATAGTAAAAAATATACACTTTGGATGTTTTTCATGTTTTTCTGTTTTACATGCAATTTAGATGCAATTTTTTCCATCTCTTCCCAGCATCCTTCTCCCTTAATATGAGTGACTACTAGACTGTGCAATGAAAACGCAGCGACCAGCTTCATCTCAGCGATCCCACGTAAATCCAAACTAGAAATCTGATAGAACTACATTACTGTGCAAAAGTCATAGGCAGGTGTGGAAAAAATGCTGTAAAGTAAGAATCCTTTCCAAAATAGACATGTTCATAATTTATCTTATCAGTTAACAAAATGCATAGTGAGTGAACAGAAAATCAATATTTGGTGTGACCACCCTTTGCCTTCAAAACGGCATCAATTCTTCTAAGTATACTTGCAATTCAGGGATTTTGTAGGCATATAGTCAGGTGTATGATTAAGCAATTATACCCAACAGGTGCTAATGATCATCAATTTAATTGAAACACAATCATTAACTGAAACAGAAACAACTGTGTAAGAGAAAAAAAGCTCAGTGAGGAACAGCCAAAATCAGCTAACAAGGTGAGGTTGCTGAAGACAGTTTAATATAAAATGTCGTACACCTTGGCAAGACTGAGCACAGCAACAAGACACAAAGTAGTTATACTGCATCAGCAAGGTCTCTCCCAGGCAGATATTTCAAAGAAGACAGGGACTTCTAGATATGCTGTCCAAGCTCTTTTGAAGAAGCACAAAGAAACAGGCAACTCTGAGGACAGTAGACGCAGTGGTTGGCCAAGGAAACTTAGTGCAGCAGATGAAAGACACATCATGCTTACTGCCCTTCACAATTAGAAGATGTCCAGAAGTGCCATCAGCTCAGAACTGGCAGAAAACAATGGGATCCTGGTACACCCATCTACTGTCCAAAGAAGTCTGTTCAGAAGTGGTCTTCATGGAAAACTTGTGGCCAAAAAGCCATACCTCTGACTTGGAAACAAGGCCAAGTGACTCAGCTATGTACGAAAACACAGGAACTGGGGTGCAGAAAAATGGCAGCAGGTGCTCTGGACTGATGAGTCAAATTTTGAAATATTTGGCTGTAGCAGAAGGCAGTCTGATCAACCGAAGGGCTGGAGAGTGGTACAAAAATAAATGTCTGCAGGCTGCATTTCTGCAAATGGAGTTGGGGATTTGGTCAGAATGAATGGTCTCCTCAATGCTGAGACGTACAGGCAGATACTTATCCATCATGCAATACAATCAGGGAGGGATTGCGTTGCGTACCCTTCTGGAACTCAAAGGGTTAATATATTTCCCTTGTTCACATGCGACACCACCACCGATATGTGTATAAAAAAAAAATGGTGACAACCCAAACTAAACTGTGTGATTAAATATCAAATGGCATCGAAAACAATGGAAAAAAAAATCATAAACTTGACAAATGGTCAAACAGTAAATAGTATAGACAAGTAAGTAAAAAATAATGACTCTGATGAATCTGTGCTGAAGAATAGATGGTGATACCTTTTATAATCCGTAAATGGCTACATTACCTGAGAAAAATATGATAATGATTCAAAATTAATGAATAAGCTGATGTTGAAATAGACATGAAAGTTATAAGTGCCTCATTATTTCTCCAGCTCGATTAATCATATATCCATGTAGCAATAAAAACATAGAACTCTTAAATAAATGATAGTCGAAGGTCTCAGATTGGTTGCCCAGTAAGTGATGAATAAATATATAGTCTCTCTAATGTCTGCAATCCAACAGGGATGCTTAATGGATAATTCACACAACTGAAATAAACGATGAAGTATTAGCATTTCAATTGCTGCCACTTAAATTCTTACAAAACAGACTCGGAGGTACCGGCCTGAGAGTTTATGGTTATAGGGCCATATTCTGGAGACTTCACATTTCCAGGGGTATTTTATGCAATATGAATGCAAAGTGATTACCCTTGATTTCCCAATAGGCAGATTAGGCAACCAAATTTTGATGGGCACCTTAGCCTTGTTGGCCACACCCACATTCTGAATTGTGGGTGCAGCCAGAGCAAACTGAGGATGGGTCTGAGGGTGGAGTTGTGTGTGTGTAGAGGGGGTGTATCACAATGGGCAGAGCTAAGGAAACCTAGAGTGCCTTGCCTAGGAGATCCTGGGATGTAAATCCAGCCTTGCCCTCTACCACATCTTCTCTCGCTTGTCTCCTATGCAGAGGTGTAATTAGAAGCTTCCGGGACCCGGTACAAGAAGTGCCATGGGCCCCCACCACCACCACATTGGCCGCCCCCTCTACCACATTGACCCCCTCCACAATGCCCCTCAATCTCATAATGTCCCCATCTCCTACCTCCTACCTGGAGCTCCCACATGGTCCTCTTAGTAATGCAGAGCGCTGAGAGATGATGTCATCACTCTGCATTACTAGAGCGCCGGTGGGACATTGCGGGCACCAGGCGGAGGGGTCGCAGGGGGTGGCCGGGCCCCTGGAGTGGCCTCTACCACATCTTCTCTCACTTGTCTCCTATGCAGAGGTGTAACTAGAAGCTTCCGGGCCCTGGTACAAGAAGTGCCACGGGCCCCCACCACCACCACATTGGCCCCCCTCTACCACCTTGACCACCTCCACAATGCCCCTCAATCTCCACAATGTCCCCATCTCCTACCTGGAGCTCCCGCGCGATCCTCTTAGTAATGCAAAGCGCTGGGAGATGATGTCATCTCCCAGCGCTCTGCATTACTAGAGCGCCGGCGGGAGATTGCGGGCGCCAGGCGTCTATAGTTACGCCACTGCTCCTATGTTTCAAGGGGATTAGCCTTTGGTTCTACTGGCTCCTTTTTTCTTTTCCCTTCTTTTCTGTGTATGTGCGTGATCGCGGCTAGCACTTTAGCGCTAATAGATTCCAGCTTGTGCCAACGCGTTTCTAGGATGAGCTCTCTCCTTCTGGGGCAAAAGTGGTGTCCAAAGCATAAAACACCCTTTTAATCAACCTTAAATAGTACAACTGTAGTGCAAATCAGCTGTAACGTAGCATCCTGGGGAACCTTCTTGTTCCAAGTCTCGGGAGTTCCACTAAGATCTGGGGGTGGGAGTGTCCAAATGAGTGTAATCTGAGACATCGGGTGGAGCTTCATTGAAGTGGGAGGGATTAAGAGGAAGGGAGGTGGGATTTTTCCATATATGGGTGGAATGTGGGAAGAGCAGACATTGAAGTGGGCGGAGTTAGAATAAGCCTCTGTCCTCAGAACCTGGTAATTAACTATAAAAACTGGGTCTCCGGGTCACATCAGAAGTGTTCCCAGGTAGGGCCAGAGGAGAAATGAAAAATGTCTAACTTTCCATTGATTTAAAATTTGCAAAGTCTTCAATGCATTAAGAAAGAACATTGCAGATCTCTCTAGCATTGAAACGGTTAAAAAAAACACACACAAAAAACATTTAAATCCATGGAAATAAATATGTCCCCAAATGGTATCAATGGTTCGCTTCAGAATTGAAAGAGAAAAAGGGAACAAAACGGGGGGCGTCCCTTGTGTGGTATTTTCCAAAGTTGGACAACCTCCACCACAGTACACCCGATGGTGATATACTCACAAAGATTTATGCTGGGGAATTATATATATAATCCACAGCACATCAAGTTTTTAGCCGTACTTTCCCTTAAGTGGGCTGCTCCTTCCAATAATTCCTCTCCCTCCACGGTCCAAGAAATCAGCACTCAAAACAAAGAAAACAGGGTCCCAGTGGTATAGTACGTTCAATGATGGTTACAAGAATACAAATAATAGGTGTATACTCACCCTTTAAATTGGTTAACGTTTCAACCCAAACCTCATGCACATTTGGGAATCATAAACCTGTCCCCACACAGGTATCAGGAAATGTCTGAGAAAAACTTTGCTGCTCTGGATGTGTACCAAAATATACATTTTTAATAATGTATTAAAAAAAACATAAGATTAAAATACATATTTGTATAAGGCCCGCTGACGCGTTTTGTGACTTTACCAGTCACTTCCTCTAAGCCAGTGGCCAACAGTGTTTGTCTGATTTTTTACACTGTTGGCCATTGGCTTAGGGGAAGTTACTGGAATAGTCACGAAACGTGTTAGCGGGCCTTATACATATATATGTATTTTAATCACATGTATTTTAGCTTTCTGAACAGGGAGCTAAATGTGAACCTCGTAGTTACCCGAATAGCAATACATCCATCACAAAACAAAAGGTTAACCATTCGAGCACCAGAGAGATATCCGACGTACTGCAAACTCTCTGGCACTCAAAGAGTTAAAATAACCCCCCACCGTTTCAGAATGAGAGGAAAATGTATTCTGGAAATCCAAAACGGGGCCAGGCACTTCAATATAAATGAGGGTAAAAAATCCCAAAGAGTCTTTACAAATAAGGTAAATAATTTATCAGCGCCTATAATTAATTTAAGTCGTTTAGTTTTACAAGGAGTGCTCAGCAATGTAATTAAAGTGTTCAGGTCGTACGCGTGATCAAGCATACAGCATGTTTATTAAGAGAATTCAAATATCGGTATCAATAACAGAAGGCGCTGGGGTTTGGAAGGCGCAGACAGACTGTCAATGCCGCGCTAAAAACTCCACTATAAGCATTCTACTAGAAATCAACTTGACTTGCTTTCTTAACCCTTTGTTGGACCAGAAGGGTGTGTAACACACTACTTTTGCACCCCTCTGGCCCTAAAAGATTTGTCCAGTGTTACCTCATAATTTAGCAATTACATGTGTGTTACATGTGTGTAAGGGAAGGACTGTATTACACTCACTAATTATATAGATACACCCGACTGCTGTATGATGGACTCCTACCTAGGTAAGTGCTTCTGTTACACACAATAATTATATAGATACACCTGACTGCTGTATGATGAACTCCTACCTAGGTAAGTGCTTCTGTTACACACAGTAATTATATAGATACACCTGACTGCTGTATGATGGACTCCTACCTAGGTAAGTGCTTCTGTTACACACAGTAATTATATAGATACGCCTGACTGCTGTGTGACGGACTCCTACCTAGGTAAGTGCTTCTGTTACACACAGTAATTATACAGATACGCCTGACTGCTGTATGATGGACTACTACCTAGGTAAGTGCTTCTGTTACACACAGTAATTATATAGATACGCCTGACTGCTGTGTGACGGACTCCTACCTAGGTAAGTGCTTCTGTTACACACAGTAATTATACAGATACGCCTGACTGCTGTATGATGGAATCCTACCTAGGTAAGTGCTTCTGTTACACACAGTAATTATAAAGATACGCCTGACTGCTGTATGATGGACTCCTACCTAGGTAAGTGCTTCTCTTACACACAGTAATTATATAGATACGCCTGACTGCTGTATGATGGACTCCTACCTAGGTAAGTGCTTCTGTTACACACAGTAATTATATAGATACACCTGACTGCTGTATGAGGGACTCCTACCTAGGTAAGTGCTTCTGTTACACATAGTAATTATACAGATACGCCTGACTGGTGTGTGATGGACTCCTACGTAGGTAAGTGCTTCTGTTACACACAGTAATTATACAGATACGCCTGACTGCTGTATGATGGACTCCTACCTAGGTAAGTGCTTCTGTTACACACAGTAATTATACAGATACGCCTGACTGCTGTATGATGGACTCCTACGTAGGTAAGTGCTTCTGTTGCACACAGTAATGATATAGATACACCTGACTGCTGTGTAATGGACTCCTACCTAGGTAAGTTCTTCTGTTACACACAGTAATTATATAGATACACCTGACTAGTGTGTGATGGACTCTTAATGAGGCTGACCATACCTCTCCTTTAAAAGGGACAAATAGGAAATAGGCATATTTCAGGAGTGCGCCAAAGTCAAAGCAGCCCTGTAGTATGCGTTTTTCATGTGTGTCCCTTTTTAAAGGTGAGGTATGGTCAGCCTAATTAATATTTGTATAAACTTCAATATTTGTGTTTATAAATGAGTGTGTGGAAATAAAATACACAAAGAGGTGTCAGTAATTCATAAAATAACCTAAAAATTTGTGGTAATGCCCCGCCCACCAGCCACACACCCCACCACATAAAACACAAGTGGCCCTTTTTTGCTCATTTGAAATGTTGAGAGGCGCGCAGCTCTGGAATGGCAGGGAAAGTACTAGAAAGTAGCAGAATCATTAAAATAGAAAGCAAGGGGAAAATAATCAGATAAATGCTACTAAAATAAGGGAACAACATAAAACATTATCTCTGTAAAGGACCTATAGAGCCCATATTTTGGGGTGTGACCCCTTCTATTGTACAGCAGTTCTATCTATCTATCTATCTATCTATCTATCTATCTATCTATCTATCTCATATCTATCTATCTCATATCTATCTATCTATCTATCTCTGTATCTCATATCTATCTATCTCATATCTATCTATCTATCTATCTATCTATCTATCTATCTATCTATCTATCTCATATCTATCTATCTATCTCATATCTATCTATCTATCTCATATCTATCTATCTATCTATCTATCTATCTATCTATCTATCTCATATCTATCTATCTATCTATCTCATATCTATCTATCTATCTCATATCTGTCATATCTATCTATCTATCTATCTATCTATCTATCTATCTCTCTCATATCTATCTATCTCATATCTATCTATCTATCTATCTATCTATCTATCTATCTATCTCATATCTATCTGTCTATCTCTCTATCTATCTATCTCATATCTATCTCTCTATCTATCTATCTCATATCTATCTATCTATCTATCTATCTATCTATCTATCTATCTATCTATCCATCTATCTCATATCTATCTATCTATCCATCTATCTCATATCTATCTATCTATCTATCTATCTATCTATCTATCTATCTCATATCTATCTATCTATCTATCTATCTATCTATCTATCTATCTCATATCTATCTCATATCTATCAATCTATCTATCTATCTATCTATCTCATATCTATCTGTCTATCTATCTATCTATCTATCTCATATCTATCTCTCTATCTATCTATCTATCTATCTATCTATCTCATATCTATCTATCTATCTATCTATCTATCTATCTATCTATCTATCTATCTTTCTATCTAATCTATCCATCTATCTATCTCATATCTATCTATCTCATATCTATCTATCTCATATCTATCTATCTCATATCTATCTATCTATCTATCTGTCTGTCTGTCTATCTATGTATCTAACAAGAGATGATTGGATAGACAGACAGACACATGGTATAGAAGGGCTTTAACACTTCCAGTCCTACCTGCCTATTCCTGTCAAATACAATGCACAGATTTTCTTCCTTTTCCTCTCCCACACTCCTTTCTACTACTCACCGTACCATTTCAACTCCCCATTCCCCCTCCAAACCTCCATATCACCACTTTGCCACTGTTTCATTACTTTGGTTACCCCTCCCTCTCTCCTACCACTTTTCTTCCACCTCCCTCCCTTTCCCCACTATGCCTCCCCTTCCTCCCTTTCACCACTATGCCCCCTCCCTCCCTTTCACCACTATCCCTCCCCTTCCTTTCCCCACTATGCCTCCCCTCCTTCACTTTCCCCACTATGCCTCCCCTCCTTCACTTCCACCTCTATCCCTCCCCTCCTTCACTTTCACCACTATGCCTCCCCTCCTTCACTTTCACCTCTATCCCTCCCCTCCTTCACTTTCACCACTATGCCTCCCCTCCTTCACTTCCACCTCCCTCCCTTTCACCACTGTCTATGCTGGTATCGCTATTGCCTCCCCTTCCCTCACTTTCACCACTTTGCCTCCCCTCCCTATCCCCACTATCCCTCCCCCTCCCTCCCTTTCACCACTATCCCTCCCCCTCCCTCATTTTCACCTCTATCCCTCCCCTCTCCCATTTCACCACTTTGCCTCCCCTCTCCCATTTCACCACTTTGCTTCCACCTCCCTCCCTTTCACCACTGTCTATGCTGGTATCGCTATTGCCTCCCCTTCCCTCACTTTCACCACTTTGCCTCCCCTCCCACCCTTCCACCACTTGATCTCACCCTCTCTTTCACCCCTTTTTTCCTCCCCCTTCCTCCCTCCCTTTCACCACTTTGACTCCCCCTCCTTCCCTTTTCCCACTATGCCTCCCCCTCACTTTCACCACTTTGCCAAAACCTCCCTCCCTCTCCCCACTTTGCCTCCCCTTGCCTTCCTTTCAGCACTTTGCCTCCCCCTCCCTTCCTTTCCGCATTTTGCCTCCTCTCTCACTTTCACCACTTTGCCTTCCCTCACTTTCACCATTTTGCCTCCTCTCTTCCTTTCACCACTTTGCCTTCCCTCACTTTCACCATTTTGCCTCCTCTCTCCCTTTCACCACTTTGCTTCCCCTCCCTCCTTTTCACCACTTTGCCTCCTCCCTCCTTTTCACCACTTTGGTTCCCCCTTCCTCCCTTTTACCTCTTTCAGTCTTCTGCCACTTTGCTTCTTCCTTCCTCCCAACCCATTTGCTTCTCCTCCGCTCCCACCTTAATTTTTCATCACATCGTTTCCTCCCCCTCACCTTCCCCTTCTCCTCAGCTGGACACAAGGAAAGGTGTCTGTGTGTTATTTTAACATAACGAGCAGTGCTGCGCTGGTATCGCTAGTAGGAAATACCTACTGCATGTAACCTCAGGATTTTCATAATCTAATACAGATGACAATCTAAAAAAAAATATTCTATACAACTCCATTTTGTGTGTTACTGTTCTGCATCCTTATAGTTTATCACACTACTTTCACCTGTAGCAGTAGTAGCATTAGTAAACTTACAGTCTTGAGTGTAAATGTCAGAGCCAAACACCTTGTCCCCCTCCTGCAAGAGTGACGCCGGCCAGTGGCAGCCTCATTCTTATTCGCTGTGCATGTGTGTGTGATGTTAAAGCAGCCAGTAGTCATGCCTTGAATTTTTGATACCTGTGCACTGAGGGCTGTAATGTTAGAGATTAAATAAGACTGAGCTTTAGCATGCGATTTTGCTAAAAGGTGTTTTGAGGGTTAACTGAAAGTTTCGCTATCTATACAGCAAATTAATTAACAGTAAAGCGTATCGAAACAATTACAATAATCAAATTACCAAAATAATGAGATTCTATAACTATACAATGAGCCAAGAGGACAGGATTGTTCCTATTGGAATATAACGGGGGTAATTAACTGCTGGAGGTAGCCATGTATTCAGTGGTGTACATTCTGTTGATGCCAACTGTGTAAAGTAATTACAAAATGGAAATTAGATCCAATTCTGCTGCTGTGAAAATCTCCTACATTGAAACAGAATCTTTCTAACATGCGTAAATCAATTCTCGGGCTGACTCCTCTGCTTCATCCTGCAACTACCTGGGATCAGTGGTGGAAAATGTGTATCCCTCCAGCTGCTACCAAATTATGGGAGTTCTAGTCTGGCAGCAGCTGGAGGGCTTCATGGTGCCCATTATTGATCTAGATCATATCTGCATAGCTCCATATGCAATAAGAAATATATAAACGGTAAATAAACTGGCCAGCTTAGTATATGAGAAACCTATTGGTTAGCTTGTAATTGTGGGAGGGCCAAACATCCCTTAAAATCCCGGCTGTTGTTCCACACAGACGTGGCTGCCGACAGAGAAGATCGAGAAGACCCACCCAACCCATACCCCTTTCCTTTTAGACTATCTTCCTTCTCACTCTTACATGGTGGGCCCTCTCTTTAGGCCCACTAGTTAAGTTGGATAAGAGCACACTTCTTCCAGGCCACAGCGTTTATTAACATTTTAAAACATATCCATTTACCTTCACATGAATATGTTACAAGATACCAAATGCCAAATAAATAATAAACTCACCTGAACTACTTGCTTGGGTATGTAGAACAAGAGAGCAGCGGCACCATTCTCAGCCAAGGTAAAACATGTGACTCACCAAGATAAATATTATATGGAAACAAGGTGCTAGACCGACAAATGAGCCGAAGACATTGATTTGAGTGCGATGGATCTTCTTTCTACGTGTTGGTCATACATAAGTGCAACTCACTACACTACATAAACACTCTGAAGCTTTATCCACCTAATCATTGACTGATGCCGGGGCTTATAATTTTAAGTCCTTTGCTACTAGCCAGACCTGAAAAGTTACTCGCCACTGCAAGCCAAAACATACCCACCCTGGCTGAATTTCTACTCGCCAGGACTAAATTTTCACTCGCCACTGGCTAGTGGTGAGTGGAAATTTTGAGCCCTGGATGGGGCCATACTACCATCCACCCTACTTAACTGAATGTGGTAAGTGCTAGCTACAGCCGTCCACCCGATTCAGGGGACCAAGCCCAAGCAGACATTTCTGAAGAAACCAGTAGACCTAGCTTCATCCACCAGCAAGCATCCCCCCAGCTGTGACATCTGGCATCAGGGCAACATGCACACTAACCACAACCTATGGACATCCATGCATCAAAACCCAACCAACACTCCAACCCTTTCCGCGAATAACACCCGCAAGCACCAACCGAACCAAAGATCACGGGAGAGGGCTGGAGGTATGCTTCTCTCATAGAAACATAGAATTTGACGGCAGATAAGAACCATTCGGCCCATCTAGTCTGCCCATTTTCCTACAAAAAAAAACAAACAAACAACCTCAAACCTTTTTTGGTCCTTAGTCTTTTCTTACGTTCAGGACCGCCTTATGCCTATCCCATGCATACTTAAATTCTGCCCTGTAAAATGTCCCCAAGATCATTGCTGGTGGCCGGACCATTGTTTCCATATGCTCCACCCCCAGCCCTGTTAGGCCCCCAGTGCCCAGGGTCCCTTAATTCAGGGGGGAATTCTAGTATATAACCTGGACATTAGAGCAATATATAAACTGGTATATAAATTGGACATTACAGCAATATATATATTGGTAAAAGGGCCATTCAGTTTATAAACTGGCTACATTCTATATAATAATTTGCTAAAAGTGTGTTTGTCAGAAGCAGTCATGCTCAGTAGAGACTGCCCGAATGTGCCGCAGCCGATAATGGAACGGGTCGCTCCGAATTCGGTGCACCCTGTTCTGTTATCAGCCGCGGCGTGTTCGGGCAGTCAGTACTGCACATGACTACAGCGTCGCCTTTGTTGGCCTGTGTACACGGGCTTTAAAACTAGTTAGTATATAAACAGTAAAGCACTTTATTATCTGGTAAGTAAAGAGGACAAAATAGTATATAAAGTGGAAACTACAGAAATATATAAACTGGTAAATCAATTGGCCAAATTAACATATAAAGTAGAAATTACAGAAATAGATAAACTAATAAATAAAGCAGGGAAATTAGGATACACTGGGCATTAAAGTTATTTATAAACTGGTAATATTAGTTTTTTTGACTGGTAAATAAACCATCTAAATTAATATGTAAATTGGACAGTACAGTGTCCTATAAAGTACTAAGTAAAAGGTACAACAATCCAGAGTGTGATGTCTAATGCAAGGGGTGGGGTTTTGTTAGCTGATTACACCCACAGCCCAGCACAGGTGATGCACCAATCCCAATCAGGCGCTCATAGGCTGCTGCCTTTTCTGCCTAATGAGGAATCTAGCCTTTACACAGACTGTACAGTGCACAGTCAGACCAAGTCCAGAGCAGCTGTAGACTTGCTAAAATCTAAAGGCATTATGTAGAAAGCAAAATATAAGCAACTGTGTAACACGCCACCTGCATGGGGGGGCAAATAAAAATGCCCCAAATTCCCACTGATTAAGTGAGGTTTTTAACACCTTGAATTCTAAAGAAGTCTCCAATGCACTGAAAACACACATGAGAACTCTCCGGATCTGCCATGGAGACAAATTCCTCCCACTTCTCCTGTTTCCCAGCCTGTTCTTCCCACTTTCCTCCCACTTCTTCTCCTTCCCACCCTGTTCCTCCCACTTCTCCTCCTTCCCACCCTGTTCCTCCCACTTTCCTCCCATTTCTCCTCCTTCCCACACTGTTCCTCCTACTTCCTGCCCACTTCTCCTCCTTCATACCCTATTCATCCCACTTCTCCTCCTTCCCACTTCTCCTCCTTCCCACACTGCTCCTCCTACTTCCTGCCCACTTCTCCTCCTTCTCACCCTGTTCCTCCCACTTCCCACTCACTTCTCCTCCTTCCCACCCTGTTCCTCCCACTTCTCCTCCTTCCCACACTGTTCCTCCTACTTCCTGCCCACTTCTCCTCCTTCTCACCCTATTCATCCCACTTCTCCTCCTTCCCACCCTGTTCCTCCCACTTCTCCTCATTCCCACACTGCTCCTCCTACTTCCTGCCCACTTCTCCTCCTTCTCACCCTGTTCATCCCACTTCTCCTCCTTCCCACCCTGTTCCTCCCACTTCTCCTCCTTCCCACACTGCTCCTCCTACTTCCTGCCCACTTCTCCTCCTTCCCACACTGCTCCTCCTACTTCTTGCCCACTTCTCCTCCTTCTCACCCTATTCCTCCCACGTCTCCTCCTTCCCACCCTGTTCCTCCCACTTCTCCTCCTTCCCACCCTGTTCCTCCCACTTCCCAGCCCAATCCAGGTTAAGCCCAACCCACCCAATTATGCCCCACTCACTTTATGACACTAATCTCACCATTAACAATAAAAGGAGCTCCAATTAATCTTCATAGTATTTGGGCCACGGAGAGTGTTATTTCAATACTGTCAGAGTTGTAGTGCAAGAGTAATTGAATGATAAAGTATCCCCCTCCTGTCCCTTTTACTGATGTAACACTGCTCACCTCAGAGCAGCAAGACTGTCCGGATGGATCACAGAGAGGGACAATCTTCAGTGATCCTAAGGAAAAACCTGAAAAACCTGTCAAGGGGGCAGGGTTTTCCTTATGTACACAGTAAGAAGATTGTCCCTTGCTGTGATCTGACCAGTCAAGAGACCAGATTCTGAGGGGAGGAGGCGGCTTATACTGTTATAATGCTGTTTTTGTGAAACATCACTATCCCTTTAAGCCTGGACGCAGCCCCTGCGTTCTCTCTGTGTGTTCCACTGGAGGAAGTTCCCAGGTACGTTAGAAAATTGGTTAAAATTCTAGTTCTCCCCTAAATTACATTTGGTTTGCTGCAGAATCCCCCAGTTTCTTTGGAACTCACGGCCTGTATGGCTTCATCATGAAAATGCACATCACTTGTTTGTTTGAAAATAGTTCTTGAAGCTACTGAACAGGAAGCTTTCTGTTACCATAACAGCATATGTGATAAAACTGCTTCAGCGTAATATTAATGTCAAGTTTAACAGCAGAGATGACACAGCCTTACAGTATACAATTCCACTTGCATTTAAATAATTCTTCTGTTCGATGAGACAAGGGCCTTAAAGGAACAGAGCACACCTCTTGGGGGCAGTAGTCATTATACTAGTAATTGGGAATGAAATGAAGCTAGTCTTACTTTTTAAAGGGATAATGTGGTGACATTCTCCTGGGACTGGGGATCAATACATATCCCTTTAATCCTTTGAGTGACAGAAGGCACCCCTCTGGCACTCAAAGGGTTAAATTATGGACACACACACACACACACACACAAACCTTCTGCAGGATGTTACAGGAAGTCCCTGATTTAAAGGGACATGTGGTCACCTTACTGGCGCCTGCCTGGGAGCCCACATCTGGGTACTCGAAAGGGTAAGTGCCAACATACAGGTACCCGGTGTCTAAAAAGAAGTGGCCAGGCACCTGGATCCTTCAGATAAAGCTCAGGCACCTGACAGCCCAGCTCCATACAGGACAATGGGACTGTGTCCTGTTATCTGCTCTGGGGCATTGGGTACGTGACAATGCTATACCCAGGAGCTCACCTGATCTGCCCCAGGAGACGTCTGATTTACATATAATTACTGGGTCTCCGCGAGCAGAGGCGGATTCTCCAGATCTGCCAGTTTCCCAGTTAGCTCCACCCATTTATCAACCACTCCGCCTACTTCCCCCCCTGTTTCACCCGATTACAATATTAAACCACAACTTTCCTCCTCTCAATACAGATTAAGCCCCTCCCACCTGAATAAGTCCCACCCCGATGACATTATTCACATCATTAAGGCACACCCCGATTCCCAGCCCATGACCCCTCTCTGGGTGCGCCAAAGAAGAAAGTTCCCAGGTTTGGATAAGTCCACCTGATCTAACAGTGTATCCCGTATGATATAGGCTACGCCTGCCACTATGGGCTTAACGAAATAGCAACCTTTTATTTTTACTCCACAATCGCATACTATTTTAACCCTAAGCAATGCATTGCTAATTCCACTGGCACTCAAAGGGTTAAGTCAAATTGCCTATACTTCCCATTCATTTTTTTTTTTCATCTCTATGTATTTTTGTTTTTAACACTTATGTACCGGACATTGAGTTCCTTGGACCTGATCACAGAGAGCTTTCTGTCAGGAAATGTGAAAACAGTGATAGTAACAGATTGTTAAAAAAAACAAAGAGGATGATACAATATAAAAAATCCTACCTCCGGTCTAATAAATACAGTGTACAGATCACTTAGTGCTGCAGGGATAGCGTTACACTTTATCATTATCCTGCCTTCATTGTACCAGACAGCAATCTCTCTGGATACAAAGATCCAGGTAGCTCATTGTCAGGGATAGAAAAAAAAAAAAAAAAAAAAAAAAAAAGTGAAAATGAAAAATAAATAAATTAACCCCCTTAAGGACTCATGACACGCTTTGACCGGCATGTCATGGAATTCAGGGGTCCCCGTGTTGCTTCACACCTTTCAGGGACCCTAAATCCACTGGTATGTTAAAAAAAAAAAAAAAAAGTTCCATGGTCCTTAACTGCCAGCCGTGCAGCCGGTCGTTAAGGGGGATAAGGACCAATGATGTGACAGGATAGTCAAGGTGGTCCGGCAGTTAAGAGACTGGGGACGGTCCTGGCATGTCATGGAATTCTGAAATGGCAGCGCGGATCAAGTGGTTGTTAAGGGGTTAATATATATATATATATATATATATATATATATATATATATATATATAATGTGTGTGTGTGTATATAGGCAAATTCAGGGCCAGATTTGCCTCCCAGGCTCCCCTAGGCAAGGCACTCTAAGTTCCATTAGCTCCGCCCATTGCGGTTAAGAATCAGAGAGGCAACGCAATGCACCCTCCCCCATGTCTTTAACCCTTTGAGTGCCAGATGGCTAGCCAACGTATAGCTTCACAATGCATTGGGTACCCCTCTGGCACACAAAGGGTTAAAGCAGTGGTTCTCAACTCCTGTCCTCAGGACCCACTAACAGGCCAGGATTTGATGATTTCCTTGTTAGAACACAGGTGAGATAATCAATATGAATGAGCCTCTGATCACATGATCTCCTTGTTAGAGCACAGGTGAGTTAATCAATGTGAATGAGCCTCTGATCACATGATTTCCTTGTTAGAGCACAGGTGAGATAATCAATGTGAATGAGCCTCTGATCACATGATTTCCTTGTTAGAGCACAGGTGTGTTAATCAGTGTGAATGAACCTCTGATCACATGATTTCCTTGTTAGAGCACAGGTGTGTTAATCAATGTGAATGAGCTTCTGATCACATGATTTCCTTGTTAGAGCACAGGTGAGATAATCAATGTGAATGAGCCTCTGATCACATGATTTCCTTGTTAGAGCACAGGTGTGTTAATCAATGTGAATGAGCCTCTGATCACATGATTTCCTTGTTAGAGCACAGGTGAGATAATCAATGTGAATGAGCCTCTGATCACATGATTTCCTTGTTAGAGCACAGGTGAGTTAATCAGTGTGAATGAGCCTCTGATCACCACACCTGTGCTCTAGCAGAGAAATCCCTAAGTCCTGGCCAGTTAGTGGGTCCTTAGGACAGGAGTTGAGAAACATTGGGTTAAAGGATTAAGTCGTAATTATATTACGTTATGCTACTCTGCTCCTTAGAAACACATGTATTCCTGTCGTCCCCGCGCTCCAGATCTGGTCAGCATTGCCGTTTGAATTACTGATTGTGCTGGTCATGTTCCGGTGATTTTATTTGCTGTCCTATTGACTTTGAACCCTTACAAGAGGGATTTCCTTCTCTCTTCCTGGATTCACAAACACGACCATAAACGTCCATCTGTCACTAAGTAACCCCTGGAAACGGGAGAGGCAGACAGGAGGTTACGGACACAAAGTCCATGAAGAGGAAAGCACTTCAGTGTCTGGAAAACACTGCCTTTTCATTATCGCTTTAATTTAAAGGGATAGTAAGACCTCAAATGTAAAAACAGATATGTTGTAGGGTTTATCCCCTTGAGTAAAACAAGGGTACTGCCACTGCTGAAAGGTGTTTTCAATAGTTATTACAGCTCAAACTTTTATAGCTCAACATTTTTAGGTGCAGTATAACAATGGCCTGAAACTGTACAGTGGTGCTGTTGCTACAGCATCCTATGGACAGATCTGGCGAGTTGACCATAAACCTCCACAGGATGGTGTAGCCACAGCGCCACTGTACAATTTCAGGCCACTGTGATACTGCACCTAAGAAAATCAAGTTTAAGTTTAAGCTGTAACAACTGTTTAATAAAACACCTCTTAATAGTGGCAGTACCCTTGTTTTACTCAGGAGGATAAACCCTACAACATATCCTTTTTTATATTTTAAAGGGATAGTAATGTTTCACAAAAACATAGTCTCCAATTAATCTTCATAGTATTTGGGCCATAGAGAGTTTATTTCAATACTGTCAGAGTTATAGTGCAAGAGTAATTGAATGATAAAGTATTCTCCTCCCGCCCCTTTTACTGATGTAACACTGCTCACCTCAGATGTGGAATCTGGTCTCTTGACGGACAGATCGCAGCAAGGGACAATCTTCTTACAATGAACAATGAAAACCCTGCCCCCCCGACAGGTTTTTCCTTATGATCACTGAAGATCCATCCGGACAGTCTTGCTGCTCTGAGGTGAGCAGTGTGACATCAGTAAAAGGGGTGGGAAGTGGGATACTTTATCATTGAATTACTCTTGAACTACAACTCTGACAGTATTGAAATAACACTCTCCAAAGTCCAAATACTATGATGATTAACTGGAGCTGCTTTTTTGTGAAGCATTACTATCCCTTTAAGCATTACTATCCCTTTAACCCCATGCATGCTACAGACATCTTCAATGCATTGGGCCAGAAGCATTGTAAAAGTTTGAGAGATAGCATTTGTGCCACATAATTTATTTTTTTAAACTCTACAAAACAAGAAAACATTTTTATGGGACATTAGTGTCCTTTTAAGTGAAAAGTATTGTCAAAGCCCCCCAAATAATGTTATACCTAAGATGAGCAACCCAGTACTGAAAGTGTTAAAGAGGAATGTTTATGCAGGGCTCCGCAGGGATATCGAACCAGGCAGATCTGCCCCAGCATTCATCTTTTAACTCTTTCCATGATGGTTGCTCACCTTGGAGTGAAGATCACCAACAAATCAATGAGACTCAATGTGGAAGATGCACTAAGCCGATAAAGCGGAGATAAATTCTCCAGTGATATCACCATCCCTGGGAACTTTCTTTTCTGGAGTCTGGGGTGTACAATTGCCAGGGCTGAGCTTCTCAGAGCACACGGACGTTGATAAGCTAAGGGTGGCTGTCCAGACCCTGCACATACACTCATCTGGGCAATTAAGGTAAGGCGTCCCAGGGCATCTAAGTAGTTTACATGTGATTATGAAGGCTCAGCATTAGATCTTAGGTTGGGCAGCATGTTAAACTTCCATCACTTGCAAGTTGCACTAATGGATGCAGGTTGAAGCAACATTTAAGGAGGCAACATGAGAATCTCGGCCTCTTCATGCAGAGCGAGATTCTCACGTCGCCTGTTTCATCACGGCAACATGCTTAATGCACCGTTTACTTGCACAATGTTTTCTCTGCAATATTTTAAATGGATACCGAATGTTGGGAGGTGTGAGACACAGGTTTTGAGTGTATAAGATATAGTAGGAAGTGGAGAGACAGAGCGCAAAGCAAAATACCTTCCCCAGCCTGTTGACGAACGATGTATGCAAATGTAATTATTGCATGTTATCACTCCTAATATCAACAGTAAGACTGAACTGTGAAAAAACATTTCCTTTGTTGTAAGCACATATGAAAGTCTTCATTTAAAGGGGTACTAATGACCAAATAAAAACATCCCCACTTGCAAAAAAAAAAAATCTTAATGGCCTCTATGAATTTTGTCCTTGCATCTCTTTTTAAGAAAAAACATCTTAAATGAATCCTTAATGTTATGTTTGTGGAGGCGGTACAAGCACGTAAGCCGAGCTCCCATTGAATAAAACGTTACTTTATTGATACACATTAAAACTTTTAAAACAGCATACTGCCGGGTATGTCCGACGTTTCAGTCCACTCTGGGACTTTCATCAGGGACTGTTAACCTTACAGATCTCCGTGCACACTGTTATTTAAATACCTGCCCGTTGCTCTTGGCGCGGAAAAGAGTATACTGTCGTTGTCATAGCAACCACAGACGCATTCCCGTGTCAAAACGCAGCTTGCAGATACATTGTTGCACTGTCTTGTAATCCAACTCTATAGACACATTGTATGTCACCACTTTTCAGATATAATCTATCAAAGTGAACTGATCATTGAGACCACCGGGCACTAGAGTTTTAAGAGTATATATCCAGAACATCTCTCTTTTGGAGAGCCTGGATTCTCTATCTCCACCCCGTGGGCCCTGTGATACATGTTCAAATGGAAAACATTTAAGGTCCCTAATCTTGTGTTTCAACTGAACAAAATGCCTTGCTACTGGCGATCTTATCATTTGTTGGTCTGACAATGTGTTATTAAGACCTCTCATAATAAGAGAACGATGTTCACGTAACCTTTCTTTGAAGGGTCTGCTTGTTTTCCCAACATAATATTTAACACACGGACAAAACAGTAAATATATCACATATGTTGTTGTACATGTTATATGCCTTTTCACTTTGATCTCATAATGAGCACACGGGATGCTGAGCCTTGATCCTGTCACCATATGAAGGCAAGTAACGCATCCTGCGCATTTAAATACTCCTTTGTTTTCACTTGCCTTCAAAGTCAAATATTTATCAGTCGGATCTGAATTCACTAACTCATCCCGTATGCTTCGCGCTCGCTTATAACCAAATCTAGGGGGTTGTTGAAACATGTGTCCTATTTCTGGATCACTGGACAATAACCCCCAATTATTTAAAGTGATATTTCTAAATTCTTTCGACACGTCCGTGTATGTTGTGGTAATGGTCATCCTGTCCTCTTCACTTTTAGCTTGCTTCTTAGAGGACAATAACACTTGTCTATCCAATATTGTTGCCTCTCTGATATTCCTGTCTATGCTACTGTGTTTGTATCCCCTAGCTTTAAATTTGGCGCCCATTACAGCCAATTGCCTGTCTGATTCCAATGGCTCTGAAACAATGCGCTTCACCCTCATCATCTGTGACTTCGGCAACCCTTGTTTCAGTGCAATCGGATGTTGACTTCTGGCATCTAACAGGGTGTTCCTATCAGTGGGCTTCACATATAGACTTGTTTGGATGCCCTTGTCATTCTTCCTAATCAGGACATCCAAATAGTTGATTTCACTATAACTGTAGTTCACAGTCATCCTAATTGGTGAACTTAATGTATTAAGATGTTGTACAAACTCCTCTAACAGCGATACATCGCCAGTCCAAACCATAAACAAGTCATCAATGAAACGCACATAGAATCTAACATAGTGCCAGTATCCAGATTGCATGATATTTGTCCGTTCATAGTTCCACATAAAGGCATTGGCATACGACGGCGCCATAGGGGACCCCATCGCTGTCCCAGCTGTTTGTATAAACAGATCCTCCTCAAATTTAAAATAATTGTGGGTGAGTATTAGATCTACCATCCCCTCCATATAGTCCATTTCTATAGGGGCAAAATCCTTGCTTTCATCCAGTAATTGCCACACTGCTACTTTACCCCCTTCATGGGGTATACAGGTGTACAGACTGGTGACATCCATTGTCACCAGTAACATGTCTGATGTCTCCCATCGCACTTTATTCAACCGATTCAAAAAATCTGTTGTGTCCTTAATAAAAGTAGAAGTGCACTGTATGTATGGCTGCAGGATGAAATCCACATATTGCGCCATCGGGTACATTAAGGACCCCCTTGCAGACACTATAGGTCTGCCGGGGGGATTTTGTAGTGTCTTATGGACCTTAGGGAGGCAATACAACACGGGGGTAATCGGGCATTTGACTCTCATGAGCTCACCCACTTTAACAGGCAATAACCCTTCTTCAATTCCACGAGATATATAATCGTCAACTCTGGTTTTAAACATACGTGTAGGGTTAAATCTCAATTGCTCATAACTGCCCGCGTCTCCCAATTGTCTCCTTACCTCCTTCCTGTAGTTGTCATAGTCCTGTATTACAATCCCCCCTCCTTTATCAGCAGGATGTATGATGATAGATGTATTGGTCCTTAAGTCCCTAAGCGCTTTTCTCTCTGAGGTAGTGATATTGGAATACCTCGGTTTGTTGGTGTTTAATTCGTTCATCACTCCCTGATGAAGCAGCCGAGTAAAAGTTTTGATGGAGGCGTTGTTGGTACCCGGATCAAAGCAACTTTTTGCCCTAAATGGATTTTCTTTAAATTCAGCGATGTGGGTCGAATCTTTAAAATAATCCTTTAGATGTAGCTTCCTTGTCATACGATACAGCTCAACTTCTGTATCGAATTCTGAAAGTCGCTGTGTGGGCACAAAGCTTAGACCTTTATTAAGCACTGCAACCTCATCAGACGTAAGCGTATGACTGGACAAATTGAAAATTATTGCCGCATCTGTGTTGGCATTACTGGAGGCCTCTGATCTTTCACATCTTTGTTTCTTCCTCTTCCCCCGCCTACGCCGCCTTCTGCATATAACATGTACAACAACATATGTGATATATTTACTGTTTTGTCCGTGTGTTAAATATTATGTTGGGAAAACAAGCAGACCCTTCAAAGAAAGGTTACGTGAACATCGTTCTCTTATTATGAGAGGTCTTAATAACACATTGTCAGACCAACAAATGATAAGATCGCCAGTAGCAAGGCATTTTGTTCAGATGAAACACAAGATTAGGGACCTTAAATGTTTTCCATTTGAACATGTATCACAGGGCCCACGGGGTGGAGATAGAGAATCCAGGCTCTCCAAAAGAGAGATGTTCTGGATATATACTCTTAAAACTCTAGTGCCCGGTGGTCTCAATGATCAGTTCACTTTGATAGATTATATCTGAAAAGTGGTGACATACAATGTGTCTATAGAGTTGGATTACAAGACAGTGCAACAATGTATCTGCAAGCTGCGTTTTGACACGGGAATGCGTCTGTGGTTGCTATGACAACGACAGTATACTCTTTTCCGCGCCAAGAGCAACGGGCAGGTATTTAAATAACAGTGTGCACGGAGATCTGTAAGGTTAACAGTCCCTGATGAAAGTCCCAGAGTGGACTGAAACGTCGGACATACCCGGCAGTATGCTGTTTTAAAAGTTTTAATGTGTAACAATAAAGTAACGTTTTATTCAATGGGAGCTCGGCTTACGTGCTTGTACTTACTACTGATCGTTTTTGTAAGCCTGGAGGTACCCTACTAAACCTAAGCGTGTGCAGCGATAACACGGTGGAAGTAATGTTTGTGGAGGCGGACATGACAGTTGTCAGTTTTTTTTTTTCAAACTTAAGCAGGCAGAGTCAATTAGCCTACTTAACCCTTTAACCCCTTAAAGACCAGCCACGCGCGTACGTGGCTGCACTTAAGCACCACGGACCTTTTTTTTTAATTTTTTTTTTGCCAGTCCAGTTCAGGGCTCCCCGAACAGCGTGCAGTTGCACGGCAAGTCCTGAAATCCATGACAGTTTTGGCACGTCATAGGTCCTTATTGCACACCAGCCTATGATGTGACAAGACCGACATGAGTTCTTAAGGGGTTAAGGACTAAAGAGGTGCTCTCCGCAATGCTTTGGATACCTCTCTGGCATTCAAGAGGTTAAATAAAGTAAGTTTAAGATTCGATTTTAGGGATGTGACCTAAAATGAAACATTTTTTACACGTGCGATCTGGAAGTACATGACGTTTATAAGTAAGTCACCAATTTCATTTTTCTTTTATTAAACGAGCAGTAAAAAATTTTTTATGAAAAAAATATATATTGTAGGGATTTTCCTACTGAGTAAAATAAGGGTACTCCCACTGCTGAGAGATGCATATTTCCAGCGTTATTACAGTTTAAAGTGCTAGTAATACTTAAAATGTAAAAAAAAATATGTTGTAGAGTGTATCCCCCTGAGTAAAACAATGGCACTCCCACTGCTGAAAGGTGTTTCATTCAATAGTTATTAATTTTCAAAGTTTAATTTTTTAGGTGCAATATCACAGTGGCCTGAAATTGCGCAGTGGCGCTGTTGCTACACCATCCTATGGAGATTTATGGTCCCGGGACCAGAGCTGTCCATAGGATCGTGTAGCAACAGCGCCACTGTACAATTTCAGGCCACTGTGATACTGCACCTAAAAAATTCAACTTTGAAAATTAATAACTTTTGAATGAAACACCTTTCAGCAGTGGGAGTACCCTTGTTTTACTCAGGGGGATAAACCCTACAACATATTTTTTTTTACATTTTAAGTATTAGTATCCCTTTAAACCTGTGCTTTTTTACATTAGTAGTGCCCTCTAGTGGTCAAATTCTAATTAGATTTCCTGTTAGATTCTAATGGAAAGGAAAGTCAGTGACATACAGTTCTCCATAGAATGTGATAGAAACTTCCTGTCAGAACAATCAGGAAGTAAACACACAGTAAATTAACTTCCTCATTATTTAAACTGTTATAACATTTGAATAAAACACCTGACAGCAGTGGGAGTGACCTTGTTTTACTCAGCAGGAGAAGCTCTATAACATAGATTTTCATAAAAAAAAAAAAAAAAGTTTACTGCTCCTTTGAGTATGACAATTTTGAAAATATCTATATATAGTTTGTACTGAGGTAGTCAAATAATGGACCTCCAGCTGTCAGAGACTACAACCTCTGACTGGTTGGGGATGATGGACGATGAAGTCCCCAACAGCTGGAGAGCCAACTATTACTTATCCTTGTCTTATACAATAACATAAGAAAGACTTAATTCTGTGCATCCTCAATGTGTCATATTGGTAACCAGTCTTGTACTCAAAGGGTTAGCCGTATGAGTGCCAGAGGGGTATGCAATGCATACCTACCTACAGTAGTTGTTTCCAACAACAAAACGCCTCCATTTTGGTGCATATGCGAATTAGGGTGACCACATTTCCATTCTGCCATTCCGGGACATGTGGTCACTCTAGTCCCGCGGCTGAGGCTCCCGCCGGCGCCATACCTCCCAAGTGTCCCTCTTTAGGAGGGACAGTCCCTCTTTTAGACCCAAATCCCTCTGTCCCTCTTTCCCACCCTGATGACCCTCTTTTTAGGAAATCAGACTGTGTGGTGTGTATATAAATGTATCACAGTGCTCTACAGCAATAAAACTCACATCACTGTTTGTTTAAACATATGTATATATGTGTTTATAAATTAGTCTGTGTAAATAAAATACTTTGGTCTTGTTATAACTCATTTATTAGGTTATACAAGGAGGTGTCAACAGGTCATGAAATAGTTTAAAAATTCTCTGTAATGCCCCGCCCCCCAGCAACACCCCCTAAAACACAAGTGTCCCTCTTTGGCAATTTGAAATGTTGGGAGGTATGGGGCGCTGACCATCTTTCTGAGGCTGACACAGAGTAAGAGTTCACACTGGGAACAGCCTCAGAAAGATGGTCAGCGCCGGCGAGAGCCTCAGCCGCGGGTCTCTCTTGCAGCGCTAACATACCTGCTCCATCCTAGCTGTCTCGCACGTACCAGTCCAGCCAGCCAATGAAATGTATTTGCTATATGGTCTTCATTGGCTGGCTCAGTAGTAGTTGGGGAAACTAATCTCATCAGAGTTTTTGTCTCCGACTTGGTCAGATAAAGCTTCATAATTAATTGTGCATATGTACAAAAAAGAAATGACTGTTTCCACCTTTTTAGGCTGCTAGAACCAATCAGTTTACACCGAAGTGGTGGAATAAATTAATCAACATGAGGGAGGGTCTGGAAAAGGAGTAAGGTCCCTTTTAATCATAAAAGAGGCCTTAAGCATAATAGAAAAAGTCTAAGGAAAACCAGCTGCAACCATACAGGTTAAAAATCCTCTGACTTAAATGGGGCATTTAACCCGTCAAATTCTAGAGAGGATGCCCATGCATTGTGTTGGAGATCTCCCCAGCATTCAAGAGGGTATTTCCTGTGTGGCAGATGTTTTGTTCCAGAATTAATCCACTTTCATTTGGGGCAGAAAGACCTCAATGGCACTCGAAGGGTTAACACCTTATCGACTGCCTGATCTGTGGGTGGGCGGATGTTAAGGACCACGGTCATTTTTTTTTTTTTGCAATGAATTGTGGGATGGTAGCTCAGCATGGAGCCGCGTTGCCATCCAGCAATTCCACAACGTACCAGGACCGTCTCTAGTCCTTTACGTCCAGACCGGCGTGACGGTCTTGGCACGACCACGTGGCACTAATGGGTTAAGGGTATAGCGTACTTTTAATTGCATTGTGCGTGGATTCCAGATAATATAAGAAATGTAATTGCACTAACTGAATCAAGATGAAATTGAAATGCAAAAGCGGAACGCGGCAGCTGTTTTCTAATTATTCAGCCCTAACTGTATAGGATTTTTCATTGCCTGCTGGTATAAAAAGTAGGTTATTGTGCACAGCCTAAGGTGCTGCAATCCGTTCATTGTAACAGATCCGCCTATTAGCATCCTAATGATCCTGCTCATTGAGACTAGGGAGCCTGGCACCGTTTATCTGTTCAATATAGTGTAAAGCTGATTAACCCCTTAGATGACAGAAAGGTTTCCAAGTCACGGCAAAGCTCAACAACTTGATCACGCGTTGTTAAAGCGCACCTACCACCTTAACTAAGTAGACTAGGGGTTCACAACGCATGTATATTTTTTCATAAAAATGTTTACTGCTCCTTTAAGTATACATTGCCTTTGTCAGTGTTCTATGCCTCGTTCTTCCTCATTGTGATCATGAGGAAGAGAAAAAGCAGAGACCATACCTCTTAAAATATAAAATGGCCAAAGAGGGGGGTACTTTTATTTTAATTGTTATTGCTGGGGGAAGAAATAGGGGTAGAGCAGGTTTGGTCATTTGATGACCACCGCTTCATGTTACTGAATAAATGATTTAGAGCAAGACCAAAGTATTTTAGTTACACAAACTAATTTATAAATACATGTACTGAAGTTTAAACAAACTTGGGCCAGGATGCATCAAACTGCAGGAAAAGCAGTGTATCAAATATACTGCTCTTCACTGTGATCATTTATCGATACCTTCGAAAATTGCGTAAATTGGCCAGTCAGGGGAAAAACCTGCGCATATGCGAAAAATGCGTATGTGTGCGTTCGCTCCTGTGACGGTACTAGCAGACACCCAGCCTTGGTGTCCTCCGTCAATGGTCACTTCTTCCAATATCAGCCAGACAGGTAGGGTTGCCACCCAGCCGGAATTTTACCGGCAGGCCGGTAAAAACTTGGCTTCTTTCCAATGTTAAGTCTGTGGAGGGAATTCCATGCTGGTATTTTTTTGAAGAAAAGGTGGCAACCCTACAGACAGGACTCCAGCAGCATACCACAATATACCCCGAATCACCAGGCAAAACTAGTGTCAGGGTAACCAGAACTCTTTATTGTACAAAGCAGCAGACTTATATACAGAACAGTGGGGTTAGGGAACAATGTGTGGGAAACCAGAGATACATCAGGGCCAATGGAACGGTGGGAACATAGGACAATGGAGCCAGACATGAGTGCGTTAACTGACAATAGTGAGGGGCGGTGGGTAAACATTAGAACAAAGGGCTGGGGCTGGATACAATGGGCCAGAATACACATTCACAACAGTGTCCTTTGTGCCAAAGCATCTTTTACATAATTTGATTCAGCCGCCTTCAAACCCCAGCCAATCCAAGGCCGAGGATAATGTGGCCAATCCTGGCCTCTGGTATCTCACCCGCCTTTAGCCTATCAGACATTATGGTTGGGTGGCTGACGACCAATCCCTGTGACGCCTACTGTCCCCTATGTTAAGTCTATGGGGAACCTTTAAACATGGCACCCAGGGCTTTGGCCAATCAGGAGCAGGCCTACGTTCCACAGCCGGACGGCTTTCGGGATAGTCCAGCCGGCCATCTCCGGCAACTTGAATCCTTTGGAGAAGCTGTTTCTCATGTAACCCCAACCAAGCTGCCAGACACTGATCCATGGCTTGTTACATGCACCCAGCCCTCCAGGCTGATTAGTCTGTTGGGTCTGGCCTGGGCAGACCAGACTGGGTGTTCCCAGTCACCCTGTGCCCCCAATAAGCACAGGGTGACTTAGACCCAAGGGAGGACATGTAAGCTGGCAAAGGAGCTTCCCCGGGAGTGGAATCCATGATCTTTAGGGATGGGGCCGACCCCCAGGCCCCTCCAGGAGCCAAGGGCATAGTGGTTCCCATGACAGCCCCATATTTTGGAATGGGATCCGCCAGGTTGAAGCTAGTGGATCAAACTGGCGGATCTATCTGGCTATCGCTTATTGAAGCATAAGTGATGGCCGCATACAATCCGTAAATTGCTGATGGGTGAATGGTAAATGTGCAAAGAAATCCTCCAATTTTGTTGTGCATTAAACCATTTGCACCATGATGAATCCAGGCCTTAAAGGGTTAGTGATGTCTTTTTTCAACAAAATGTAATATTGTAGATATTACAAAAATAAAGTAACGGATTCAAGTCCCGTGTCTCAAACTTTTATAGTTTGAGAGATATGTGATGATAAAGTTCCTCCCCTTTCACAGACGTCAGCACTCTAGCTGACAGAAGGAGATCCTGGTCCCGCGACCGGCCGGCGGCTCTTCAGCAGAGAACCAAAATAGCGATATCTGAAAAGAAATACTTCATTGGAACGGTCTACAAAGTGTTCTTGTAAACCAGGTACACTTTGTACACTGTTACAATTAAGTATTTATTTTTAGATATCGCTATTTCAGCTCTGCTGAAGAGCCAACGTCAAGTTGAACAACTCAAACCTCCTTCTGTCAGCTTTACAGCTCACGTCAGTGAAAGGGGCTGGAGGGGGGAACTTTATCATTGTACCGTAAAATCTCAGGTATAATACGCAAAATTTTACCCCACTTCACCTTATGTGAAGTGGGGGTTGTGTATTATACCCGAGAGTTTTTTATATAAAAAAAAAATTAAGCCTTCCAGATCCCTTCGCTCCCTCTCCCGGTGCTATCCGCTGCTAAAATACCATTTACTTACGGCAAAATTCAAGTCCCCGCATTTTCCCCATTAGCAGGCAACATATAACAGATGTCAATATTCCCTACGGGTGGCGTGCTTCCATTCGCCGCCCACTTCCTTCAGGACCTACCGGCTCCAGCCAATGGTAATGCCCTGTGAGGATCTGAAGGTCCTCACAGGGCAATACCATAGCCGGAAGGAAGCGGGCAGTGAATGGAAGCATGCCGCCCGCAGGGAATATCGACATGGGTTATATGTTGCCTGCTAATGGGGAAAATGCAAGGACTTGAATTTTGATGTAAGTAAATGGTATTTTAGCAGCGGATAGCGCTGGGGGAGGGAGGGAAGGGATATGGAAGGCTTAATTTTTTTTTTCCTTAAGAGGGGAAAACAAGGGTGCGTATTATACATAGGTACTCTTGTTTTCCCCTAAAATCTTGGGCATAATATACACCTGCGTATTATACCTGAGATTTTACGGTATATCTCTCAAACTATAAAGGTTTGAAAGAGAGGACTTGCATCAGTTAATTTTTGCAATATTTACAATGTTACATTTTATTGAAATCAGACATTACTATCCCTTTAATGTGAATTTTACTGCCGTGGAGCTGTGATCTTCTATACAGAGGGACAACAGAGAGGAAAAGAGGAACATGGGGATTTTCATCTCAGAGAGACGGCGCCCCCTCTAAAAAGTTACACTTGGGAGGTATGAACACACGTTTATACCTTTTAACCAGTCACTGTTAAAAGTTTACTAATTGAGTATAAATTATCATAGGAAAACCTATAAAAATATTGTGTTTTTTCATTTTTTTTTTTACATTTTATTATCAAATGAAATGGAGGGCTATCCATATAAGTGTGGTATTAAAAGAAAGTCCTACAGATGCTTAGAAATGGTTTATATATGGGTACACTAAATGAATTAGAGGAAAAATAAGGTTGAACAAAGGCATACTAAAATGTCCAAAACTGCTCTTGTCTTCTAATGTAAAAAAATAGCCCTTGTAAAGAAGGGATTAAACATCAAGAACTGGTGTTCTGAAATTATTCTGTGTAAATCAGATACTATGGTTTGTTCTAAATGATTTATTAAACTCGCTGTGTAATATTTTTAAAAAAAAAAAACGTATTATTAAAGGGATAGTAATACTTCGTTTTATCTTTATTTTATTTTGTAGGCATTAAAAAAACATGAAGAACGATATAAGTCTTATCTCTCAAACCTTTATGGTTTGAGAGATATTCACAAGCAAAGTTTCCCCCTCCCGCCCCTTTTACCTAGTGTAAGCCATCTCTTCTCAGATGTGGAAGCCAGTCCATAGACCAGACAGATAACAGCAGGGGACAATCTTCTTTCTATGAGAACAATGAAAGCCCTGCCCCCCTTGACTAGTTTTTCAGGTCTTTCCCTTATCTTAATTGAAGATTGTCCCTCTCTGCAGTCTACCTGGGCACCCCCCTTCTGCTCTGGCTGAGCAGTGTTACATTAGGGCGGGAGGGGGATATTTTATCATTGAATTACTCTTAAACTACAACTCTGACAGTATTGAAATAACACTCTCCATGGCCCAAATACTATGATGATTAATTAGAGCTGCTTTTATTATGAAACATTACTATTACTTTAAAGAGTAATCCGTTAATTCCAAAAGGTACCTGGTGACATCTTCCCCCCGGAAAAGCGCATTGCGCATGTCAGCACGGAGCCGATCGGCTCTCTTGTAACTCCCCCCGGCTACACAAAAACACCTACATCATCAGCTTTAGACTCTCGGATCAGCAGGAGAATCTAAAGCTGATGACGTAGGTGTTTTCGTGTTGCCGGGGGGAGTTACAAGAGAGCCGATCGGCTCCGTGCTGACATGCGCAATGCTTTTTTCCAGGGGGGAAGACGTCACCAGGTACTTTTTGGAATTAACGTATTATTCTTTAATAACACTTTTTTTTTTTTAAATAATTACACAGCGAGTTATCACGGATTGTAGCCCTCTAATTGAGGCTACATCATGCAGGGGTGTTAGTTCCGCTTTAAATAACATAAAGAGCTGTCAATAGGTCAAGAAGTAACCTAAAACATCTCTGTAAGGCCCTTCAATCACATCTCCAGTGACACCAACTAAAATCTGTGTCCCTCCTCAGTGATGTGAAATGTTGGGAGGTACACAACAGTCCTTCAGGCAGCTGTGCAGTATATCTATTTATCAGGTGCTAAGTTACTATTGGTGCAACCAAATGTAGAGACCTATTTAATGCTGGAAATAGGAGATGTTATGGTTTTTCTGTAGTTTACAGGGAATTGGAAATGTTTTTGCACCAAGGCCCTCAATTACTAGGTCCACCACTTCTATTTTTAGGCCATTCGCATAAGAAGTGTTATGCAGGCTATTGTTTGACACTAACATTTTACAATCTGAAAATAGTTATGTTACTCTAAAAGGCCATGGGTGGATCTTTTCTCAGTTACATTTCTCACACGTTGCCGCACAGTCTGAAATAATCAAGAAAACCTCCATGGCACAATGTTGATCTTATATTAAATTAACTTCATAGAACGTTATACCTATGTACACACCTACAGTACACTGACATACTGAGCATTCATTCCCATCTTCACACAATGCTGAGAATTAACACCCATTTACACACACACACACACACACACACACACACACACACACACTGCTCACTCTTGATATCCATCTTCACCCAGTATTGTTTTCAAACACATCTTCACACAGTGCTAAACTGTCACACCCATCTTCATCCATCACTGAGTTTTCTCACCAATTTTCACCCAATGCTGAGTTTTCACGTCCATCTGCCAGATCACGTTGCTGCATTTCCACACCTGCCTTCACTGATCAAACTGCTGTCCTCTAGATCATCAGGGAGAGGGAGTTAAAGAGGGGTCTTAAGCTGTGTTGTATGAGTTTACATAGTCACATAGTTGAAGTCTGTGGTGTAACAATAGGGTCGCACCTGGGACCTGGCCCGTCACTCAAGGGGCCCAGCTGCCGCCTGCGACTATCCGCCCTGCACCTGCAACATGCTGAGGTCTGTGCCTTCTTCGGCACAGACCTCTAGCAGCTGAGCTCCCTCTTCAGCTCTTTAGCAATGCAGGCCGCTAGGAGATGACATCATCTCCCAGATCTCTGCATTACTGAAGAGAGGACCGTGCGGGAGCTCCAGCAGTATAGAGGTCTGTGCAGAAGGAGGCCTCTCCTGCCACACCGCTGGGCCACCAGGGAGGTAGGAAATGGACACTGGGGGGGGCAATGTGAGGGCATATGGAGACTGGGGGCAATGTGGAGATGATGGGGGGCAATGTGGTCAGGGGGTGGCCATGACAAGTTTTGCACTAGGGCCTGGTGGCTTCTAGTTACCTCTGGTTGAAGTCCAGCCCATGCCAAATCATCCTTTTTGATCCAGAGGAAGGAAAAAAACAAAAAAAACATTGAAGCAATTTCCAATTAAGCCCAAAGTGGGTAAAAAAAAATACTTCCTGACTCCAAATGTCCATCTGATATTTCCCTGGATCAACATCCTATTTAATTTAACTCCTTGAGGACCAGCTGCACGGCTGGCACTTAAGGACCATGTTTTTTTTTTTTTTTGACGCAACAAAATCAGAGGTCCCCGAACAGCGCGCAGCTGCACAATGACCCATTGATTCCATGATGAACAAGCCAACTGTCATTATTCTCAATATTGTTCTGTGCTAGATAAGTATCCATTACTTTTTTTTTGCAAGCACAGTATCCCAAAGCAACGGATTCCATACCTTTACCACCCTTACTGTAAAAAACCCTTTTACTCTAGGTTCTCCTTGACTGGGGAGGAGCTTGTTCTATTTCACATAGACTACTAGACTAATTAATTAGGCAAGCCTTATTGAAAGGGAAGTATAATCCAATTACGAACAAAGTAGATAACTGCATGTTTCTGCAAGCTTGAGTTCAAGATGTTACGCAGCCAGGTGGCGCTGTTTCTATTACAGCAAGTGAAAAGCAGAGTGTCACAGACTCAGGATTACCCTGGGATATCTCATGAGCACCAAAACAAATCTATAACATCACAGTTCATGAACACAAACAGGGACTTTGGAAGATCAGAACTGCTATAGTAATAAAAACACACAGCAGGGGCTATCCTTTCACCTTAATGTACGTATCCGACCATATACTGCCCCTTTAACCCCTAAACATCCGTGTGCCATGCTATGACCGTCACGCGTTTTTTCCCTTCAGGACCGGTGACTGTCATAGCATGTCACGTACATTTTACTTAAACAGTACTTCACTGGGAGAGCTGGACGTAAAACCAGGGAGTGAAATTGACCGCTCCAAGACTGGAGCGGTCTCTCTCAGTCCCCAAAGCGGCGTGCAGGCACGCATCACAGGTTACGTGTACCAGCGCATCTGAAAGACCACAGCGGTCCTAAAGGGAAGGTTGCTTCCCAGGACCCTGGTTGGTAAACAAATTAAGTACCCAATCCTATAGGAGGGAATAGTTTCACTTGATCCTTTGAGTGCCAGAGAGACGCGTTCAACGCATTGCTTTGAAATGCGTTGCACACCTATTTGGCACTCAATGTGTTATACATAACAGGAAGAAAATCTTAGCAACAAACCGCAAAAGAAAAAAAAATGTAAATCTGTCCCCAAATCTTGCCGTGTAACTAAATACACAGCAATAAATCAAGTGATGTCATACAGCCATTCATCTTAACGTAATACCAATCAAACTGTTCCCATAAGACAAATCTGTAACAGACTGAAGGTGATTTATTATAAAGTGTATTTAGGCCGTATTCCGTTCGCTAAGGAGGTGCAACACTGTAGCCCCCCCAACTGTACCACAGGAAGGGAATAAAAATATCCCAAATTCCCAACAATGTAAATTCATAATTTGAACCCCTTGAATGCTAGTGAGGTCACGAATATAATGCTTTCCAGGCACTTGGCATCTCTCCAGTGTTCCCAATGTGAAATAATCCTATAATATAAAAGGCCAGATGGATGTTTGTCCGATGCAGTCAATCGCAGCAGAGACTGCCCGAACGCACAGAATGCTGGGAGATGTATGGCACAGTGCTGGAACGGGTCAGATCAGGCTATTTAAATGGTTATGTTACGGCATCTGTACTACCGCAGAACTACACGGCAGGTGTACTACCGCAGAACTACACCTCCCAGCATTCTGTGCGTTCGGACAGTCTCTACCGTGCATGACTGCATCGGACAAAAATACATCTGGCCCATGTACACAGGCTTTTACTCTAGTAATAATATAAACAAAGATCCATACAACCTCCCCCCAAAAAAAAGTGAAAAAAAAAAATAACCAAAAATAAATATAGGCTCCACCCCCTCCCCCAATAAGACTATATCCAAAGAATAAAAGAGTCAGTGAGTAGGGAGGTAATGTAGAGATCAGACAGGAAATCAGTACTATGGGAGGTGGGTAATGCATTGTGAGCAGTGTCAGTGAGTGGGGAGGTAATGTAGAGATAAGACAGGAAGTCAGTGCTAGGGGAGGTGGGTAATGCATTGCTGAGCAGTGTCAGTGAGTGGAGGGAGGTAATGTAGGGATAAGACAGGAAGTCAGTGCTAGGGGAGGTGGGTAATGCATTGCTGAGCAGTGTCAGTGGGTGGGGGAGGTAATATAGGGATAAGACAGGATGTCAGTGCGAGGGGAGGTGGGTAATGCATTACTGACCAGTGTCAGTGAGTGGGGAGGTAATGTAGGGATAAGACAGGAAGTCAGTGGTAGGGGAGGTGGGCAATGCATTGCTGACCAGTGTCAGTGAGTGGGGGAGGTAATGTAGGGATCAGACAGGAAGTCAGTGGTAGGGGAGGTGGGCAATGCATTGCAGAGCAGTGTCAGTGAGTGGGAGAGGTAATGTAGGGATAAGACAGGAAGTCAGTGCTAGGGGAGGTGGGTAATGCATTGCTGAGCAGTGTCAGTGGGTGGGGGAGGTAATATAGGGATAAGACAGGATGTCAGTGCGAGGGGAGGTGGGTAATGCATTACTGACCAGTGTCAGTGAGTGGGGAGGTAATGTAGGGATAAGACAGGAAGTCAGTGGTAGGGGAGGTGGGCAATGCATTGCTGACCAGTGTCAGTGAGTGGGGGAGGTAATGTAGGGATCAGACAGGAAGTCAGTGGTAGGGGAGGTGGGCAATGCATTGCAGAGCAGTGTCAGTGAGTGGGAGAGGTAATGTAGGGATAAGACAGGAAGTCAGTGCTAGGGGAGGTAGGTAATGCATTGCTGAGCAGTGTCACTGAGTAGAGGAGGAAATGTAGGGAGAAGACAGGATGTCAGTGCAAGGGGAGGTGGGCAATGCATTACTGAGCAGTGTCAGTGAGTGGAGAGGTAATGTAGGGATAAGAGATGAAGAAACTGCACAACATGCCATAATTAGCGTACCATAATTGTACCTCTAAACTTAAAAATAGTTTTCTACATACAAAATGGCTAAAACAACATACAGGTGATTTTAAAAGTTCTTTCTAGATCAACAAAGTTGTTTTTTAGGTGATTGGGTCCCTTTAATGTTGAAATCTAAATATAAAGAATTTCAGAGTGAAAGAAAATCTGGGGCATCTTCAGACTGCGTCACTGAAGAAAAACAGAACATTAATCTTGTGTTCCCCATTTGTTCCAGCCTGTAACAGGTCACACAGATGGAACTGGCACAGTATTTGGTTCAAATATAACATAATTACCCTGTAAGCAAAGCTATGTATGTACTATTCGTTTCCATTTCTATTTGTGCACAAAAGCACATGACCAGAGATGAAGTAGACTGTGTAATATTTACCACTGGCTAAAAAAGAGGAAAATAGGATTATCTTCGTTACAGCTATGCAAATAAAGTAGCAGTATCAAACACACAATGAGATTTACAGTACTGTGCAAAAGTTTTAGGCAGGTGTGAAAAAATGCAGTAAAGTATGAATGCTTTCAAAAATAGACATGTTAATCGTTTATTTTTATCAAAAGAAGAAAAAATCTAACATCAAATCAATATTTGGTGTGACCTAGGGTTGCCACCTTTTCCCCAAAAAAATACCAGCCATAGTTGTGGGTTGGTGGGGGTGGAGCCACAAGAGGGAGGAGCCACAAAAGGGGCAGAACCACTCAATGTTGCATGACTCTGCAAAATTGAGCTTCAGGCTCCTTGTTACAGGTGCCGGGTGCCAATAGCTCTATCTATCTATATATTATAGTCCATATCCATATTATGTTATACGGTGAATTAATGATGAAAAATATATACATGTAAATATATATTTTACTGTTCACTTTGGGTGATTTATTTTGGCTCTGTATATATTTTTCTTTATTAATTCACTGTATACTATACAGTGATTGCCTCCAGTTGAGGCTTGCAAGATTACAACCTTTATGGATGCTATGAAAAACGCAGGTGCACCCACTTACCTGCAATCAGATCCACTGACTTATTCTGTTTTTATTCCAACTTCCCTCCCTTCCATTGTCACCAACTTTCTACTCCTAAGGGTGAGATGTTCAGAAAGTGGCGCTAACTGAAATTGTCTGTAATCAGAATAAAAAAGTTCTTACACCATGGTCCATCAATTCTCAGACATGTTTCCGTCATTTTTTGCATTAACCGCCATCTCCGTCAAAGGGAAAAAGCTGTCTTAAAAGTGGGTGTGGTTTAATCTTCTGTCATAATGTAAGGTATTTTCAGAAAAAAAATTTCGTTTGAACACCATTTTTTTGTCTGATTAACGTCATTTTTTCCCAACATAATAAAAAAGGTCTAAACTCGGAGAAGAAAAATTAAAATACTGAGAAGCGCTTTTTCGTTTCAAAGACAAAAAAATGTCTTTGTTTCTTTGAAAAGTTTCATTTCAAAGACAAAAAAAGTCTGTTTCTTTGAAAAGTTTCGTTTCAAAGAGAAAAAAGTCTTTGTTTCTTTGAAAATCTTTGTTTCAAAGACAAAATCAAAGACAATTTTTAAGATCAGAATTTTTAACGACAATGTTCAATGAGATCTTCTTACCGTCATTTTTAATTCTTTAGATGAACTTTCAAACGTGACGGATTTACTTCTGAAAATATTTTCCTTCTTTTACCCCCAACTCATGACCCAACAAGTTTTTCATTATGACGACTTTTTGAACATCTCGCCCTAAATGTCCTAAACTATCCCCTTACCTGCTGACCCACCATGCCCCAACACATAATCAAAGGGCTTCACTGCCCACCATTCTGCTAGCAAGTACCCTACTACCCTCCTCTCCACTGTGCACGGGTCATTTACTTTCCCTATTTTACTATCACATTCCTTTTTCTAGTGGCTCATGCCATCCTAGATACCAAGCCCTTCATACCTCTAATTATAGAATGAATGCACCGGAGAGTCTACCATGTTGGGAGTTACCTCCTCCGGCTCCACTCTGCGGGAAAGCCGACTAATTTTAGTACCAATGTCTTCTTTCTCCAGTCGTCCAGAATGTGCCAGCACCTCGGTGTCAAAGGACGCCATACTCCCTTTCTTGCTCCCTACCCTCTCACCCCGCTGCTGATGGGGCCACTTTCAAATCATCACTGTGCGGGGATTCATCCCAAAGCGCAGATTATTCTGGGTAACAGAGTCCACTCGTAAGACTGAACGAACTGATTCAGAGCAATAGTATACTACAACTTCCAGCATGCCTGGTGACAGCGGAAATGACAGATGCGGACAACCATGATAATAAGTGTGTCAGTACCTCACAATCCTCTCTGGGGGAGGTAGTTCATTGGTTGGGTATTGCACTGTGTTCCTCATACAACGCAGTGTAAGCTCGAGGTATAAAGGAGCTAGAGTCATTCTGGTGGAAAACGAGATGCATATATCACCGTGAAACTCACTCCCCATTCCAGACGCACACAAATACCAGCTTTTCAATTGCCGATATAGTAGTCATACCGGCACCAGCGTGCTAATTACCGGATGTGCCAGTAAAACACCGGCCGGGTGGCAACCCTAGTGTGACCACCCTTTGCCTTCATAACAGTATCAATTCTTCTAGGTACACTTGTATGCAGGTTTTTAAGGAACTCAGCAGGTAGGTTGTTCCAAACATCTTGGAGAACTAACCACAGTTCTTCTGTGGATTTAGGCACCTCAGTTGCTTCTCTCTCTTCATGTAATCCCAGACAGACTCAATGATGTTGAGTTCAGGGCTCTGTGGGGGCCATACCATCACTTCCAGGACTCCTTGTTCTTCTTTATGCTGAAGATCGTTCTTAATGACTTTGGCGGTATGTTTGGGGTTGTTTTCATGCTGCAGAATAAATTTGGGGCCAATCAGATGCCTCCCTGATGGTATTGCTTTGTACTTCTCAGCATTGAGGAGAGCATTAATTCTGACCAAATCCCCAACTCCATTTGCAGAAATACAGCCCCAAACTTACAAGGAACCTCCACCATGCTTCGCTGTTGCCTGCAGACACACATTCTTGTACCGCTCTCCAGACATTCGGCGAACAAACTGCCTTCTGCTACAGCCAAATATTTAAAATTTTGACTCATCAGTCCAAAGCACCAGCTGCCATTCCTCTGCACCCCAGTTCCTGTGCTTCTGTGCATAGTCAAGTCACTTGGCCTTGTTTCCAAATCAGAGGTATGGCTTTTTGGCTGCAAGTCTTCCATGAAGACCATTTATGACCAGACCAGTAGATGAATATACCAGGATCCCACTGTTTTTTGCCAATTCTGAGCTGATGGCACTGCTGGACATCTTCTGATTGCAAAGAGAAGTAAGCGTGATGTGTCCTTCATCTGCTGCACTAAGTTTCCTTGGCCGACCACTGCGTCTATGGTCCTCAACGTTGCCTGTTACTTTGTGCTTCTTCAAAAGAGCGTGGATAGCACATCTGGAAGTTCCTGTTTGCCTTGAAATATCTGCCTGGGAGAGACCTTGCTGATGCAGTATAACTACCTTGTGTCTTGTTGCTGTGATCAGTCTTGCCATGATGTATGACTTTTGACATGAAACTGTCTTCAGCAACCTCACCTTGTTAGCGGAGTTTGGCTGTTCCTCACCCAGTTTTATTCCTCCAACAGAGCTGTTTCTGTTTCAGTTAATGATTGAATTTCAACCAACATATTACATTGATGATCATTAGCACCTGTCTGGTATAACTGTTAAATCATACACCTGACTATTTGCATACAAAATCCCTGACTTTGTGCAAGTGTACCCAGAAGAATTGATGCTGTTTTGAATGCAAAGGGTGGTCACACCAAATATTGATTTATCTTCTGTTAAATTGTTAATTGATAAAAATAAACTATGAACAGGTCTATTTTTGAAAGCATTCTTACTTTACAGCATTTTTTCACATCTGCCTAAGACTTCTGCACAGTACTGTATATACCACTATAATCTGGTGTAATTCTGGAGCAAACCAACTACATCAAAGTGCACAGGGCAAATACACCTACCCAAAATTACCAGTGCTTTAAATGGACTTTTTAACCTCTCGAATGCCAGACAGGTCTCCAAGGCATTGTGATGCAATGCGTTGGAGACCTTCTTGGCACTCAAAGGGTTAAACAATAGTTTGCAATATTAAGCTTTATTCATTTGTCAGTTCATAAAAATAAGACTACTGGTTGGCATGCCTGCTGTTTACTAGCATTCCACTGCACTCTCCATCCCAACTGTCATTTCCTGCAGGCTAGTGTTGAAACTCAGGTCAGAGGTGGGGAAATGAAGCTTCCCCATCTCCAGGATGTAGGCAAGTAGAAAACACAAAGATTAAAAGACAACACTTCTGTTGTACTATTAAAGCACAGAGTGTGTGTGATTTAATCCTAGCAGATGTTGCGTGGAGGTGTGTGTCCCTTCAACCCCTTAAGGAATCATGACTTTCCTGGCACGTCATGGGTTGGACCTGCGACAAGGACCCATGACGTGCCAGAATCGTCATGGATCTCAGGTCTCCCATGCAGCTGCACGCCATTCGGGGAGCCCTGAGTCGGATCCGGAAAAAAAAATGCTCTGTGGTCCTAAAGTGTTGGCCATGAGTGTGCGTGGCCGGTCCTTAAGGGGTTAAAGAATTAAGAAGCCTCATGCCTGCTTCAGTTTAATAAACAGACATCAGTATTTTTCAGTTGTGACATCTATTGCTTTTACTTTATTTCCCATTAAAATTGAAACAATTTTTCATGAAGCTGAACCCACAAAACACTAATGTCTTTTCCCTGGGGGCTGGCATTACCGATTGCACCCGCTAAATTAAAGTTTTGCTGCATTTGTTTTTTTTTTTTTCCCCTTCTGCAAAATCCTTTTTATCTGGTCCCAATAAACGGATCAAATTCCGAATTATCTACCTCCAGCGCTTTACGTGGAGAGAGAAGAAATTGCCTATTTTGTCCGTTACACTTGAATGCACAAGCAAACACCGGAGATGCATGGAGATCAATTTAATGATGAGTCACGCTCTTAAAGTTGATCAGCTGCGGAAGTCTTTCACCAGCGAGGGGATAATGCAATGAGGCATTCTGTGCGAATCCGTACAGGGGGGTAACCATGACAACTCCCAGCCTAGCGTTTGCAAGCAACCAGTCTAACATGGGTGAATTAGAATATAACACTGCATATTATCCTTTGCCGCCGGAGAAAGAGAAAAAAAAAAATAAGCTGCCCAGCTAAAAAATGTCAAATGATTGTGGGATGTTTTTTGAACTGCAGGCCAATTTTCAAATTGGAATGGTTACAGTGCTGATTTGCTTAGGGTAAGGGATGACATCAGCATTCTCGTTAGCTTGGCATGGTGCACGATAAAATAGCAAAAAACCAGGGGAGATATTCATATCGGATCCTAAGGGCTCTCTATTGCAAAAATTGGTTGTTAGGGATTTCAGATTTAAATTTAAAGTAGAGCTGTCTGTCACTTAAAGGGATAGTAATCCTATATTATTATTCGCTAAGGATGTTTGTCAGAAGCCGTCATGTGCAGTAGAGACAGCTGTGCGTGCTGCAGTCGTGCGCAGTACTGACTGCCCGCGCCGTGGCTGATACGGAGCGGGGCACTCCAATTTCAAACTGGAGTCCTCTCTGTGCACCTTCCTGGGACTCCAGTTTGAATTTGGACCGCCCCGGTTCGTATCAGCTGCGGCGCGGGCAGTCAGTACTGAGGATGACTGCAGTGCATACAGCCGTCTCTACTGCACGTGACGGCTTCTGACAAACATCCTTAGCGAATAAAGTCACTTTTGGAAACGTGAGAGTATTAGCATCGGTTAGTCAGAAAAATGGAAGATTGAAGCATTCTTTATACAGACATTTTGGATCTTATATTAAACCTTTTGAGTTGCAGAAATGCACTGGTTACGTTTCTGGCACTGAAGTGGTTAAAAAAATGAATTCTGTTGCAAATCAACGCAACAGGAATTTGCAGGAATGTCATCCCCCCTCACCCCCGCCCCGTACAGTGTAGTTGGTCTGCTCGAGAACGGCACCACTTTACCTTGATAATGAAGGCCTCCTGTAGCAAAAGGCCAGTCAGGATAGTCCCATCTTCTGATACCCGTGCAATGACATAGCACTGTAATGGGCAAGCTGCGGCTCTGCAGCTGATGTTGGATTACATCTTTCATATTAATTAAACAAAACGAATCAACATATACAAATGAATTAGAAGTGAAATACGGTACTGCAGCCACAATGACATTTCAGTTCCATTTGGAACCTTCGTTCATCAGAGGCAGCAGAACCAGCATTAACTAATAAACATTACTTACCATATTATGGTCCCTATGAATGTTTGCCCTTGTGCGTTTGTTTAAAGGGGACTATTACCCCAAATAAAGTCTCCCCCCCAACAATTAGGCGTCTAGCAATAAGCTTAACAACAGTAGTATTATGCAGCATAATTACCGCGTTACAGAGAAATCCTACTTCTGCTGAGACTGACAGCCAGACAACAGCGGTTTAGAGGCATCTGCTCGCCTGAGCCATCAGTCCCTTCTGGTACCTAAAGGTACAATGCAGCTCCCCCTAGAGGACACCGGGACTGACGGAGCAGGTGCACAGATGTCTGTAATCAAAGATGTCTGCACTGTTGCTTGGCCATCAGTCTCACCACTAGTAGGATTTCTCAGTAACGCGGTAATTATGCTGGCTAATAGCACTATTGTTAAGCATATCGCTAGATGCTTAATTGTTGGGGGTAGGCTTTATTTAGGGTGATAGTTCCCCTTTAAAGGGGAACATTCACATGCAAACAACTGGAGTCCGGCTGATTTATTTAGTAAAACTAAGTAAGCTTTGGTATTTTTTTTTTATGGATCTTACATCGTATCGAAGATATCCAGGCTTAAAATGTCCCACTTCTGCGTTCTGCAGCACCCTGTAAGTGCGGCACGAAGCAGCAGGACTTCCCACCTCCCTCCCAACTGCCCCAGGGAGCGCGTTCACGTTTCCCTTCGAGGGGGCATTTCTGTGATGTAACGTTACAACAAGCTCAGTTTACCATGCTACTGAGATTGCACCTGAGGTGGGAAGTCCTGCCGCTTCATGCCGCGCTTACAGGATGCCGCAGTACGCAGAAATGGGAAATTTTAAACCCAGATATCTTCAACACGATGTAAGATCCATAAAAAAAAATACCAAAGCTTACTTAGTTTTACTAAATAAATGATGCGGACTCCAGTTGTTTGCATGTGAATGTTCCCCTTTAAGAGATAACATGGAGGCGGACATGACAGCTGCTAACAGTACCACAAGACCTCAGACTCTGCTCCCTGTACATGGTAAACTTAACTCCTTATGGACTAAAGGTGTGTGCTACTCATTGCTTTGCAATACGCTGTATACCTCTATGGTCCTTGAAGGTTTAAATAGGCTCTTATACTGTGCCTGCTTCAGTTTTAACCTTGTGAGTGTCAGAGGGGTATTCAACGCACTGCCTGCAACATGTTGGGCACCCCTCAGGCACTCATAGGGTTAAAAGACTGCCAGAAACGGTCATGTCTTCCTCCATGGATGTGATATCCAAGATTTATCTCATCTCTGAGAAAAAAAAAAAATGACAAGGGCAAAATTGTAGGGTTCATTAGGAATTTCTGAACATAGTATGGATAATCGGGGGGTTACTTTAAGGTGGTGTTAGTCCTTATTTAGAGCTCTGGGTCTTTGGCACTCAAAGGGTTATTTATGCTTATCTCCTTATTAATAGTGACGCAATTGGGATGCACAGTGCACAGATAATGCACTAGGTTGGACCAAGCCCCGGGTCTCTAGAGAACCTATTAAAGGAATAGTAATATTACACAGAAATAGCAGCTCCAATTAATCTTCGTGGTATCTGGGCCATGGAGAGTGTTATTTCAATACTGTCAGAGTTGTAGTTCAAGAGTAATTGAATGATAAATTATCCCCCTCCCGCCCCTTTTACCTAGTGTAAGCCTCCTCCCCTCAGATGTGGAATCTGGTCTCTTCACCGGACAGGTCACAGCAAGGGACAATGGGGAACAGTTATAAAAAGTGTTCTTATACGTTGTTTGTGAAGTATACTTAAAAAGGATCTATCACCTCTACAAAACGTAGGCTTATTATGTAGCGTATATATACATAATGTTGAAAACGTTGTTGATTTTTGGCTATTTGTGTTAAAACGATAGCTTATAGAGTGCCCTGTACCCTACTTCCTCATAAACTTCAGTTGCCGCAGACTGCCGCACTGCCCCTGCTCCCTTCCCACTACCCAGCATCCTCCGATGACGGACGCTGCTGTCTGTAAGCTGGAGCGATCTTATTGGCAGAGATCGATATCTAGCCAATGAGATCACTCCAGTTTACAGACAGACAGCCTCAGTCATCGGAGGAGGCTGGGTAGTGGGGAGGGAGCAGGCGCAGTGCAGCAACAGATGTGTATGTGGAAGTGGGGTGCAGGGCTCTCTATAAGCTATCGTTTTAACATAAATAGCATTTTGTTTTTTAATCAATAAGGGTTTCAGCATTATGTATATATACTCTACATAATAAGCCTAACTTTTGTAGGGGTGATAGATCCCCTTTAAACTGGCCCTATTCCTTATTATGATAGTTGATATTTATAAAACAGAAATTGAACATTTATATATTGTGGTGTAATAGTGCATTTTTTTGTTCGGACCTGTGTTTTTTGTGTGTACATGTTTGCATGGACTTACTACGCCCGAAATATGAACAGGTCAGACATGGCGTTAATGATGTGGCGAATCGGCGTTCATTGTGTTGCTAAAATGTTGCAAACAGAAATTTGCTGTGTGACTTTTCTTACAGTTCCGAACGCCACTTTTCAAAAGAGACAACTACACAGCGTTACGCTCTCTTAATGCTTCATTATCATTTTTATAAATAGCAAATTAATTTTAATGTTGAAATTCACTTAAAGGGATAGTAATACTTTGTTTTATCTTTATTTTATTTTGTAGGCATTAAAAAAACATGAAGAACGATATGAGTCTTATCTCTCAAACCTTTATGGTTTGGGAGATATTCACAAGCAAAGTTTCACCTCCCGCCCCTTTTACCTAGTGTAAACCATCTCTTCTCAGATGTGGAATCCAGTCCATAGACCAGACAGATAACAGAAGGGGACAATCTTCTTCCTATGAGAACAATGAAAGCCCTGCCCCCCTGGACAAGCTTTTCAGGTTTTTCCCTTATCTTAATTGAAGACTGTCCCTCTCTGCAGTCTACCTGGGCACCTCCCTTCTAATCTGGCTGAGCAGTGTTACATTAGTAAAAGGGGCGGGAGGGGGATACTTTGTTGCAAAAAGGCAATCAGGGTAGCAAAAATAGATAATGAAACTCGAATTGCAAGGGAAAGCAAGACTAATCCAAAAAAGTTTTTCAAATATATAAATAGCAAAAAACTTAAGAGGGAGTGCATTGGACCATTCAAAAATGAGATGGGTGAGTTGGTTAGTGAGGATAAGGAAAAGGCTGATGTTTTAAACACTTTCTTTGTATCAGTATATACAAGGGAGCAAGGAATGGTAGAAGAGCCTCCGCAAGTAACAAATAAAACAATACAATTAATAGATATTGGGTTAACTCAAGGAGATGTCATGGGAAGACTGAACAAAATTAAGACCAACAAAGCACCGGGTCCTGATGGTATACATCCAAGGGTTCTTCAGGAAGTCAGTGCAGTGTTAGCAAAACCCCTATATTTGCTCTTTAAAGATTCTATTACCACAGGCTCAGTGCCACAGGGTTGGCGAAGAGCTAACATAGTGCCTCTATTTAAGAAGGGAACTAAAACAGAACCTGGGAATTATAGACCAGTGAGTTTGACCTCTGTAGTGGGAAAACTGTTAGAAGGGATAATAAGGGACTATATTCAGGATTACAACACAAAAAATAAGATCATTAGCACGAATCAACATGGTTTTATGAAGAATAGATCATGCCAAACTAATCTTTACAGCTTCTATGAGGAGGTAAGCAGCAGCCTAGACAATGGCAAGGCAGTAGATGTAGTATATCTAGACTTTGCAAAGGCATTTGATACAGTGCCACACAGAAGGATGGTGTATAAAATAAGGAAATTGGGACTAGGAGATAACCTTTGAAATTGGATACAAAACTGGCTGAAGGCTAGGGAACAGTGTGTGGTTGTAAATGGACAATTCTCCAGTACAGTTAAAGTGGAGAGTGGAGTACCTCAGGGTTCAGTATTGGGTCCGCTGCTTTTTAACATGTTTATAAATGACCTGGAAATAGATATAGAAAGCAAAATATCAATATTTGCAGATGATACTAAATTATGCAAAGTCATTAATTCAGAACAGGATATTTTCTCTCTACAGAGGGACTTACATACAATGTCAGATTGGGCAAACATGTGGAATATGAAGTTTAATGTGGGGAAGTGTAAAGTCATGCATTTGGGAAGAAACAATCCCAAGGCTACTTATAAACTTAATGGAATAATTTTAGGTGACTTGTTGCTAGAAAAAGACCTGGGTATCCTTGTCAACTACAAACTTGGAAACAGTGACCAGTGTCAAACAGCAGTAGCAAAGGCAAACAAAGTCCTGTCTTGCATAAAAAGAGGTATTGAAGTCAAGAGTGGATAACATTATTTTGCCATTATACAAATCATTGGTAAGACCTCACCTTGAGTATGCAATGCCATTTTGGGCACCGGTTCTGAAAAAGGATATACTAGAACTAGAGAGGGTACAGCGGAGAGCAACAAAATTAATTAAGGGAATGGAGGACTTGACATATGAGGAACGACTAAACAAAACTTGGTTTATTTACTCTAGAGAAAAGACGACTAAGAGGAGACCTTATCACATTGTACAAGTATATGAGAGGTCAATACAAGGATCTCTGCGGTGAGCTATTTATTCCAAGGCCTGATCAGGTGACCAGGGGACACCCCTTGAGATTAGAGGAAAGGAGGTTTAAACTTCAGCAGAGGAAGGGTTTTTTATGGTAAGGTCTGTCAAATTGTGGAATTCATTGCCCAGGGAGGTAGTTATGGCAGATACAATGGATACATTTAAGAGAAGATTAGATACATTTCTTTCAAAAGGGAACATACAGAGGTACACTGTTTATCAGTAGGCTGATCAGGAAGGTCTGATAAAGACTAATTTAATTGGTAGCAGGAAAGCTATAAAATTCTCAGTTACTGAGGTATGAGGCGAAGGTTGAACTTGATGGACTTGTGTCTTTTTTCAACCTAATTTACTATGTTACTATGAATTACTCTTGAACAACAACTCTGACAGAATTGAAATAACACTCTCCAAAGTCCAAATACTATGATGATTAATTAGAGCTGCTTTTATTATGAAACATTACTATCCCTTTAACTCCACTTTTATAAATGTCCCCCACTCTTCTTACTGTGAGCATACGGAAAACCCTGCCCCCTTGACAGGTTTTTCCTTATGATCAGTGAAGATTGTCCCTCTCTGCGATCCATCCTGACAGTCTTGCTGCTCTGAGGTGAGCAGTGTTACATCAGTAAAAGGGGCAGGAGGGAGACACTTTATCATTCAATTACTCTTGTACTGCAACTCTGACAGTATTGAAATAACATGGCCCAAATACTATGAAGATTAATTGGAGTTGCTTTTATTGTGAAACATTACCATCACTTTAACTTCCCTGCACCTCAGTGTGCGTTTTTATTATTTGAGTGCCCCGATGTATATAAAATATCACAGTGCCTAGTACTGTGATAATGACTCATAGGGTATCCTAAATTAAAACCTCAATTTCTTTTGGAGGTCTTAAAGTTAAACTGCGTCCACTTGACAAAAAGCTTTTGAATCACGGAAATCGGGTTATTTTGACCTTGGTGAGTCAATTAATTTCTCTGTGTTCCGAGCGATAGAAGAAGCTACAATGGATTGTTAGGTCCTGCAGAGTGTCAGTGATAAAGTGTTTTTAATATTTGAAAAGGAAAATTTTTAAGGCAGTCTGCTATGATGACCCAAGGGTGAACTGCAGAAATATATGATTTGTCTACTAGGTTAATGTTGGGTCTGTGATGACTTTAACCGTTTGAGAGCCAGAAAGGTTGTTAATCCAGTGTCTTACCTACCCCTCTGGCATTCAAAGGGTTAAAAACAAACATGCACTTAAAAATGAAACCGGGTTATACGGTTTTAACCCTTTAATGATCAGCGAGGGGTGCAAAACTCCACATTAGGCATGTGTACAAAACAGGAAACAAAAAGAAATATATAAGTGCACTGCCTTCTATGACTAAAAGAATCATACTCTATTATACAAACCGTCTGTGTATTAAAAATTAAGTCCTTATAATCACCAAAGGCGAAATAAAATAAAAGTGTCTTTAAATAATACATTCTCCTCTAGAGGGTGCAGCTCGTCCTTAATGGATTAACTTGTTCATTCTTCACTCCTGACAGCCCAGATATGAAAAACAGAAGGAAAAAAAGAGCACACAATCTAAGAGTAGCCGTATAAACAGTCTCAGTATTCAGACCACCATCACAGGCACCCGATGGGTATCTATTCACATTAAAGGAGCAGTAAACTTTTATTTATGAAAACACATTTTATAGAGTTTTTCCTGCTGAATAAAACAAGGTCACACCCATCGCTGTCAGATGTTTTATTAAAAATTTATAGCAGTTTAAATAATCAGGAAGCGAATTTACTGTTTACTTCCTGATAGTTCTAACTGACAGGAAGTGAATTTACTGTGTTTACTTCCTGATAATTCTAACTGACAGGAAGTGAATTTACTGTGTGTTTATTTCCTGATAGTTCTGACTGACAGGAAGTGAATTTACTGTGTTTATTTCCTGATAGTTCTGACTGACAGGAAGTGAATTTACTGTGTTTATTTCCTGATAGTTCTGACTGACTGGATGTGAATTTATTGTGTTTATTTCCTGATAGTTCTGACAGGAAGTGACTCAGCAGTTTCTATCACATTATATGGAGAACTGTATGTCTCTGACTTTTCTGACTTTCCTTTCCATTATACTCTAACAGGAAATCTAATTAGAATTTGACCACTAGAGGGCACTGGTAATATAAAAAAACATGGGTTTACACTGTAATAACTCTGGAAATATAAATCTCTCCGCAGTGGGAGTACCCTTATTTTACTCAGTAAGAAAATCCCTACAATATATAATTTTTCATAAAAAAAAAAGTTTACTGCTTCTCAAAAGAGAGGCACAATTAGCACAGATCCTGGTATCCACGAGTGGATTCTTAGAGAACAGACTCAACTCTCCTCCTTAAACAGTTTTATGTAGATGTATTTTCCCAAAGATATAAAAAGAAAGAAAAAGTATCAAAGATCCTCTAAGTGTAATACACAGCACGTAATAAAGATCCATCACCACCACGTCACCACAATGGATGATACAATGATTAGCGGAAAGAACAGCCTCTCGTTATAAACACATTCAGTATGTGCTTCAGTCGAAGCGAATATTACTCCATGATGCTTTGTGTGTGAGGCAGATCGATAAAGTCAGAGTGGACAGATACAGAACCTCTTGCATCTGTGCAATTCAACTTCATTAATCCGTCGCACACAGAGTATCATGGAGCAATATCAGCTTAGGCTGGATTGAATCTCTGGTGTGAAAGCGCGATACCCAGGTCCTTTTGGAACTATTTACAAGAGGCAGTTCTTGCCTCTATTTGTTGACGTGGTAATGGATCCATATTACGTGTTGTTTGCTACACTTTCATTTTATATCTTTGGGAAAATACATCTACATGGAACTGTATAAGGAGGAGTTGAGTCTGTTTCAAAAATCCACCCGAGGATACCAGGATCTGTGCTAATATCGCTCCCATCACCATAGCAGCAAACCTTAGTGCATCTCCCCACCTTGAGTCATAGACTATGTCGCTCCATAGTAAGTGAGAGAAGCTGTGCCACCTGGTGGCAACAACAGAAAATTGTAGTTTAATGTAAAAAAAAAAAAAAGTTTTATATATATATATATATATATTGTAAAATCTTGAGTATTATATGCACAATTTTACCCCACTTCAACCTATGTGAAGTGCGGGGGGTGTATTATACACACAAAAAAAAATTAGGGCTGGCAGATACCTTCCCTCCCTCCCCCGGTGCAATCCGCTCTCAAAACAAGTCTTCCTTGGTTCCACTTAAGTCCCCACTGAAGCCAATAGAAGAGAAAGCAAAATACAAATCTTCCCTGCGGGCGGCATGCTTGCATTTGCCGCCCGCTTCCTTCAATGATCTTTCAGGACCTTCCCCCTCCAGCCAATAGTAATGCCCTGCGAGGATCCCAAGTTCCTCACAGGGCAATACCGTAGGCGGAAGGTCCTGACAGCGCATTGAAGGAAGCGGGCGGCAAATGCTGCCCGCAGGGAAGATTTACATAGATTAAGTTTGTATTTTGCCTTCTCTTCTATTGGCTTCAGTGGGGACTTCAGTGGAATGAAGTAAGCGTTATTTTGAAAGTGGATGACACCGGGGGAGGGAGGTAAGGTATCTGCCAGCTATACATTTTTTTTTTAGTAAGGGGGAAAACAAGGGTGCATATACACCTGCGTATTATACAAAGATGCGTATTACACTGAGATCTTACGGTAGATTTATTTCTAAATCTATGTGTGTATATATGATATATATATATATATATATATATATATATATATATATATATATATATATATATATTTGTCTTTTTTCCTTCCCTTTAATGGTCAGAGAGATGTACAAAGCACTACTGCAATTCACCATTATCAAAAAGGTGCATGTCCCTTTAGCACATGCACTGCAAAGGAGCAGATATCATATTGAGCTTGGAAGACTGGTGTTTCATCAATCCAGTAATGAAATAGCAGGGATGATCTTTGACCCATGCAGGGACCACTCTCTATTAGCAATTATTGTCTATTGAAATAGATAGGTGTGGATGGATGTGGAGCAGCACAATTAACACTGAAGGAGGCAAAACCTAATTGGGTTTTCAATTGTAATCTATTTGCTAATTATCTGCAGACCCGATACCTTTTGTGTTTGTCGCTGTCATGAAGAAAAACTGCGTTAACCCCTTGGCTGATAGGAACAGCTAAAATCGAATTGTGAAGCAATGCGTTGGAGGAGGAGTTATCTTCCAAATACAAATGCTACCAAATAAATCAAATCTGATATGAAATCATATCATTCATGGATAAACATGTTAACCCTTTGAGAGTCAGAGGGGTATGCAACGCATCGCTTTGCAATGCTTTGCATACCCCTCTGGCACTCAAAGGGTTAAAGATGTTATTATACGAAAGGGTTTGTTGGAACGTTCCTCAGATAAAGATGTAAATGTAACCCTCTGAGTGCCAAAGGGGTACGCAATGCACTGGCACTCAAACGGTTAAAGGGATAGTATTGTCAACTTTTAAAAAAAAAAAAAAAAAAGAAGAAGAAGAAGAATATTGTAGCTATTTAAGAATTAAGCTAAATGCCCCCAGTCCCATCTCTCAAACCTCTATGGTGTGAGAGATATTCGGCAGTAAAGTCCCCGCTCCCCTTTCCCTGATGTCAGTGCTCTAGCGGACTGCAGGGGAATCCGGTCCCGGAACCGTAGGAGGCTCTTCACCAAAGCCGGGATCGCGAGAGAGAAAAAGAACTACTTCACTGGAACGGTCTACAAAGTGTGCTTGGTTTTAGACCGTTCCAGTGAAGCATTTCTTTCTCAATAACGCGATGTCGGCTCTGCTGAAAAGCCTCCGACGGTCCCGGGACCGGATTCCCCTGAGGTCTGCTAGAGCACTGACGTCAGGGAAAGGGGAGGGAGGGGGGAACTTTACTGCCGAATATCTCTCACACCATAAGGGTTTTAGAGATGGGACTGGGGGCATTTAGCTTAAAGGGATAGTAATACTTAATTATTACTAATCCCTATATTAAAGTCATATTAAAAATACATGTATTGCCCCCAGTGTCATCTCTCAAAACTTTATGGTTTGAGAGTTAATCGCTCCTAAATTTCCCCTCTCCTTCCCCCTTCCCCGTAGTCAGCATTGTAGCTAACTGAAGGGAAATCTGGTCATAGATCCTCAGGCGGCTCTGCAGCAGAGCCTTTAATTGTGTTAATAAAAAAAAAATCTTTCACTAAAACGGTCTTCTACGTGTGCTTGCAAACCAAGACCATTTCAGTTTTCTTTTTTATTAACGTGATCTTGGCTCTGCTGCAGAGCTGCCTGTTGATCATAAGAATGGATTTCCCTTCAGTTAGCTAGAATGATGACTTCGGGGAAGGGGGAGCGAGAGGGCAACTTTAGGAGCGATCATCCCTGGGGTCAATATATTTCTTTTTAATATGATTTTAATATAGGGATTAGTAATCATTAAGTATTACTATCCCTTTAAGATGTAAATAGCTACAATAGAGGCAGGCTCTTCTGCTGCAGTGATAGTGCAACACTGTATCTGCTTTTAGAGTCCTGCACAGAAAGCTCCCTGCAAAGAGAAATTCAGTGACCTCCTTGTCATGTACATAAAAAAAAAAAAATTGTAAGTGAAAAAAAAGTACAGGCAATTTGACTTTACATATTACATAAGTCCATAATATGAAAAAGTAAAAAAAAAAAAAAAAAAAAAAAGTTTTACTGTCTCTTTAATACAATATTACATGTGCTGTTTTTCAGTAGACTGGGGGGAGACATTTTCTTTTGATCTCATCACTTCCTGTACTTTACAGTTTACAGAGGAATTGTCATCCTGAGATCAGCTCATTTAATTTTAACACTTGAATGGCAGAAGGGTACGCAACACATTGTGAAAGCACTCGAAGGGTTAAACCAAAATACAAACTGCCTATACATTCTATTAGCTGCTTGTTAATAATAAAGATATATTTATAAATGTGTCAATAATTCAAAAATGTGGTACAAATGCAAACGTGAATGATTTGCTCCTAGTTAACAAAATAGTGACAGGAATGTAAAATTAGTAACTCATGAATCTTTAGATTGTAAGCTTTCAGGCAAGGACCTCACTTCCAGTGATTCACTTTGCAAAGCACTTGCCACCCTTTATTGTCTAAACCCTTACATTGTAAAGTGCTGTGTACACTTGTGGCTCTATATAAATATATATATTAATGAATTCATTCATGAGACAGATCAAAGGTGAACTTGCACAAAACACAGCACTGACTCTTAATGACATATGGATCAAATATATCACAAGAAATAAAGAGAAAATATCAAAAATTAATTATCTTATTAAAATAAGAGACAGCTAATGCAATCTTATTCACAATAAACTACCGAACAATGGCGGAGATGCACTAAGAGGCGTGATAAAGTGGAGATTACTTCTCCAGTGATATCACTTCTCCAATTCCTATGTTATTCTGTAGAGACTACGCACTAAGATCTCCAAAGAGGGAGAAATCTTAGTGCATTGGCTCCATAGAGTAACACAGAAACTGGAGAAGTGATAAACTGGAGAAGTAATATCTGATTTATTAGCTCTTTATTGCCAAAATACATCCCTTCCTCTGTGTATCAAATGCAAAATCTCTCACTCAGGTCCTCACTCTCTCCAGACTCGACTATTGCAACATTATTCTCTCTTGTCTTCCTGCCTCTCGTCTTTCACTTCTTCAGTCTGTTCTCAGTTCTGCTACAAGGATAACATACCTTTGCTCCCAGATACCTTCCCTCTCATCTCCTGAAATCCCTCTATTGGCTACCTATAAGGTCTCGTATTTCTTACAAGCTTCTCCGCCTCTCCTTTAAGTCTCTATGCTCTTCAGCACCCTCTTACGTTCCTGCTCTTATCTGCTGCTATACCCCTTCCTGTCACTTTATCACGGTGCCAGTGATTCTGCAACAGGGCGACATGTTTACTTCCGGGTTTTCGGTGCACGGTTCTTATTGGTGATTGGGCGCAGGCTCCGCCCAGGGTTAGCCTTTTTAAACTCTCTCCTGTCATCCTTTCAGCGCCCCTTTCATGGTGTACCTGTACCTAGCGTTTGTGTTGCGGCTTGTTCCTGCTCCGTGTATGATCCGGCTCGCCTGACTACGCTCCTGTTGCTCCTGTGTTACGATTCCGTTGCTGACTAGGACTGGCTGACTACCTCCGTGTGTACCGACCTGGCTTTGGCTGAGTATCCGATTCCATTGCTGACTAGGACTGGCTGACTACCTCCGTGTGTACCGACCTGGCTTTGGCTGAGTATCTGATTCCATTGCTGACTAGGACTGGCTGACTACCTCTGTATGTACCGACCTGGCTTTGGCTGAGTATCTGATTCCATTGCTGACTAGGACTGGCTGACTACCTCCTTGTGTACCGACCTGGCTTTGGCTGAGTATCTGATTCCGTTACTGACTAGGACTGGCTACTACCTCCGTGTGTACTGATTTGGCATTTCTGGCTTCAGACCTATCAGGGTGCGTAACCTGAGTTCCGTTCCACCTACTCTCGCTTACAGTATACCGCTACAGCGCCTGCCTGTCCTGTCACTCCTGAAGTCATCTGGGAGACTGTGTTGCGAGTAGCTCTGTTTGCTTGCCAGTAACTGTTGTGCTGCTAGGGACTCGGTGACTTGCCAGTGTCCTATCTGTGCTGCCTCCGCTATCCCTAGCGTTCTAGGGACTCGGTGACTTGCCAGTGTCCTATCTGTGCTGCCTCCGCTATCCCTAGCATTCTAGGGACTCGGTCACTTGCCAGTATCCTATCTGTGCTGCCTCTGCTATCCCTAGCATTCTAGGGACTCGGTGACTTGCCAGTGTCCTATCTGTGCTGCCTCCGCTATCCCTAGCATTCTAGGGACTTGGTCACTTGCCAGTGTCCTATCTGTGCTGCCTCCTCTATCCCTAGCGTTCTAGGGACTTGGTCACTTGCCAGTGTCCTGTCTGTGCTGCCTCTGCTATCCCTAGCATTCTAGGGACTTGGTTACTTGTAAGTGTCCTATCTGTGCTGCCTCCGCTATCCCTAGCATTCTAGGGACTTGGTTACTTGTAAGTGTCCTATCTGTGCTGCCTCCGCTATCCCTAGCATTCTAGGGACTTGGTCACTTGCCAGTGTCCTATCTGTGCTGCCTCCTCTATCCCTAGCGTTCTAGGGACTTGGTCACTTGCCAGTGTCCTGTCTGTGCTGCCTCCGCTATCCCTAGCGTTCTAGGGACTTGGTTACTTGTAAGTGTCCTGTCTGTGCTGCCTCCGCTATCCCTAGCATTCTAGGGACTTGGTCACTTGCCAGTGTCCTATCTGTGCTGCCTCCGCTATCCCTAGCGTTCTAGGTTCTTGGTCACTTGCCAGTGTCCTATCAGTGTTGCCTCCTCTATCCCTAGCGTTCTAGGTTCTTGGTCACTTGCCAGTGTCCTATCAGTGTTGCCTCCTCTATCCCTAGCGTTCTAGGTTCTTGGTCACTTGCCAGTGTCCTATCAGTGTTGCCTCCTCTATCCCTAGCGTTCTAGGGAGTTGACCTGCAGCCACCCACCGCTTTAGTAGGGCCTTGCCGCGGTGTGGTGCTGTTATGGTTTTCTTGTTCCAGTGACCTGTCTACGGATCACGCCAGTATATCCCTACTGTTGTTATTGCTTACTGATATTTCTGTCCATCCTGACCTACGTCAGATTTGGGAAGTATCACGGTACTGACCTCTTCTGGACCTGAGTAGGGTGATTTCTTTTATCATTTATTTCTTAATAAAGCTTTTCTTAACCTTACCTAATTGCCTGAGTGTTCTTAAAAACCGTGACACACTTGCGTTCTTCTCAAGGGTTCTTCCTGTCCTCTCCCTACACAACTCAAGCTATCTCTCAGCTGCAGTCTTTTTCACTGGCTGCCCCATGACTTTGGAACACCCTCCCTATCACCATTCGCCAATCATCCACACACATCACTTTCAAACATCTCCTGAAAACCCACCTGCTCAAGGAGGCATCTCAGTAACAATATCCTCCTTGTGCCACTGACACTAACATTAGAATCATTCTGCACTTTTTTCTCTAAGCCTTGTACCTGCACTTATGATCCTCCTCCTACTGTTTCTGTATGTTGTCATGGTTACTAATTAGCGTGTTCTGGTTCCGGACTCTGCGACCGGTGTGCAGCCGCGGGGGGAGCCCGGAATTCCATGACAGTCATAGTATGTTATGGGTTGTTAAGTCAGATCTATCCATGACGTGCTATGACAGTCAAGGGTCGTTCAGGGGTTAACCGAGGGGAGGTCAAACACTGGAACGACCGTGTTTTCAAAATGTTTTTCAAACATTTTTAAAGTGGAACTTTCAGATCATACTAAGTCGCCATGCATTCATTAAACGCATGGCGACTAGCACGGAAATCGATGTCTTACCTTTTAAAAATAGCGGATTGTAAAGAAATCCTTCCCGTTTGGAGACAGGAACCCAGGCTACAGAGCAGACATCTTGTCTGAGCACCTGCACTGTCAGTCCCGGTCTCTATTGAGTAGCACTGCAGTGCGCCATATGGTCACCGGAAGGGACTGATGGCGCAGGCGCACAGACCGCACTAACCTGCCTGTCAGTCTCCAAACGGGTATGGATTCCTTTACACTGGGCTGTTTTTTTAAAGGTAAAAGATCTATTTCCGTGCTAGTCTCTGTGCGTTTAATGAATGCATGGCGACTTAGTATGATCTGAAAGTGCCGCTTTAAAAATGGTTGAAAAAGGTTGTTTTGAAAATGGTTCCAGATAACAGGAAAATACCAAAAAAAACAAACAAAAAAAAAAAAAAACTATGCCGATATGAACATTGCCAATGGTACAAAGCATTATTAAAAAGTTTAAGGAATAACCTGACCTTCATTTAAAGCTTGACATTACTAATCCTTCAAGAACAGATTACACTTGGCATTTAGATTCTGGCGAAAATTCCGTCACTAAAAGGTTGCAGTTAGTAACATCCACATATAGAACTTGTTATAATGCGTCGCTCCCTCATTGCTTAACACAAACATGCACAGGAGAGACTGCCAGAATGATGCAGTCACGCTCAGCAGAGACTGCCTGAACGCGCCGGCCTCCAGTCAGAGTGGCGGCACAGCTGATCCGGAGCTGGGCGCTCCAAACGGGCCACCGCCTGTCTCCGGTCCCGGCCCTAGGGCAGCAGCCGAGGACGCTGGGTGGCACTTTGGCCCGTGCACAGGGGCCTTCAATACTAGTTACTTTATAAATTCGCAGCACCAGAATTTTCACCAGCTGTACCGTCACTTTTCCATAAACACAGCTATGTGGCGTTAAGACTTTTAAAACTGGCCTAAGCTGCTTTATAAATGCTGAACTTCATTCTTAGCACAGATTGCAGCCATTTTGCTCTCTGCTCCACATTTATAACTCTTCCCCAATGGCCCATATTTATAAAAGCAAAATGGAGTTCTGTAGTAAATCAATGCACCATAAACATACCTGGTAACGCTTCAGATTTCCCCCGGAAACTCCGATTTTGAGAGTGCATTGTCACAGCTGGGAACTCTCTGGATATGCCCCCGAGACTCCAGTTGTGTTTCTGCATTACCGGGTCTCTGGGGCAGAGTCTGATTCTCCGGGGTGTAGGCAGATTCTTAAGAAACTCTGCCCATTGGTGCTCCTTCCCTATCAGTTCCACCCACTCCCCGCCCACTTCTCCTCCTTCCCCAGCCTATTGCCTATATTTTTAACACATTTCTGAAGCCCCGCCCCAGTCATGATTAAGCCCCACCCCCTTTTTGAAGCAAATTGTGTCATTTGTCTCTCTCAATGGCACCACAGGCCTCCATTAGAAAAAGTTTCCAGGTATGTGCATTACCGGGTCCGCAGGGCAGAGGCTTATTCTCCAGATGTGGGGAGTTTCCTTTAAACTCTGCCCACTTCTGTTCCTTCCCAACCCAGTTCCTCCCACATTTCCTCCTTCCCCACCCAGCTCCGCCCACTTCTCCTCCTTCTCACCCTGTTCCTCCCACTTCCTGACCATTTCTCCTCCTTCTCACCCTGTTTCTCCCACTTCTTCTCCTTCCCACCCTGTTCCTCCCACTTCCTGCCCATTTCTCCTCCTTCCCACCTGTTCCTCCTACTTCCTGCCCACTTCTCCTCCCTCCTACCCAGTTCCTCCCACTTCTGCTCCTTCTCCACCCAGTTCCTCCCACATTTCCTCCTTCCCCACCCAGTTCCTCCCACTTCCTGCCCACTTTTGTGATGTCCTGGAAAGCCCCTCCCCCACTCAGGGTAAACCCCACCCCCTTTTTGCAGTGATTTACAGCAATTATACTCCCAGCAGCACCAAAGGAGTCCCCTCCGTTGATTCCAGAAAAGAAACTTCCCGGGCATGGCCATAGGGGAGAAATAAAAATTCCTAAATTCCCATGCACTTGAATAGAGCTTTTTAATCTCCTTGAATGCTAAAGAGGTCTCCAATGCGGACACCTCTTTAGCGTTCAAGGGGTTAAAAATATCAATTTAATTTAACAGAAATTTTTATTTGTCCCGTATGGTGCATTTGGTTTACTCCAGAATAATCCCAGTTATGCAGACACCTAGAAAATAAATGTTCCCATGAACATTTGGAGAGTTTTCCAACACACTGCAAAGCAATGGGTTAAAAGTCCCATTTAAAGGGATAGTAATACTTCGTTTTATCTTTATTTTATTTTGTAGGCATTAAAAAAACATGAAGAACGATATAAGTCTTATCTCTCAAACCTTTATGGTTTGAGAGATATTCACAAGTAAAGTTTCCCCTCCCGCCCCTTTTACCTGGTGTAAGCCATCTCTTCTCAGATGTGGAATACAGTCCATAGACCAGACAGATAACAGAAGGGGACAATCTTCTTCCTATGAGAACAATGAAAGCCCTGCCCCCCTTGACAAGTTTTTCAGGTTTTTCCCTTATCTTAATTGAAGATTGTCCCTCTCTGCACTCTACCTGGGCACCTCCCTTCTGATCTGGCTGAGCAGTGTTACATCAGTAAAAGGGGCGGGAGGGGGACACTTTTTCATTAAATTACTCTTGAACTACAACTCTGACAGAATTGAAATAACACTCTCCAAAGTCCAAATACTATGATGATTAATTAGAGCTGTTTTTATTATGAAACATTGCTATCCCTTTAAATCAACAGCTATTTGTTTACCTTTTATTTATACCTTACTGTGCATTTGGTTTCCTCCAAAAAAACGCTCCTCTTTAACTCTTTGCATGCCAGAGACGTATCCAACGCATTGCTTTGGAATGCGTTTGGATGCCTCACTGGCGGTCAAAGGGTTAACTCTTTCCATACGTTCCAATAAGACATTTCAGCTATTTTTTCCCATGAAAAGATCCCTGTTAAAACCTCTCTCTCGGTTCAGCATTTGGAATAACGCGTCTTTATAATGAAAACCGAGCCTGCGTCTCGTCGTTAATATTGTATTTCACAAGAGCGGAACAAAAAATGGAAAAAAAAAATAAATAAATAGATTTTGGGTACCTTAAGGGGATGACAAAATTGATTAAGGATGATGGATCATTAAGCCGTTTTCGGTTTAGGATATAAAATAATTGTAAGGCTGCAACGCCAGGAACTGTCAGAAAAATAAAGTGCTCATAGGTTCTGCTGGGTTTTTTTTTATATTCATTTATTGAATGTTCTTTCGCATTAAGTAAGAGAACACAACACAAATGAATAATGTTTACAAAGTCGGTAACGTCATTACAAGAGAACTCCGTTTGCAGTATGTTTGAAATCTTTCTCTGTCACGCAAAAAAGGTTAGGTGACATGTTCACTTTAACTCAGAGGTAGTGAAACACTTAAAGGGATAGTAATACTTAATTTTATCTTTATTTTATTTTGTCGGCATTAAAAAAACATGAAGAACGATATAAGTCTTATCTCTTAAACCTTTATGGTTTGAGAGATATTCACAAGCAAATTTTCCCCTCCCGCCCCTTTTACCTAGTGTAAGCCATCTCTTCTCAGATGTGGAATGCAGTCCATAGACCAGACAGATAACAGATGGGACAATCTTCTTCCTATGAGAACAATGAAAGCCCTGCCCCCCTTGACAAGTTTTTCAGGTGTTTCCCTTATCTTAATTGAAGATTGTCCCTCTCTGCAATCTACCTGGGCACCTCCCTTCTGATCTGGCTGAACAGTGTTACATCAGTAAAAGGGGCGGGAGGGGGATAATTTGTCATTGAATTACTCTTGAACTACAACTCTGACAGAATTGAAATAACACTCTCCAAAGTCCAAATACTATGATGATTAATTAGAGCTGCTTTTATTATTAAACATTAATATCCCTTTAAAGCAGTCCTGTTTTGCTGCAGATCACAGTTCGAATGAGCGCTCTCCACCACATGCAGTTGGCCTTTAAATAAGATAAATCCCTCTCTATATGGTGCGGAACAGGAATGACTCTCTGAAGACTTGGTGGTTTCCTATGAGAGAAGTCGGATCAGTGTGTAACATTCAGAGTAATTAGACAAAATAATTCATCCAATCCCACATAGAAGATTCATGTGTTGTGATGAAGTCCTCTGGGAGTCCAGTTACATATCTCTTCTTCCAAGTAATTATCCTCCTTGTTTTCTGTTAATAATAATAGACTCTTTCCTAATAAACATCAGGAATAGCTGTACTTGCATATGTGAACCGAGCTGATCAAAGCCAAAGAGCTGAACATTGTTACTAATCCTGCTTTGTTCAGCTCCCATTCTAACAGTTTCTATAACACAATAACCATTTAACCCACTGAATGCCAGAACATTGCATCTCATTGTTGTGCACTGCATTGCTGCTTCTCTGGTTCTTTAAGTGGATCTTTAGAAAAGGTTACTTCAGTTTAAAGGAGAGAAGACCAAAAGGGCACAAACCACCGATATTTGATCTTAGAAGATATCTATCGTGGTTTGCGCCCTTTCTGGTCTTTTCTTTGTTTCTTTGTACTTACAAGGGTCCTGGAGGTCCTCTTGGTTTATCGGGAAGCTGCACCTGCCTGCCATTAATGGATTGACTGAGTGGGGGCAGTCTAGAGTTCCCCATCTGTCCTGCTGACCACCATACCTCCCAAGTGTCCCTCTTTAGGAGGGACAGTCCCTCTTTAAGACCCAAATCCCTCTGTCCCTCTTTCCCACCCTGGTGTCCCTGTGTTTAGGAGATCAGACTGTGTGGTGTGTATAGAAGTGTATCACATTGCTCTACAGCAATAAAACTCACATTATTGTTTATTTGAACGTCAGTATATCTATATATATAAAAGAAGACTTTGTGCCTGCCAAAACACACCCAGGGGAGGCATAAAGCATGAGTTACTACTCCTATTGGGTGATTCAATCATGCAGGGAGTTGGCCCGCCTCCACTATGCAGCCCGCCCACCACTATCAAAGTCAGAAAAAAACAATATGGCCGCCACTTGCTCCTACACCACAGACAAACACACATGCCCCACTCACACGTGCCCCACTCACACACACAGACCACCACACACACATGCCCCACTCACACAGCACCACACACACATGCCCCACTTACACAGCACCAAACAGACATGCCCCCACTCACACACACAGCACCACATACACACACAAAGCCAGAAATACATATGGCTGATACACACACACAGTCACTCACCCTGACTCCCAGAGGCCTCAGCAGGACCTGTACTGCAGCACCAGAGGAACAAAATTGCATTCAAAGGGTTAAGGTAGGTCCTCATTGCTCAATTATTTCTTCACTGTCATCATTTGCCATGCAAGACACAGGACAGACAGCCATCAGATTCACACTTAACCCACTGACTGCCACAGGGTTGTGTATCAAGTTTTACCCCTCAGGGAGTGTGTTCAAACCCCTCACACTGTAAACTTGCATTTCTCTCCCACTTCTCCTCCTTCCCCAGCCTATTACTAACACTTTTCCATATTTATGTTAAGCCCCGCCCCTACTCGCAATTAAGCCCCGCCCCCTTTTAACCCAGATTGCCCCATTGCTCTCTCCACATCAGCACCACATGAGGGACTCCACAAGTAAAAGTTCACAGGTATTACACACTCATGCCCCACTCATACAACACCAAACACCCATACACACACACAAAGCCAGAAAGAAAGATGGCTGACACACAGTCACTCACCTTGACTCCCAGTGGCCTCAGCAGGACCTGTAGTAAAGCCACTGAACGGTGCTGCATCACCAGGGGAACAAAATGGCACTCAAAGGGTTAAGGTAGGCCCTCACTGCTGAATTACTTCTTCACTGTCACCATTTGCCATGCAAGACACAGGACAGACAGCCATCAGATTCACACTTAACCCACTGACTGCCACAGGGTTCTGTATCAAGTTTTACCCCTCATGGAGTGTGTTAAAACCCCTCACACTGTAAACTTGCATTCTCCTCCCACTTCTCCTCCTTCCCCAGCCTATTACTAACACTTTTTCACATTTATGTTAAGCCCCGCCCCTACTCGCGATTAAGCCCCACCCACTTTTAACACAGATTGCCCCATTTGTCTCTCCACATCAGCACCACATCAGTCCCCTCTAGGGACTTCACAAGTCAGTGTTCCCAGGTATGAACACACTTCCCACTGCTATTTAACTCTGACATGCCTCTCTGTACCTTAACCCTTTGAGTGCCAGAGGGGTACACAACTCATGAGCACCTGTGTTTCTGCTCATATATGTTGCGTGTCTGTGTGTGTACATCTCTGTTACATATGTGTGTCCATGTGTGCATCTCCAGTGTGTCTGTGTGTACATGTGTTTTGCATGTCTCTGCCGCTCACTGTGTGTATGTGCATACCTCCCAACATTTCACAGGGCCAAAGAGGGACACGTTAGTTTTAGGTGATATTATTGGGGGTGTGGCTGGTGGGCGGAGCATTAGTAAGAATTTTTAGGTTATTTCATGACCTATTACTGGCTATTTATGTAACTGAATAAATGATTTAGTTCAAGACCAAAGTATTTAATTTGCACAGACTACTGTATAAACACATATACTGAAGTTTATTGCTGTACAGCAAAGTAATACACACCACACAGTCAGGGATGGTGCAAGGATTTTTGACACCCTAGGCAAAACCTAATTTTGCCGCCCATTTCGCTCCGCCCCTTGTGTCCCACCCCTTTATACCCCGCCTACTTATACCCAACCTCTTTTCATGATTGTCCTCTCTCTGCCCCCTGAGCCACTCTGCCCCTGGTCTGGAGATGCCTGTAAGAGATGCCCCCCACCAGCTCCAACTTGCCCCTTATCAGCTTCACTTTGGCCCACCAGTTCCACTTTGCCCCTATCAACTCCAACTTGCCCCCATCAGCTCCAACGTGCCCCCACCAGCTCCATTTTGCCCCCTCAGCTTCACTTTGCCCCCTCAGGTCCAACTTACCCCCATCAGCTCCACTTTGCCCCCCATCCTCTCCAACTTACCCCCATCAGCTCCACTTTGCCCCCCATCCGCTCCAACTTGCCCCCACCAGCTCCACTATGCCCTCTCAGCTCCAACTTTCCACTATCAGCTCCACTATGCCCCCAGCAGCTCCACTATGCCCCCAGCAGCTCCAACTTGCCCCCATCCGCTCCAACTTGCCCCCCCATCCGCTCCAACTTGCCCCACCAGCTTCACTTTGCCCCCCCTCAGCTCCACTTGCCCCCCCTCAGCTCCACTTTGACCCTCATCAGCTCCACTTTGACCCTCATCAGCTCCAACTTGCCCCCATCATCTCCAACTTGCCCCCACCAGCTCCACTATGCCCCCTCAGCTCCAGCTTTCCCCTAACAGCTCCAACTTGCCCCCATCATCTCCACTTTGCCCCACATCTGCTCCAACTTGCCCCCTCAGCTCCACTATGCCCCCTCAGCTCCAACTTGCCCCCCATCACATACCTGTATCTCCCGCGCAGTCTTCTCTTCAGTAATGGAGAGCGCGGCGGGAGATCATGACTCCCAGCACGCTCTGCATTACTAAACATCCGACCAGATGAGGGAGCGCTGTAGCAACACAGACCTGACTGTGTTGTGGTTCCTGGCATGGTGTGTGTGGGGGCACCTCTTCTCCGCTGCATGCCCGCGCCCCCAGTACGTGTGCGCCCTAGGCCGGCGCCTACCTCGCCTATAGGTGGAGCCGGCCCTGCACACAGTCTGACCTCCTAAAAAGAGGGACAACAGGGTGGGAAAGAGGGACAGAGGGATTTGGCCCTCAAAGAGGGACTGTCCCTCCTAAAGAGGGACACTTGGGATGTATGGTATGTGTCTGCCTGTGTGCTGCATATGTCTGTGTTTATCAGTGTGTCTGCATTTCAAACACGTGCGCCCAATGGTCATAACATGACGGGCAACGCCGTCCCATGTTGCTAGTCTATATATATAAAAGAAGACTTTGTGCCTGCCAAAACACACCCAGGGGAGGCATAAAGCATGAGTTACTACTCCTATTGGGTGATTCAATCATGCAGGGAGTTGGCCCGCCTCCACTATGCAGCCCGCCCACCACTATCAAAGTCAGAAAAAAACAATATGGCCGCCACTTGCTCCTACACCACAGACAAACACACATGCCCCACTCACACGTGCCCCACTCACACACACAGACCACCACACACACATGCCCCACTCACACAGCACCACACACACATGCCCCACTTACACAGCACCAAACAGACATGCCCCCACTCACACACACAGCACCACATACACACACAAAGCCAGAAATACATATGGCTGATACACACACACAGTCACTCACCCTGACTCCCAGAGGCCTCAGCAGGACCTGTACTGCAGCACCAGAGGAACAAAATTGCACTCAAAGGGTTAAGGTAGGTCCTCATTGCTCAATTATTTCTTCACTGTCATCATTTGCCATGCAAGACACAGGACAGACAGCCATCAGATTCACACTTAACCCACTGACTGCCACAGGGTTGTGTATCAAGTTTTACCCCTCAGGGAGTGTGTTCAAACCCCTCACACTGTAAACTTGCATTTCTCTCCCACTTCTCCTCCTTCCCCAGCCTATTACTAACACTTTTCCATATTTATGTTAAGCCCCGCCCCTACTCGCAATTAAGCCCCGCCCCCTTTTAACCCAGATTGCCCCATTGCTCTCTCCACATCAGCACCACATGAGGGACTCCACAAGTAAAAGTTCACAGGTATTACACACTCATGCCCCACTCATACAACACCAAACACCCATACACACACACAAAGCCAGAAAGAAAGATGGCTGACACACAGTCACTCACCTTGACTCCCAGTGGCCTCAGCAGGACCTGTAGTAAAGCCACTGAACGGTGCTGCATCACCAGGGGAACAAAATGGCACTCAAAGGGTTAAGGTAGGCCCTCACTGCTGAATTACTTCTTCACTGTCACCATTTGCCATGCAAGACACAGGACAGACAGCCATCAGATTCACACTTAACCCACTGACTGCCACAGGGTTCTGTATCAAGTTTTACCCCTCATGGAGTGTGTTAAAACCCCTCACACTGTAAACTTGCATTCTCCTCCCACTTCTCCTCCTTCCCCAGCCTATTACTAACACTTTTTCACATTTATGTTAAGCCCCGCCCCTACTCGCGATTAAGCCCCACCCACTTTTAACACAGATTGCCCCATTTGTCTCTCCACATCAGCACCACATCAGTCCCCTCTAGGGACTTCACAAGTCAGTGTTCCCAGGTATGAACACACTTCCCACTGCTATTTAACTCTGACATGCCTCTCTGTACCTTAACCCTTTGAGTGCCAGAGGGGTACACAACTCATGAGCACCTGTGTTTCTGCTCATATATGTTGCGTGTCTGTGTGTGTACATCTCTGTTACATATGTGTGTCCATGTGTGCATCTCCAGTGTGTCTGTGTGTACATGTGTTTTGCATGTCTCTGCCGCTCACTGTGTGTATGTGCATACCTCCCAACATTTCACAGGGCCAAAGAGGGACACGTTAGTTTTAGGTGATATTATTGGGGGTGTGGCTGGTGGGCGGAGCATTAGTAAGAATTTTTAGGTTATTTCATGACCTATTACTGGCTATTTATGTAACTGAATAAATGATTTAGTTCAAGACCAAAGTATTTAATTTGCACAGACTACTGTATAAACACATATACTGAAGTTTATTGCTGTACAGCAAAGTAATACACACCACACAGTCAGGGATGGTGCAAGGATTTTTGACACCCTAGGCAAAACCTAATTTTGCCGCCCATTTCGCTCCGCCCCTTGTGTCCCACCCCTTTATACCCCGCCTACTTATACCCAACCTCTTTTCATGATTGTCCTCTCTCTGCCCCCTGAGCCACTCTGCCCCTGGTCTGGAGATGCCTGTAAGAGATGCCCCCCACCAGCTCCAACTTGCCCCTTATCAGCTTCACTTTGGCCCACCAGTTCCACTTTGCCCCTATCAACTCCAACTTGCCCCCATCAGCTCCAACGTGCCCCCACCAGCTCCATTTTGCCCCCTCAGCTTCACTTTGCCCCCTCAGGTCCAACTTACCCCCATCAGCTCCACTTTGCCCCCCATCCTCTCCAACTTACCCCCATCAGCTCCACTTTGCCCCCCATCCGCTCCAACTTGCCCCCACCAGCTCCACTATGCCCTCTCAGCTCCAACTTTCCACTATCAGCTCCACTATGCCCCCAGCAGCTCCACTATGCCCCCAGCAGCTCCAACTTGCCCCCATCCGCTCCAACTTGCCCCCCCATCCGCTCCAACTTGCCCCACCAGCTTCACTTTGCCCCCCCTCAGCTCCACTTGCCCCCCCTCAGCTCCACTTTGACCCTCATCAGCTCCACTTTGACCCTCATCAGCTCCAACTTGCCCCCATCATCTCCAACTTGCCCCCACCAGCTCCACTATGCCCCCTCAGCTCCAGCTTTCCCCTAACAGCTCCAACTTGCCCCCATCATCTCCACTTTGCCCCACATCTGCTCCAACTTGCCCCCTCAGCTCCACTATGCCCCCTCAGCTCCAACTTGCCCCCCATCACATACCTGTATCTCCCGCGCAGTCTTCTCTTCAGTAATGGAGAGCGCGGCGGGAGATCATGACTCCCAGCACGCTCTGCATTACTAAACATCCGACCAGATGAGGGAGCGCTGTAGCAACACAGACCTGACTGTGTTGTGGTTCCTGGCATGGTGTGTGTGGGGGCACCTCTTCTCCGCTGCATGCCCGCGCCCCCAGTACGTGTGCGCCCTAGGCCGGCGCCTACCTCGCCTATAGGTGGAGCCGGCCCTGCACACAGTCTGACCTCCTAAAAAGAGGGACAACAGGGTGGGAAAGAGGGACAGAGGGATTTGGCCCTCAAAGAGGGACTGTCCCTCCTAAAGAGGGACACTTGGGATGTATGGTATGTGTCTGCCTGTGTGCTGCATATGTCTGTGTTTATCAGTGTGTCTGCATTTCAAACACGTGCGCCCAATGGTCATAACATGACGGGCAACGCCGTCCCATGTTGCTAGTATATATATATATATATATATATATATATATATATATATATATATATATATATAGACACACACAGAGATTAATGCATTAAAAACCTATGAGAAAGTCCTACTGGTGCTGCCTTATCTTTAATTATTATATAGATACATACAATTTGTGGTTCAGGAACCACAATCACATGACTTCCAAATGATGATAAAATGTGCAATTTCTATATATATAAAAGAAGACTTTGTGCCTGCCAAAACACACCCAGGGGAGGCATAAAGCAGGAGTTACTACTCCTATTGGGTGATTCAATCATGCAGGGAGTTGGCCCGCCCCCACTATGCAGCCCGCCCACCACTATCAAAGTCAGAAAAAAACAATATGGCCGCCACTTGCTCCTACACCACAGACAAACACACATGCCCCACTCACACATGCCCCACTCACACACACAGACCACCACACACACATGCCCCACTCACACAGCACCACACAAACACACACACATGCCCCACTCACACAGCACCACACACACATGCCCCACTTACACAGCACCAAACAGACATGCCCCCACTCACACACACAGCACCACATACACACACAAAGCCAGAAATACATATGGCTGACACACACACACAGTCACTCACCCTGACTCCCAGAGGCCAGAGCAGGACCTGTACTGCAGCAGCAGAGGAACAAAATTGCACTCAAAGGGTTAAGGTAGGTCCTCATTGCTCAATTATTTCTTCACTGTCATCATTTGCCATGCAAAACACAGGACAGACAGCCATCAGATTCACACTTAACCCACTGACTGCCACAGGGTTGTGTATCAAGTTTTACCCCTCAGGGAGTGTGTTCAAACCCCTCACACTGTAAACTTGCATTTCTCTCCCACTTCTCCTCCTTCCCCAGCCTATTACTAACACTTTTCCATATTTATGTTAAGCCCCGCCCCCTACTCGCGATTAAGCCCCGCCCCCTTTTAACCCAGATTGCCCCATTGCTCTCTCCACATCAGCACCACATGAGGGACTCCACAAGTAAAAGTTCACAGGTATTACACACTCATGCCCCACTCACACAGCACCAAACACCCATACACACACACAAAGCCAGAAAGAAAGATGGCTGACACACAGTCACTCACCTTGACTCCCAGTGGCCTCAGCAGGACCTGTAGTAAAGCCACTGAACGGTGCTGCATCACCAGGGGAACAAAATGGCACTCAAAGGGTTAAGGTAGGCCCTCATTGCTGAATTACTTCTTCACTGTCACCATTTGCCATGCAAGACACAGGACAGACAGCCATCAGATTCACACTTAACCCACTGACTGCCACAGGGTTCTGTATCAAGTTTTACCCCCTCATGGAGTGTGTTAAAACCCCTCACACTGTAAACTTGCATTCCCCTCCCACTTCTCCTCCTTCCCCAGCCTATTACTAACACTTTTTCACATTTATGTTAAGCCCCGCCCCCTACTCACGAGTAAGCCCCACCCACTTTTAACCCAGATTGCCCCATTTGTCTCTCCACATCAGCACCACATCAGTCCCCTCTAGGGACTTCACAAGTCAGTGTTCCCAGGTATGAACACACTTCCCACTGCTATTTAACTCTGACATGCCTCTCTATACCTTAACCCTTTGAGTGCCAGAGGGGTACACAACTCATGAGCACATGTGTTTCTGCTCATATATGTTGCGTGTCTGTGTGTGTACATCTCTGTTACATATGTGTGTCCATGTGTGCATCTCCAGTGTGTCTGTGTGTACATGTGTTTTGCATGTCTCTGCCGCTCACTGTGTGTATGTGCATACCTCCCAACATTTCACAGGGCCAAAGAGGGACACGTTAGTTTTAGGTGATATTATTGGGGGTGTGGCTGGTGGGCGGGGCATTAGTAAGAATTTTTAGGTTATTTCATGACCTGTTACTGGCTATTTATGTAACTGAATAAATGATTTAGTTCAAGACCAAAGTATTTTATTTGCACAGACTAATGTATAAACACATATACTGAAGTTTATTGCTGTAGAGCAAAGTAATACACACCACACAGTCAGGGCTGGTGCAAGGATTTTTGCCACCCTAGGCAAAACCTAATTTTGCCGCCCATTTCGCTCTGCCCCTTGTGTCCCACCCCTTTATACCCTGCCTACTTATACCCAACCTCTTTTCATGATTGTCCTCTCTCTGCCCCCTGAGCCACTCTGCCCCTGTTCTGGAGATGCCTGTAAGAGATGCCCCCCACCAGCTCCAACTTGCCCCTTATCAGCTTCACTTTGGCCCACCAGTTCCACTTTGCCCCTATCAACTCCAACTTGCCCCCATCAGCTCCAACGTGCCCCCACCAGCTCCATTTTGCCCCCTCAGCTCCACTTTGCCCCCTCAGCTCCACTTTGCCCCATCAGCTCCAACTTACCCCCATCAGCTCCACTTTGCCCCCCATCCTCTCCAACTTACCCCCATCAGCTCCACTTTGCCCCCCATCCGCTCCAACTTGCCCCCACCAGCTCCACTATGCCCTCTCAGCTCCAACTTTCCACTATCAGCTCCACTATGCCCCCAGCAGCTCCAACTTGCCCCCATCCGCTCCAACTTGCCCCCCCATCCGCTCCAACTTGCCCCACCAGCTCCACTTTGCCCCCCCTCAGCTCCAGCTTGCCCCCCCTCAGCTCCACTTTGACCCTCATCAGCTCCACTTTGACCTCATCAGCTCCAACTTGCCCCCATCATCTCCAACTTGCCCCCACCAGCTCCACTATGCCCCCTCAGCTCCAGCTTTCCCCTAACAGCTCCAACTTGCCCCCATCATCTCCACTTTGCCCCACATCTGCTCCAGCTTGCCCCCCATCACATACCTGTATCTCCCGCTCAGTCTTCTCTTCAGTAATGGAGAGCGCGGCGGGAGATCATGACTCCCAGCGCGCTCTGCATTACTAAAGATCCGACCAGATGAGGGAGCGCTGTAGGAACATAGACCTGACTGTGTTGTGGTTCCCGGCATGGTGTGTGCGGGCGGAGCTCTTCTCCGCTGCATGCCCGCGCCCCCAGTACATGTGCGCCCTAGGCCGGTGCCTACCTCGCCTATAGGTGGAGCCGGCCCTGCACACAGTCTGACCTCCTAAAAAGAGGGACAACAGGGTGGGAAAGAGGGACAGAGGGATTTGGCCCTCAAAGAGGGACTGTCCCTCCTAAAGAGGGACAGTTGGGATGTATGGTATGTGTCTGCCTGTATGCTGCATATGTCTGTGTTTATCAGTGTGTCTGCATTTCAAACACATGCGCCCAATGGTCATAACATGACGGGCAACGCCGTCCCATGTTGCTAGTATGTAATAAATGGGTAGAGATAAACAGATAAATTAGGTCGATTGACAGAGACAGATAGGCACACAGACAGATACTGGTTCCTGTGACATTTTCATAACTGTTATACATTAAAGGAAAAGTCTGATAATTATAACTATCGGGGCTTCCAGCGTAGTCGAAGGAAACAATAAGTTATTGAGCTCCAGGGCAGAATTTACGTAGTTGGCCTGATTACAGCGCTAACCTAGCGATGAAATTGAATAGAAAAAAAGGATGGGTTTGATAAAGGGGGGGATCGTGTCGGAGTGAGCCCAGTGGGAGGGGCTTCTGCCTTATATTTAATGGCTTGCAGCCCCTCCCACAAATTCAGACATAGGCTTATAATGATGCTTACAGACTTGATTTCATTATCTATCAAATAACATTCTCATCTCTGAAACCATTTCAGCTTCACACCCATTTACACCATGCCCCTTATTGGCATCTAGGTTATTCATTTCACTGTTGTATTCGTTCGACAGATGCCATTAGCAGCAGGAACCCAGGCGCTGTATCTCTTTAATTCAGCGACACCTCTCTCAGAGAGACAAGCAGTGTCTATATATAACCAGCATAGGAATTAAGGCAGAGCACCTGATGCCAGGCAGCGTTTGGAAAGGACATAAAGATTGATGCATTCACATCTTAGATAGAAGGACACTGAATGGGGGCATCTCAATTTTGTTCGTTTTTTTTCTCCATCTAAAATATACAACCTTTGGCTGGAGAGCCGTAGGTTCCCTGCAGTTAAAGGGAAGATGTCACCCTATACAAGTTTGCCTCATTGTGATCTACATTTAGCGATATCCTTTAAAGGGGAACTTTCACCCCGCAATAACTTAAGGTTAACTTATTGCACACCTGGCGACTAGCTGCTTAGTAGCGCTAGTCGCCAGCAATATTAACCGGTTCTTCAGATATCGGCTTTTTGCCGATGGTGACAGGAGCAGGAAGCACGGACGTCTCTTCACAGTGACGTCCGTGCGCCTGCGCTGTCAGTCCCTTTTGCACCGAGTGGTGCAAAAGGGACTGACAGCGCAGGCGCACGGACGTCACTGTGAAGAGACGTCCGTGCTTCCTGCTCCTGTCACCATCGGCAAAAAGCCGATATCTGAAGAACCGGGTAATATTGCTGGCGACTAGCGCTACTAAGCAGCTAGTCGCCAGGTGTGCAATAAGTTAACCTTAAGTTATTGCGGGGTGAAAGTTCCCATTTAATTGTTGTTTTTTTGTTTTTTTTTAATGCATGTTATGGCGAAATTGACATTATTACAAATGAGCCAGGGCCTTACTTCCAGACAGACTGCGATTACAGCTCTGCACCGTAGTCTGTCAATGTTCTTTGTTCCCTCCCCAAGTTGCGTTCCAACCATGGGACATGAAGAAATCCTGTGTCATTGGAGGACAGGCACGTGCACACATAGACACCAAGGGGGGCTTGAGCACCTTCCCTTTTTCTCCAAAGTACCCTCATGAGCTTTTAACAAAAAAAAAAAAAAAATTGCCTCGCCGCCCGCACTAATCCCCCCACCGCCCAGTCAGGTCTGTGCCTCCTTCAGGACAGACCTGTAGATGCTGCACTCCCTCATTGGCTCTTTAGCATTACAGAGAGCTGGGTGATGACATCATCTCCCATCGCTCTGCATGAAGAGAAGACCGCGCTGGAGCTCCAGCAGCTACAGGTCTGTGCCAAAGGAGGCACATACAGACCTCTCCTGCCGCTGGACCCCCAGGGAAGAGGTAGGAAAAGGACACTGGGGGGCAATGTGGAAATGATGGGGCAATATGGATCTGATGGGGGGCAAGATGGAGATGATGGCAATGTAGAGATGATGGGGCAATGTATGTGAGGGTAAGTTGGAGCTGATGGCAATATGGAGCTTATGGGGGGCAATGTGGAGCTGATGGGGCAATATGGAGACGATGGGGGCAATGTAAGGGTAAGTTGGAGCTGATGGGGCAAAATGGAGCTGATGGGGGCAATATGGAGCTGATGGGGGCAATGTGAGGGTAAGCTGGAGCTGATGGGGGCAATGTGGAGCTGATGGGGGCTATATGGAGCTGACAGGGGACAATGTAAGGGCAATATGGAGATGATGGGGGGCAATGTGGTGATTAGGAGAATTGTGGAGGTGTCCAGTGGAGATGACCAATGTGGGGGGGCGCTTCAGATTTTTGTGCCTACAGGCTCCTGAGATGTAAATTATTATTTTTTTTTTAAATATATATTTTGAATAATTATGAGAAGTGCCCTTTTTTTTATTTGAGCCCCTGCCCCCCAAAATATATGTGCACGTCCCTGTTGGAAGAGGCTGGAACGTGACAATACTTGAGGAGAAACAGAAGAAGACTGGCAGGCTGCGGACTGGTGCAGAGCTGTAACCGCAGTCATTCCGTAAGTAAGGCCACAGCTCATTTTTAAAGCGGAACTACCACCTTATATAAAGTCGCCCCCCACTTATTATGCATATGGCGACTAGCTTCTTAATGGTGCTAGTGTCTGCCACAAGTACCATCATCTGAAGTTATCCTTTTTCTTGTGAGACTGGCGGCCAGGCTTAGACGCAGACATCTTGGCTTAGAGACGTCTGCGCTGTCCATCCTGGTCTCCTCTAGGGGGCGCTGCATGGAGCCAAAAGGCACCGGAAGAGACCGGCAGCACAGACGTCTGTAAAGCAAGAAGCCTGGCTTTCAGTCTCACAAGAAACCTTTATGGTTTGAGAGATATTCACAAGCAACGTTTCCCCCTCCCGCCCCTTTTACCTAGTGTAAGCCATCTCTTCTCAGATGTGGAATGCAGTCCATAGACCAGACAGATAACAGAAGGGGACAATCTTCTTCCTATGAGAACAATGAAAGCCCTTCCCCCCTTGACAAGTTTTTCAGGTTTTTCCCTTATCTTAATTGAAGATTGTCCCCCTCTGCAATCTACCTGGGCACCTCCCTTCTGATTAGAGCTGCTTTTATTATGAAACATTACTATCCCTTTAAAGGGGATGTATCACCTTTTCAAAATGTTTTACCATATGTTTTATTGAAAAAATATTATTAGAAAAGCTTTTTTTTTTTTTTTTTTCTATGTAAGTACTTCAAAAGATATTTAATCTTCAAGCTGTGCCGGTCAGCATAATGTAGCACGCTGATTTTTTGGCACAGCCCTTCTTGACTGCCTAATTCTCCTCCCACCTACCTCCCAGCTGCCCCATGGAGCGTGTTCACACTTCCCTTCGGTGTGCTGTGAATAGCGTCTATTGTTATATCAAGCTCCGGTTAGCGTTATACTGAAGGGAAGTGTTAACGTGCGTGAACTCTCTCCCTGGGGCAGCTGGGAGAGAGGTGGGAGGAGAAGGGCTGTGCTGTGCACATTTATGCGGACGTGCAAAGCACAGAAGATTAAATATCTTTAGAAGTACTTACATTAAAAAAAAGCAGCTTTCCGAAATGCTATTTTATTAATAAAACCTATGGTAACATTTAGGAGATACTCGCTCTGAAAATTAGACTTCATGTAGCCACTTCCGCATTCTGTAGTACAGGGTTAACGTCGTCACTGCGGCGCAGGACTTCCCAGTCCTCAACTTCTCCTCCCACCTCCCTCCCAGCTCTCCCTGGGAACACGTTCACGCTTCCCTTCATAGTGATGTGAGTCACGTCTCTTGTAACAGCAAGCTCTGTTTGTCATTATACTGAGCTTGCAAGATACTTCCCTGGATCAGCATCCTATCTGCTTTGAAGGCAACTGTCATAATTTTCAATATTGTTCTGTGCTAGATAGGCATTGATTGCTTTTTTTGGAGTATATGCAAGCACAGTATCCCGAGGCAAAGAATCCCATAACTTTACTACCCTTACTGTAAAAGAATCCCTGCCTTGAGAATAAGCCTCTGTCCTTAGACACCCTGTAATTAAGTATGAAAAACTGAATCTCCAGGTCACATCCGTTAGGTTCCCTGGTATTCGGACAGAGTTGCCAATCCCATAAATCAAATGGAGACTCCTCCTCCCTAGTCTTAAAGGGATAGTAATACCTCAATTAAAGTTTAGCTCCGAGAATTATTTAAATTTTTTTTAAAAATATGTAGCGCTATATATATATAGTTACTTACAATGTTGTAGTTCAAACGCTATTCAAGATGAAAGGATCCCCCTCCCGCCCCTTCTGGCCGCCTCCCCTTAGATCTGTAATCCGGTAGTGGTACCGGATGGATGCAGCAAAGGGACAATCTTCATTCAGTAACTATAAGGAAAACCCTGCCACTCCATTACTTTATTGAAAACAGTTGCAGTGTCTGCAAGCAAAGCATCCTGAGACAAAGAATCCCAAAACTTTACTGCCCTTACTGTAAAAAAAACTCCATGCCTTTGTTTTAGTTGAAAGCGCCTTGTCTTTAGTCTTACTGGATGGCCTCTTGTTCTTCTCTGCGCAATTTTGGGGAATATCTATTTGTCCCCTATGGTTACGTTGGTTTGACCCAGAATGTCTCTACTCCTGTGCATATGGCCAATGAACTCTACATCCATCAGGATTGGGCAACATGGGGCCCTCCAGCTGTTGCCAGGCTACAATTCCCATCATCCCCCCACCTGGCTGGCGGGGGGATGATGGGAATTGTAGTCTGGCAACAGCTGAAGGATCTCACATTAGCTTCCCCCCACACACACACACATGATGTTCAGAGACATATGAGAAGGACAGGAGGTAGAGATGTAAAACGCTGGAGACAACAGTAAGTATCTGTATAATTCAGCTGCTCATGTGAGACTAAATGTATTCTTGACAGCATTATGTGGAAAGAGACTCGCTAAGCCTAGCGCAATGGTTTATTTATGAGGTCACTCACAGTGGAACACAGAATACGTGTAGAGATTATGAGGGCCAAAGCTCAGATAACAGTGATTTATTAATTCTGAAACCGACCCCTAGGGAACCGTTTATTTTCTGTTTGAACTACACTGTTGCTGCAGAGTGCATGCCGATGAGGTCACAGACTGCGACAGAATGCAAATTACAAAAAGAACACATTTTTAATAATAGCCACCCCCACTTACCTTTCTATGGTGAGAAAATCCTAATAGCCCCTGTGGATGTCAAGCCCATGGAGGAGGACACGACAGTTACTAGCGGAACCTCAAAATCCACTCGCTCCACATGGTCATACCTGGAAACGTCATCCTGTTGAGAGGACTCCGGTGCTGTGACCAGGTGTTTGTAAATGACTTGATTTGTGTCATAAAGGGGTGGGGCTCAATTGGGTTGGCATGATTTGTCATCATTTTGTCATAACGTTGGTGGGACTTTTGGTGAAAAGTGGGCAGAACAAAGAGGAAAGGAGAAGAAGTGGGCAGGAAGTGACATACACAGGGTGAGAAGGAGGATAAGTGGGAGGGAAGTGGGTGGAACAGAGAGGGAAGGAGGAGAAGTGGGAGGAACTGAGTGGGAAGGAGAAGTTGTTAGGAAGTGGGAGAAACAGGGTGAGAAGGAGGAGAAGCGCGCGGGAAGCAGGAGGAAAAGTATGGGAGGGAGGAGAAGTGGATGGGAAGAGGGAGGAACAGGGTGGGAAGGAGGAGACGTGGGCAGGAACTAGGAGTAATAGGGTGGGAAGGAGGAGAAGTGGGCAGGAACTGGGAGGAACAGGGTGGGAAGGAGGAGAAGTGGGCAAGAACTGGGAGAAACAGGGTGGGAAGGAGGAGAAGTGGGCAGGAAGTGGGAGGAACAGGGTGGGAAGGACAATAAGTGGGAGGGACTGGAAGGAACAGGGTGGGAAGGAGGAGAAGTGGGCACCCGGCAGGAAGTGGGAGGAACAGGGTGGAAAGGAGGAGAAGTGGGCAGGAAGTGGGAGGAACTGGGTGGGAAGGAGGAGAAGTGGGCAGGAAGTGGGAAGAACAGGGTGGGAAGGAGGAGAAGTGAGCAGGAACAGGGTGGGAAAGAGGAGAAGTGGGCAGGAAGTGGGAAGAACAGGGTGGGAAGGAGGAGAAGTGAGCAGGAACTGGGAGGAACAGGGTGGGAAGGAGGAGAAGTGGGCAGGAAGTGGGAAGAACAGGGTGGGAAGGAGGTGAAGTGGGCAGGAAGTGGGAGGAACAGGGTGGGAAGGAGGAGAAGTGGGCAGGAACTGGGAGGAACAGGGTGGGAAGGAGGAGAAGTGAGCATACATGGTAACTCTCTGGATTTGTCTGAGAGACTCCGGTTTTGAGAGTGCATTGCCGGGTCTCCGAGGCAGAGGCTGATTCTCTGGGGGTGGGGAGTTTGCTTCAAAACTCTGCCCATTTCTGCTTCTTCCCACCCAGTTCCTCCCACTTTGAATGTAGGACCCATTGCAAAGCAATGGGTTGGAAACACCTCTAGCAGCCAAACAGTTAATTCATACATCTGCGATGTTTTGCAATAAGTAGGGGGAAGACATTTTCCTTTGCATCCCCTACTTCCTGTAGGGTCTTGGGCACATTGGAATATAGTCGTCGCCAATCAGACAAAATGACTGGTGAGGAGTGCAAAGAAAAATTCTTCCCTCAGGATGCAAGTGTATATTTTTCTCTAAATCAAATTATGGAAATGTTTACATAAAAATATGTAAAAGTTACAACATGATCACTGATATAATAACACAGTGTATTTTAGCAACACTATTCTCCAATCTCATACCTCCCAATTGTCCCTCTTTTAGACTCAAATCCATCTGTCTCTCTTTCCCAACCTGTTGTCCCTCTTTTTAGGAGATCAGACTGTGTGGTGCGTCTATTAAGTGTATAATGTTGCTCTACAGAAATAAAACTCACATTAATGATTGTTTAAACTTCAGTATATTGGTTTATACATTAGTCTGTGTAAAGTCTTGTTATAGTCATTTATTAGGCTAAATAAAGAGGTGTCAAAAGGTCTAAAAATTATCTGTAATGCCTCACTCACAAGCCACCCCTCCCCTTTTCTGGCACTCACAGGGTTAAAAGAAAGCAATTAATTCCCAAAACACAATATAATATACTAGTTGAAAAGTCCGTGTACACTGGCCACAGTGCCACCCAGCAACGGCCGCGGTGCAGTCATGCGCAGTAGAGACTGCCCGGGCTGCGGCTGATAACGGAGCAGGGCGCTCCGAATTTAGACAGTAGTTGAGGACTACGTAGGGTTGCCACCTTTTCTACAAAAAAATACCGGCCATGGCATTCCTTCCATAGACTTAACATTGGACAGGAGCCAATTTTTTACCGGCCTGCCGGTAAAATACCGGCTGGGTGGCAACCCTAGGACTACGGTGTGAATTCGGAGCCCCACTCCATTATCAGCCGCGGCCCGGGCAGTCTCTACTGCACATGACTGCAGCGCGCTCAGCCATCTCTACTGCGCGTGACGGCTTCTGACAAACAACTTAGCAAATTATTATATAGGATTTGTGTAATATATTTACATTCTATAAATCACAGCTGTTGGAACAGTCAGGTCCCTTAGACTACTGAATATACGTAAAACTGACTGGGAGTTTGAAATGTGTGTGTTAACCCTTTGAGTGCTAGAGTGGTAGGCAGTACCACTCTGGCACTCAAAAGGTTAAACTCTTCTTATTTGTAAATTAATGTTTCTTTAAAGGACTAGTGACCTTTTATTAAGAGAAAAAAAACTTTATTTAGATATTTGTAGGGCTATAAAGTAAAACAAGAGAATTCCAAGTGCAGGCAGATGCTTCTGTCTAAAGTCACTGCAGTTTAAACCTTTTTTTTTAATAAATGAACAGTGCCGCCTGTTGTGTGTGCAGTTTACCTGTAAATCACCCAGAATGTCAACATTCTATTGCATTCCGTGTGAGTAGTCACTGGCTACAGTTTTCCATAGAACTTTATAACAGTTTGAACTACAATAATTTTTATATAGATATGCCTGACTGCTGTACGATGGACTCCTACCTAGATAAGTCCTTCTGTTACACACCAGGAAGAATACCCCCAATCAAAGCATGAAAAGCAAGGGCATGCAAGGAAAGAACAAGACAGAGAAAACTGAGGAATCTAAGCCAATGAATATAACCCTAAAATGGGGGGACATCAGACAAATAAAAAGGAACACAAAGCAATGTAGATAAACAAACAGTATATAAGATAATTACAAGGACATGCAAGCACACATACACTGATTATATAGATATACCTGACTGCTGTATGATGAACTCCTACCTAGGTAAGTCCTCCTGTTACACACACAAATATATAGATATATCTGACTGCTGTATGTTTGACGCATACCTAGGTAAGTCCTCCTGTTACACACAGTAATTATATAGATACACCTGACTTCTGCATGATGGACTCCTCCTTCTGTTACACACAGTAATTATACAGATATACCTGACTGCTGTATGATGGACTCCTGTCTAGGTAAGTGCTTCTGTTACACACAGTAATTATACAGATACATCTGACTGCTGTATGATGGACTCCTACCTAGGTAAGTGCTTCTGTTACACACAGTAATTACATAGATTCACCTGACTGCTGTATGATGGACTCCTACCTAAGTAAGTGCTTCTGTTACACACAGTAATTATATAGATACATCTGACTGCTGTATGATGGACTCCTACCCAGGTAAGTCCTTCTGTTACACGCAGTAATTATATAGATACACCTGACTGCTGTATGATGGACTCCTACCTAGGTAAGTGCTTCTGTTACACACAGTAATGATATAGATACACCTGACTGCTGTGTGATGGACTCCTGCCTAGGTAAGTGCTTCTGTTACACAGTAGTTGTGTAGATACACCAGACTGCTGTATGATGGACTCCTACCTAGGTAAGTACTTCTGTTACACACAGTAATTATATAGCTATACCTGACTGCTGTATGATGGACTCCTCCCTAGGTAATTGCTTCTGTTACACACAATAATGATATAGATACACCTGACTGCTATATGATGGACTCCTACCTAGGTAAGTGATTCTGTTACACACAGTAATTATATAGATACACCTGACTGCTGTGTGATAGACTCCTACCTACGTAATTTCATCTATTAATTTATGAACCCCTCATTAATAAGGTGTAGTTCCCATTTGCAATGCACTGTACACTTAGTGGCTCTCAAATCTTTAAGTATAATTAAAAGATAATAACTCTTTCCTGGGTGAAACTATTTGTTAACCCTTTAAGGACCAGAAGGTGTTGCAATAAATTGTTTCACAATGCGCTGCACACCTCTCTTCCTTCAATACATCAGTTTGTGGATTCATTTTGCTGAACCATCAGACACATTGTATTGATTAATATGTCGGAATAAGAAGCTTATCACAAACACTGATGACGTGTTTATTTTAATATCCTCCCAAAGGAACATTAAAATGGAACCTATTTTTCTTAGAGAGGAGGAGAAGGCAAATAAATGACATTAAACTATCCGTGTTTTAACGATGACAGGACGTCAATAAGTGGGGGGAACCGCGGGTCCAGATGTCTACATTCATCTTTGTACAAAATCAACACTGTCACCCAGATAAATTGAAAATAAAAGCCCTGATTCATCAGGTAAACAGCAGCAAGCATTCGTCAACTATGGGTCTTATGTCCAAAATAAAAAATGGAAGAACTCTGGGGCAGACCAACTGTGCCACAGCGGGGGAATTAAAAATATATAATATTAAAGGGATAGTAATGTTTAAAGTGTTAGTAATGTCTTTAAAAAAAAGTTTCGGTCGACACGGAGGCGCTTGAGAAGTGCCGAGATCTCGTTACTTACACGGAATCCTAGTGTTCAGGCACACGTTTTAGACCATTCCAATGAAGGGATTCTGTGTAAATAATGATTTACCTGATTCATCAGGTAAACAGCAGCAAGCATTCGTCAACTATGGGTCTTATGTCCAAAATAAAAAATGGAAGAACTCTGGGGCAGACCAACTGTGCCACAGCGGGGGAATTAAAAATAAATAATATTAAAGGGATAGTAATGTTTAAAGTGTTAGTAATGTCTTAAAAAAAAAGTTTCGGTCGACACGGAGGCGCTTGAGAAGTGCCGAGATCTCGTTACTTACACGGAATCCTAGTGTTCAGGCACACGTTTTAGACCATTCCAATGAAGGGATTCTGTGTAAATAATGAGATTGTGGCACTTCTCAAGCGCCAGCGTGTCGACCGACACGGATCTCCTGCTGACAGCTTTACAGCTGTCAGTAGGAGACAGCTAACTTTAAATGCCCGTATCTGTTAAACCATAGCGGTTTGAGAGATACATTTTTTTGCATTCAGCTCAGCTTTTTAAGCTCTTCTAAATGCAAAAAACTTTTTTTTAGACATTACTAACACTTTAATTTTAATATTCTTTAATACTGTAGGTATTCAAAAAATATTTACATTGATCTAGGTCCTGTCTCTGAAACCTTTATGGTTTGAGAGATATAACTTGATAAAGTTCTCTCCTCCAGGCTGCTACAGAGAAGTCTGCCCTCTAGCTGACAGCAGGAGATTCCGGTCCCAGGACCGGCCGGTGGCTCTTCAGCAGAGGCGAAATAGGGCGATCTAGAAATAAATACTTCAATGGAAAAGTCTACAAAGCATGCTTGCAAACCAGTTACACTTTGTAGAGCATTCCAATTAGGTATTTATTTCTAAATAGCGATATTTCAGCTCTGCTGAAGAGCCGCTGGCCGGTCCCGGGACCGGAATCTCCTGCTGTCAGCTAGAGGGCAGACTTCTCTGAAAACGGCCTGGAGGGGTGAACTTTAGCCGGTTATATCTCTCAAACCATAAAGGTCTGAGAGACAGAGACAGGAATTAGATCAATGTAATTTTTTTTTAATACCTACAATATTGAAGCGGAGCTACCACCGCTAAAATACTTGATCTCTAATAATTCCTCCTCTGGTGACTAGCTGCTCAGTAGCACTAGTTGCCAGAATTATTACTTTGTTAAAGCGGAACTAACACCGCTAACAAACGTCTGTAATAATTCCCTATCTGGTGACTAGCTGCTTAGTAGCGCTAGTCGCCAGAATTATTACCTCTTCATGGAGAACTTTGAAGTGATCCTCGGCTGACAGTCAGGACAGACAGCGGACATCTTGCCCTAGTGACGTCCGCGCGCCTGCGCTGTCAGTCCCTTACAAAGCCGAATGGCTCCTAGCAACTCCTCCTACAGCCGTCTGGGACTGACAGCGCAGGCGCGCGGACGTCACTAGGGCAAGATGTCTGCGCTCCGTCCTGCCTGTCAGCCGAGGATCACTTCATATTTCTCCATGAAGAGGTAATAATTCTGGCAACTAGCGCTACTAAGCAGCTAGTCACCAGATAGGGAATTATTACAGACAACGTTTGTTAGCGGTGTTAGTTCCGCTTTAAATAGAATTCTCCATTCTTACCGTGCTGACAGGCAGGACCGAGTGCAGACATCTTCCCATAGTGATATCTGCACACCTGCTCTGTCAGTCCTAGCCTGCTCTAGGTGGTGTTGCTAGGAGCCGTTCGGATCCAAAAGGGACTGGCAGAGCAGGAGCGCAGACGTCACTATGGAAAGATGTCTGCGCTTCGTCCTGCCTGTCAGCACGGGAAGAATGGAGAATTCTATTTAACAAGATAATAATTCTGGCAACTAGCGCTACTGAGCAGCTAGTCGCCAGATGGGGAATTATTAGAGATCAAGTATTTTAGCGGTGGTAGTTCACCTTTAAAGAATGTTGAAATTAAACATTACTATACCTTTACCCACTTCAGGAGGTACATGTACCTCATGGGTAGAACGTGCCTAAAGGACCCATGACGGAATTCAGGGTCTCAGCGCGGGTATGCCTCTCAGGGATCCCTAAAACGGTTGCACAAAAAAAAAAAAAAACAACCACAAAAAAAAAGGTCCGTGGTCCTTAAGTTGCCGACCACTCTTTCGATCCTTAAGGGGTTAAAATAAAATAAAAATTACCATTGATTGACATGAAGCTTTTTAACTCTTTGAATACCTGAGAAGCAATGCATCGCACATGGTGTTCCTCAAGCGGCAAACCCTTTGAGTGCCAGGGAGCTATGTAATGAATTGCAATGCAATGCATTGGATACTTTTTTGGCACTCAGAGGGTTAAAAGCCACTCATGGGACCCTAAGTAACATATAAAGTGATATGCCCCTTTAACCCTTTGAGTGCCAGAGGGGGTATCCAACTCATTGCTCTGCAATGCGTTAGATACCCCTCTGGCATTCAAAGGGTTAATCCTTACCCTGCAAGAAATGTCCCATATTTAATTTTTAGGCATTGATATTAATTTAACCCTGTCTACAGTGGAGGGACCTGATTCAAACCAATCTTTGATGCTCCTCTAACACAAACATTTTTCGCAGAGGCACAACAAGAACCTACAGGACCTGACATACATCCCAGAGACCCTAGGAAAGGCACACTAGGTACCTTTAGCTCCGCCCACAGCCACTCCCCCATTCCTCATGGTCAGATCCATTGTTTCCTGGAGAAGAAAATCACTTTGTTTTATATGAATCAAGGACGGAAAAAAAGTTTTAACCCCTTAGATCCTAGAGTGGTCTTCAACCCATTGAGAAGCAATGCATTGGAGATCTTGCTAGCATCCAAGGGGTTAAATAATAATTGCTTTTATCTGAATATAAAATTTGCGCAGGGACATTGAGATTGCTCTGACCGTGCCTATCATTCACAATGTGGGTGTGTCCAGCACAGCTTAGGCACCTCCCCTCAAAATGTGGAGCTCTAGGCCCTTGCCTATTTTGCCTATTTAGAAATCCGGCCCTGAGAACCTATCGGACCCTGGGGAGAGAGAAGCCCCCTTTGACAGTGAGCCCCGGCACAACTGCCCACCCTGGGGTCACACGTTTGGCCATCTCCAAGGCAATGCAAGACTTCTGTAGCATCCAAGGGGTTAACCAAGAGACTGCAATACTTGGGTGAAACTATAATCTCATTTTTATCATTTTCTTAATTTTAAACTGTTTTTAATAGACAGTAAAACCCTACAATGTGCACTTTTAGGGGTATATACTTTATACACTTTGCTGTCCTTCTAAAGGCCCACTAATGTCACAAAAAAATAACTTCCCAGAGTGGTCGGCACTTAAGGACCACGGAGAATTTTTTTTGCCTAACCGATTCAGGGCTCCTCGAACGCGTGCAGCCGCTCAGGGAGCACTGAAATCCATGATGTGCAGGACCGACGTGGGTCCTTATCGCACGTTGGACCCATGACGTGGGTAGAATATCCCAATGGCCACTATGAATAAATTCTTTGTAGATTGGTTCACCAAAATTAACCTCTAATTAGCATACCTGGGAACATTTAGTCCATAGTTCCCGGAGAAATACACCGGGTTGGGGATGGGAGTGTTAAAATGATGTCATTTGCATGACAATGTGTGTGTGGGACTTAATCAGGGAAACAGTGTTGGTGGGTTTTCACTTAAAGGAGTAATATGTTACCATTTGATTACTTACAGGAGCAGTAAACTTTTTTTATGAAAAAATATATATTGTAGGGATTTTCCTATTGAGTAAAATAAGGGTACTCCCACTGCAGAGAGATTTATATTTCCAGAGTTATTACAGTTTAAACCCCTGTTTTTTTACATTAGCAGTGCCCTCTAGTGGTCAAATTCTAATTAGATTTTCTGTTAGATTGTAATGGAAAGGAAAGTCAGAAAAGTCAGATACATACAGTTCTCTATAGAATGTGATAGAAACTGCCTGTCACTTCCTGTCAGTTAGAACTATCAGGAAATAAACACAGTAAATTCACTTCCTGTCAGTTAGAACTATCAGGAAGTAAACACAGTAAATTCACTTCATGTCAGTTAGAACTATCTGGAAATAAACACAGTAAATTCACTTCCTGTCAGTTAGATCTATCAGGAAGTAAACACAGTAAATTCACTTCCTGTCAGTTAGATCTATCAGGAAATAAACACAGTAAATTCACTTCCTGGTTATTTGAACTGCAATACAATTTGAATAAAACATCTGACAGCGGTGGGAGTGACATTGTTTCATTCTGCAGCAAATGCTCTATACAATGTGTGTTTTCATTAAAAAAAAGTTTACTTCTCCTTTAAATGGGAGGGGAATTGGGCAGAACTGGTGGTACAGTGGGTACAACATGTGGTAAAGTGGGTGGGGTTACCACTGAACTCACAAAGGCAGGTCTAAAAATCATACTCCCCAAAGCATTCTGAGGTATGTAATCTATGTAATTTATGTGCCTGGACGAAAACATCATGCCTCTTAGTTGCTGAACTCCGGGACCCCTAACAGTTACCACTTAAGTCTTTGTAGGGTGCATTGCTGACTAAAGAAGAATCAATTTTGGATCCTGGAATCTGTAAAGAAATAATCACATCTGCCTTGTTGGGCGTGAAATCCTGAACTGGTTTACCCTTTGAGGTGCCCTCTGGCACTCACAGGGTTAAAGGTTAATTTTGGGGAAACAATCCACACGGAGTTTATTTATAGTGAACATTTGAATTTCTTTTTTTTTTTTGTCCAAATTAAAGAAGGGGTACACTTTTTTCCCCACCCTTTCAGTGCCATAGAGGTATCCAATATATTGCAAAGCAATGCGCTGGCTAACTCCCTAGGCTTCAAAGGGTTAATAAAACATAACATGTTATAGTGTTTTTTCCGGTTGAGTAAAAGTAGTATACTTCCACATTTTTCACAATAAAATGCAATATTTTGTTCTCGTCCCTAGGTGGTGCTGTTCTTGTTACTTATTATGGAGAACAGCAGTCAATGACGCAGGCTCTACCACAAAGTGCAGTATAAAAACAAATCACCTATAGGACACCAGTTTGTGCTGCTGCTGTTTGAGCTGAAATAATTTCTAAATGAAAAATCTCCCAGCAGTGTGTGCGTGTGAGGTGGTAGCCAACAGGAAAATCGTATAAAGGGGTGTTGTTAGTTGTTCGATCTCCACCTATTGGGGAACGTAACTCCCATAATCCTCAAAACAGCAGTTGTTGAATTGGGGATTATGGGATGTCGCTCAGCTCCTATTATTATTGTGGGGCGGGGGGGGGGGCAAGTGCCCCCTCCTGCCCTCCCCCACAGAACCCATGAGTCCCAACAGCAGGACATCCAGCAATTAAAAACCCCTGCCCTATATTTATATATACATTTTTATATATATATTATATATATATATATATATATATATATATATATATATATATATATATATATAAAAGTCGGTTACTCCTTTAAGGTAAGTGGGGTGTATTACTGGGTGGTGCTAAGTGTTCATTTAAAGGGATAGTAATATTAAAAAAATATGTTGTAGGGTTTATCCCCCAGAGTAAAACAAGGTTACTCCCACTGCTGAAAGGTGTTTTTTTTCAAAAGTTATTGCAGCTCAAACTTGAATTTTTTTTAGGTGCAATATCACAGTGGCCTGAAATTGTATCTTTTGAACCTTTTAAAGAAGGAAGGTCCCTTCTAAAGAGAGACACTTGGGTGAGGTATGGACCCCTGATATCTCCTACAAAGGGACACTTGGGAGGCACGCACCCCTAATATCTTCTAAAGAGGGACACTTGGGAGGCACAGACCCCTAATATCTCCTAAAGAGGGACACTTGGGAGGTATGGACAAAATATCTCCTAAAGAGGGACACTTGGGAGGTACGATCCCCTAATATCTCCTAAAGAGGGACACTTGGGAGATATGGACCCCTAATATCTCCTAAAGAAGGACACTTGGGAGGTATGAACCCCTAATATCTCCTAAAGAGGGACACTTGGGAGGTACGGACCCCTAATATCTCCTAAAGAGGGACACTTGGGAGGTATGGACCCCTAATATCTCCTAAAGAAGGACACTTGGGAGGTATGAACCCCTAATATCTCCTAAAGAGGGACACTTGGGAGGTACGGACCCCTAATATCTCCTAAAGAGGGACACTTGGGAGGTATGGACCCCTAATATCTCCTAAAGAGGGACACTTGGGAGGTACGGTCCCCTAATATCTCCTAAAGAGGGACACTTGGGAGGTACCGTCCCCTAATATTTCCTAAAGAGGGATACTTGGGAGGTATGGACCCCTAATATCTCCTAAAGAGGGACACTTGGGAGGTATGGACCCCTAATATCTCCTAAAGAGGGACACTTGAGAGGTATGTCATATTGCTTAACTGAAAGGAAAGAATCACCGAGCTTCAAAACGATTACAAGATAAAAGACTGGATATTAATCAAACACTGTGTGTAGTGTGCGCAGAAGATCAGAGATGAAATTCCTTTCACCTGTGCATGTCTAACGTGCGATCATTGTGTCTGAGAGACATGCATGTTTTGTGTCTAATCTGTAAAATAATAATCTCTCAGTAAGGAAGACTGTTATATGAAGTGTTGCATATAAGTGGTTTGTTTAGCCTTTTAAAGGAGAAAATACTAAAGGCCCTATAAATGTTTCCCTAGTGTCTGTGTTCAAGATATAACATCTTCAGTCATTCTTGGAGGTCATGTCCACGGAGGCAGACATGACAGTTGATAGCAGGACCACAGGATACAAACTCAGCCCACTGCATATGGTAAATGTTTTTGCACACTCGTCTATTCCTTAAAGGATTAACATAGCATCATGCACTCTGACAGCTTTATTAAAAAAATTAAAAAAAACAGCTGCTTTCATGTCTGCCTCAATAGACAGGATGTCCAGGAATGATCTCTGGAGCCAAGGAGCAAGGGAAAAATCATTCATTATCTGGCCACAGAAATGTTGGGGTTAATATGGTTATTATGTGTCTTATATATTGTAAGGCATTTCCTGCTGAGTACAATATGGGTTTTTTCACTGCTGAGAGATGCATATTTCCATAGTTATTACATTTTAAACCAGTGTTTATTTACATTAGCAGTGCCCTCTAGTGGTCAAATTCCAATTAGTTATCCTGTTACATTCTAATGGAGAGGAAAGTCAGTGACATACAGTTCTCCACAAAATGTGACAGAAACTGCTGAGTCACTTCCTGTCAGTTAGAACTACCAGGAAGTAAACACACAGTAAATTCACTTCCTGGTTATTTGAACTGTTATAACTTTTGATTTAAACAACTGACGGGAGTGACCTTGTTTTATGCCTCAGGAAAAGCCCTATAACATATAGGTTTTCATAAAAAAGGTTTACTACTCCTTTAAGATATGAATGCATGTTTCAAATAAGTGGAGTTGAATCAAGGTGACAGGTCCACTTTCATCTTATGTATTCCACGACCAACATGTTAACAACAGCACCAACTAATATCCAAAAAAGGCAATTTGTTTTAATGACTCTTTAAGAGAGCTTGATTCATTGATTATTACTCTCTACAGTAAGTAATCAGAAAAGCATTGCTTGCTGATAATCAAAATTGTCAGTTTAATGAATTAAAAATGTCAGCTGTAATAATGTTTGATTCAAGCATCACCCAGAAGGGGAACTACCCTCATTATACATACCAGGAAGAGCCCTATTTTTCATTAACAAATAAATGTTTGCCGTTCATTTAACCATTTAATGACATAAGGGCTGCAAAACGCATTTGGGTTTCACCCTCCTGTTCTTTAAAAGGTTCTAAGGCCCACCCTGACCCTTGATAATCACACAGTTTGCCAGTTGAAAACGAATGCCAGATATTATCCATCCCTGTGCTAAACGTATGTATATTTCTGTTGCATACCTCCCAAGTGTCCCTCTTTAGGAGATATTAGGGGCCCATACCTCCCAAGTGCCCCTCTTTAGGAGATATTAGAGATCCATACCTCCGAAGTGTCCCTCTTTAAGAGATATTAGGGGTCCATACCTCCGAAGTGTCCCTCTTTAAGAGATATTAGGGGTCCATACCTCCCAAATGTCCCTTTTTAAGGGATATTAGGGCACCATACCGCCCAAGTGCACCTCTTTAGGAGATATTAGAGATCCATACCTCCCAAATGCCCCTCTTTAGGAAACATTAGTTATTCATACCTCCCAAGTGTCCCTCTTTGGGAGATATTAGGTGGCCTTACCTCCCAAGTCTCCATCTTTAAGAGATATTAGGGCTCCATACCTCCCAGGTATCCCTATTTAAAAGATATTAGGTGTCCATACCTCCCAAGTGTCCCTCTTTAGGAGATACTAAGGGTCCATGCCTCCTAAGTGTCCCTCTTTAGGAGATATTAGGGTTCCATACCTCTCAAGTATCCCTATTTAGAAGATATTAGGTGTCCATACCTCCCAAGTGTCCCTCTTTAGGTGATATTAGGGGTCCATATCTCCCATGTGTCCCTCTTTAGGAGACATTAGGGCTCCATACCTCCCATATGTCCCTCTTTAGGAGATATTAGGGGTCCATACCTCCCATATGTCCCTCTTTAGAAGATATTAGGTGTCCATACCTCCCAAGTGTCCCTCTTTAGGCAATATTAGGGCTCCATACCTCCCAAGTATCCCAATTAAGAGGGATAGTCCTTTTTTTGAGACCCAAATCCCACTGTCCCTCTTTCCCACGCTGGTGTCCCTGTGTTTAGGAGATCAGACTTTGTGGTGTGTATATAAGAAATTGTATCACATTGCTCTACAGCAATAAAACTCACATTCATGTTGTGTAAACCTCAGTACATCTTTATAAATTAATCTGTATGAATAAAATACTTAGATCTTGCTCTAAATCATTTATTCAGTTGCAAAAAGAGGTGTCAATAGGACATAAAATAACCTAAACTTTCTCAGCAATGCTTCATCCACCAGCCACACCCCCAACAAGATCACCTAAAACAAAAGTGCCCCTCATTTGTAATTTGAAATGTTGGGAGGTTTGATGATGACTTACCCTGACAAAGCCTTTGGGAGATACAAGCTGGGTTACGTGGTGGCTATGAGGAGAGTCTTTTGAGGCTGTTTATTGTGCGTCTGGGATTTTTGGCACATATTTAAAAGGCACGTATTTAAAAGGATAGTATTGCTTGAAAATAATTTTATTTTAAATTGTAGCCCTTAAAAAAACATTAAAAATTATATAAGTCTTATCTCCCAAACGTTCATGGTTTGGGAGATATTAGCAAGTGAAATTATTTCTAATAAAAGTGAAGTTCCCTTTTCCTGGCTGTTTTAGCCAAGTCTGCCATCTAGTGGACAGATTTGGAATCCGGTCCACAGATCACCGACAGCTCTTTAGCAGTGCCGAGATCACGATCTTTAAAAAGAACTACTTAATTGGAACGGTCTACAAAGTGTGCCTGGCTTGCAAGCACACTTTGTAGACCATTCCAATGAAGAAATTATTTTTAAAGATCGCGATCTCAGCACTGCTGAAGAGCCGTAGCCAGTCTGTGGACCGGATTCCAAATCTGAGAGCTAGAACGGTGACGTCACTCCAGGGGAAACTTTACTTGCTACTATCTCCCAAACCATAAAATTTGGGAGATAAGACTTACATCCTTTTTAATGTTTTTTTAAGGGCTACAGTATAAAATAAAATTATTTTCAAGCAATACTATCCCTTTAGTCACTCTCTGATATAGCTTATGTGATAATTTGGGTTATTATTTTCTCACTTTTTGTTTAGCACTAGTACTTTATTGTCATTGATCCGAGGAGGTTAACATCATCTTACACTGACTACATACATATTGATTGATTATTACATTATGGGCTTACTAATTTTTTTTTTTTGCAAGATGTTGGATATTACTTATTGTCTCTGTACCCCTCATATGCATGATTTTTATGTATATTTTAACTTACTTTATTCTGTGAGTGTTCATTACTGTTTAATATTTATATTACTCTTTTGCATATGTAATATTGGTTGAATACCTCATTTTCAGAATCTTGCTTTGTTGGAAATTCTTTTATTTCCCTTATTTACGCTGTACAGTACCACGATGACACTACTGTACTTTACAACCCCATAAATTTATCCCACGTTTTTAGCAAACTGTTGCAGACTGCGCAGGTTCTCACCCCCTCCATTAGTGTAATGAAAAAACCTGCCAATAATTTTCATGCTCAGTCTTGGATTTCTGCGAAAGCTGCAGTGCTTTCTTGCCAATGCTTTGCCGCTTTCTGCAGAGACCTTCTGACCTCGACAACAAAAAGTAACTACGTACAAAAAAAAAAAAACATTAAGAGTAAAAATTTAAGGAGAAATAACACTTCCTATCAATGGTTTCGCTTATCTTAAATTTATATGGCCCTTATGAATTTTGCACGTATGACTTTGTTCAAGAGGTAATATCTTCAATCAATCCTGAATATCACGTAAAATGGAGGTGGACATGACAATTGCTAGAAGGACAATAAGAAACAAGTTCTGCCCACAGCACATGGATTTTTTTTAATGGGAGAGTAACACTTAACCCTTTGAGTGCCAGAGGGGTACGCAACGCATTGCAAAGCAATGCGTTGCGTACCCCTCTGGCACTCAAAGGGTTAAAGGCATAGTAAAGGTTAATTTTAAGTTGATTTAATATTGTAGACATTAAAAAAAAAGATTAACATCAATGTTAGTCTTATCTCTCAGATCCTTATGGTTTGAGAAATATAACTTGCTAAAGTTACCTTTTCCTGGCTGTTTTACTCAAGTCTGCCATCTAGCTGACAGCTGCAGATTCCAGTCATTTGACCAGACAGTGGCTCTTCAGCAGAGCTGAAATGACACTATTTAGAAATAAATACTTCATTGGAACAGTCTACAAAGCGTGCTGGCAAGCCAGGCACACTTTGTAGACCATTCTAAATGAAGTATTTGTCTTTAGATATCGTTATATCGGCGCTGCTGAAGAGCCGCATCTGGTCACGTGACCAGAATCTGCTTCTGACAGCTTTACAGCTAGTCAAGCAGAAAGGGGAGGGACCAGAGAACGTTATTTTCCTATATCTCTCAAACCATAAGGGTTTGAGAGAAACAAATAAGTGAAAGTACTCTCTTTTAATTGTATCTGCCATATAGTTAATACTTTTTTTCTGACATTACTATCCCTTTAATATGTAAAAAATATATATTGTTCAGTTTTATTCTCCTGAGTAAAACAAGGCAAATCCCACTGCTGAGAGGTGTTTTATTCAAAAGTTATTACAGCTCAAACTGAATTTTTTTAGGTGCAATTTCGCTATGGCCTGAAATTGTACAGTGGAGCTGTTGCTACACCATCCCATGGACAGCTTCAGTCAATTGACCATAAATCTCCAAAGGGCGGTGTAGAAACAGCGCCACTGTAAAATTTCAGGCCATTGAGATAGTGCATCTAAAAAAAATAAAGTTTGGGCTGGAATAACATTTGAATAAAACACCTTTCAGCAATGGGAGTTCCTTTTTTTACTCAGGAGGATAAGCCATGCGATATATATATAGAAGTAATAAACTGGAGAAGTCAGGTCCACTATATCACCTCTTTATCACCGCTTAGTGAATCTCCCACTCAGTATCCTTAGCTCCACCCATGACCACACCCCAGTCTCTTCCACTGTTTCTTAGCACAGAAAATACCCTTGGCCCACAACAATCAAGGACAACAACAACAAAAAAAAACCCAGCTTTAACCCCATGCAATGTGTTTTAAATCTCTCTAGCATCCAAGGGGTTAAATTATAGCCTGTAAAGGAATATAAAACTGGTGCGGGGACACTGATAAAGCTCTGGCCACACCCTCAATTCAGAATGTGGGTGTGGCCAAAACATCTGAGGTAACGCCCCTCAAAATTTGGAACTCTGGCCAGTGGTCTACTTTGCCTATTGGAAAAGGAGGAGGAAGGGAGCATGATGGAAAGAGGGGAGATACTAATGGGATAGAGGGAAAAGAAAAGAATGGAGAGGGATAGGGGAGAGAGGAGGTCACATAAAGGGGGAAAAGGGAAAGAACCACAGGAGGAGAGAACAAGAAAAAAAAGAGGGAGAAAAGTAGTTTAGGAAAAAGGAAAGTCTATTGTGTAGCGACAGCTTCCTACGTGATCAGGACATTACAATCGAGGGTCAGTAAAGGCAATCTAGGGTGGCCAGACTGTGTTGAATTTAGCCTGAGGCATGAATAGCCCAGCGGCCAGCTTCTCCATCACAAATATCCTCCAGTCACACAGCATAAGCATGCCCGGGAACTATCGTTTGTGGAGTCCCTGGGGGAGTATAATTCCGCAAATCGCTGCAAAAGGGGCGGGGTTACCTGTAAGAGGGGGAGGGGCTTTCCAGGGCATCACACACAAGTGGGCGGGAAGTGGGAGGAACTGAATGGAGAAGGAGGAGAAGTGGGAGGAACAGGATGGAAAGGATCAGGAGTGGGTGGAGTTTTAAACAAAACTACCCACATCCGGGGAATCAGCCTCTGCCCTGGAGACCTGGTAACGCACTCTTAAAACCAGAGTCTCCTGGGCAAATCCGGAGAGTTCCCAGGTATGTGGAATAAGGGCACTTTGATCAGGGAGCTTTCTTCTCTTCCAAGGGGAGGCATTCACATTTTTAGCAGTAAGAAGCATCTGTAAAATCAATTTCCCGGGATACCCTTGGAAGAGATGCACTAAGGTGTGATAAAGATGGGATAATGCTGAAGTGGCTTCTCCAGTAAGATCACTCCTACAGTTCCTATGTTTTTCTCTCTAGATGGAAAGATCTTAATGCATTGACCCCATACAATAACCTAGGAACTGGAGAATTGATCTCCCTGGAGAAGTTATGAATTCTTTGTCACACCTTAGTGCATAACTCTCAGTCTCAGGTCCCTTGATCCCTGGGTGCTTATATTGGGGCTTCAGCCGCAGGAGACAGCAAGTGGTGATGCATTAAGGTGTGCTAAAGATGGGATAATGTTGAGGTGGCTTCTCCAGTAAGATCACTCCTACAGTTCCCATGTTATTGTCTCTAGATGGAGATATCTTAATGTAAAGACATCATAGAATCACCTAGGAACTGGAGAAGTGATATCACTGTAGAAGTTATCACTTCTTTATCACACCTTGGTGTATAACCCCCAGCCCCAGGTCCCTTGATCCCTGGATGCTTTTATTGGGGCTTCAACCTCAGGGGACACCAGGGTGTGATACACTAAGGTGTGATAAAGATGGGATAATAGTTGAGAAGGCTTCTCCAGTTCCCATGTTATTGTCTCTAGATGGGGAGATCTTAATGTAAAGACTTCATAGAATCACCTAGGAACTGGAGAAGTGATATCACTGGAGAAGTTATCACTTCTTTATCACACCTTAGTTCATAACCCTCAGTCCCAAGTACGGGCCCGTTGATCCCTGGGTGCTTATATTGGGGCTTCAACAGCAGGGGACACCAGTGGGAGATGCACTAAGGCAGTGTTTCTCAACTCCTGTCCTCAGGACTAACTAACAGGCCAGGATGTGATGATTTCCTTGTTAGAGCACAGGTGAGTTAATCAATGTGAATGAGCCTCTGATCACATGATTTCCTTGTTAGAGCACAGGTGAGTTAATCAATGTGAATGAGCCTCTGATCACATGATTTCCTTGTTAGAGCACAGGTGAGTTAATCAATGTGAATGAGCCTCTGATCACATGATTTCCTTGTTAGAGCACAGGTAAGTTAATCAATGTGAATGAGCCTCTGATCACATGATTTCCTTGTTAGAGCACAGGTAAGTTAATCAATGTGAATGAGCCTCTGATCACCACACCTGTGATCTAGCACAGAAATCCCTAAGTCCTGGCCTGTTAGTGTGTCGAGTTGAGAACCACTGCACTAAGGTGTGATAAAGAGGAGATGACTTCTGCAGTAATTTCACTTTTATGGTTCCTAAGTTATTCTATGGAGACGATGCATTAATATTTCTCGAGAGGGAGAATTATGGAGCAAACCAATGGCAACACAGAGTGGGAAAAGGAAATCCCCTAAAAATGTATTTTTTAACCAAATGAATGTTGGAGAGGTCTCAAAATGCGTTGGAAGCCTCTCTAGCCTTCAAGACCTATTTAAACCAAAAGGAATTTGGGGAAATTAAATGTGTCCTGTGCAGTTTGCCCCAGAATTGCTTATCTCTGGCTTCCAGAGACCATGGAAAGACCATTAACCATTTGAGTGCCAGAGCTGAGCACCCATCTGTGACTCGAAGGGTTAAAACCAGTTTCCGTGACAACCACAATCCCATCTAGAAAACATTACTGACCCTGACATTATTCCTCAAACCCGGTCTATTTAGAGAATCAGACGAACATCAGCTTCAAGGCCCGAGGCAGCCACATGTGAGAGCTAAATTTAGCTCCAGCTGTGGGAATATCAAGGATATTATCCTCATTTTATGTATTTGTTCCCGTTATAGCAACATAAATACGTAGGAAACAAAATGGGGTCAGTGGGGAATCCTGAAATAAGAGAACAGATCTGACTTGTCCATGTTAATTTGTTTAACATTTTGCAACATGAAGATCTCTTCCTGCAAAAGCTAATCTGCACCGCAAGGCCTTGCACAGCCCTATCGCGGATATAGATCAACGAGAAGACTTTTTATTTGTTGCAGGAAAAAATACTTAACCCTTTGAGTGCCAGAGGGGTACGGAACACAATGCAAAAGCAATGCGTTCCATACCCCTCTGGCACTAAAAGGGTTAAAGGGATAGTAACATTTAATAAGAAAAAAAAGCACATATACTATAGAGTTTATCCTCCTGAGTAAAACAAGGTTCCCCTCCGCTGATAGATGTTTTAGTTAAAATTATTGCAGCTCAATGGCCTTAAATTGTACAGTGGCATTGTTGCAATACCATCCTATGGAGGCTTATGGTCAACTGACTACAGTTGTCTATAGGATGGTCTAGCAACAGCGCCACTCTAGCATTTCAGGCCATTGAGATATTGCACCTAAAAAAAAACAGTTTGAGCTGTAATACGTTTTGAATAAAACACTCTCAATAGTGGGATAGCCCTAATTTTACTCAGAACGATAAACTCTACAATATATATATATATATATATATATATATATATATATATATATATATATAATTTATTTATTTATTACATATTAATCCCTTTAATTTGCTGCTTTTTTTTCTGCAGAAATTCCCACTCATAGAAAATATATACACTTCCTGTCTTTTGCTTTCACCAATGAATTTTTCATGAAAACGTTGCCATTTTTGGCCCATGCTTTCTATGGCCAAGTGAGTTCCTGCCACAATATTAGAGAAACTTGGAACGGCACATTATCAGTCTAAGTTTATTTGATATACAGATATTGGTGAAAGCAGAGAGAGAAAGAGAGAAAAGTAGAGCGGAAAAATAACACAAGTTTGGAGGAACCGTTGCAAAGGTACCAGCTATACACCTCTGTTGCCATTGTTACCTGCTTGACTGGGCGATGAGTGTTCACCATTAGCCCTGCCCAGTATGATTGGCGTACTGTAAAGTGCATGACAGAGTATAGAGTAGTGTGTGTCTGCTGTTAACTATGTGAAAATAATGTACGATGCACATCTGTCTCCAGTATATGTCACTGTCACTCTCTATCAAAAGCTCAGGTGAAGCATCACCTATCAGTGTAAAGTTGTAGGTTTTTTTTCTTTAAACTGTGTCTGTCGCTGTCAGTGTTCCAGTCTGCAAATCACACCCATACTTCCTGCAGCCGCAAGCAACTCCAGCTGGCCCTCTTTGTCTCTCTGCCTCTACACTAGTAGCCAGTGCATAAATGTCAGCTCTTTCTCTCCCAAGGACTGCTGCATACATTTTAAAAGTACAGTACAATATAGATCTGTTAATAACAGAATGAGCATCTTACAAGGATCAATAAAACAGCAGCTGGTGCAGCACCACAACACCTCAGTATATTCTTGATGCTCTTGTTTGTGCGGGTGTAAGAAACACAGTATTGGTCAGGTTGAACTAGTACTTGTCTGGCTGGGTTGTCTATATATATAAAAGAAGACTTTGTGCCTGCCAAAACACACCCAGGGGAGGCATAAAGCATGAGTTACTACTCCTATTGGGTGATTCAATCATGCAGGGAGTTGGCCCGCCTCCACTATGCAGCCCGCCCACCACTATCAAAGTCAGAAAAAAACAATATGGCCGCCACTTGCTCCTACACCACAGACAAACACACATGCCCCACTCACACGTGCCCCACTCACACACACAGACCACCACACACACATGCCCCACTCACACAGCACCACACACACATGCCCCACTTACACAGCACCAAACAGACATGCCCCCACTCACACACACAGCACCACATACACACACAAAGCCAGAAATACATATGGCTGATACACACACACAGTCACTCACCCTGACTCCCAGAGGCCTCAGCAGGACCTGTACTGCAGCACCAGAGGAACAAAATTGCACTCAAAGGGTTAAGGTAGGTCCTCATTGCTCAATTATTTCTTCACTGTCATCATTTGCCATGCAAGACACAGGACAGACAGCCATCAGATTCACACTTAACCCACTGACTGCCACAGGGTTGTGTATCAAGTTTTACCCCTCAGGGAGTGTGTTCAAACCCCTCACACTGTAAACTTGCATTTCTCTCCCACTTCTCCTCCTTCCCCAGCCTATTACTAACACTTTTCCATATTTATGTTAAGCCCTGCCCCTACTCGCGATTAAGCCCCGCCCCCTTTTAACCCAGATTGCCCCATTGCTCTCTCCACATCAGCACCACATGAGGGACTCTACAAGTAAAAGTTCACAGGTATTACACACTCATGCAACACCAAACACCCATACACACACACAAAGCCAGAAAGAAAGATGGCTGACACACAGTCACTCACCTTGACTCCCAGTGGCCTCAGCAGGACCTGTAGTAAAGCCACTGAACGGTGCTGCATCACCAGGGGAACAAAATGGCACTCAAAGGGTTAAGGTAGGCCCTCACTGCTGAATTACTTCTTCACTGTCACCATTTGCCATGCAAGACAGGACAGACAGCCATCAGATTCACACTTAACCCACTGACTGCCACAGGGTTCTGTATCAAGTTTTACCCCTCATGGAGTGTGTTAAAACCCCTCACACTGTAAACTTGCATTCTCCTCCCACTTCTCCTCCTTCCCCAGCCTATTACTAACACTTTTTCACATTTATGTTAAGCCCCGCCCCCTACTCGCGATTAAGCCCCACCCACTTTTAACACAGATTGCCCCATTTGTCTCTCCACATCAGCACCACATCAGTCCCCTCTAGGGACTTCACAAGTCAGTGTTCCCAGGTATGAACACACTTCCCACTGCTATTTAACTCTGACATGCCTCTCTGTACCTTAACCCTTTGAGTGCCAGAGGGGTACACAACTCATGAGCACCTGTGTTTCTGCTCATATATGTTGCGTGTCTGTGTGTGTACATCTCTGTTACATATGTGTGTCCATGTGTGCATCTCCAGTGTGTCTGTGTGTACATGTGTTTTGCATGTCTCTGCCGCTCACTGTGTGTATGTGCATACCTCCCAACATTTCACAGGGCCAAAGAGGGACACATTAGTTTTAGGTGAATTATTGGGGGTGTGGCTGGTGGGCGGAGCATTAGTAAGAATTTTTAGGTTATTTCATGACCTATTACTGGCTATTTATGTAACTGAATAAATGATTTAGTTCAAGACCAAAGTATTTAATTTGCACAGACTACTGTATAAACACATATACTGAAGTTTATTGCTTTATTGCTGTACAGCAAAGTAATACACACCACACAGTCAGGGATGGTGCAAGGATTTTTGACACCCTAGGCAAAACCTAATTTTGCCGCCCATTTCGCTCCGCCCCTTGTGTCCCATCCCTTTATACCCCGCCTACTTATACCCAACCTCTTTTCATGATTGTCCTCTCTCTGCCCCCTGAGCCACTCTGCCCCTGGTCTGGAGATGCCTGTAAGAGATGCCCCCCACCAGCTCCAACTTGCCCCTTATCAGCTTCACTTTGGCCCACCAGTTCCACTTTGCCCCTATCAACTCCAACTTGCCCCCATCAGCTCCAACGTGCCCCCACCAGCTCCATTTTGCCCCCTCAGCTTCACTTTGCCCCCTCAGCTCCACTTTGCCCCCTCAGGTCCAACTTACCCCCATCAGCTCCACTTTGCCCCCCATCCTCTCCAACTTACCCCCATCAGCTCCACTTTGCCCCCCATCCGCTCCAACTTGCCCCCACCAGCTCCACTATGCCCTCTCAGCTCCAACTTTCCACTATCAGCTCCACTATGCCCCCAGCAGCTCCACTATGCCCCCAGCAGCTCCAACTTGCCCCCATCCGCTCCAACTTGCCCCCCCATCCGCTCCAACTTGCCCCACCAGCTTCACTTTGCCCCCCCTCAGCTCCACTTGCCCCCCCTCAGCTCCACTTTGACCCTCATCAGCTCCACTTTGACCCTCATCAGCTCCAACTTGCCCCCATCATCTCCAACTTGCCCCCACCAGCTCCACTATGCCCCCTCAGCTCCAGCTTTCCCCTAACAGCTCCAACTTGCCCCCATCATCTCCACTTTGCCCCACATCTGCTCCAACTTGCCCCCTCAGCTCCACTATGCCCCCTCAGCTCCAACTTGCCCCCCATCACATACCTGTATCTCCCGCGCAGTCTTCTCTTCAGTAATGGAGAGCGCAGCGGGAGATCATGACTCCCAGCACGCTCTGCATTACTAAAGATCCGACCAGATGAGGGAGCGCTGTAGCAACACAGACCTGACTGTGTTGTGGTTCCTGGCATGGTGTGTGTGGGCGCACCTCTTCTCCGCTGCATGCCCGCGCCCCCAGTACGTGTGCGCCCTAGGCCGGCGCCTACCTCGCCTATAGGTGGAGCCGGCCCTGCACACAGTCTGACCTCCTAAAAAGAGGGACAACAGGGTGGGAAAGAGGGACAGAGGGATTTGGCCCTCAAAGAGGGACTGTCCCTCCTAAAGAGGGACACTTGGGATGTATGGTATGTGTCTGCCTGTATGCTGCATATGTCTGTGTTTATCAGTGTGTCTGCATTTCAAACACGTGCGCCCAATGGTCATAACATGACGGGCAACGCCGTCCCATGTTGCTAGTCTTGTATAAAGTAAATCTAAGTGTTTCTGTTACACAGTTATACAGATACACCTGACTGCTGTATGATGGACTACTACCTAGGTAAGTGCTTCTGTTACACACAGTAATTATATAGATACACCGGACTGCTGTATGATGGACTCCTACCTAGGCAAGTGCTTCTGTTACACATAGTAATTATATAGATACGCCTGACTGCTGTGTGACGGACTCCTACCTAGGTAAGTGCTTCTGTTACACACAGTAATTATATAGATACGCCTGACTGCTGTGTGACGGACTCCTACCTAGGTAAGTGCTTCTGTTACACACAGTAATTATATAGATACGCCTGACTGCTGTGTGACTGACTCCTACCTAGGTAAGTGCTTCTTTTACACACAGTAATTATATAGATACGCCAGACTGCTGTATGACGGACTCCTACCTAGGTAAGTGCTTCTGTTACACACAGTAATTATATAGATACGCCTGACTGCTGTGTGACGGACTCCTACCTAGGTAAGTGCTTCTGTTACACACAGTAATTATATAGATACGCCAGACTGCTGTATGATGGACTCCTACCTAGGTAAGTGCTTCTGTTACACACAGTAATTATATAGATACACCTGACTGCTGTATGATGTACTCTACCTAGGTAACTGCTTCTGTTACACACAGTAATGATATAGATACACCTGACTGCTGTATGATTGACTCCTACCCATGGCCTTCTGACAAACAAATTAAGATCTACGTATCCTTAGGGTGTATTTTCCTTTCAGATGTATACAAGATTATTTTATATGAAGGTATCAGGGATTCTTTAACTCCTAAGGGCCGCGCTATCCAGGGGTGGGGTGCGCTGGAGGACCTAAGTGCACACAGAGGATTGACAAGCTGGTCCAATCTTGGTTTGTACATGGCCGTTCTCATCCTGAGTCTAGGTTAAACAGGGGTAGTGAATCTCCATCAGGGAGGTGTAGTCCCCAACAGCTGACTACTACTGAACTAGAACACGGCTTGTTCTGGAAATATCTGGCTTGGATTCAATCCTGTCTGTCAGTGAAATAAGTTACTTACATCTTTTAATTCACAGCTGTTCATACTAAGCGTCCAACCCCAGGGAAATCTAATTTGCAGGCTCCCGTGTCTCCTAACAAGACAACATGCAAAAGACTCAGCAGGCAATGGAGAGCCCTTCATATGATAAGTAAGAAAGTACCACCTCCTAATATTAACCCCCTATTTACTTTAATATTACCACAAAAACCTAATGGCTGATATACCTTTTTTTCTGTGCCCCATGGTTCAAGAGATAACATCTTAATCAGACCTGAATGTTAGGTCCATGGAGGCAGACATGACAGTTGGGAGCAGGAAAACAAGTCACAAATTCTTCTGGAAAGCTTAACACTTTAAAGGGATAGTAATGTTTCACAAAAACATCAGCTCCAATTAATCTTCATAGTATTTGGGCCATAGAGAGTGTTATTTCAATACTGTCAGAGTTGTAGTTCAAGAGTAATTGAATGATAAAGTATCCCCCTCCCGTCCCTTTTACCTAGTGTAAGCCACCTCCCCTCAGATGTGGAATCTGCTCTCTTGACCGGATGGGTTGCAGCAAGGGACAATCTTCTTACTGTGATCATAAGGAAAACCCTGATCCCCCTTGACAGGTTTATTAGGTTTTTCCTTACGATCACTGAAGATTGTCCCTCTCTGCGATCCATCCAGACAGTCTTGCTGCTCTGAGGTGAGCAGTGTTACATCAGTAAAAGGGGTGGGAGGGGGATACTTTATCATTCAATTACAGTTAAACTACAACTCTGGCAGTATTGAAATAATATTCTCCATGGCCCAAATACTATGAAGATTAATTGGAGCTGCTTTTATTGTGAAACATTACTAACCCTTTAAGGACCTTTCTATCAGATGAGCAGATAGAAACGTCTTGGAATGACCTTTCTGTGTCACGTGTCATCAGCATGCAGGGGGTCACACTTAAAGGGATAGTAATACTTAAATTTTACTAAGCTCCTTAAAAAAACAAATGAAATGCCCCCAGTGCCATCTCTCAAACCCTTATGGTTTGAGAGATATCCGCTTTCAAAGCTCCCTCTCTCTGACATCAGCGCTCTAGTTGACTGCAGGGGAATCCTGTCCCGGGACCAGCCGGTGGCTCTTCAGCAGAGCCAAGATAGCGTTATTGCAAAATAAATCCTTCACTGGAATGGTCTTTTACATGGGCTTGGTTTGCAAGCACACGTAGGAGACCTTTTCAGTGAAGGATTTCTTTTGCAATAACGCTATCTTGGCTCTGCTGAAGAGCCACCGGCTGGTCCCGGGACAGGATTCCCCTGCAGTCAGCTGGAGCGCTGATGTCAGGGAGGGGGGAACTTTGAAAGCGGATATCTCTCAAACCATAAGGGTTTGAGAGATGGCACTGGGGGCATTTCATTTGTTTTTTTAAGGGCTACAAGATGGAGCTTAGTAAAATTTAAGCATTACTATCCCTTTAAAGGAGACTGCCTGGTGTTACCAGTACTCGTTTTGAGTATTTTTCACATGGGGGAATGAACACAATATTTCCCCATATGCTATAGACGGATCCTCCGCCGGTCATATCAGTCAGTGTATCATTACGGTATGTTTAGTATCACTATCTATTGACTTATTTTTGAATAGTGCGCACTCCTGTTTGTTCTTTGTTTAGTCCCCTGTGTTCATAGCTAGGAACCCTCCGGATCTGCCAGAAGACTCCAGTTTTTGTGATTGATTACTGGGTCTTCGAAGCAGAGACTGATTCTCCGGATGTGGAGAGTTTTTAATGAAACTCTGCCCACTTCTGCTCCTTCTCAGCTGTTCCTCCCACTCCCCGCCTACTTCCCCTCCTTCCCCAACCTGTTCCTCCCACTCTTTGCCCATTTCTCCTCCTTCCCCAGCCTGTTCCTCCCACTCTTCGCCCACTTCTCCTCCTTCCCCAGTCTGTTCCTCCCACTCTTCGCCCACTTCTCCTCCTTCCCCAGTCTGTTCCTCCCACTCTTCGCCCACTTCTCCTCCTTCCCCAGCCTGTTCCTCCCACTCTTCGCCCACTTCTTCTCATCCTGCTCCTCTCACTCCCTGCCTACTTCCCCTCCTTCCCCAGCCTGTTCCTCCCACTCTTCGCCCACTTCTTCTCATCCTGCTCCTCTCACTCCCTGCCTACTTCCCCTCCTTCCCCAGCCTGTTCCTCCCACTCTTCGCCCATTTCTCCTCCTTCTCAGTCTGTTCCTCACACTCCCCACCCACTTCTCCTCCTTCCCAGTCTGTTCCTTAAACTCGCTGCCCACTTCTCCTCCTTCCCAGTCTGTTTCTCCCACACTCTGTCCACTTCTCCTCCTTCTCATCCTGTTCCTCCCACTCTCTGCCCACTTCTCCTCCTTCTCGTCCTGTTCCTCCCACTCTCCTCCCACTTCTCCTCCTTCTCATCCTGTTCCTCCCACTCTCCGCCCACTTCTCCTCCTTCTCATCCTGTTCCTCCCACTCTCCGCTCACTTCTCCTCAATCCCAGTCTGTTCCTCCCATTCCCTGTTCACTTCTCCCCGTTCCCAGTCTGTTCCTCCCACTCCCAGCCCAGTTCTACTCCTTCCCCAGCCTATTTCTCCTACTTTTTCCACGTCTCTTAAGCTCCACCCCACTCACAATTAAGCACCACCCCTTTTCTGACACGAATCACGTCATTTATTTCCCCCCAGCAGCACCACAGGACTCTCCACAAAATAAAGTTCCCAGGTATGCTGGTGTTAGACAAGATTAAAGGTAGAGGTAGAAGAGGGGAAAAAGAATGTTGGGTGAAAAAAACAGAGAAAATCCCCAATTTAAGGGGATCACCTTATATAGAAGATTTTTTTTAATTTTTCACACCCAACATTTGAAAAGTTGGGGGGGTCTCATCACATTCTGGGCCGCCTTATCTTGGAGCTAATACGGGTATAGACAATTTGACTTTACATATTCTTCATATGCAGAACTTGTACAATCAAAATGGAGGCTGTCACTTTAACCCTTTGAGTACCAGAGAGCTATCAAAAGCATGCATTGGCTACCTCTCTGGACCTCAAATGGTTAAAGAAGTGCAATTCTAGAGCAAACGATCTGAACCATAAGAGGTGAAATAAAAATTCCCGTTGATTTAAAAAAGGTTTTTAAATGGATAGTACTACTTAATATGTAAAAAAAATTAATAATAATCGTAGTGTTTAACAAGGGGACTCCGACTGCTGAGAGGTTTTTAATCCAAAAGTTATTACAGCCCAAATTTTTTAGGTGCAATATCACAGTGGTGCTGTTGCTACACCATCCTATGGACAGCTCTGGTCAACTGATCATAAACCTCCATAGGATAGTGTAGCAACAGCGCCACTGTAAAATTTCAGGCCACTGTGATACTGCACCTAAAAAACAACTTTGAGCTGTAATAACTTTTGAATAAAACACCTTTCAGCAGTGGGAGTACCTTTGTTTTACTCAGGGGTATAAACTCTACAATATATATATTTTTAAAATTTTATGTATGACTATCCCTTTAACCCCTTGAATGTTACAGCAGCCGAACATTCAAAATGCCATTTGAACCAATGGGAGTTTTATTTTATTTGTCCATTACGTTACAGCTGGTATGATGCAGATTTGCTCTTGTTTGGCCTCCTGCATACAGCCCCACGAGTCTCCCAACACTCGTGCTATCACCCTGCCCTGTGCTACTTGCCATTTTTGGCAGTCAAGGCCAGAAATATGTACGAAATATAAATAATTCCTTTTTTAGAACTTGGTAAAAAGGACAGAAGCAGAACGAACTGCCAAGACAACACTCCAGCGTGGAAATGATGTAACAGGCCTAGAGACGGGTTAATGAATGATATTCCCTGATACAATACTACAGGCAAACTCATTAGGATTCCTATCGTGACACATGCTTCATGTGTGTAATGTGAACGCAATTCTGTGCTGGAAACATACTTCCCAAGTGTCCCTCTGTAGGAGATATTAGGGATCCATTCCTCCCTAGTATCCCCCTTTACAAGATATTAGGGGTACATACCTCCCTAGTATCCCTCTTTAGGAGATATTATGGCTCCGCGCCTCTCAAGTGTCCCTCTTTAGGAGATATTAGGGATCCATACATCCCAAGTGTCCCTCTTTAGGAGATATTAGGTTCTGTACCTCCCTAGAGTACCTCTTTAGGAGATATTAGGGGTTCATACCTCCCAAGTGTCCTTCTTTAGGAGACATTAGGGGTCCATACCTCCCAAGTGTCCCTCTTTAGTAGATATTAGGGGTCCATACCTCCCAAGTGTCCATCTTTAGGAGATATTAGGGGTCCGTACCTCCCAAGTGTCCCTCTTCAGGAGATATTAGGGGTCCGTACCTCCCAAGTGTCCCTCTTTAGGAGGGACAGTCTCTTTTTGAAACCCAAATCCCTCCTCTGACCCTCTTCCCCCCACCACGTGTCCCTCGGTTTAGGAACCTGACTGTGTGGTATGTATATAGTTATATACTAGAATGTGGGAAGGTGTTGCCTGTCATATTATTTACACAGAGAGACATTGTGTGAAACAGAAATATGTAGTGTTACAGACACCCACTTAAAGAGACAGAGCGTGTCACACACTGCAAAATGCATTCATACAGAGAGACACACACATACATGGACGTATGTCACATATGTAGAGAGTGTGTGACAGACGCAGTGGTAATGTAGATATGCTGATATGAGTTGTAAAAAAGGTTTTAATTGCAGCTCTTCAGCTTTATGAATAAGGCCCTGTATCCTTACAGTAGAAGTGAGTGTGCTGTGTTACTAGATGAATAAGGCCCTGTATCCTTACAGTTGAA